>VMOF01000111.1:20044765-20644765 GCA_011764245.1 Trialeurodes vaporariorum | reverse complement strand
AAAAACAATCCATTAGTGAAAAAGCTTCTACCCCCTATTAATATCGATTGTTCTTCGTGGCTAAATTCCTGATCCTCAGTTTCTAATGTTTTGGTATTCCCATCATGCATTTATTAATTTAATATGATTCTCTTAAGCTGATATTGGCGAGAGCCAAAAATCTATTTTTTGTTCAACTTGACAACAGTATCAGATGGGACTTACTTACAACTTGCTTGTCATTCTTGTGATTATATCGTTATTTTTCACCTCTCAATATTCGCCTATCATACATTCTACCACCTAGCGAATTGAAAAATCCATTTTCGGTTGAAAAAAAAAAAAATCCCATGCAGTGGAATGTTAAAATTACCCTAACATCCTTTTGTCTTGGAGGAGATACGATCACGAAAAGCAAAGGTGGATCCAGCAATACGTCAACTGCATGGGAAACAATCGATTATAGTAACAGGGTCATGGCCCCCTCGAAAATCGATTGTTTCTCATACGTTCAGATATGAGAATGAATTCATGGTTGCCGAATTGCTGGATCCGCCCGTGACGAAACGGCGCCACAGTTGATGTAATCAAGGTTTCATAATGAAAACGCTTACTTTGAGGGCTCCATGTTGTTCGCGGAAACGTAATCTGCCGAAAGCAATCGAATAAAGCAAAGGCGGGAGGAAGGAAGGAAGGAAGTGAGGGATGAAGGGAGGGGAAGAGGGTGAAATCGGAAGAGGATCCGCGGGAGGGGTAGAGGGGGGAGGGGGGAGAGGGGGAGAGGGGGAGAGAAGAAATGAGCAAAGTGAGAAAAAGTAGGATGTAGGTCTGTGCGGGAGCTGAACTTTAGCTGTCTTCTATCATTGGGTGAAAGGTGGAAGGATGAGGATGGGTGGTAGGGGGGGGGGGGGATTCAAGGGGCAAACATTTATTTTATTCACCGCTGAGCTGCAGCGTCCCGTCCCGTCCCGTCTCGTCCCGCACCGCGCAAATACAGTCTGCTAAAACATCCCTGTCAACGTCAACGACTCACACAACTACGCTACGGGCGGCGCGCGGGCACGGCGCGGCATGGCGTATAGGTACCAAGGTACCCGCTGCGATCGGAAGCGAATCCAGAAATTTCTCTCTCCTTTTCTCTCTCTCTCTCTCTCTCTCTCTCTCTCTCTCCCTATCTCACCCTCTCTCTCTCTCTCTCACTCACTCTCTCTCTCTCTCTCTCTCTCTCTCTCTCTCTCTTACTCTCTCTCTCTCTCTCTCTCTCTCTCTCTCTCTCTCTCTCTCTCTCTCTCTCTCTCTCTCTCTCTCACCCACTCTCTCTCTCTCTCTCTCTCTCTCTCTCTCTCTCTCTCTCTCTCTCTCTCACCCACTCTCTCTCTCTCTCTCTCTCTCTCTCTCTCTCTCTCTCTCTCTCTCTCTCTCTCTCTCTCTCTCTCTCTGTCTCTCTCTCTCTCTGCCTATTGCCTATTGTTAGGTATTCTTATTTCCTGTTTTTTATTATTTTTATTTTAATTTTTTTCAATATATTTCTCCCTTTAAGTAAATTGTGTTAAAATAATTTGTTTTAATAAAAGCTTGTCGTCTTCTGCTTCTTTGAATGTGTGCGTTCGAAAAGGACAGAGATAAAATGACGACAGTCACATGGCTACCCCTCTTTTTTTTTTAGAAACTTTCGGCTTTATTATCTCTTTTCATTTATTAGAAAATCTGCAGTCATCCCCCAGTCATTTCCCCTTAATTATTATTTAATTTTTTTTTCGACCCAAAAAACTTGTTTCTTGTATACTCAAAATGTAGTTCCTAAGTTTTGGTGGAAAAAAATTCATCCCACGCTGACAAATTGCTAAAAACGTGTTGGGGTCCGACAGACCCCACGCGACCATCCGTGTAAGTTTTTGCCGCGCGACTAACGGCGGGTTAATAGAAACGTACGGACAAATTGGATTAATCAAATGGAGTTTTCATATTTTTATTGTCAGAAGACAGCGGAGACTTGAAATGCCCATGCTTCAAGCACTCAGGTTCCCAGTGCTATATGTCTGCCGTGGACCAACTTTCGCGGAGACCGAGTGACAAGACCAATAGAAAATAAATTTGCTGCGCCTCTACCGGAATTCGAGCCCGGGACCAGTGACTTGGCAGGCAGGTGTCCAGACCTCCAAGCCACCAAGGCCGGCAAATCTATACTTTTGCATAGGTTTTTATGGCCAAAAAAGCGTGGTTGCCACGTTGCAAGAGCCACTCCTGCGGGCCGATCCTTGAAATTCACGACTTTTGGGTAGACTGGATAAGAATGGAAAACGGTGATTGGTGGAGACGAGTCACGTGGTTGCCCAGTCTAATCAAAATACGGAATGGATTAGATAATTTATCGGGCAGTCTAGGAGTACCCGATAACTTATCTAATCCATTCCGTATTTTGATTAGACTGGGCAACCACGTGACTCGTCTCCACCAATCACCGTTTTCCATTCTTATCCAGTCTACCCAAAAGTCGTGAATTTCAAGGATCGGCCCGCAGGGTCCAGGAGGCAGATTCTGCTCTTTGGGATGAGACGAGATGAGATAGCAAGAATCGATAATTTCCATTGGTTTAAATGCAGGCGTCAAAGTGACAGATTTGAAGTCTTTTTAGCCGTTCATTTCAGAAAAATGAGTCATCCGTCCATTGAATGACTGGAAATCTGTCACGTGACGCCGTTTAAACCAATGGGATTGATCGATTCGGCTATCTCGTCTCGTCCAAAAGAGCAAAATCAACCTCCTGGATAGCCCACTTGGGAATTCCCGTCGCAAAACATCTCGGAAAGATGAAGGTTAATGGGTCTGTTGTAAACTTTTGCTACAACGATTAAGAGAGTATAATCTAATGTAAAATCGCCTGAGAATTCCATTGGTGACATCAGAAAGTCATGAAATGCAATAATAAACTCACAAGAGGCGTTTAATGAAATCCATGATGGCGGAGAAATATCGAGCAATTTGTATGCATGCACCAGGAACATCCAAGGATAGCCAACCTCACAATATTGATCACAACCAAACACAATGTAAAGAAACACAGAACCTCTACCTCCAGTGAGGTTGTCAAAGCTGGCCATCCTTGGATGTTCACGGTGCATGCATACAGATTGCTCGATATTTTACCGCCATCTTGGATTTCATTAAACGCCTCTTGTGAGTTGATTATTGCATTTTATGACTTTCTGATGCCACCAATGCACTTTTCAGGCGATTTTACATTAGATTACACACTCTTAATCGTTGTAGCAAAAGTTTGCAACAGACCCATTGCTAAGGGCCGGGTTCAAGACCAATAGTCAAGGTATATGGAAGAACAGGAATGGACAGGAGGCGGGGTTTAAGGGGCTTTCGAGTTTTCCCGCCAAATGATGACGACACACTTGCTTTAGCGATGACGTAGCCGTCACCTACTGCAGTAGCAAGAGATGGGGGTTGGCGAATTTTATCGCGACCGTCTAGAACATCTGTGACGTAGCCGTCACCTACTGAGATAGGCTCCGCCTCCTGTCCATACCTGTTCTTTCTTCCATATACCTTGACCAATAGTGTAGTAACAGTTTGGAGTCTAAGTGGATTTTAATGCACGAGGCTGGCCACTAGAGGGCGCGCGTTTTGTCGACTGAGGAATGTACTATTGTACTCCTCTCGGGATTTGAAAGGTTAGTGACGTCATAGTCGAGTTACAGAGTTGGTTCACCCGATAAAACCCGACGAAGGTTTAATTTATGTCATCCCGAATTTGTGAACGTGATGAGCGGTGCACTTATATTTGGCTCCGCCTTCGTGGTTACAAGCGACTGATAGAAATCGTTTCAGAATTGAATTCAGAGTGCCGATGTAACTAAACTTCGGATTGGAAGGGTCCTGGAATGGGTCTGTTGCAAACTTGCTACGGGTATATAAAGAGATTCTATTCCGCGGGGGCGGCTCATGCAATTTGGCAACAATGTCATCCCTCCATTTGATTGCATGTAAAACAATCGATTCGAGAGTGAAGCAGTGCCTCACCAGCAATCGATTGTTAAACATAGATTTAAATTGAGCGAAGACATTGTTGCCAAATAGCACGAGCCGCCACTGCTATTCCGGTGTAAAAAATCACTTGAAAACAGTAACGTTGCGTGTCATCAGGCAACTTGCAATTTTCCCACTTAAACGCACTCAAAATATCGACTCAAGGGAATGCACTGTGCACCTCTAATAGTTCGACTGTTTTCGTGAATTTCAATGAACAAAATGTAGCGTTGCCAGATCGCACGCGACGCCGCCGCGCCGCTGCTTGACAATAACGCTGCAAGAGTAAGAATTAAGGTTCTAAAATTGACTCTTAAACGCAATCATATAGGCAGCGCGTCATGAGGGCTCGGGCAAAATCAAATTATGAACCCACAAAAGGCTTTTTAAGGAAAGCTTAAGATGTCGGTGGAAACGCCAAATCAACCCTATATGCATGCATGCACCACGAGCACCAAAAGATGGCCGACAATGGCAAATTATAACGTCTAACTTTCTCATGGTATACCTACTTACATTTTGTGACAACCTCCGTGTTTTTATCCGGTAAATTTACTTTCTCGTTACTGCTTGTGATTGCTATGGTGAATAAATTACGTTTTGTGTCGATTTGCCGGAATTCTGACAAGGAAACGCCAGGCATGTACCTATTTTGTTGAATGCTGTCGTCGGTCATCTTTGCTGCTCGTGGTGCATGCATTCAGGGCATTCGCCCTTTCTAACGTTATCTTAGGATTTCCTTAAACCACCTTTTGTCGGTTTAAGAGTAGATTTTGAGACTAATTCATACTCTCAATGTGATTTCACGCGATTTTACACCAGAATCAACCCTCCATTTGTTTAAAGCTATAAGCAAAAGTATGCAACAGACCCATTCAGTCCTTTGTTTTTCGCTGCGAGAAAATATATGTACGCTTAAAAACCCGTAAGGGCGTAAGGGGTCATTTTTTCTTTCAAACTGTCATAATTTCGTCAATTTTAAACCAAACTTGCTCATCTTGGGCTCAATAGATAGAAAATGAGTTGATCTTTCTGATGAGTTTAATATATAATTTTGCTAGATTTTTTAGTTTTTAATTTTCAGCGTCAGGCTCAGTTCTTTGGGGACACCCTATGAAGCTTCGCGGAGGTGCGTCTATGTTTACCTCTCTGGGCGTAAGTCTCTCATACAGCGCAGCAAAGTAAACAAGCAGATAGTTCTGACACTACAGTGTCAGAAAAGGCGCACCTTGAGCAAATTTGGTCCTCATGAGTCAAATTTCATTTCCACCATCTCAAAAATAATGTGGCCAGCAAAAAACCGGGTCCGAACCTGGATGCGGCGAGTGGGTAGGGGTTAGGACCACTACATACGATCTTCTATGGGACAAACCCTTCGAATATTCCACCACCTCAGAAAAAATTGTCCAGCAAAAGTGAGGGTCCGAACCTGTGTGCGGCGAGTGGGGGGAGGGTGTAGAGAACCCCTACAGACAATCTTAGAACAATCCCTTCGAATTTTCCACCATCTCAAAAAAAATTTTACAGCAAAAGTTCAAGTTCGAGCCTGTATGCGGCGGGGGGGGGGGGGCACACTACGGACAATCTCAAACCCTTCGAATTTTCCAACATCTAAAAAAATTGTCCAGCAAAAGTTAGGGTCCGAACCTGTGTGCGGCGAGTGGGGGGGTGTAGAACCACTACGGACAATCTTAGAACAATCCCTCCGAATTTTCCACCATCTCAAAAAAATTGTACAGCAAAAGTCCAAGTTCGAACCTGTAAGCGGCGAGTGGGGGGGGGGGGGGGGGGGCGGGACCACTACGGACAATCTCAAACCCTTCGAATTTTCCAACATCTCCAAAAAATTGTCCAGCAAAAGTTAAGGTCAGAACCTGTGCGCGGCGAGTGGGGGGGGGGGGGGGGGGCTAGAACCACTTCGGACAATCTTAGAGCAATCCCTTGGATTCTCAAAAAATCATCTAAAAAAAAATTTTCCGGCAAAAGTTTGGGTCCAAACCGGTGTGTGGCGATTGGGGGGGGGGGGAGGTTAGGACCACTACGGACAATCTTAAACCAACCCCTCAGATTTTCCACCATATCTAGCAAAAGTTCGGGTCTGAACCTGTGTGCGTCGTGTGGAGGGGGGGCGGTGGGACCACTACGGACAATCACAGAACAAATCCTTCGAATTTCCCACTGCACATTAGAGTGGGCCGAAATCCGATTTTTTCTGAATCTGGAAACGTAATAGCGCGGAAAAGACGGTACTAGTGATCAGAAACAAGAAAATAACAAGTTTTTTGAATTTGGTCAATGCCTGACCATCGCGCAATGAGCTTGAAATTTCGATATTTTGGCCAAAATTGACGATTTTCTACGAAAATCGCTAGTTTTCAGATCCTTTAAGTATGGATTCAAACCGTTCAAATATGACAAATAATGGCTCAACATAGCTCCAAATCGACCTTAGATGTAGTTTGAATGCTTGAGAGCCCCCAAATGTGATGGGAGGAGGTCCCAATTGGAGGGGACAAAACGTCTATTTTGATGCGTTTCGAAGATCGGTTAGCTAAAGGTCCGTGCCTCAAGGAAAGCGACTAAAATGAATGTTTTTTTATGACGAATGTTTGATTTTGCAGCTCTTGGCTCGTTTGACCGTAGAAAAATATGCTAGATGGATAAAACGACTCAGAGCTCACCGCGAGAAGGTGGCTGAAAATACGGTCTCCACCAGCTATATAACCATCCCTTTCTAAGAGATGCATTCAAATGGGCTAGGAGGGAGAAAGGCAATACCCTGGCTACGGCTGTGGTGCCAGAGACAAACCCAGCTTTTATTAAATGATGTTAAATTTCATAAAAACCAATAGGACAGCCAAATAACTAACACTTTTTTTTTAAAGAATATAGAGGTTTATTATTAAAAACAGGCATCTCATCTCTAGATTTCAAGGTATCCCGAACTAAACCGTCTCTGTTTTTAAAGCCGGGACTTCTTTTTGGGCGGCGTTGGTGTAACTAGCTTTACGCAGCGCTCAACTGATAGGGGTGGGCCACGGGAAACTCAAGACATCCAACTCTGATGGGATAGCCTGATAGTTATTAAGTTGGCAGATAAATTCAGTACCATCTTTCCTTGAAATTGGAAGAGAAAATATATTTTTACGTTCCCTATTGATCAGCTGTGTGTAGTCAGTAGCGTTAAAATTTAATTTAGGGACGGTGAATTTCCGAACATTGTTATTCTCTAGAATGAGAATGCTCCTGTTGCACATAAAATCTTTTATTCCACAGTGGTTTGCAGAAACAAAACTGCTTGAACATCGACGGACCGAGACATCTGTTCAACGCAAAACGAAGTACAATAAAGTATTTACGAAGTGATTTACTTGTCGTCGTTATCCCTGGTTTACAAAAGACTTCATTTTTTGCCCACTCGGAAAATTTGCTACTGTCATGCAGTGCCCTTTGATTAGCGAGCAGAAATAAGGTCCATTGCACTCGAAAGAATTTTACATGCGAGGGAGCATTTTTATTCAGAAAAAAAAAACAATATTCGGTAATTTAATGTCCCTAAATTAAATTTTAACGCTACTGACGACACGCAGATTATTTATTGGGAACAAAAAAGATCTTTTCCCCACCAATTTTAAGGTGATTTCGTGTCACATGACCAAGATGGTCGATTAGTCGATCAATTGATGGTCATTTACCAGGTTTTATGGAGTTCTTGTGTAAAAAGAGAATCGTCAGCACCTGTAGGTAGATTAATTATGGGACTTCTCATTATCGTAGTGCGACGAGAGATCGAGCACAGCGATTGTGCGAATTTTCATAATTTCGTCCTTATTTTGAGAATTCGAGCATCCAAAAATTGCAAATATCCTTGTCAGATCTACCGATGACAGGTGCCGACGATCCTCGCTTTACAAAATAAAACTCCATAAAATCCGGCGATTGATAACTAATCGATTGACAAATCGATCACCTTGGTCACGTGACATGGAGTCACCTTAAGAAAGGTTCGTACTGAATTCACTTGAAAACTTAAGGACTCAGAGGCTATTCTGGAGTGAGATGTCTTAAGTTTCCCGTGTCACGTCACCCAATCAGTTGAGCACTGCGTTAAGCTAGCCACCGAAGCTACTCAAAAAGTAGTCGCATGGTTGGTTGGGTTGAGTGGCCGGTGGAGCTGGTATTTGCAGCCACCTTTTTGCTGTGAGTCGTTTTATCCATCTAGCATATTTTTCTACGGTCAAACGAGCCAAGAGCTGCAAAATCAAACATTCGTCATAAAAAAACATTCATTTTAGTCGCTTTCCTTGAGGCACGGACCTTTAGCTAACCGATCCTCGAAACGCATCAAAATAGACTTTTTGTCCCCTCCAATTGGGACCTCCCCCCATCACATTTGGGGGCTCTCAGGCATTCAAAACACATCTAAGATCGATTTGGAGCTATGTTGAGCCATTATTTGTCATATTTAAACGGTTTGAATCCATATTTAAAGGATCTGAAAACTAGCGATTTTCGTCAAAAATCGTCAATTTTGGCCGAAATATCGAAATTTCAAGCTCATTGCGCGATGGTCAGGCATTGACCAAATTCAAAAAACTTGTTATTTTCTTGTTTCTGATCACTAGTACCGTCTTTTCCGCGCTATTACGTTTCGAAATTCAGAAAAAAACGGATTTCGGCCCACTCTACAGTGCACATCACTAAACGCACGTAATAAACAATCAAATACTCATAAAACAATTTTGAACCCCCTTTAGTAAAAAAGTAGTCAACGATATAGTATGTCCCGCAAAATAGGGACATGAAAAAGTGATCGGTAGTAAGAAGAAATCGGACCACCAAGAATCGATTATTTTTCATGATGTGTTAGAGTAGCGAAAAACAATGTTGGCATATTCCATTAGCTGGCACCGTTCTTTGGTTGCCCGGTAAAAAATTTGAACGTGAAATGTGATGCCAGGTAAAACAAAGGACGCCATGGCAAAACGTAAGAAAAGATGAAGAAGTTACAGTGAGTCAAAAGACATCTCTCCTAAATGTCCCCATGACGTCCCACGACTGGTGACAAAGCATTTGATCCGCGCACAATGCCCGAAATACGTTAATCAAATCTCGAAATGATAAAAAATAAACTGTAGGGAATACCCTACGAACACTTTCTCACATCATTTTTATCTGAGGGAGACCCCAAGACCCCCCCCACCACTAAAGAATTCTGGAGGAGACCCCCTAACCCCCTAAAGAATTCTGGGGGAGACCCCCAGACCTCCTTTAGAATACTAGGAGAGACCTCCAAACCCCCTTTAAAATGCTGGGGGATACCTCCAGACCCCCCTTTAGAATTCTGGGGGAGATCCCCAAACCCCCCTCAAATTTCAAATATTTTCACCTCCGGACATAATATTTCTGCCTTCAATCCGAAGAGTTTGCAATGGGGCTATTGCACACTTTTGCTATAAGCTATTTTATAGTCGATTATGGCGTAAAAACCTCAAAAATTAACGATGGCGGCACTAAAAACTTCCAAAATCCACTCCTAATCTCAATAAACGCAGTTATTTACGGGAGCGTAATGGTGGCCGAAGGCACTAACAATGGGAGATTCCCATCTAACAATTCTGAAACTCCATCAAGAAGTGACCAATAAGAGACTACTTCATTTGTCACCGGTGTCACTAGGTGTTGCGGCACCATTCATCGGATGTGGATCATCCAATACCGTCATCCAAGACGGTATGGATCATCACTCTGATGACTATTTACTCTGTGAATCATCCTTGTCAACATAGAAAGAGTGACAATTTTAAGATAGGAAATCCCATGTTAGTGCTTCGGCCACCATTACGCTCGCGCAAATAACTGCGTTTATTGAGTTTAGGAGTGGTTTGGAAGTTTTTAGAGCCGCCATCGTTATTCCTTGAGGATTTTACGCCATAATCGACTATTAATCGCTTATAGCAAAAGTGTGCAAAAGCCCCATTTGTAGAGAAGCTGTAGGAATAGTTGCCTATTTGTTATTTGAAGGCTAATTGAGAGCCTTAACCTGATGTTGCTTATAACAAGGTTTAGAGTAGGTAATTCAAGATTCCAATAAGTTTTTATTCTTTGAGCTGCATTCATTATATTTGCTCTTTGTTCTATTTTTGGGAGTTTCTTTTTTCCTTAGTTTTATAGGAGGTCGAAATGTACTGATTCTTGCATTTCCTCCATTGAGTACTATGTTGGTTTCTTCTTTCAAACTGTGGATCTTCGAAATAATTTTTTTGTTTAATAGATTAAACCCCCTCCAAAGATGTGCTTAAGTCGTAGATTGTGCAAACAAATTTCAACAAAATTCATTCAGCCATTTTTGATTGACTTTTTTTATAAAATTAATTTTCCTTGAATATTCTATTTTTTGGTGTAATGAAACCTATATTGCTTTTAAACAGCTTTAGACTTAAAAGTTGAATATTGTAGTAATACATTGAAAAGAATTTCTGCCTAGGCTAGTTGCAAACGTTTTGATGCAATTTTCATCGAACTTAATTGAGTCATACTTGAATTACTTATTGCAAATATTATGTTTGTCTTAATATTTGCTTACAATTAGTTTCAAAAGATTTTTGCTCGATCGTACCTATATTGCCCTCGAAACGGTCGTAAGGTTTTTATGAGGACTGTACCAGAAAAAATGTTTTAGTGCACACAGTGCAGTGTTTAGTGTATTTTTTAACACATTATATTTGTGAACATTTTTGTCAAATCAATCCCATTAATGATTGACTCCAAGTTTAAAATTAATTCTTCACTTTCATTCTTTTTTTTTTTTTTTTGGTCAAACACCCTATTTTGATTTTTTAAACTCTCTTAAGGTTGTATATTGTAACTGTAAGGGCTAATTTCTTTTGTAAACCAATTGTAGATTTTATTTGCCAGTTTGTCAAAATCCATTGGACCAAACCTGAATTATTCGAAATAATAAGATTATTGTTTTTATTTGCTTATATACCCATCAATCGCACCTATATTACCTCTTGAAAAGGTCTAATCGGTTGTGTATGGTGATCAAGAGAGGATAATATGTTAGTACTTTGATAGTAGATTGTGTGTAAAAAGTTTCATGAAAAGTCATCCAGCCATTATGATTGACTCCAAGTTTTAAGATTACTTAATTTCTCACGATAATTCCATTTCTTGGCTCGAGCGCACATATTTTGATTTTTTAAACGGTTTTGAGGGTTGAATATTGCAACTCTAAGTGGTTTATTTTATAGTAGGCTGAATGTAGATTTTTTTCGCTAACTTTCATCAAAATTGATTGAACCAAACCTGAACTATCCCAAATAATAGGATTATATTTTATTTGCTCATATTCCCAAATTTTTGCTCAATCGACCTATATTACCTCTTGAAATGGTTTTATCGGTTGTTTTTTGGTGACACAGAGAGGAAAATATTTAAGTTTATTGATAGTAGATTGTGTGTACAAAGTTTTATCAAAATTCATGGAGCCATTATTGATTGACTCCAACTTTAAGATTGATTCTCACGATAATTCTATTTTTGGGCTCGAGCGCGCTTATTTTGATTTTTTAAACAGTCTTAAGGAATGAATATAGGAACTATAAGTGGTTCATTCTATAGTAGGCTGAAAATAGATATTTTTTGCTAACTTTCATCAAAATTGATTGAGCCAAACTTGAATTATTCCATTTTTATTCATTTTTATCCATTTTACCATTGATTTTAATTAAAATAATTTTTTCCCCATAACTACCCTAAAAATCAAAATTTCAAAAAAACAAAAAAAGTACCTCTGGGGAATCTAAAAAGCAACAACTGTGCAAAATCTGGATGCATAAGGATCAATGGTTCAAAACTTATGCCTAGGTACGGAGTGACGAACAGCGGAGTGACGAACAGCCGGACTGACGGACAGATGCCACAGATTTTTTTTACATAAATCTCTCTAAGTCAGAAAGGTTAAGAAATAGAAAATATGATGGAAGGATGTTCTTATGGATGGTATTAGACATGATAAGAGGCCATTACTTTGACTAAATCATGATTGACTTTGTCCTGAGAGGCCAACTATCGCAACAAAATACCTTGAAAATCTCTGCGCCAACGCAATACTTTCTCAATTTTTCTAATTTCATTTGAGTGAGAAAAGTAAAAAATACAATCACACCATCTCCATCGGATGTAGACTTTTAGGCATGACTGATCCAACCTCAACACACCTAATCAGTCTCTAATTCTGATTATTAGCGTTAAAAATATTTTTGGCTCAAATTAGCGCTCTCACCTCAGTATCAGTAAAAACCGATACGCTGACATAATTTTTAGAAGAATTTGATGAGATCACACAATTTTCAGAAAGATATGGCGCGTTGAGTCCATTTTGCAGCATAAAAAATGCGCGATAACTTACTTTTAACCAAATTGTGGTGCACGACTTTCATTTTCAGCAAAAGTATAAGCGCTGACTCAATTTCCCCATTTTCTCCAATGCCGTATTGTTTCTTTTTTTCTTATAGCGTTTGAAAATGATTTTGCTCAAAACTGTGCGCTCACTCAAGTTTCAGTAAAAAACAGCACGTACGCTGACATAATTTTCAGAAGAAATTGACTCGGTAACACAAATTTCAGAAAGAAATGGAGCGCTGATTCATATTTCATATATGACGCTAACTTAACTGTCACCAAATTGTGAGGCGCAATCCGAATTTTGTACAAAAGTCTAAGCGCTAAACTTTCAGGCATGACTGATGATGATCTCCGACAAAATAGGTGACTGTCAAAGGTTAGCGGACTACCAAACTATATGATTAAGGAACCAGTTTGAGTGTCTCAAGATACTTTGAGACGTATAAGGAGAAAGACAGCTTGAATCAACATAGGTAGTACAACAGATGTAGCATAAGAAATCAGGAAGTTCTGGAGTACTAGAAATTTACTTGTAAATAGAGAAAGAAGCGAAATAACGCATTGAATAAATGATGCCTTGAAGCGCTAAGTCATTTGACGGGAGTTGCCAGACTAAATAAAATGTCAGAAAATTTGACCGCAAAGCACATTCTTTAAAATTGAAAGAGGGCTGACTTCCTTTAGGACCTTCAAAACAAAAAATGTAGAAGTAGAGAAATAAGAAGCATTCCTTGTTTCGTTCTGAATAGGACTAAGAAATTTCACATACATAACAACATGATGGAAAATAAAAGCAAGTCAGCACATCACACTATTCAGAGGTCCCATTGTTGAACTTTGAACTCTTACCAATTCACCGAATTCACGAGTCATAGTACTATAAAACGCAAGCAGAGTAATTTATTACGTTGAGCGTAAACAAATAGCTGAAATTTGATAGGAAATATGGAGGAGGTTAGGGCAGGGACCACTATGGAAAAAAACGACATCAGGGCTGTATAATAAGAGATCCTCTTCGGTGCGCAGTAATTTTGGTAATTAAATGAGAATTCTGAGTATTGAGATAAGGAATGTTCAGAGTTTTGCTGTAGGGACTTTCCGTTTGCATTTGACCACACGCTATAATTAATTATAATAATGCATTTACATGCAAAAAAACAAACATTCAGAACGGCAAATGATTGGTTTCTTGATCACCTAGAATATATACCGGGAAAATTTGAAATTATCAAAAAGTGAGGTTGGAAATTTTGACATAGAATAACTTTAAAAAAACGTCAATTGATGAACATGAAATTACTCTCAACCAACTCAGAATTCAGTCGTGGCTGGGAGAATTAACTTTTCAAATGAATTAGCATAAAAAAAAACACGGACACAACTAAATTTCACGACATCAAAAAAGCTCATTTCGCCATTTGATCACAAGGGGGCGTAGTATACTCTATTGAGTATCAGGGCGATTTCAATAGGCGCACGTTGTGCCAACGGTGCGCCTAAAAAGGCTTAAAATTAATGTGCAAAATTTCGAAAAGTAATTCTTAGAATTACGATCGCTTCAGCGGCAATCCTTGGCTCCTATTCCACCGTTCACTCTGTTTCCTAATGAATATAATATTCTCGGTGATTCGTTAGGACCCAATTAAAAGGTGCTTTCTGGTATTTCTGCTGTTGCTCTTTAATGCATCCTTGATTTCAAGATGAACGCCAGGAACGTAAAATGCTTCCTCGAACATTAGCTAGGCAACCCTTAACCCGCCGTCACTCGCGCCCTAAAAACTTCCGCGAGTAGTCGCGCGGGGTCGTTTTCGACCCCAAAGTTCTTTCGTCCCATTTTACCATTGTCATTCAAAATTTTGATTTCAACCATGCAGAATAGTAATAAGTATGTCTTTGAAAAGCTTTTCACGTGAAAACTGGGTTTGAAAAAAGAATTTTACGTTCAGTAATTGCTATATTGTAATCTGTGTCGGAAAAACCATAAAAATGTGATATTTTCCAGATTTTTATCGGTCAGCTGCCTTTAACTAGTTTTGAAACTCCTAAACCGAGGTTTTTTTACTTCTAGGCAATACTGAAGATAATTTCATGAAAAAAAAGTATGGGGTTATGGGGGTAAGTTTTCGAGATATACCCCCCTCAATACCCCTCCTATATTTAGTCCTAAAATTTTGGAGATAAAACAACTAACCATCTGAAAAACTTTATTTTTTACCGAATGAGATGGAATACACGCCAATTAAGGTAAGCAAGATTCTATCAACCAACAAACGGAATCGAAATTGAGGATTCAGGGGAGGGCTGGAGGGGAAAAGGGGGTTGGGGGGTTAGCAAAGTGGAGATCCTTGAAATTTTTTTTGCTGTGATCTTTTTGCTTTTCGTACATGATTCCAGATACCCTTTTTCACCTCCCTTCCGCTTTTCCCCTACCATCCACCTTCATTTCCCCTCTCATTCCCTTTTTTCCCTCCCCACTCCCCGCCCCATGTGATATAATCAAACTTTCGCAGAAAAAACAAAAACATTTATGATAAGTGGCGTCGCGTGTAATCTGGCAACGCCGCATTTCGTGGATTCAAATGCATGAAAAAAGTCAAACTAATGGAGGTGCGCAGTGCATTCCCTCGAATCGACACTTTGCACGGGTTTGAATGGACAAAACGCAGTGCTGCCAGATCGCAAGCGGCACCGCACTGATTCAGGTAAAAATGGATACGTAAGAAATTGGGATAAACGAGTAATTTAGAAAAAAACAGTGAGAGCAAACATTAGATTTGCTGAAAGTATTGTAGTAAGTATAGAAAAGTAAAAAACCAACGGCAATCACATCCCGCAAGTGTAAACAAGGCACAGAATCCACGTTTACGTTATGTTCACTCGGTCACATTTTATGAACGTGAGTAGTCGCGCGGGGTCGAAAACGACCCCAAGCAACTTTGACGCGTCCGTGCTTCAAAACGAATGATTGAATTAAGTTCATACTAACAGAGTGGGTAGTCCAAACCCTTGAAGGAAGGTACTGAAACGGACGAGCTAAAACTTTAAAATTTTCATGGACAAAATTGCATTTTTCTGACACCTGGGGTCGTTTTCGACCCCGCGCGAGTGATGGCGGGTTAATGCTCACTGCGCTATGCAGTTTTCAAGCTCCTTGAAAACTGATATTTTATTTCAATCATTCATTATGGCTAATGGTTATAATCCCCCCTCCATTTCCTCCCCCTCACCCCTCCCTCATAGACATTAGTATACGCCCTTGATGTATAATTTTCCAACGATTTTTTTGTTTTTTGATTTTTTTTTCTGTGCTCACTCCACTCTCATCGTATTGATATTTTCTGTGCCAAAGACGGCTTTGTCGGCCTTTTAAGAATTTCAGTTCGAGCAATCAATGTCAACCTTTGTGATCCCATCGGACGGCGGGGGGGGATTCGGAGGACCTAAATTGACCACAGGCCAGTTTTTTGTGTGAAAAACTCATTTTTTAAAGGTAAATGTATGGACTTTATTACTTTCAAGGTACTACTGGGTCCGATACTGATCAATTTTTACGTCTTTTTGTCAGTTATTGAAGATTTTATTAGAATATATGTGCGTTTATTATAAAAGGCATATTAATTTTTTACGTTATGGATAGAAACAGGTCCAATTATTGATTTTGAGGAAAGCTCATGTCTTTTTAGGATTAAAGTATTTCAGTGGACGGCCGTTATATCTTGGAATTTTTTAAAACCCATCTATTGGGTTTCAGAAGTCAATTTTGGACCTTCGAATTATTTTCAAGTTATTTTATACTGAACTAAACTCTATTTTTAGCTGTAGCAAAATTTTGCGACAGCCCCATTCTATATGCCCTATTCTCTAATACGTCTAATGATAAAATGGCTCCACAGTAAAAACTGCAGAAACCTGGTAAACCCATGTTGTTCGGGTTCAAAAGACGCTAAGCACTCGAGGATAGCGTTGCGATATGGAAAAATGAAAAATCCGGAGATTTGCCTTCAAAAATCCGGACCTTTAATCTGTCGAGTTTTTCATGCAATTTCATTAAAAAAACAGCTAGGATGATTTGTAAAAAAAACCGACATTCTAAATTTTCTGGTTTATTGGTATGACTTTTTCTTCCTTATTTGACAAGTCGTAAAAAGAAACGCTAAATGTTTGGAAGGGATGCAGTTTTATTGACTTATGTAATCGTATAATAGCACCCACTAATAATATAAGCCATAAAATATTTTATCATGTCTAGTCATGCACTGGTTTACAATTCAAAATAATTTATTCACTTCTGTACTTTTCAGCAGAGTTGATTTGAGTTAGTAAGTCCTCTAATAAACTAAGCTAAGTTAGTATGCATGTAATAATGAAAATATTTACAATTTATGTGTTTTAATTAAACTGAAGCAAAACTATAGCATTTATTGGAGAGAGGACTCATGCAAACTGTTTCTATTATCAGTCCACTGCGGGAAAAAGTCAAACATTCCCTCAATTTTCAAAACTCCCGCCGAACACCGGTCATAATTGCTTAAAAAGCCGGACGAATGGCAGCCCTGCTTGACATCGATATGTGTGCGAACTGATGAGTGATGAGATCAAGGAAGAGGCGGCTCGTTCAATTTGGCAACAATTATTTTCTTCCATTGGATTGTATGTAAAACAATCGATTTGATAGTGAGGCAGCGCTTCACCAGCATTCGATTTTTTCACATAGAGTCAAATGGACGGAAAAACATTGTTGCCAAATTTGCACGAGCCGCCATTGGGTCAAGGACGAAAGGCCAGGAGCAAAGAATAACCAATGAAGAGCCGGGAGCAAAGAATAATAATCTCATGCTTCTGAAAATTTTGAACGAAAATACAAACCGAGAAGAGGTTGAAAGAATGAATTGATGAAATCGAAAATAAATTCAGTAAACAAAGAATGTAAGAGCGCACTCTTTGATACCTTTCAGCAAAGATTGACGAATCTTTTTATTTCCCTATTTCCTGAAGTCGAATGCAACATTGATATCACCAGGGAAATTAATTCGTTTTTCGATCGTATTCCTGCCACTGTTGCCAAACTATCAAGACTCAACCATTATCTTAGTATACAGGGTGTGTAACAAAAACGAGTCGGAGTATATTTTTTTCGGCAACGGATTTTCAGTTTCAAATTTTGAAAATAGCTCTGACTCGTGTCTATTTTTTGAATAGGGGCATATTTTAGGGGGAGGGGGGTCTGCGTTCTTTTTTACATCGCGAACGTCAGGGCGCGCATGGAAGACTAGGCGCTGCATGCGCCGCGGCGCATGCAGCGCCTAGTCTTCCATGCGCGCCCTGACGCTCGCGATGTAAAAAGGGCCGATACTGGCCTAAATATCACAGATAAGGCAAAACCAACAAAATTTTGGTTCTAAAGGGCCGTAACTCGTCATTTGCAGCTGGAATTGATGTGTCAAATTCCTCAAAAATCCAATTTTGGGACTTACGCCCTTTTTGCACTTTCGGGAGACCTAAGTGTCAACCGATTTTGGATTTCTTTGCAACAATCTTCTTTTCATCACCAAAGGCAACTTTTTTTCAGGGTTGTGAAAGCCATTTCAAAAAATCACAAAATTCGACCACCCCTAATACCCCTCAAGTTTATTGGAAAAATCACCTTGATGTGAGCCAGTCAAATCTAAGAAGAAAATGATAATACTTATTTTTGCCACCACCATAGATTGACAGCAATTATGTATATCGAAGTATTGTGTTGGAAGAGTTTCTTTAGTACGACTTCATATTTTATTGCCGCAATAGAATAAAATGAAATTGTTTTAAATGAAATAATAATAAAAAACAAGCAGGGAAAATTCCAACACGCAGGTGTTGGAAAAGCGTGCCACTAAAGTCTGAACAGCTTTAATGCTTTTGCTAGCAATGATAATAATTAGACAGCATTCAACATGGAGCTGATCTCGAGAAAATTGAGTCCAAAGTTGAAGAGCTAGCATTTAAACAAAAAACTTGGAATTACTTACGTTTTGATTTCATTCAACTACCGTTTTGTGTTTTTGCATTTCAACACCGGAAAAGTGGAATTTACTATGTAGGAAAGGTACTTAATTTTTAGCGTTTAAAGTGACTTGGTTCCTTTCTTCTTTTTTTTGGCATAATCACGAAAAACCAAACTCTAAGAGAAACCAAACGGCAGAGTTGGTTTACACTGTTGATTATTTTAAAATCCGTTAATCCGGACTTAAGTCCGTTCCCAATTCTATAAAAGGAACCAGTGGCGGCTCGTGCAATGTGGCAACAGTGGAATCCCTCCATTTAAACCTATGTAAAACAATCGATCTTCAGGAGGTGCAATGCACCCCCAAGATATCGATACTTTTGCATAGGTTTAAATGGTAAAAAAGCATGGTTGCCAAATCGCACGAGCCGCCACTGAAAGGAACCAAGTCGGAGTTGGTTCCTTACGTGACTCGGATTAAGGTTTAACCTAATCAGCCAAAGGAACCAAGTTCTCATTTTATTTCATCATATGGACAATGACATCAATGAGGCTCACCAGCTCACTTTTACCTGGAATTTTGACGGGAAATAGTTGTTATTACAGAAGAAGCTCTTGTTGCTTCGAGATTCAGTATTGCTAGCTCTATCAATCAATAACTCAATTTTATCAAAAATGTCACTCGGTTCTTTTGTGACAAGTGCTGTCCAATTGAGCTTGTTTGGTGAGAAATTATGAAAAAAATAATTTAGATCAGATGTATCTATAAGGAGATGAGTCAAAGGCGTTGTTTTTTTGTGTTTGTTTTTTGTTATTTGTTTTCAAAACTTTGGAGGGCTCTAGCTCAGAAGAGAAACAATTGCAGCACATACTCATGAAGAAAAATAAGTCTCTTATATATATGTATGTTGACCCCAAAAATACACTCCATAAGTTTGGTACTCAAGTTTTGAAACACCCTGTTCTTGATATTTTGCTCCCCCCCCCGCCCCCTTCACAAAAGACAACATCTTGACCATGCACATTTTTAAAATCACAGTTTGACTGTAGAGATATTTTCTCCCCCCCCCTTAACGAAAAAGGGGAGAATGGGTCACCTATCTCTGATGTTCGTCGTGCGCGTGCACAGATTGTTCGGCTTTACGACTGCAATTTTGGATTTCTTTATAATGCGTTTTTTGGGTTTATTAGTGGATTTTATGACTATTTGATGCCGCCAATGTAATTTTCAGACAATTTTACATCAGAATCAAAACTCTATAGCACTGTAGCAAAAGTTTGCAACAAACCCATTGAAAGCTGAAAAGAGAAAATTATTTGATAAGGCTCGATCTTTTTTACGCACATAAACTATAGACAATAGATATTTCTAAATCCCTCCACCTTTTAAACGGCTTGTTCAGGGATCAAACATGAGGTTGCGTTCTTTTGAAGTCAAAAAGCGTCATATTCGGAAAAGCCGTGATTCTAAATAATAAACAGTTTTTTTTTTTATCTTTTTTTCCGTTTTAGGTGCTGTCAGCTCTTATTGCGATTGTCACGATGTAGATACGTAATATGCATAAATGGATGCGAATTCATGAAACAATAATCCTTTAATATACAGAACTAACCATTTCAAGTGCCCTTTACACATCAAGCATTCTAGGGGTATAGATTAGTAGGTGTGGAGGTTTAAGAGGTTTGTGGATTTTAATTCCCCCTCTCCCCATTTATTTTCTTGAAAAGTATCGAAAGTTTACAGTTAAAACTATGCCATTATTCACTATAACGCATTGTCATATTATTTCTTTTTTTTCTGTTGCCGTCGGTCGATATCATTTTTCGTGTTGGAAAAGCAAAGTTCCATATGGACCGATATTTTCCCAAAAATTTGAAGAAGCTTCCAGTGAAAAATTTTGTACACGCAACGAACTTTTTAGGATAGGTAAATAAGTTATTCCAGAGTCAATTCCATAGCCGCAGCGAGGAAGCTGTCCAGGGGTGGAAGACACGTGACAGCCCCTCTCACTTTTTAGAGCAATTAATGCGAATTTTACCCCTCTGGCTCCCTGTGTTCTGGATTTTAAACACCTATTTTTCAACAAAACGCCAAAAATGTCCTCAAAAATCCCTTGATTCCATCGACGCTCATTGAGGGGCTTTCAATTTGCCGATCCCCCAGAATTTCAAATGTTTCGATGCAAAGACCTGTTTAGTGTGACGTCATAAAAAAAATTGGTTCCAAACAAAGGCTCCGTCTCACTCGCTCTCGTGGGTTTTCCCATACGAAACACAGTCCAAATTTTCAAATACAAGTGCTAGTAAACAACACGTTCTTTACACGTTGTGTTTATCACACCATTGGGTTCCAAATTTCCGATTGTTTCAAAAAATTTTCCGATTGGATATATATTCCCGCGCTTTATTTCCCATAGAAATAATCGAAATTCCATAGAGACAATCAGAATTCGCGTAGATTCAAGCGCGCTGACTACAGCAACGATAGGTCTCATGATTGAAATAAGGCGAAATCATCTATGGTTCTATTCTTACAGTTTTAACAGCCACTTTTTTCTCAGTGATAAAATATGAGCCCGCTATCACAAACTTTTTGAAACATCGCGCATCGATGCACAATCACTGCAGTTATATCGAAGGAAGTCCTATGTTTTGTCCTTGTCACACTCACAGTTTCTTAAGAGCACAAAATTCTAGGATATAGGCTCATCAGCACCATCACGGCATGTGTTGTACCTCGAACAATAGCTTCGATACGAAGAGAAGTTAGAATGATTGAGTGTCATGCCGGTGATACTACCATAAGAGACCGTGAGTAAGACAAGGACAAAACGTAGAACGTCTTTCGGTATAACTGTGATTGTAAATTCGCTTGTGATCTTTTAGGAATTATGTTACAGTGAAAAGATACTTTAAGGCAAGTGGAATCTAATGGTGCAATAAAATTTGAGAAAACTGTTGGTTAACTAGCATGAATTTGCGTTCGAAAATTTGGATCTGGTAAATCCACGAGAGTGAGCGAGATAGAGCATTTGTTTGGAACTAATTCTGATCGTGACGTCATCACTAAACAGGGACCAAATAGTGTTCGGTCCCGAGCGTAACTTACGCATGGTCACATGACCGTGCGTAAGCTCTCTGATTCGTCGAAACCGCACGCAAGATGCACGCAATTCAATGCTCGGGACCTAACATTATTTGGTCCCTGGTCTACTTAAGGATATGAATGAGCCTCTCTCTTTTCTATACCCCTCCCGCTCTTCATCAATACCTCGTCGCTTCTTATCGATGTACCCTCGTCAAACAGAATTTGACACTTATACGATACGTATCCTGAACGCTTAATGCACCGTGAAGAAATCTTGAGACCGGTGGAGCCCAAAAGGGGAGGGGCAAAGAGGGTTTCTGTGAAGGATGTTTCCACCCCCCTCCTGCCTTGGAATTTCGACTCATAGGTTGGCACAAATGACTTAGGTTGCTGGACCTGTATGGAATTCTCGTTTGAAGGAATTCGACTTTGACGCTTAATAACTTATTGAAATTAACAGGAATACCAAAACTTTTACAATTTTAAGAAAATAGACGCCGAGACCTCCTGGATTGCAGCAACAAATTAACGATTAATGAAACCAGTTTTAAGAAAACACGTTTTTAATTTTTCAAACCTTTCCCGCCAAGGTTTTGCCATAAGCAAGGCATTGGACTTATATATTAGATATGAAAATGAAAACAAGAAGCGCACCGTATATATACGGCACGCTTAAAAAACAAACAAACAAACAAACAACAAAAAAACAACAAACAAACAAAACACAAAAAACGAAGAGGATAACTTAAAAGGGGCTCTCAACTGAAAATAAAGCATATAAAAGGTTTGAGCTGAGTTAAAGGTCATATTTTTCTGTTGGGTCAAGAATGTCAAGATCAAGATTTCGAAGCTATGAATTAATATAATATCGTAATATCAGTAGTATCAGCATATTTTGCTTCCATCAGCTTCAGATAGCTACTCGCAGCCTATACTGCCCTATTCGCAACTTTAGTTAGATCAGGTACTCTCCGCCTGTTCCTCAGAAAAAAAAATAGTGGTAGAATTTACCATCCGCATAGCTGATTTTGGAGTATGCTATCAAATAATGGTAAATTTTACCATCGTATGGTAAATGGAACGTACCTTGTGGTAAATTTTGGTACATTTCACATCAAGGTACGTTGCATTTACCATTTGATGGCAAAATTTACCATACTTGATAGCAGATTCCAAAATCAGCTATGCTGCTGTATGCAGATGGTAAATTTTTCCAGTCTCTTTCTTTTCTACGTGTATTTGAATTACAAAATTATCGCTTTAGAGATGTCGTTTAACGGATTATTTATTGGGGACTTTTAATGAAGCTCAACGTTATGAAGGCCGCGGCTCTCGGATAACCGGGAAAGGGAAAGGTTACACTGAAAGTATCTACAGAAAGTTTAAAATAAAGTTTCAACGATAAAAACAAACAAACAAACAAGAACTGTTAGAAGAGTATAGTTGAAGAATTTACCAGGGATATTTAATTTTTTTTAAATGAGATAGTTTCATTTCTTTTCTCGTACTATTTTTCCTCCTTTATTCATAAAGTGATGACTAACGAATTTAAGATAATTGATTACTTCCAATTAACATCTAAATTACAAGGAAGACAAGGGAACGGCGTTTCTTATGATTATTTTTCTTTTAGAAGAATCTGCTGCGCTTTATCAGAAAATTGCGCATGAAGGATCCATTTCTAATTTTCCCTAGGAATGTATTAGGTAAAAAGGATTTTTGAAAGAGGGAGTTTTTTCCCTTCTCTTGTCTAACGTATAGTTTTATGATAAAGAAAGTAAGTGGATAGAGAATTATTGCCGTTGCATAACGCTACAGCAACTGTTACAATGAAAAATCGGGACAGTAGCGTAACTAGAAATCATTCTATCTCTCTTTTTACTCATCCGAATGAACAGGTAGAGAAAGGATAGGAAGAGGGGATTGGTCCCCCTTTCCTGTCCTTTTCTAACTTACACATTTTAATGGACAAAGTGAGAGAAAGGTACTTTCTAGTTACGCCACTGAATCGGGATCATATTGATCGAGCTCACTTACAACACCAACGTAAGGTCCTCGGTTCCTGATGCTCATCGATACGATGATACATAGTTTTAATAAATCACTCGGTTGCTATGAAAGTCCTCCCAAACATTTTCAAAATAATGGAGCTCCAGCTAAATTTTGCTATGGTTCTTGAATAGTTGATTCGACAGGTCATTTTTTTTTTTTTTTCTATAGGGAATAGTTATGTATCTTAAATATTAATTCAATGCACACTTTTAATTACAATTGATTTTTTTAATTCACATTTACTGGTGTCAAAACTTTTGTTTGTGTAGTTGATTCTTGAGTAAAATTCGGCGAAAATTACGATGAGCATATGAACAAATTACGAAATTCACTCACATGATATTCACAAAATTACTGTAAATTTAAGGCTTAATGACAGAGCTATGCAGGTACCATGAGAGGTTTTTGTCTAATCTGAGGATTTTTTTTCTCCATGTGTTTTTATATCAGAAACATAAACAAATCAAACAGGAATCTCCTATAATACCTGAAAAGCTCCTTTATCTTTGCTCTTAAACTGCGACGCTAAATAGAAGTCATGGGAATTCCTGTCTAAGTTGTTACTTTCTGTATAGAAACTCACAGTGGAAACCATCAAATTAGAAACAAATATCCCATGGTACTTGCGTAGTTCCACCATTATACGCCTTGAACTTTAACCTTTAAAGTCATTTTGTGAGTCTGTGAGCGAATTTCATAATTTTTTAGCAAGCTTTCCGTCATTTTTGCAGGTTTTATTTTTGCAGCCCAAAGTAAAAATTTTCATTTTTCAATTTTTCAAGATATTTTTTTTGGAATGAACTTACGTTTGATCGGGACCGTGCGAAACGATTCAGTCACATATGTGTCCGGAGCATGGCTCATCAGTAACGTACTGCTCTATCTGTAGGCATAAAGAAAAAAAAAGGATTTTTATATTAGTGAGATCCAGTAAATTTTACGCCAATCCTAAGATTATAATAAAGTATTTCGCACAAAAACCTCTGTAACCTTGGAAAGAAAGCCCAACGCAACATGTCTGAGATCGAAAAAAAAAGTGGCAAAAAATTTGTGAAAAACAGTCATCCACGAAAAAAAAAGTATTGGTTCGCCCGACTTACTGAGAGTATATTTTTCATCGCCAGAAAATTAATTGTTTGGACTTACCCAAGATTTAGGTACTTCAACCAATAATTGGTAATCGGTACCAATTAAATTTGGCTAGTGCAAATAATAAAGGTAGTTGCACCATATCAATTTGAGTTGGTACTCTGTACTGATTTATTATTGGTACCTATTATACCGATTTATTGACGGAAGTGCCAAAATTGAGTAAGTACGACCAATAAATTTGATTGCATAAATTTCACTGATAATTAGTCGGGTGATACAATTCTTATCTTCCCCTAGTCAAAAATCATCAAATACAACATTTTCAGCGTAATTTAAAACTTTTCAGTAGCACTTCTATTTTTAGAATACTTAACAACAATGGTCTCTGTGATGGTAACAATTATAGTCTTGACATTTTTTGAATGATAAAATTTAAGAGATATTTTTTCCCCTTTGGCCCCTTTAGTGCAAAGTATGTTGAGGTTTCTTTATTAAAATTTTTATTTCACTGCTTGTTTTAGGTCGCGTTTTTTCTTTCTTTTTTCAAAACTTAGATCAATATTTTGCACTGATCATTCAACCGTCTGGTGCAGTTGTTTGGTCCCGGTTTCGCGAAGATGCAAATGGTCAGAACAGAGCTGCCATTTTGCGAATAAATTAATGAAATTTTTCAATTCACCGATGACTCCACCAGTTGAGAAAAGATTACACGGTCCAGTTCAGTGTATGACTGTATTGCACGAAAATACTCTGATCTGTAATATTTGCTCAATCAGTGCAATCACCGTTAATTCATTAAAATATCCGCAAGTGTTTTTAAAAGTCATCAACGACTCTAGCGGTTGCAAAAAGGTTACAGGGATGTGATTATTTTCGTGCATTACTGTTATACACTGAACTGATTCATGTAATCTTTTCTCAACAGGTGAAATCATCGGTGAATTGAAAAAATGCCATTAATTTTACGCAAAACGGCAGCTCTGGGTCAGACTTTACTCGGCGGTGTGCGCGTGTAAAATGCCCATATATGCGTGGGACAAACTGGTTCGCGCCTGAAGGTGGGCACCTTTGAGTACTCTCACTCTCTCCTTAGAGAGCTTCCTCCCGATAACCAGCCACATGCTTGGCGAATAACTGATAAGATGAATCAGGAAAACCAGTCGCCGTCTGAGGGGCTCTGTTGCTTCGACTGTCGACTTCGAGTCAAAGCTCCTCAGAACAATCAGTCCAGAGACACAGTTTCGCGCGTCGGTCGGTCTGATTCCATACGTGCTCTCATTTTGTTTACGTGATCAGTGGCGTCGCGTGCTATTCGGCAACAATGCAACTGCTCCATTTAAACTCATAAAATATATCGAATTTTCCTTGTGTACTGTACACCCCCTGAAATCGATATTTTACATGAGTTTAAATGGATATAATACATTGTTGACAAATTGCACGCGACGCCACTGTACGTGATTAAACCCCCCTACCCCTTTCCCCTCGCCCACCACCCAAACGCTCCCACACCCTCCCTTCGTTCTTTCAAGGTGATGCCTCTGGTGTCTAAAGGCAGAAAAATCCTCAGTTTCTTGGTTCAAAAGCCTAAAAAACGTAGTCTTTCCGGGTCGTGGTTTTTCTGTGATTTTTGGTCATAAAAATTCTATTTGTCTCGATATTATTCTCTACATCAATTATTCCATCCACTATTTTTGTTCCATAATTCAAATAAAAGTATCTGCTAAATGTTTTTCCGAGATTCAAAAGCTTCTTGACGTGTGCACCAACCGTGCTCGGTCGGTTTTTTTAATTTTTTGGGAAAAAGGTGTGTAGAAAATGGAATGAATGAATTTATTTTGTTAACCTAAATAGGTCTAGCTGACAAGTTTTAAAATTTAAATCGTTATTAAATGTTTAATATAATTATTCTCAGAAAAGTGCCCAATATCAGTGAAAAAGTGCGGCCATTTTGCTTAATAAGGTTTTTTACTTCTTCCGAGTTGTTAATTTTCTTTGATAAAATATTAAATTACGTGTTTTTTGTTTTTGTTTTTTTTGTTTTTTTTTTTTTTATTTTTGTCAAATGCATGCAATTAACATACTTTCCACAAACGCTTCCAATCGCATTAAAAGTGTTAATCTTCATTTTGTTTGTGTTTCGTATGACATCTTACTGTATCATGTTAATGGAGTCTTTTTGATTTGGACGTTTTGGCCTTTAGAATCACGGAGGTACCATTGAAGATTTTAGCGATCAGAGGTGCTGGACCCCAATTTTGTATGGGACAGTCGGTCCTCAACGGTTGCTTACTGTTGAGAATTCAGCGTTGAATCGCGATACCTCAGTCCTCAACATACACGATTTGGGCCCAAGGGCCGAAAACTATTGGGCTTGCACGGTTATACGGCGTTCGTTGGTGCGTGAAAACCTAACCTCTCAATATTTTCGACCTTGAAGCCATTTTATTCACGGGCACCCGTAAATACATACGGGCGCTTGCAAGTTTACGTGCGATCTGCATCAAAGAGTAAACAAGAGTCGCAATTGAATGGAAGGCCTGCGTGGTCAACGTAGATAAGGGATCGGAACGCGGGCTGGCCTCTGATTGGCTGCAACGCGTGGAGCAAAAATGACTCGAGGTATAGGGAAAATAACACGGGATTTTTGTTCCGGGGCGTTTATCTCGAAACCTAAGCAAAATCGTACCCAAACAATTTATACGAGTCGATTCAGCAAATTTTTCCGAACAATTTGATAGGTCATAAGTGCCACTTTATTGCAAATTCGAAAAGACTGTTTCAGTTTAAAAGTACGCACAATAGTGTGATTACATGCTTGGCGTGTGTTTGAGCAGTGTTTGAGTAACTCACTTTTGTGCGTACTTTTAAACTGAAACAGTCTTTTCGAATTTGCAATAAAGTGGCACTTATGACCTATCAAATTGTTTGGAAAAATCTGCTGGATCGACTCGCATAAATTGTTTACAGTTGATTTTGCACAGGTTTCGAGATAAACGTCCCGGAACGAAAACCCCGAGTTAATGTCCTTATACCCTAAGACATTTTTGCTCCACGCGTTGCAGCCAATCAGAGGCCAGCCCGCGTTCCGATCCCTTATCTACGTTGACCACGCAGGCCTTCCATTCAATTGCGACTCTTGTTTACTCTTTGATCTGCATGCTCAATTTGAGGTTATGTTGACATTGGATCGGCTCATCAATCATCTACAGAAACTCTACAAGTCTATTCAACCATTTGAAGACCTCCGCGACAAACAACAACAACATCATTTGATGCGGAGTTGCCAGGTTTGGACCGGGCAGAATAGTCCACACAGTGGACTGTCCACGCTCCCTTGTGGCTGTATTCTCATCAAAATAGTCCACGTGTGGACTAATCTGTCCAATTTGGCAACACTGCTTTGATGACCATTCAAAACAATAACAAAAAGAGTGCCATTATAGTACGCTCCAAAATGAGTCCGATCCGATGGAAGATCTTCAACTGCCCTCTCCCCTCAATCGAGGATCAACATTTTTTGGACCCTGACAATTTTCATCATTATTTATACCTCAGGGGCCAAATAATGTTTGAATCTAATGGCCTACTTACATATAAGTGGTTTATGAGCTGTTAAAACCCCTACAGTTGCAGAACACTAGTTCTGAACACCCCCTGAACACTAGTTGCGCATCTTCTGATGACTGTCGATGACTGCCGATGACCGCTCGTGCATGAGTGCCGAAAAGTCCACACATTATTTGGCCTCAGTGCGATCGAACACCAGTGGATAATTGCTAGTGATGACGCCATCGCCACCCCACAAAGAGGTAGCGATTGACCTTGCTATGACAAGTGAATGTTAATAAAGCGTGCCCTTCTTCTGTGTGATACTTTCATATTTTTCTATTTCATCACCATTTTGATCGTTTCTATTTTTATCGTTTCCTTGTTCCATTTCCTTGTTTGTACTACGTGTATAATGTACTCTATGAACTACTATTTGCATTGCAAGAGTTAACTCTCAATTGATAATCCTAAGTGAGCAAGAGATCAAGAAATGTAATGAATATATGAATTAAATATCGTTCATGTGTTTCAAAGAAAAGAACTGAATAACGAAATTATAAAAATTAGTGACATTATGTAGTTTTCGTTTGAAGTGAAATTTTTGAGCAAATAAGTGAATTTATTTCTTTTAAATTTTTAACGAGGCCTTAATTTAGGTAGAAAAGTCCTAATTTATATTTAATAGGCGAATAATAAGTGATAAGGTAAACATTAATA
Organism: Trialeurodes vaporariorum; assembly: GCA_011764245.1. Lineage (NCBI taxonomy): Eukaryota > Metazoa > Arthropoda > Insecta > Hemiptera > Aleyrodidae > Trialeurodes > Trialeurodes vaporariorum. Next base: position 20,615,852 of record VMOF01000111.1, on the reverse strand, counting down.
AGGCAAATACGGTAATGGGTCTATTAACTTTTAGGTAATTGTTTATAGTTTTGAGTAGTCGACGTGAATGCGATTTTTTTACAACAGCTTGAATATATTTCTTTTATGGTGCGTAAGTTACTAAAAAAGTAAAATGACACGATTGGTCCAGGATAGAAGCAATTTAAAAACTGGGGACGGGGGCTAAAAACGAAATTGAAAAGAGTCGCCATTACAATGGTACAAACCTGCAAATACTTCAATAAATAAATTGTAAACACGTTACCAATAGAAAAAGGTTTTCACTCTTAAAAATTTTACAAGATCGAGACAGAGAGTAAAAAATAAGGTCTATATATTTTCTTATTTTCTATTTCTTTTTACTCTCATACATTCTGAATGAAAGCGCGTTGCATTGAAAAAATCATCAAGAAAGTAAATGAGACCATTAACATAATTACTATGCGAACGAAATAAATCTCAAAGGTCTTCACTTTGTATCATTTATTCATCCTCCCTCAACTCAACAGACGACCCTCATTCATTACATCGCACAGCGGGTTAATCAAACTTATTTTGTGGCCTAGTTAGAACTGCCGTTCTGCGTATAATTAAAGACATTTTTCAATTCACCGATGATTCCACCGTTCGAGAAAAGATTACACAGTTCAGTTCAGTGTATGACTGTGTATGACTGTTAGTAATACACGAGAATACTCTGATCTTTAATATTTTTCAATCTGTGGAAACGCCAATAATTTATTAAAGTACCCGCAAGTTTTTTGAAGTAATCGACGACTCCATCAGTTGAGAAAAGATTACAGATGCGAGTGTTTTCGTAATTTACAGTAATACACTGAACTGAACTGTGTAATCTTTTCTCAACCGGTGGAATCATCTGTAAATTGAAAAGTGCATTTAATTATACGCAGGACGGCAGCTCTGTGCCTAGCAGCACAGTGATGGACACACCTCATGTTTTTTGGACCATTTAATTCTACGAATTGTGCCTACTGTGTTTTGGTACTTTCATTCTTTTAATCATGAATATCTTTCGCATGTCATCCGTCTCTTAAATGTCACTTTGGAGTAGCTCAGGTTACAAGCAGGCCCGGACCCTACAGATTATAAGCCTTGATTTTTGCCTACGTGAATTATTATCCTCCTTTTTCCCCCGCGCTCAATATAATCTAACTCGGTCGTCTCAAGGTTTTGCTCGTAATTATTCTGCGCTTTTGTGTGTAGTGTGAAAAAAAAGAAAAGAAAAAAAAAGAAAAAAAAGAAGAAGAAAATAATAGGAATTCAATTATCTATTTCCACTTGAAGTGCGGATTCCGCATTATTGTCTTGCCAACAAAATCTGTTTACAAAGTACTCCAGTCAGTTGGAAGTTTAACCGTACAGTGTTAATGTAGTGTTCTCGTCAGTGCGTGTTCCAAACGTGTGATATACATTTTTTTTTCTTTTTTATCCCGATTCGAATCCTCGAAATTGTCGATCGCTTGTGTAATGTGTGGTTAGTGGCTATAGACAGTTATAGCTGAGCTTTTTGCTGTTAATCATTTTCAACCGTATTTGGATTACACGAGGCGTCACATGTTGTAGGAATTTTCACAAAAGGTAAGGAATCAAAACATCATTATAAAATATTCTTTGAGCGTATCATTTAAAGCAACTTGTTCATCGATAAGGATGGTAGGGCTAACAATAAGTCATTCTAGATTCAACTACACTATAGAATGAATTAGTAGAGCGGTAAAAATCGTATTGCTCGTCATCCGAGGACCTCTGGTTCCAAACAATGACACAATAATGGGTCTGAGTCAAATCTTCCCCCATAAGCGCATTTTTAAATAGAAATTTAATTTTACCTGGTTCCTGGACTAAAACTGCTGAAATCCAAAAGATATTATAGATTAAACGCTGCGCTCTTGGAGGTTATAATCAACCAAATTCTCGCCAAATTCCCGAAACAACAACAATAACATTCGGTTGATTTTAACTTCAAACTGCATCCTATAAACTGTCATTTATTGTTGATTTTGGCAGTTATAGTCGTAGAATCAGGCATAATTAAATATTTTTGAGGAGGTATGAATCGATCATAATCACAAAAAGGTGGAAATAATTGTTTGATTTAAAAGCCTAAATTTCCATTCAAAACTGTGCTTATGAGGAAAATACATTGAATCAGAATGTTTTTGGAACCAGCCCTCAGACGGCAATCAATACGGTATATCGCTCTACTAAAACAGTCTCTTGTAATACATTATGTGTTGTTGACTCAATCATGTTTTTTTGGTTTAATTTCAAGTAAGATGCAACCACAGAATAATTTAATCATCATGCGGAAACTCCCAAAAGAGCCGATGGAAACACTTTTTCGGTCTCTTTCGGTTACTTTTCAAATTGGTGGACAGATCACTTTTTCTGCCTCTGTCTCTCACATTGCTTCGAATAGGGATATATATGTATAGTTTTGATTTTTCAAGATAAAAGAACAGTGAATAATGCTTCAAAATGAACGGACGTTTCCATTCGGATTGTAGTAATATGTGATGTAACATTTTCACTCCTAGAGGTAAGGCGGCGGGGGTGTTCAAACGGGCCCTATAGCCCAGTTGATTTGCGAATTTGCGATGAAATAATGGAAGTTGCACCTCGGGCCTGTGAGCGCACGTTAAAACAAAATATTTCGAACATATCGAAGTTTATCGATCGTTTAATCGCTCGAAACTTCGACATAATGCTTATCGTTAAAAATATTCTAAATTGTGAATCATATTCTTGATCATTGAAGCACTTTAGTAGATCCAAGATATTGTCCTCCTCTCTTATTTGCCATTAGAACGTGTGTGTTAGAAAAGGATAGAGAAGGGGGCGAAAATCAAGTGCTGCCCCCAATCTATCCTTTTCTAACACACGCATTCTAATGGGAAAAAGAGAGAGAAAGATAAAGTAGTGGATCCGTCAGTGCTCTGAATCAATATTTGGGGAAAATGAAAGGAAGTTCCAATCGATCGATCGAAATATCAGAGATATCGAAATTTCGAACTTTGGAATTTTAGGCGCACCGTTGGCACAACGTGCGCCTATTGAAATCGCCCTGATACTCAATAGAGTATACTACGCCCCCTTGTGATCAAGTGGCGAAATGAGCTTTTTTGATGTCGTGAAATTTAGGTTGTATCCTGTGTTTTTTTTATGCTAATTTCATTTGAAAAGTTAATGTTCTCCCAGCCACGACTGAATTCTGAGTTGGTTGGGAGTAATTTCATGTTCATTGATTGACGTTTTTTTAAAGTTATTCTATGTCAAAAATTTCCAACCTCACTTTTTGATTATTTCAAATTGTCCCGGTATATATTCTAGGTGATCAAGAGAACCAATCATTTGCCGTTCTGAATGTTTGTTTTTTTGCATGTAAATGCAATTATTTTAATTATTTATAGCGTGTGGTCAAACGCAAAACGGAAAGTCCCAACAGCAAGAACTCTGAAGATTCCTAATCTCAATACTCAGAATTCTCATTTAATTACTAAAAATTACTGCGCATCGAAGAGGATCTCTTATTATTCAGCCCTGATGTCGTTGTTTCCATAGTGGTCCCTGCCCTAACCTCCTCCATATTTCCTATCAACTTTCAGCTATTTGTTTACGCTCAACGTAATAAAATTACTCTGCTTGCGTTTATAGTAGCTATGACTCGTGAATTGGTAAGAGTTCAAAGGTTCAACAATGGGACCTCTGAATAGTGTGATGTGCTGATTTGCTTTATTTTTCCATCATATGTTGTTATTGTATGTGAAATTTCTTAGTCCTATTCAGAACGAAACAAGAAAATGCGTCTTATTATTTCTCTACCTCTACATTTTTGGTTTTGAAGGTCCTAAAGGAAGTCAGCCCTCTTTCAATTTTAAAGGAATGTGCTTTGCGGTCAAATTTTCTGACATTTTATTTAGTCTGGCAACTCCCGTCAAATGACCTAGCGCTTCAAGGCATCATTTATTCAATGCAGTTATTTCGCTCTTTCTCTATTTACAAGTAAATTTCTAGTACTCCAGGAACTTCCTGATTTCTTATGCTACATCTGTTGTACTACCTATGTTGATTTAAGCTGTCACTCTCCTTATATGTCTCAAAGTATCTTGAGACACTCAAACTGGTTCCTTAATCATATAGTTTGGTAGTCCGCTAACCTTTGACAGTCACCTATTTTGTCGGAGATCATCATCAGTCATGCCTAAAAGTTTAGCGCTTAGACTTTTGTACAAAATTGAGATTGCGACTCACAATTTGGTGACAGTTAAGTTAGCGTCATATGATGAAATATTAATCAGCGCTCCATTTCTTTCTGAAATTTGTGTTACCGAGTCAATTTCTTCTGAAAATTATGTCAGCGTACGTGCTGCTTTTACTTTCTCACTCTAATGAAATTAGAAAAATTGAGAAAGTATTGCGATGGCGCAGAGATTTTCAAGGTATTTTGTTGCGATAGCTGGCCTCTCACGACAAAGTCAATCATGATTTATTCAAAGTAATGGCCTCTTATCATGTCTAATACCATCCATAAGAACATCCTTCCATCATACTTTCATATTCCTTAACCCTTTTAAGTATTTTACTTAGAGAGATTTATGCAAAAAAAATCTGTGGCGTCTGTCTGTCAGTCCGTCAGTCCGGCTGTCCGTCAGTCCGTCAGTCCGTCAGTCCGTCAGTCTGTACCTAGGCATAATTTTTGAACCATTGATTCTTATGCATCCAGATTTTGCACAGTTATTGCTTTTTAGATTCTCTAGAGGTACTTTTTTTGTTTTTTTGAAATTTTAACTTTTAGGGTAGTTATGGGGAAAAAATGATTTTCATTAAAATCAATGGTAAAATGGATAAAAATGAATAAAATTGGAATAATTCAAGTTTGGCTCAATCAATTTTGAAAAAAGTTAGCAAAAAAAAATCTTTTTTCAGCCTGCTAAAGAATAAACCACTTATGGTTCCTTTATTTATTCCTTAAAACTGTTTAAAAAATCAAAATAAACGCGCTCGAGCCAAAAAATAGAATTATCGTGAGAAACCAATCTTAAAACTTGGAGTCAATCAATAATGGCTCTATGAATTTTGATAAAACTTTGTACAAACAATCTATTATCAATAAACTTAAATATTTTCCTCTCTGTATCACCAAAAACAACCGATAAAACCACTTCAAGAGGTAATATAAGTGTGATTGAGCAAAAAATTTGGGATTAAGAGCAAATAAAAATATAATCCTATTATTTTGGATAGTTCAGGTTTGGTTCAATAAGTTTTGATGAAAGTTAGCAAAAAAAATCTACATCCAGCCTACTATAAAATAAACTACTTGTAGTTACAATATTCAACCCTCAAAACTGTTGAAAAAATCAAAGTAGGTGCGCTCGAGCCAAAAAATGGAATTATCGTGAGAAATTAAGTCATCTTAAAACTTGGAGTCAATCAATAATGGCTGGATGAATTTTCATGAAACATTTTACACACAATCTACTATCAAAGTACTAACATATTTTCCTCTCTTGATCACCATACACAACCGATTAGACCTTTTCAAGAGGCAATATAGGTGCGATTGAGAAAAAAATATGGGTATATAAGCAAATAAAAACATAATCTTATTATTTGGATAATTCGGGTTTTGGTCCAATGAATTTTGACAAAATCTGGCAAATAAAATCTACAATTAGTTTACAAAAGAAAGTAGCCCTTACATTTACAATAGACAACCTTTAAGAGAGTTTAAAAAATCAAAATAGCGTGTTCGACCAAAAAAAAGAATTAAAGTGAGGAATTAATTTTAAGCTTGGAGTCCATCATTAGGTAATGGGATGGATTTTGACAAAACTTTGCACAAACATAATGTGTTAAACAAATACACTAATCACTGCACTGTGTGCACTAAAATATTTTTCTGGTACAGTCCTCATAAAAACCTTAAGACCGTTTTGAGGGGCAATATAGGTACGATCGAGCAAAAATCTTTTGAAACTAATTGTAAGCAAATATTAAGACAAACATAATATATTTGGAATAAGTAATTCAAGTATGACTTTCAAGTAAGTTCGATGCAAATTACATAGTTTGCAACCAGCCTAGGCAGACATTTCTTTAGAATAGAAATTACGGCTCTCAATTAGCCTTCAAATAACAAAATAGGCAACTATTCCTACAGCTTCTCTACAAGATTGCAAACTCTTCGAATTGAAGGCAGAATTATGTCCGGAGGTGAAAATATTTGAGCTTTGCGGGGGGTATGGGGGTCTCCCCCAGAATTCTTTAGGGGGTTAGGGGGTCTCCTCCAGAATTCTTTAGGGGGGTCTGGGGGTCTCCCCCAGATGAAAATGGTGTGAGAAAGTGTTCGTAGGGTATTCCCTACAGTTTATTTACTGAAACTTGAGTGAGCGCACAGTTTTGAGCAAAAACATCTTCAAACGCTATAAGAAAAAAAAAAACAATACGTCATTGGAGAAGATGCGGAAATTGAGTGAGCGGCTATACTTTTGCTGAAAATTAAAGTCGTGCACCACAATTTGGTGAAAATTAAGTTATTGCGCTTTTTTTTTGTTGCAAAATGACTCAACGCGCCATGTCTTTCTGAAAATTGTGTAATCTCATCAAATTCTTCTAAAAATTATGTCAGCGCATCGGTTTTTACTGATACTGAGGTGAGAGCGCTAATTTGAGCCAAAAATATTTTTAACACTAATAATCAGAATTAGAGACTGATTAGGTGTGTTGAGGTTGGATCAGTCATGCCTAAAAGTCTAACGCTTAGACTTTTGCACAAAATTGAGTTTGCGCCTCACAATTTGGTTACAATTAGGTTAGCGTCACATGATGAGAAATGAGTCAGCGCTCCATTTCTTTCTGAAATTTGTGTTACCGAGTCAATTCCTCTGAAAAATTTTGTCAGCGTAAGTGCTGTTTTTTACTGAAACTTGAGTGAGCGCACAGTTTTGAGCAAAAATATCTTCAAACGCTATAAGAAAAAAAGAAAACAAGACGGAATTGGAGAAAATGGGGAAATTGAGTGAGCGGCTATACTTTTGCTGAAAATTAAAGTCGTGCACCACAATTTGGTGAAAATTAAGTTAAATTGTGTTAGCGAGTCAATGTCTTCTTAAAATGGGGTGGCATTATGCAATACATTTATTAAAATTGTTTTGTGAGCATTTGATTGTTCATTACGTACGTTTAGTGATGTGCAGTAGGAAATTCGAAGGGTTTGTTCAATGATTGTCTGTAGTGGTCCTAACCCCCCCCCCCCCCCAAATCGCCGCACACAGGTTCGGACCCTAACTTTTGCTGGACAATTTTTTTTGAGATGTTGGAAAATTCAAAGGGATTGTTCTAAGATTGTCCGGAGTGGTTCTACACTCCCCCCCACACTCGCCGCACACAGGTTCGGACCCTAACTTTTGCTGGACAATTGTTTTTGAGTTGTTGGAAAATTCAAAGATTTGTTCTAAGATTGTCCGTAGTGGTTCTACATCCCCTCCCTCCTCCACGCGCCGCACACAGGTTCGGACCAAAACTTTTGCTGGACAGTTTTTTTGAGTTGTTAGAAAATTCGAAGGGATTGTCCTAAGATTGTCCGTTGTGGTTCTCCCCCCTCCTACACTTGCCGCACACAGGTTCGTACCCTACCTTTTGCTGGACAATTCTTTTGAGTTGTTCGAAAATTCGAAGGGATTGTCCTAAGATTGTCCGTAGTGGTTCTCCCCCCCTCCTACACTCGCCGCACACAGGTTCGGACCCAAACTTTTGCTGGACAATTTTTTTGAGTTGTTGGAAAATTCAAAGATTTGTTCTAAGATTGTCCGTAGTGCACTGAAAAAAAAATTGTATGAAATAACAATTTAATTGTTCAGAATGGGGCCCTCAATTAGTTTTGTTAATTCAACAAAACGAAATGGTGAATCAACAAAATAAGATTGTTAAACTGACAAAATAGATTGTTGAATCAACCAACAATTTGTTGATTCAACAAAAAATTTGTCGATTCAACAATGTGTTTTGTCAGTTTAACAATCTTATTTTGTTGATTCACCATTTCGTTTTGTTGAATTAACAAAACTAATTGAAGGCCCCATTCTGAACAATTAAATTGTTAATTCATACAATTTGTTTTTTTCAGTGTGGTTCTACATTCCCTCCCTCCTCCACTCGCCGCACACAGGTTCGGACCCAAACTTTTGCTGGACAATTTTTTTGAGTTGTTAGAAATTCGAAGGGATTGTCCTAAGATTGTCCGTAGTGGTTCTCCCCCCTCCTACACTTGCCGCACACAGGTTCGGACCCTAACTTTTGCTGGAGAATTTTTTTTAGATGTTGGAAAACTCGAAGGGTTTGAGATTGTCCGTAGTGCCCCCCCCCCCCCCCGCCGCATACAGGTTCGAACTTGAACTTTTGCTGTACAATTTTTTTGAGATGGTGGAAAATTCGAAGGGATTGTTCTAAGATTGTCTGTAGGGGTTCTACAACCCCTCACTCGCCGCACACAGGTTCGGACTCTCACTTTTGCTGCACAATTTTTTCTGAGGTGGTGGAATATTCGAAGGGTTTGTCCCGTATAAGATCGTATGTAGTGATCCTAACCCCTACCCACTCGCCGCATCCAGGTTTGGACCCGGTTTTTTGCTGGACACATTATTTTTGAGATGGTGGAAATGGAATTTGACTTATGAGGACCAAATTTGCTCAAGGTGCGCCTTCTCTGACACTATAGTGTCAGAACTATCTGCTTGTTTTCATTTCGAGCGAACAATGTTTTTGCTAACTTCATAATAAAACGGGTTTATTTTTTATTTTTTTATTATTATTATTATTATTTGCCGCTGCTAGGGTGACACTGTCACGCCGTCTGGAAACGAAGCGCGCTATCTGCATGCAAGGTTGCCAACTTTCGGTTATTTACTGTAAAAAGCACACGCGCTTCCCATTTCAATGTGAATGTGTACGGTACGGCAACTCTGGCGCGAGTATGATCGCCTTCCATGCACGCATTACATCGTAGTTATACAAGTTACAAGTACTTTATTCACACTCCATACTACCCGATTACAGTGTTGCCAGATCGAGGGTAAACAGACGTATTGTCCCCATTTAAATCAATGTAAAACGTACGGCTTTTTCGCCCCAATCTGGCAACACAGCCCGATTATAGGCGGCATTTTGTTCTCTTCCGCGGCAGCAATTATATTATTGCTGAGTATCGTTGATGCGGCTGATCGGGGAGCCCAAGCCGATGCTTTGAGACATGAGACACGAGACATCAAATGCTGCACCCGGCTAACTGATTTGCTATAATAAGCTGATGCAGTCGCTTCTCGACGCACTCCGACGGTGATGTCAGATTCCGAGTTAAAATCCGTGTAATATCTGGAGTTCTAGCATTTTACCGACCAGTTGCGGTGCTGAAAAGATTACGGATTATGTAATATTTTCTCTGTATTTATAGCAAATTATACTGAAACACAGCTGTAATATTTTCTATTTTTATGAGTCGGGATCGAATCCATTTTCGTCATTGGTATCAACTCTGAAAAAAATAAATATTTAAAAAAGTACTGAACAAAATTATTTGCTAAATTAACCTATAATTTTGTTAAATTAACAACTCAAATGCTAAATCAGCAATTCATTTTGTTAGCTTAACAACTCATTTTGCCCAACCAGCAAATCAAATAGTAAAAATAACAATTTTTATACTGGAATAACAAATTAGTAAGTCAAATCACCAATTTATTTTGCTGATATAACAAGCTGAATTGTTAGATCAACTAATTGGGTTAAGTTCTGTAGTTTTTTAACTATTTAAAATTGCTAAATTGACAATGTCTATTTTGTTAAAAGAACACAACTATTTTTGTAAACTCAACAAATAAATTGTTAACTTAACAGAAAACCCTGGTTGATTTAGCAACTTTCAATTTTTGTTAAATCAGCCAAGAATTGTTGCTTCAACAATTGATTTTTTCAGTGAATCTATGAGCTAAACCTATAAATAGGGGTTACGTCATGTTATGATGAGTCCTACAGACCTGTTTATTGATGATGCCACAATCAAAATTGGATCCAAACAAATAATGATCTCTCTCGCTCACTCTCGTCGATTTACCCATAAAAAATCAGATCGAAATTTTCGAATTCAAATTCATGCTAGTTTTAACTCCAACACAATTCCTGAATGATCACAAGTAAATTTACAATCACAGTTAAAGTGTTTGTACCATAATTCCTTGAATTTTTTTAGTAAATTGTAGTTCTAAAACCATATTCTAGTATTAACACCAGAATTTTCTGGTCAAAGTACTGGACGTTCTGTCGTTTACATACCTATCTTTGTGCTTCTGGTAGTACATGATTAGAATATGGTATTATGACTATCACTTTTTTCAGTGTAAGCAGATCAAGATTACACGTAATCGTTGTTCAAAAGCATATTCAGAAGGGGAGGGACTTTAAGGGGGGAGTCGTACTTATGTATATAGTGCAGGGAAGACGAGGCTTTTTACAATTTACAGTCGGCGCCTTTTTTTATCCGTTCGCGCCGCGATCCACAGTATTTTACATGTTGTCTTATGGAAGACTTTGGATGATTGTGGACGATTTTTTTTCTTCTTCTTTTTTTCGTGGCTTTTTGGAGTTTTTGGGCATAAATTGTCGAAAAAATTGCTTTCGAAACGGTAAAAATCGGTAAAAATCGGTAAAAATCGTCCACAAAGGGCCGCGAGCTTTTACGCACGTGGACGATGATCGCGATTTTTCGCTCACAGTGGTTTGCATTGTCCGCAAAACTCCATAAGACGCTGTGTGGACGACCACGGACATAAAAAAAAGACGGCAATAATTAAAGCTCACAGTCAAATTCGCTGAACTAACTATAAGAATTCGCAACTGACCCAGTGAGTGCGTGCCTGTGCGTGTTGCAATACTCGAGAGATAGGTATTTTTATCTTTTACGCCGACACCTGTCAACGATAACCGATATTCTCAAGCACAAGTTCTTCAAACATTAAAAATATCCGCTGTTGCTGTCTGTTTTATTCTCGAGATTAATCTCCTCGTGTCTCGTTCTATCTCACCTCGGTAAATCAGAGGCTAAATTCGTCCACTCAGAAATCAAATGCTACAAAATGCCCCTCCTGGATCAAATTGTGAATTTCCCTATACATCGCTATCCCTCTCTCCCTCTCACTACCTCACATTCTCTATCTCTTTTCACTCTCTCCTCTCTCTCTCTCTCTCTCCTTCTCTCTCTCTCCCTCTCTCCCTCTCACTCTCACTCTTTCACTCTCTCTCTCACTCTCACTCTCATCTCTTTCTCCCCTTCTCACCCCTCTCTGTCCTCTCGTTTCTCTCTTATTCTCTCTCCTTTTCTCTCTCCTTTCTCTCTCTCTCTCTTTGAGTCGGCGAAGTTTAAACCTCCGAATCAACAAAATATACCTTGATTTTCCTATCGCACTAACTCCTTAGCGATACGTTCCAAAATTCATCTTCGCAATTATTCTTTTCTTCACAAAAGAGGGAGCTGACGAAAAAATATTTTTCATGAAATTTTCAAATTTTTAACAGTTCACCTCTTTGAAGAGGAATTACTTTTTTTTTTTTTTCTTTTCTTTTTTTTTTATTTATTCTCAAATACACAAAAGCCTATAGTGAGCTATTGTACGAGTCAAGATTATTAAAATGCGATAACTTAAACAGAGGGATAAATTAAGAAAGAGATGGTGAGCAAAGCTGAGGACAGACAATTAGATTATATACATCTGCACGAAATATTATTTATTTTATTTTTTAGTTGAATAGTTAAAATATGCATGGATATTTTTAAACGCAACGAAAGAGTCAGAAGTTCGTGTGCAATTTTTCCACATCGTATATCGTTCATTCAAACCCACATGAAAGATCGATAGCATCTTATACTTTGATCTTTATATGATAAGTTTAATTCGACACAGTGCAACGTTGACAAATTGCACGCAGCGTTGCTGGATATTCTTTGTGGTTAAGGGAATCCTAACCAACGAATCAGTAATAAGTTAAAGATTCTGCGCGAGTGGTTTCCAAACTGCTGCGCCGGTACTCGCAGACCAGTTTTCACAGTTATACACCAAATTGATGCATTTTTTGGGGCAGGGGAGTAGGGGATTCAATTTTTTACTGCATTCTCTTTTGTTTAGTTCGAAATAATTTCCAACGAGTCTTCGTAGACCACCTGAGAGCCCATGGACAACAGTTTTGGAACCATTGCTATGTTTTCAACAAGAATTTTTCCTCCGTGCCAAGAAAGGACTAGTTATTTAATTCACTGAGAATGGATTGCATCGTTAAAAATGTTTTTCGATACAAAACTCTTGAACTATCAAAAGTAATAAATACAATAGTTGAATTCCCAACGTATTTGCAGGTTAGTGCATTTAAAGTAGCATCAGGACATAAAATATAAAGGATTGCTTAAATGCAATCTGCTATACACAAAATAAATTCTCGTTTCTTAATGGTAAAATTATGACTCGCGTTATTATGTTTATATTTAGCACGCATTGAGTTTATACAAGTTTTGGATTATCGAGGGCAGCTTTTGTTAAAAAAGAATATAAATCATAAAACTGAGTTTAATTCATTTATACCGGTGCATTACATAATACATAGGTTTATCCAAACTTTTTCAATCGTATCTAAAAACTGGCAGACTAGATTTTTGGCCGTGCACTAATTAAGGGCAAAGCACGCATACTAATAAAAAATTGCGTTATAATCATTTAAACTCTTGCAAAAAAGTCAAATTCGATTTTTTTTTTTAAACCAAATAATGCATCGGCCTCTAAGGAGAAAAATAAAATACATTTCCTACAGTTTACAGTTGCTTTTGTTTACGAGCGTAAAGGTCAGTATAGCGTAACGCGTGCCATTCGGCATCAACGTTGCATTTCGTCTATTTAAACCCAGCTAAAGGGTCGAATTCGAGGGTGTTCACGGAAAACCCTATTTTTCGATATTCTCATTGGATTTCTCATTTTAAATGGAGATAGAACGACGATGCCGAATCACAAGCTACGCCACTGGTAAAGAAGTCGTTTCAGAAGCGTTTGCCATATATACTCGCATGCGCAGTTCTTTGTACACATGCGAGAAGGGTGTATTTCCGTCTCCTGCGCAAGTTACCGTCAGCGCAACCCGTAGAAACATATAGAATGTACCTTAGAATGTGCCCTATCTGCGTAGTTTTTGCGCCTGATTATTGCTAAAATCCACCTCGATTACTTTCGAAAAACGAGTAAATCTAAGTAGTCGGATTTGCCCAATTCAGCTTTCTAGCAGGCATATCAACATCTATGCGTGTGCGCTTAATTTAATCGGGCTGTTTTTCATCCGTCTAGGAGATTGATCTAGTTATTGGTTGTCTTCCTCCTCCCCTCCTCTCACTCCCATGCACACCTACACACTTACGCACGCATATCAGAAGAAGAAATATTGGCAGGGGTAGAAGTCACGACATAACCCCACCATCCATCCTCCACAAACCCCCCATTGAAAGCTCCATTATTGCTTCAATCGATAGAAGAAGGGGAGGGACACAAAGGGAGAGAGAGGGAGAGAGAGAGGGAGAGAGAGAGTGAGAGAGAGAGAGAGAGAGAGAGAGAGAGAGAGAGAGAGAGAGAGAGATATTCCAGGATGTATCCTTGCCTCAAAGTGCGTCTCTTTTCCTGCGAGTGGGGGTAAATTGCGTTATACTGAAGTGGTTTTAGTTTGGAGCCGTCCCGCGGCTGCTGCACATGGCGAGATCTATGATGCAACGTTTCATGGTGAAGCGTTTGATGAAAACACATCTATGTAGCGAACTGAGCCCGATTCGCGGGGATGAAAGGTGCGCGGGTTCGCGCTCTCGTTTGGGAAATTAGGAGCATTCATGGAGGTTACTAATAGTTCACCATCGCTCAATTAAATTGCAGCTCTCTACCCCCCCCTCCCCTCATTCTTGTCCCTCCCTCTCTCCTTCCGTCGGTCCCGATGCGAAAATGAAATTATATCTGCGGTGTTTTCTCAAGCCCCATTGGCAACCCGCGACCCGCGAACGGTGAACCTCGTGTGCCCTCGCGCCGCACAGTACAAGTGAAGCAAATCAATGAGAGGGGTAGGACATAAAATATATGACTATAAAAAACGAAAAAATTGAATGTTTATATGATCTAGCAACAAATTATAATCTTATAGGAAATTTTACAATAAAACAAATGAAACTTCTGTTGAACTTTTACATTGCGTATTAACAAAGATACACGCATTTTAATTTTGCCACGCCATTTCCGGTCTCTACCATATACTCGCTCCACTGTGCGCCGTACCGGCCGCGAATGTACCGTATAAGCCACAGCCACATGATGTTTTTGATGTTTTGATGGCGGTCGCGTCACGTCGCACTATGGTCTGAGATATTGCCAAAAAGTGACCAAAAATCAGAAAGTAAATTTTTCATCAATTTATCATTCATAAACTTTCGAGACTATTTTAAAACAAAGAAAGTCTCGCATTTAAAAATAATTTAAACCTCAAAATGTCAGCGGAAAGTTTTAAATTCACCGAGAAATATGATTTTTTGATTACTTTATTTTCACTGATTTTTGACCACTTTTTTTTTCGATCTCAGACCACATGCGTCATAGTGCGGCGGGCGCCGCACATATGCTCAAATTAGGGAGGCCTCTGGAGATCATCATTCTGTGTGTGTTTCTATAGAGAGTGCGACAAATTTAGACAGGAATCCCCCGCATGACGCACCTTCGCTCGTAGCTCCACCATTCAAGAGAGAATATGCCGTTACAGAAGTTTTGTAAGATTATTTTTGAATTTTAAACTTCTTCAGTCTGATTTTCGTGATTTTCTCTGGTCTGTACATCGAATTGAACCATTCATTTGCTTATAGCAAAAGTTTGCTAAAGCCCTTTTCCCAAAAAAATAATAATAATAAAAAAACAAGCAGGGAAGCTCCGATACATTGCATGTATTGGAAAAGCGTGCCTGTGAATTGTAAACATAAAAATCTGCGCATAAGTTGTTTCATTTGGTCTTCTGCTCTGCTGGGTTTTGCAGAAATAAGTTTTGCATAAAGGCTTACGCATACATGGTTTAAATATATTTATTATAATGTAGTTCATGGGAGAAGATTTGTCAATTTATTGTATATTATTTAAGGCATTAGATTTCAATTATTTTACTCATCGGACAGTGATCGTACAGTATCGTGATACCACTTTGCACTTAAACAATCAGACAGAAAATTGACACCAAATTTTTCATTTCTGATATTTTCATAAGCTCCTGACAACCTCTTGGGGTGTATTCTGGGGGGTTCAAACACATTTTTCAACTTTTCTCGAAAAAACCCTCAATGCAGATGTAAAAATTCATTTATAATCTAAAAGTAGAGAAAAAAATTCGTTTTTTAAGTTTGAAAAATAGGCGCAACGTAGAAATCTGAACAAAAAACTTCTGTGAAGAAAGCTGATTTTATAAGCTTTCAGATGGCGCAAACCGCGATGCCGAAAAACGTTTCGTTCAAGAGTTATGACCGCGCAAAGTTTCAAATCTAGGCCAAAAATAGGGTTCCGACTTTCGATTCTACAAAAAAATTTGTTGCTCCACCAATAATCGATGAAATTCATTGAAACTTGGTGGAAGCGGGTTTTTTGGGTCGCTGAATTTATTTTTGACATACGTTTTTCAAAATTCTCAAATCATATATGGCCGCCATAGTTTTTCGTTCAGATTTCTTCATTGCGCCTACTTTTCAAACTCAAAAAACGGATTTTTGGAAACTTCAAAAGTAAAACAAAATGCAAAAAAAGGGTCAAATATTTTTGAACTAAACACTGTAGCACATCAATCGGAAGATCTTTAAAATACGCATCTTTTGGTGCAAAGTTCACGTCAATATCTCTTTTCGTTCAAAAGTTCTGGAGCATTGGAGGTTTTGACTTTGACCCCCTGCACTCCCGCTCGCAGTTGACCAAATTCAAAAAACTGCAGATATTCTGAAAGATGATGCTTAGCTCTATCATCCCTGAAAGTTTCATCCATTTTTGAGGGGGGGAACTCCTAATGGTAGCTGGATGGACCCCTTTTCATCAAAACAAATACCATTAATTGAGCCTGTCTCGTCCTCTAAAAAAAATAATACAAAAACCATAACTTCGCTTACACTTTCGAACAGGCGTTAATGTTGTAACAATTCCCGAAACCAAAAAATTAAAAGAATACTGATCTAATTTGTTTATTTTAATGAGATCCATTTTCAACCCATAAAAGATTGATTGTTAAAAATTGCGCTAAAAAAAAAAAAAAAAAAAAAAAAAAAAAAAAAAAAAAAAAAATCATTTATCAGCTGATCAAATAAAGGCAAACAAACGTGACTACTTCATTCCGCGCTCTCTAGCGGATTCTTCTTGAAGCTTTACTTTTGTGAGAAGGTATCCTTTAAGTAAAACCATGATCTGTATCGGTTTTATTTCGCGCCTTCTATTCGAAAATATCAGCTGACTCTAGACATTCACAGAGAAAGATTATCAAATTAGTGAACTGGTGAGCCGCAGTGCAGCCAATGCAGCCAAACAATCACCGGCTGCAAAACAATAATAAATAAAAAAAAAAAATCACACAACGACTCGTTATTGGCCGCCCGTACGAAAAAACCCCGAATGTACTTTAAAATTAATTATATATTCAATAAACGTAATAAAATAACACAAAAACAATGTCCAATATAAAAAATTAATCATAAAAACAAACAAAAATTTATTCATCGTAAAACCAACACAGCAGAGTAAAATTACAACGAAGTTGGCAACATAAAACGCAAAATATTACCTCACCGCACTCCACTTACCCCTCAAAAGTGGTGAGTCCGTCGTTTAATTGGAATTATAAAAAAACTAAAGCATTAAAATGAATCCAACTATTTTTGCTGCAAACTTTAGAAGGTACGATTTCATAATTGTACCATTGCAGTCCTCAAAACGCAACAGACACGACAGGAAAAAATCACAAAATTCAAAAACAGCCGATTTTCAACTTTAGGCCACTCAGCATAGGAATACACGTGGGAAGCATAGGCTGCCTTATTACATTGTATACATTGTATTATATTGTTAGCAGCAAAACGATCGGAATAAGCGTGCCATGTTCCATGGGCACGCTTAAAAAACTTTAAAAGCGTCAATAGATGTCGATTAACAGAGGCAGGGAAAGATTACACCCCTAGAAACTCTACAGCACTGTAATATTTGCGTTGGGTTAATAAACGTCAACAACGCAACGGCCCTGAGTCATAATGTAAACAAATAATGTGCAAAAACGCATCCAATGGCGACGCCCATAGTTTCACTTGTCTCAACTCTTTACAGACAGGGACTCTGCCATGATTTATCTATATGTATGCAAAAAAAAGTGTCAACACTGAAATGCGTTACCGAAGCAAAAAATAAAGATTTTCCATGGCCGGACGAATCCATTTTTCGATCCTTTTGTGCGCCAATTTTGGAGGATGACGATGACGCGCGAACGAGGAAATTAATTTCGTTGAGCCGGAAACGTTTCCATTGGGGGCTAATACAACACGAATACTCCGGCGAGTGACTCCTCTCTCGTCCTGTTTAAATTTAATACCCGCGCACTGTGTGTTTTGGACTTTGGTCCGGTGTAGCGTATCAGTATGCACTCAACTGCTTTCCGATGTAACAAACACATAAGCTTGGTTGAAAGACATCGCATTTTTCTCGAGAATATCGATTATTGTCTTTTTACTTCCAAGCTCTCCTCGCCTCTGATTAGAACATCCACTGCAGTGACTCTCTCGATTTGAAACCTTCGCGACTTTTGCCTGGGACTGCAAAAGTCTTCGCACACGCTCTAAGTAGGATCGTCAAATTGGGATCGTTGAGCTGAAATCCACCGCGAACAATATAGAATTTCAGAATTTTACACTTGTTTGTTAGTGTAATTTTTGTGATTTTTTGCTGATTTTTACATCAGATTTAACTATTCATTCGCTTGTAGCAAAAGTTTGCAAAAGCCCATAGGAGATTATTTATGCCATTATAGCTGTTTTTAATGGTTATATATACATGTGGAAATTCTGTCATATATCGACCTTTGCCTCCTTTAGTGACTCCTTTACCCAAGGCGGATTTATGAATTTATCTCCGTGTCTCTTATCCCATTCGGATGCATGGTGATGATCCCTCCCCCTCTCTCTATTTCTGACACATGACGTGTTCCAGTCGAACGAGAGGTGTAGAGATAAGGATAGAGGGAGAGAGAGAGAATGAGAGAGAGGGAGGGAGGGAGAGAGTGGGAGAGAAAGATTGGGGGAGAGAGAGAGAGAGAGAGAGAGAGAGAGAGAATGAGAGAGAGGAAGGGAGGGAGAGAGTGGGAGAGAAAGATTGGGGGAGAGAGAGAGAGAGAGAGAGAAAGAGATAGGGAGAGAGAATGAGAGAGAGGGAGGGAGGGAGAGAGTGGGAGAGAAAGATTGGAGAGAGAGAGAGAGAGAGAGAGAGAGAGAGAGAGAGAGAGAGAGAGAGAGAGAAAAAATAGAGAGAGAGATAGAGAAACCGACAAATTCCTGTATGTGCCTCTATCCTTTTTTATCATTACTTTTTTTGTGCTATTGACAGTCAGAAAATGCTTCAGCAACGCGACTCAACTTGCTATGGGTGCCAATAAAAAGGAAAGCTTGATGATTTTTTTATGAGAGCGGTGAGGAGACTGAACACATATATTCGCGGTTATTCTCACAGCTGAATGGCGGAGAGCCTCATAAATAAATTGACTGGCGGACATCTTCGAAATAAGCCTCCTTCCTCTGATTTGATGCAGGGAATCTCCATTTTTTGACAATGGCTCGCGCCCTCTCGCCCTGCTTGGCCCTTTCATTTCACGAGCGTCCCTGTCCCCGTCCCTTCATTCATCGCTATACTTTTACCGCGGAATATTTTCGTAACCCGAACTCTGAATAAATAAGGAAGGGAAACTAAAAGTTTTACTTCGGAATCCGACATTTTTTTCCCCGAAATGTTTGGACGAATAAAATATTTACTGACAAGAGCCCCGCAGTTTTGTCGTCGCATGGTTGCTAGATTGTCACATGGCTGAAATCGAAATTTGCGGCAGAATCCCGTGAAAACTATTCTGCACTGAAAAAAAGTGCTGAATTTAACTCTTTTTTAGTTAAAACTATGGAAACCTTTAAAAAACTGCTAGTGTGAATGATTAAAACAATTAAATTATCTCCGTGCCGTGTTAATTTAATTATAATTTAAACAGCCAAACTAAGAGTTTTTAAGTGGTGTCCATACATTCAACTAAAAAAAGAGTTAAACTCAACATTTTTTTTTTTTTTTTTTTTTTTTTTTTTTTTTTTTTTTTTTAAGTGTTCAAACCTGTTATTTCAGCGTTCAAACACTGGTTTTAAAGGTTCTGGCACAGCAATCAGCAGAGCTGCCGGTTTGCGTACAATTAATGACATTTTTCAATTCACCGATGATTCCACCGGTTGAGATAAGATTACACAGTTATGTTCAGTGTTTGACTGAACTACGCAATAATACTTTGGTCTGTAATCTTTCCTCAATCGGTACAATCACTGTTAAATTTACTAAAATGCCCGCAAAGATTTTTAGTCATCAATGACTCCACCGGTTGAGAAAAGATTACAGACGATAGTATTTACAATTTTTTCGTCTCGTCCAAATGAGCAGAGTTAGCCTTCTGAGTCAAATTAAAAAAAAAATCGACTGGCATTATTTAATTCGTTGACTGCACGCACGTATACCAAGACTACCCTTACCTCAAAAAAGAAGCCTGTTATAATTTTAAACGGTATTGATTTTACTCATCATGAGTGCGTGCGTGGCTCCAAATCCCTGGCCCAGCAATTCCGGTGAGATGAGAAGCACTTGAATAAATTCTTATTTTTCATTCTTTGAATTTTAAAGATGAAAAGGGGACCTAAATTGTTTCTTTCCATTTAATTTGTATCGATTTCCTTGTTCTCATTGTTTGTCTCCTTCCTTTCCTTCCTCATTCCCTCCTTTTTCTCCCTTCATTTTTACCCTCCAATCTCTCTCTCTTTTCCTCCATCATGCACCCACAGGGGAACCTCGAAACAGTATTGTTCTTAGTTTCGATAGGTACGTGTTACTTTCTTCCTTCGTTTGTTTTGTTCGAAAGAAAAAACGTGTGTGGGTTTTTTCCATCTACTACCCCATTGCGTATATATTTTATAAATACATACTCTATGTTTAGGGCAACGGGTTGACACACTCGATGCAACATTCATGAATGAGGAATGCGTACTCATCAAAAAATCCGTGAGGAGGAAATGTGAAAATTCATAATTGACAACTTTGTGCGCCGACAATTCAACATGCACAAAAAAAAAATCGAAATGCTGACAGTTTTATATACGCGTCAGTCTATTAATGCTCATTCGACATTGCGCCTGGTAGGATAAAAATGCTTCCATGCACGTTAAAAAGGAGGAGCAAAAAGTGATGGGGTCGAAATATCCATTTTCACTGCGATCTGTAGGTAGTGATGAGAGGGAGGTTGCAATAGATTCTCTTCCGTATATGGTTGCAGGACTAATTAATTTTTATCCTGGAAAAGTAACTCACTCAATGGTTATTTTTTTTATTTATTTCTTTATTTTTATTTTTTCACGCTTCATTCACACTTCGAGTTGAAAGGATGCTCCATCTCTAGCGTCAAAGACTCGCGGTAACTTTCAGAGGGATTCATCGCCGGTTCCCAACGAAGGGTTATACCTTTTTTTTCACACAAAATCAGTGATGCTGATGCGGGTAAATTGTTCATGGCTGAATATGAGACGGGGCTGTGCTCCTGTGACAAACTATTGCGTCATTATTTTTTTTTTTTTTTTTTTTTTTTTTTTTTTTTTTCAACTGGACATATTTCAGTTCAAACTTGATTGGTCATTGTGGAATTGTGAAAATGTTAATTTCTATGGATGTTAACATAAAAATCACCGACGTGACACCAATATATCTTCTGCTGACTGGGATTGGGACATTTTCGTCAAGTTATTAAAATATCCGCAAGTGTTTTAAAGTCATCGACGACCATACGTGGAACTAGGATTTTTTTCTAGCGGGGCTGACAGTGGCGGCTCGTGCAATTTGGATACATGTAAAACAATCGATTGCAGGTGAAGCACTGCTTCACTATCGAATCGATTATTTTGCGTCGAATCAAATGGAGGGAAAACATTGTTACCAAATTGCACGAGCCACCACTGGGGGCTGAGCAGGCAAAAAACTAATGACCATTATTATTTTTTTTTTCTCATGCGTTTGATGCCGGATAACTCTGACCATCAAAATCCTGGATGCCGATTTTTCTCTTACAATCCGGGCACATTTTGGGGAAAACACAGCTTTGCTCCTTGAATTCATATAATCACATGCCCGAGAGGCTTAACTTGTTTTCTTTCCAAAATAATCTGGGGGGGAGGGGGGCTTGGCAGATCGCTGGAAGGGGTTTAACCCCTTATTTTCACCAATGTCAACGACTCCACTGGTTGAGAAAATATTGCAGATGCGAGTATTTCCGCATGCATTACTGTCAGACGCTGAACTGAACAGTTTAATCTTTTTTCAACCGGTTTAATCATCGGTGAATTGAAAAATGCCATTAAATATACACGGAACAGTAGCTCTAATACCCAAAGTTCTGCAGCATTAAAGCGTATTCCTCCGGTATCAACAAGCCATATTTTTTTTTTTTTTATGGTCAAGTTGCGTCCTAAACATCTTGCTTCGACATTACGATATTTGGCGGGGAACACGTGCAAAATAACAAATGGAATTAGTAGGGCATGCAGTCATCTTTTCCCTGTCCAGTCTCAGAGTAGAACGGGAAGTTAATATCTTCTGTTAATTTGTCATAGGCGATGGTCCGAAAAAACCGCGAGACGATTCAGGAGCGTATTCATAGGTTTACCCAGTTAAGCCAGCGCGCGGAAAAATATGAGACAGCTCTCGGTGAATTTTACAGTGGTAGCGGGATCGTCCGTCGGTCGACACCAACGCAACACGGCAACAACACGACACACACAGCACTCGAGATGTCAAGTGTGTAAAAAGAGTGGTGACATTGAAATTGTGCGCGGCTTTGGACGCGGTCACATTGTCGCAAGTGGCAACGCTATAATTCAATTGTGTGCGCCGTGTTTGCAGTGGGCTAATTCCCTTGTTTCGACCGTCCACTCAATCACGCGGGTATTGTGATAATACTTCTCTGATGAGGCACCGCCAAGGAACTACCCGCGCCGCACTATGGGTCCAAACCGAGTCCTAGGTGGTAAAAAATACAAAGACATAAAATATCACAGGAACTAAGGTTCCATCTAATAATTTTCTCCGATGGATACATGATAATCTAGGGGTAAGTACCTTGATAAATAACCCCCCTAAAATCATATATAGTAGCTAGAATAGTTTTTTTCCGACTTTGAACCGATCGATTTTTGACCGCCTATATATAGGATTTGATTTGGAACCATAGTGCGCCGCGCCGCCGGCGCTTCGATACGAGCAAAATGTGGTCCAGAGGCGTGAATCCTGTAAAATCTCTCTCCCTCTCTCTCTCTCACTCTCTCTCTCTCTCTCTCTCTCCTCTCTCTCTCTCTCTCTCTCTCTCTCTCTCTCTCTCTCTCTCTCTCTCTCTCTCTCTCTCTCTCTCTCTCTCTCTCTCTCTCTCTCTCTCTCTCTCTGTCTCTCTCTTTCTTTCTATCTTTCTCCTTCTCTTCTATCCGGACCAATATGGAGAAGAGTCGATTGTTACGTGGTTCAATGGGTCTGTTGCAAAATTTTGCATCAGCGTTACAGAAGATTGATTTCCATGTTAAAAATGGCGTGAGAATTAAATTGAAAACATCGAAAAGTCTCAAAATCTACGCACAAATTCAATAAACTTGTTTTACAGAAGTCGGTCATGATAGGTTAGTTAAGCCTCGTTAGACGCAGTAAAAACGACACTGAATAAAACTTGCAAAATAATGTTCCTATAGCGCCTACAGTTACCGGGATAGGCAAAATAAACACTGTAGAGTACGATTGTTTAACTATCCACAGAATTTGAGCGAATTTTAACATTGATCTCTTCTGGTAACCTGAGCCTGGTTGTAAAATGGTTAAATATCCTCAAAACGTCAGAATTAAAATTAGAATGAAGACGTGGTTTTGTGTGTGAGTTATTGTTATGGATATTGCAGTAAAAAGGGAAAACAAGGAGTATCAAAAAACGCTGCAAGTCTCTAAGCAGTGTTGCCATTTTATAGATGGTTATCCGATTTCCTCCATTATTTGCAGTCGCGTAGCATGCAATTTGACAACGTCACAGTTTGTCCATCTAAACCCACGAAAAAGATTGAACGATTGGGTGTTCGGTGAACACCTTCGAATTCGATATTTTACAAGATTTCTAATGGACATAATACATTGTTGCCAGATTGCACGCTACGCCACTGGACTCATAGTGTAAAATTTGTTAATTTGTAGGAAAATCTGGCAACACAGTCCGTCAAGGGGATTCGGCAGCAGAGTCGGACTCGCAGTCACCGTCGCCATTTTGATTGCAATCTAATGAGCTAGGCCCTAATGTGCGCGCCGTTAGCAAAACAGTAGTGAGTAGGGGTTGCCATGGAAACCAAGACGCGTGTAGGAGAGGAAAAGGATTGAAAAATTCATCTGAGCATTATAAATTATGTTGTTCGTTTGATGATTCGGTTTAGCTTTAGATGTTCCTTGAATTGCGCTCATTGATTTGATCCCCTTTTTTTCCCACTGATCCTTATATTCGGCGCCATTCTAATCTCTTAACTCTCTTAGCAAAGGAATAAGGTTTGCCTTGGCATGGCGTCAAAATTTCACATTCCTCTTTATAACGTGCTTGAGCTTATTCATATCTTTTTTTCTCCTCCTTTTTGAGTCTGCTTTTTTTAATGAATGGGAAAAAAGATGAAATGGATGGCTCGCTCGTTGCCAAACTGTATCAACCAATTACAGAGCTGCCGATTTGCGTAGTTTTAATGACATTTTGAAATTCAACGGAAATTCCACCGGTTGAGAAAAGATTACAGAATTCAGTTCAGTGTGTGTTTGTAATGCACAAAACTACTAGCATCTTTTATATTTTTTCAACCGGTATATTTTAATTAATTAATGTCGTTTCCACCGATTGAAAAAAGATCACAGATCAGAGCATTTTCGTGCATTACAGTCATACACTGAATTGAACTGTGTAATCTTTTCTCAACCGGTGGAATCATCGGTGAATTTCAAAATGTCATTAAATCTACGCAAATCGGCAGTTCTGCAACCAAAGCTGCTGTTTTGGGTATAATTAATGAAATGTTTTAATTCGCCGATGATTCCACCGGTTGAGGAAAGATTACACAGTTCTTAGCTCAGTGTGTGACTGTAAAAGATGAAAATACCCTAATCTAGAATCTTTCCTCAACCGGTGCAATCGCCGTTAAATTATTAAAATATCCGCAATTTTTTTTTTTTTTTTTAAGCCATTGACGACTCCACCGGTTGAGAAAAGATTACAGATCCTAGTATTTTCGTGCAGCACAGCCATACATTGAACTGGACTGTGTAATATTTTCTCAACCATTGGAATCATCAGTAAATTGAAAAATGTCAGTAACTAAACGCAAAACGGCAGCTCTGGTATGTATCAACTGTAGTAGATTCTGGAAATAATTGTCCATCTCTCTCTCTCTCTCTCTCTCTCTCTCTCTCTCTCTCTCTCTCTCTCTCTCTCTCTCTCTCTCCCTCTCTCTCTCTCTCTCTCTCTCTCTCTCTCCCCCTTGTAATTTGAACGCATTTGTTAGAAAAGGATGTAGAAGAGGAGGCGAAAATCATGCGACTGTACTGAAAGAAAATTTATAGTTGGCATAGCAGAAACGAACTTGCGATACTCGCAAAACATAATTGCGGAATTGGCAAACGAATTTGCGAACTTAACACAATTTGCTAGTTGTGCAAGTCAAAAGTATTTGCTAATGTAGCAAAATTAAAGTTTGCAACTTTACTAGCGATACATATTGCTGTATGTTTGCAAACTGTTTGATGAATTCGTAAACATGTTTCTACTTTTGCAAATTAAATGGCTGGCATTACAAAAATTGTGCGATTCTCACAAAACTCATTTTGCTGTTTCAGCATCCATAAATATTGCGATTGTAGCAACGCGTTTGCAGGCCGGGTATTTAGCAAAACTGCAGGTGGGTATTTCAGCAATTTTTACTGTCAGTGTGTCTCTATGACTGCCACTATTATCTGTTTTTTTCTATTGCACGTGTTCTAAATGAAGAAGAGTGAGAGGGGTAGATTTCTGGATCCACTTATGATTAGATGAGAATTTACGTCACAGTTTTCAAGGGTTTCAAGTAGTTTTTTTCTTTTTTTTTCTTATATCTTTCAAAATTGAGGACGTTACATGTACTATTTTGAATGTAAGAGCGATTTTACTGAGGAAACTAACTAAATCATGAAACTCATAAAATTTACCAGAGATTTTGTGGTGTTTACAAAAATGTGGTTAATTTTGCTCAACATTCATCATATAATATTTTTAGCTAACAATCTGACAACAGAAGCCGAACGACTCCGTCTTCCTTGAGTTGAGTTGAGAGTTCCTTTACACTACACAGCTTTTATCTCTTTGATAAATGATTTTGTTCTCTAGGAAGGACAAGTATCTTTCATGGATGAGGGAGCTCTTGAAAATCCTGAATTTAGACATAGAGTAGTTGCCTTTCGAAAGTAAGTCTTATAGAGTTGTGGACGTTTTAAAAGATGATTTTGTATATGTGTCCGTTGGTCTCAAAAAGAAGGTATGTTTCTTTAATGCCCTCCGTCTTCCATTGACGACTAAAGCATGAATTCCAAAGAAACTTATGGCTAAAGTTTGTTTCTGCTCTTGAAGAATAAGTCAAGATTCTAAAGGACTTTAAAACTTCAAATCCTGAAAATCTATTCCTGTGTGTTTTTGTCACTAGCTTGACTTCTTATTCATTAATAGGGCTCTTGCAAACTTTTGCTATAAGGGATTGAAGCGAGTTGATTCTTATACAAAAACCTGTAAAATTGACGATGAGTACACTAAAAAATCACGAAATTCACTCTCAGAATTGGGCTTAATGGCGGTTCGACGCAGGTATCATGAGAGATTCCTTTCTAAATTGAAACATATATCTCTGTGTTTCCGTAGAGAAAGTGACATAATAGACAGAAATTTCCCATGATACCTGCGTCGAACCCCCATTACCATCTTGCCGTTATAGCAGTTATGTATGAGTTGATCACTGAATTTTATACTTTCTTAGTGGGATTTTCGTGATTTTTGCTAGTCTTTACATAATACTGGACTATTTATTTGCTCGCAGCAAAAGTTTGCAAGAGCCCCATTCCGTTATTCAAAACCAAACTACCTGGCTTTCCTCTTCATGTCTATGCGTATAAGGAAAGACACGTTAATTTTACCAAAAATAGGGATGCATAACTGTAAAAACGAATCGCAAGAGAAATCATGTTAAAACAGTGCGTAAAGTACTAAAAGGTTGTATGAACGTTTTGTCAAAGATTGTCTCCCATATATTATATGATCATTCCAATATAATATTATCTTCAATAATCAACATCCAGCGTATTTTAAACCAAATTGTTCGGCCCAATTATATACTTGTCCAAGAAAAATTTCAACCGTACTTTCAATCGGTCCTATAAAATGTGTCAAGCACACCCAGTCGGAAATTTCAGCCTCACACGATATTGAGTTTAACCTGTTTTAATATTAAATGCTAAGGTTGTCCGAGTACTGGGCTCTAGCATTGGGCCAGAGGCTAAATCTTCCGGTAGTGGTACTAAACATCTAATGTTGGACTAACAGTAAATTTCTATTACTAGCCGAATATCGAATTTTTAATTCTTGAATGAGAGTAAATTTTTAATATTCACTTCACATTATAAAATTTAGGTTGCTCTAAGGTTGGAAACTTAGGACTGGGACCGGAAGATTTGACCTCTGGGTCAATGCTAGCCCAGTACTGATCCAGTCATAGTTAATGTCTAACTTTCTAATATTCGGCTAGTCTTGAGTCCTTAGCAGTACGTCAAGGTTAGAAATTTGATATTCACTTAACGTTATAGAATTAAGGTTCCTCAAAGGTAAATGCTAGCCCAATACTGATTCAGTCATATTAGAAAGCTAACTTATTAGTCATTAGCTTTTAATAATCGAAATTTCCGTTCAAATATGCGCTTGTTTGGAAATTACGTTGAATCGGAGTTTTTTTTTTTTTTTTTTTTTTTTTTTTTTTTTTTTTTTTTTTTTAACCGGAGATATCCAAAATGGCAATTGATACGATAAATCGCTGCTCTAAAACAGTCTATTGTATCGAGAATTGAATCTTCTCGCTAAAGATGATACAGATATATTCAATTACCCCCCCCCCCCACCCCCGGGATCCTCGTACTTTCGTGGACAAATGACCTGCCCGGTCGCCTGCGTCGCGTGTATAATCCAACCGTATTCTCCACGGCACTTTGAATTTGTTCACGTTGAGAGTAGATAACTTGCAACTGAAAGTTAGTGCGTAGCCTTAGGGCCTCGCAAAATGCAGAACGGTGCGGTGCTCGGTGGTCTCCTTTGGGTTTCTCGGCTGCGTGGTGGTTAAGTATACATATACAGGGTGTAACAAAACTATATACGCATTAATTTTCAGTGCGTGTTTTAGAGGTAAAAATAAGAATTTTTTCCTAGAAATATGGGTCTGACATTGTAGACTTTTCGAGTTACAAAGTTGCAAAGTTTCCAAAAAACAAATTGAAAAATTGTCATAACTCCCTCGTGAATTGTTCTCAATGCTCGTTAGATGTAAGTTTAGGCGCTCTTTGCCGATTTTGGCCGGGAAAATGCTGTATGCAAAAATTTGAGGGGGGTTATGGGGGTTTTTCTTGATTTGTCTCCCTTTTTTTTTTGGCCACATTCTGTAGAAACATGCTTTCGGATTCATTAAACCAAAAAACGATTAAAATTATTCAAAAGTTCGTAAAAAAAAAAAAAAATATGCAGTTTTGGTCCTTACAAGTTTTTCCATTTCACAAACCATTTCCGAGAAAATCGTCCCTGAAGTTGGAGAAGTCGGCCAAGAATTGACAGATATCGAAGAAAAGGCGATTATTGGCCGACTTCAGGGACGATTTTCTCGGAAATGGTTTGCAAAATGGAAAAACTTGTAAGGACCAAAAATGCATATTTTTTACGAACTTTTGAATGATGCTAATCGTTTATGGGTTTAATGAAACCAAAAGCATGTTTTCACATAATTTGGCAAAATAAAAGTGAGAAAAATCAAGAAAAACCCCCATAATCCCCCCTCAAATTTTTGCATACAGCATTTTCACGCCCAAAATCGGCAAAAGCGCCTTAAATTACATCGGAGTACCTATATTCGTGTATTAAGAGCAATTCACGAGGGAGTTATAACAATTTTTCAATCTGTTTTTCGGAAACTTTGCAACACTGTAACTCAAAAAGACTACAATTTCGGACCCATGTTTATAGGGAAAAAAATCTTATTTTTACCTCGAAAACACGCCCTGAAATTCATGTATAAAGTTTTGTTACACCCTGTATATATATGTATATCAAGTTCGCAGGAGATGATTTTACGGCACACTTTAAACTCGGCCATCCCTCGATTTCGATGGTGGGATATAAATAGATAGTTCTGTACCGAGAGGAAGGTATAACAGAGGGATTTAACATGATTTCTGATTTTTCGTTCCACCGCACGGATCCTTGCAGTTGGCCTGAGGGGAAAATGCGTGTAAAGGGTGTCCGAGAAGTCTTAACAACAGTATATACACTTTATGGCATTTTACAATTCACCGATTTATTCACCGGTTGAGAAAAAATTACACAATTCAGTTCAGTGAAGGACTGTATTGCACGAAAATACTTTGATTTGTGATCTTTTCTCAACCGGTGGAGTCGTCGATGGTTGTTAAAAAACTTTGCGGGTATTCTAATAATTTAACAGCGATTGTACCGATTGAGGAAATATTACTATGACCATTGTCGTGCAGTACAGTCATAAACTAAACATAACTGTGTAATCTCTCCTCAACCGGTGGAATCATCGGTGAATTGAAAAATGGCATTATGATTATAAGCAAAACGGCAGCTCTGTTTATACTGGAGTCCATGTGTGTGAAGAGTTGAGATATAAGTAAAACCACGGGCGCCGCGCCGCCATTGGATGCGTTTATGCATATTTGTTTACATTCTGAAGGCCGTCAACGTTGCGTCGCTGTGTTTGTGGTCCTATACGCAAAGATTACAGTGCAGTAGAGTTTCTAAGGGTGTAGTATTACTCTGCTTTTGTTGATTGACATGCATCTACGCTATTAAAGACTTTTTTGGGGACTACAGACATTCATGAGGTGCATCATAATTCAAATTAACAGATCCGTTGACCATTAACTCTTTCATCTGCAAAACACCAAGGGACCTCTAAGTTTGTGCAAAAACGCATTTAATGGTGTCGCCCAAAGAGTCTAAAACGAATGACAAAACAGCGGTTGATTATCCCTTGTGAGCCTAAGGGGGGGTACATTTGTACCCCAGGCCAGTTTTTTTGACGCCATTTTGTCAAAACTGCTCAAACTTTTTTGGGACTTCATGACATTTTAAGTTAGGATACTTAAAACACGTCCACCAAATTTCATTAATTTTTATGAATTTTTGTCGATATTATAGAAATTTAAAGTGTTGGGGAACAAATATTCCCCCCCTTCGTCCTGCCAGTTTTAAGTTTGGAACCATCTATTACAGTGAATTTTACGGAAATTTTATGTAGATTAAGAATATTAAGTCAGATTATTGAAAAAAAATTGGAAATTTATCAAAAATGGAAAAATAATATGGTACCTCATTTCATGTTTTCCATTTTTTTTATTTTGACATTTTTTTTAAAAGTAGGTGTAAATTTGGCAACATAGCAAAAATTTACTCAAATTTCACATAAACTACTCTCTTAGGGTACTAAGTACATAATCCATCCATTAAAGTTTCAAAATTATTGATACTGACTGTGCTGCATGAAAATATCCTTGGGGTACAAAAATACCCCCCCTTAGTCCTTTGTGTTACCGAAATACCTTAGGCTCACAAGGGTTATACTCTCTTGTCTAAAGTTATTAAAATATCTGCAAGTAGTATAAAGTCATTGACGATTCCGCCGGTTGAGAAAAGATTACAGATCAGAGTATTTCTTTCATGCATCACAGCTATAAGCTAAACTAGATTAAGTGTAGTCTTTTCTCAATCGGTGTTATCATTGGTAAAATCAAAATGTCATTAAATATACACAACAGTGCAGGCGAGGCGTGCAGTTTGGCAAAGTTTCTTTTTTCCCCTTTAAACACACACGGAAAAAAACTACGGTGAAAATAACCATACGGATACCTGATTTTGGCACCTGCTAGATGTTATGGTAATGTTAACCAGAAGTATACTATGTTTTGACTAGGTACTAGGTGATGTTACCTGATTGCAAGTCAAATTTATACTCAAAGTATCGGTAAACGTACCATACTTCTGGTCAAGTTTACCATAATATCTAGCAGGTGCCAAAATCAGGTATCCGTATGGTTATTTTCACTAATTTTTTTTTCCGTGCATTAGAAAGATCGAAACGTCTGGTCATCGCCGATGACCGAAGCATTCGATCTTTTTAGTAAGTTTAAACGGTGAAAGTACATGGTTGCCAAATTTCACGCCTCGCTGCTGATACAGGAAACGGCAGCTCTGATTTGTATGCATTCACCTATAAAATGTAACGTCGGGAAATCACAATCTTCGCCACTGGGGCATGTACTCAAGTTAATCCTATTTGAGTCCACTCCCTCTCCTTGAATCACGCATTTCCGATCCGTATATATACATAGATATCATAAGCGTCGGTAGACGCAGACGGCAAGTCAGGTAACCCCACCCTACTACCACCCTCTCTACGACCTGACAAGTCTGCGGCGCGTCACGCTTATAATTACAGAAATTATTTCATTCCCAAAAACCGTGCCTTGATATGATCCTGTAGCGAAAAAACTACGCAACCAAACTCATCAAACTTGGTCTTATTTTAACCGGCGTGTTCTGTGCTCGTGCCTTTTTTTTGTTTGAACGCAATCCGTCTAATATTTATTGAGAAATGAGAAAAAAACTAAATTTCTCATTATAACGGCTATTTCAAACTACGCGCCAACTCTGCCCTCATTGGCTACTGCCTTTTAGTATTTGAGATCGCCGCGAGAATCGACGCTTCATCGTCAGTCAACAACAACTGCACATCATTTCAAAACAAAAACATTTCTACCTGCTTTGACACTTTTGAAATAAACTCGTTACAAATACATGAGTGATACAAGTGGTTATTGTTTCAATTACAACGGAGGCCGTGAATTACGAAATTTGTCCTCCTCAGTTCTTCTTTTTAAATAAATATACCATACATCTTTTCTAGTTATTTCTTTTGTGTGCTTCTAATTTGTTGTATGCACGCGTATAGTGAAGGTTGATTTGCTCTCACAGTTAGGTACTTTTGCATATTCATTTATTTAATAACTATTCTTGCTCTGAATCTGAAAGTATTCGAATTTGGGCATAACCGCGGAGCTTCATTTTCCACTTCATTGCTTGCAAATGCAACAGCTGAGTACCGTAATACTGTTGATCACTGGAGGGAGAGTAGTTTCTGATGTGTTTACAGCACCTTTGTGATTTTAGCACAGAATGATTTAATGTATTATTCTGTGATTTTAGTATAATTATTCATAAGCAAGGAGTTACAAAAGTTCTTTGCTGTGTACTTGTAGAGTTTACAACTGATCTGTTTAGTTGATGAGAACTGGTAGTGACAGTAACATTATTTTCCTGAAGTTACAGAATTAAGCTATGGCGGATCTGCCAGCGACAGAGTAGCCAGCGGCGGACTAGCCAGTGGCGGATCGGCCAGCGGTGGACTAGCCAGTGGCGGATCGGCCACCGGCGGACTAGCCAGTGGCAGATCGGCCAGCGGCGGACCTGCCAGTGGCGGATCGGCCAGCGGTAGACTAGCCAATGGCGGATCGGCCAGCGGCGGACTAGCCAATGGCGGATCGGCCAGCGGCGGACCGGCCAGCGGTGGATCGGCCAGCGGTGGACTAGTCAGTGGCGGATCGGCCAGCTGCGGACCGTCCAGCGGCGGACCAGCCGATGGCGGATCGGCCACCGGCGGACTAGCCAGTGGCGGATCGGCCAGCGGCGGACTAGCCAGTGGCAGATCGGCCAGCGGCGGACCTGCCAGTGGCGGATCGGCCAGTGGCGGACTAGCCAATGGCGGATCGGTCAGCGGCGGACTAGCCAGTGGCGGATCGGCCAGCTGCGGACCGCCCACCGGCGGACTAGCCAGTGGCGGATCGGCCAGCGGCGGACTAGCCAATGGCGGATCGGCCAGAGGCGGACTGGCCAGTGGCGGATCGGCCAGCGGCGGACTAGCCAATGGCGGACCGGCCAGTGGCGGATCGGCCAGCGGCGGACCTGCCGATGGCGGATCGGCCAGCGGCGGACGAGCCAGTGGCAGATCGGCCAGCGGCGGACCTGCCAGTGGCGGATCGGCCAGTGGCGGACTAGCCAATGGCGGATCGGTCAGCGGCGGACTAGCCAGTGGCGGATCGGCCAGCTGCGGATCTGCCAGCGACAGAGTAGCCAGTGGCGGATCGGCCAGCGGCGGACTAGCCAGTGGCGGATCGGCCAGCGGTGGACTAGCCAGTGGCGGATCGGCCACCGGCGGACTAGCCAGTGGCAGATCGGCCAGCGGCGGACCTGCCAGTGGCGGATCGGCCAGCGTTAGACTAGCCAATGGCGGATCGGCCAGCGGCGGACTAGCCAATGGCGGATCGGCCAGCGGCGGACCGGCCAGCGGTGGATCGGCCAGCGGTGGACTAGTCAGTGGCGGATCGGCCAGCTGCGGACCGTCCAGCGGCGGACCAGCCGATGGCGGATCGGCCACCGGCGGACTAGCCAGTGGCGGATCGGCCAGCGGCGGACTAGCCAGTGGCAGATCGGCCAGCGGCGGACCTGCCAGTGGCGGATCGGCCAGTGGCGGACTAGCCAATGGCGGATCGGTCAGCGGCGGACTAGCCAGTGGCGGATCGGCCAGCTGCGGACCGCCCACCGGCGGACTAGCCAGTGGCGGATCGGCCAGCGGCGGACTAGCCAATGGCGGATCGGCCAGAGGCGGACTGGCCAGTGGCGGATCGGCCAGCGGCGGACTAGCCAATGGCGGACCGGCCAGTGGCGGATCGGCCAGCGGCGGACCAGCCGATGGCGGATCGGCCAGCGGCGGACGAGCCAGTGGCAGATCGGCCAGCGGTGGACTAGCCAGTGGCGGATCGGCCACCGGCGGACTAGCCAGTGGCAGATCGGCCAGCGGCGGACCTGCCAGTGGCGGATCGGCCAGCGGTAGACTAGCCAATGGCGGATCGGCCAGCGGCGGACTAGCCAATGGCGGATCGGCCAGCGGTGGATCGGCCAGCGGTGGACTAGTCAGTGGCGGATCGGCCAGCTGCGGACCGTCCAGCGGCGGACCAGCCGATGGCGGATCGGCCACCGGCGGACTAGCCAGTGGCGGATCGGCCAGCGGCGGACTAGCCAGTGGCAGATCGGCCAGCGGCGGACCTGCCAGTGGCGGATCGGCCAGTGGCGGACTAGCCAATGGCGGATCGGTCAGCGGCGGACTAGCCAGTGGCGGATCGGCCAGCTGCGGACCGCCCACCGGCGGACTAGCCAGTGGCGGATCGGCCAGCGGCGGACTAGCCAATGGCGGATCGGCCAGAGGCGGACTGGCCAGTGGCGGATCGGCCAGCGGCGGACTAGCCAATGGCGGACCGGCCAGTGGCGGATCGGCCAGCGGCGGACCAGCCGATGGCGGATCGGCCAGCGGCGGACGAGCCAGTGGCAGATCGGCCAGCGGCGGATCGGCCAGCGGCGGACCAGCCGATGGCGGATCAGCCAGCGGCGGACTAGCCAATGGCGGATCGGCCACCGGCGGACTAGCCAGTGGCGGATCGGCCAGCGGCGGACTAGCCAGTGGCAGATCGGCCAGTGGCGGATCGGCCAGTGGCGGACTAGCCAATGGCGGATCGGTCAGCGGTGGACCGGCCAGCAGCGGACCAGCCGATGGCGGATCGGCCACCGGCGGACTAGCCAGTGGCGGATTGGCCAGCGGCGGACTAGCCAGTGGCAGATCGGCCAGCGGCGGACTTGCCAGTGGCGGATCGGCCAGTGGCGGACTAGCCAATGGCGGATCGGTCAGCGGCGGACTAGCCAGTGGCGGATCGGCCAGCTGCGGACCGGCCACCGGCGGACTAGCCAGTGGAGGATCGGCCACCGGCGGACTAGCCAGTGGCGGATCGGCCACCGGCGGACTAGCCAGTGGCGGATCGGCCACCGGCGGATCGGCCAGTGGCGGACTAGCCAATGGCGGATCGGTCAGCGGTGGGACGGCCAGCGGCGGACTAGCCAGTGGCGGATCGGCCAGCCAGTGGCGGATCGGCCAGCGGCGGACCTGCCAGTGGCGGATCGGCCAGTGGCGGACTAGCCAATGGCGGATCGGTCAGCGGCGGACCGGCCAGTGGCGGATCGGCCAGCGGCGGACTAGCCAGTGGCGGATCGGCCAGCGGCGGACTAGCCAATGGCGGATCGGCCAGAGGCGGATTAGCCAGTGGCGGATCAGCCAGCGGCGGACTAGCCGATGGCGGATCGGCCACCGGCCGAATAGCCAGTGGCGGATCGGCCAGCGGCGGACTATTCAGTGGCAGATCGGCCAGTGGCGGATCGGCCAGTGGCGGACTAGCCAATGGCGGATCGGTCAGCGGTGGACCGGCCAGCGGCGGACTAGCCAGTGGCGGATCGGCCAGCCAGTGGCGGATCGGCCAGTGGCGGATCGGCCAGTGGCGGACTAGCCAATGGCGGATCGGTCAGCGGCGGACTAGCCAATGGCGGATCGGCCAGCGTCGGACCGGCCAGCGGCGGACCGGCCAGTGGCTGATCGGCCAGCGGCGGACCAGCCGATGGCGGATCGGCCAGCGACGGACGAGCCAGTGGCGGATCAGCCAGGGGCGGACTAGCCAATGGCGGATCGGCCACCGGCGGACTAGCCAGTGGCGGATCGGCCAGCGGCGGACTAGCCAGTGGCAGATCGGCCAGTGGCGGATCGGCCAGCCAGTGGCGGATCGGCCAGCGGCGGACCTGCCAGTGGCGGACTAGCCAATGGCGGATCGGTCAGCGGCGGACCGGCCAGTGGCGGATCGGCCAGCGGCGGACTAGCCAGTGGCGGATTGGCCAGCGGCGGACTAGCCAATGGCGGATCGGCCAGAGGTGGACTGGCCAGTGGCGGATCGGCCAGCGGAGGACTAGCCAATGGCGGATCGGCCAGAGGCGGACTGGCCAGTGGCGGATCGGCCAGCAACGGACTAGCCAGTGGCGGATCGGCCAGCAACGGACTAGCCAGTGGCGGATCGGCCAGCAACGGACTAGAAAGTGGCGGACTAGCTAGTGGTGGAGCGGCCAGCGGCGGACTAGCCAGTGGCGGGTCGGCCAGCGGCGGACCAGCCAGAGGCGCATCGGCCAGCGGCGGACCAGCCAGAGGCGCATCGGCCAGCGGCGGACCAGCCAGAGACGCATCGGCCAGCGGCGGACTAGCCAGTGGAAACGGAACGGTAGGTTAGCATATGGATCATGCAGGGAAAAGAAAGGGAAATGAGACTGTGGTTCCTGTCGTAAAATAAGCACTCGGGAGTCTATGTGAAAGTTGTCCGGAAACTATTCATAACTGCTGACTAGTCAGCTGATGGATAACAACTGTTGCTTTTATTTGTGGAATGAGAAACTGGAATTTTACAAGCTAAAACCAGAGTATATCCCATCAAAAACCTTTCCAGGTGCAAGCAGACGGCATCAGGTAATTATGTCTGTCACAAAAAGCCGTTCCAATGCATCCACTCAAAGATATGATATGATGGGAACGGCAAGTCTCCTCCAAGTGGTTATCCAGCAGGGCAAATGTTAATCATTTTTCAAAATCAACACTATCCATCTGCGGCGAATTTAGTGAAGGAAAAACTTTGAGGGATGTATTTCTTTATTTTTTATTTTCAAACGCAAAAACTTGCCGCCGTTCATCGCCTTAAAAAAGAAAAATATCAATTATTATTTTTTTTTTTTAATAATAATAATTGATTTTTTTCTTTTTTAAGGCGATGAACGGCGGCAAGTTTTTGCGTTTGAAAATAAAAAATAAAGAAATACATCCCTCAAAGTTTTTCCTTCACTAAATTCGCCGCAGATGGATAGTGTTGATTTTGAAAAATGATTAACATTTGCCCTGCTGGATAACCACTTGGAGGAGACTTGCCGTTCCCATCATATCATATCTTTGAGTGGATGCATTGGAACGGCTTTTTGTGACAGACATAATTACCTGATGCCGTCTGCTTGCACCTGGAAAGGTTTTTGATGGGATATATATAACACCAATTGCGCGTTGACGCGAATATTGTCAGTGTGTGACGCCATGGAAATCAAAATCTTTTGCGGCTCCCCACTCCAAAGCCCACAACGCTAATCAAAGCAATAAGTGACAAGCAAGTGATAATATCCATCGTAAGTGGTGTCGACTCAAGAGAGTGTATAGAGTCTATTGTTCATTTATGTCATGTTATTGATTTCTGAGCCGCTTTCATGCCTGACACCTTGCCGATGTCACACGATGGGCTCGGAACATCCATTTTACTGGAATTGAAATCGTTTACTTTTTTTTCTCCAAAAATATTGAGGTATTATTGATGCAGGCAGTGATGTAGAACGAATTTCGGTATAAATGTATACCGAAGGAAAAAAAATATAAATAAATGAAGAATAAAATGAGTAACCAGCAGCGTAACCACCATGGAGGATTTTTAGGTTAGATTTAATGTGTAACTTTTTCCATTTATTCCTATTATTTTTTTATTTTTTTATTTTTTTTAGTGCAACCGCACAGTGGATTGAATCCAGTGCCGTAGCGTGCAATTTCGCAACGTTGTAATGTGTCCATTTAAACCTACGAAAAAAATCGAACTATTGGGTGTTCGGTGAACATCTTTGTAGTCGACATTTTGCATGAAAACAGTTACGCAAGTTTTTTATTTAGACTGCCACTCTAAATAATCGTATTTGCTCGTTGATGGGGTTTGCTGAAAAATGTCGACGGTTACACGCTTCTGAAGAAACATACAAAAACATCCCTTGCAGGGGCGTTCCGTCCAATAGGGATGTTGCAAACTTTTGCTAGGGGATTGAAGAGTTGATTCTTGCATAAGAACCTGTAAAAATGACGTTGAGTACACTAAAAAATCACGAAATTCAATCTTAGAATTGGGTTTAATGGCGGAGAGACGCAGTTATCATGGGAGATTCCTATCTGAATTGAGGCATATCTATAAGTGTTTCCGTAGAGAAAGTGACATATTAGACAGGAATCTCCCATGATATCTGCGTTGAACCGCCATCGCGATCTTGCCATTATAGCAGTTATGTGAGTTCATTACTGAATTTTTGACTGGCTTAGTGTGATTTTTCTGATTTCCGCTGGTATTTAGATCAGATTGTACTAATTATTTGCGTATAGCAAAAGTTTGCAAGAGCCCCAATTGGGTAACGTTGTATTTTTCTATTTAAATTCACGTAAAATGTGATCTTCGACGGAATTCGTATAATACACAATAATTCGACATTTTTAATAGGTTTAAATGGAGAAAACACAACTGTATGCCAAAAAATCCATGTTACAATCCACCCGTGTGCCGCCGTTTGCGTCGTTCATCGCGGACGGCGCATTAAAGCGGAAATCAAAGATCGGAACTAGATTAACATCGTGTCATGCAGAGGCTCGCGTTGGATTAATGGATTATCTCTCATTATTAATTTTTGTTTCAGTGAAATTATTCAAATTTACGTTATGGTGCGACGGCAAACGTAGCGCATCACATCAGGGCAAAATAAACCTCTAAAACCCCCTTGGTATTTATATCATAATAATAAAACTTATTAGGTCGTCGAATAAAGTTGAGGCAAATTTAATTCACTTTCAGAATATTCATTCAGTTTTACAGAAAAAGAAAAAAATCGAAAAGTTACCATCAGTATCAAGTGAAACAAAAGTTTCTCATTTTTACTTGTTCCGAAACGGCCACGGCCGCCGGTGGATCCAGCAATCTGTCAACTGTGTATTATTATTCCAATTCTAATGTATGAAAAACAATCGATTATTAAAAGGGTCATGCCCCTCCCCAAGAATCGATTGTTTCTAATATGTTCAAATGGGATGAATTAATGGTTGCCAAATTGCTAGATTCGCCCTTGCCCAAAACTAGAAGAGTAAGCATTCAAAATTTAACCCTTTAGATTATCTATGTGGGTCTCGGTGAAATTCAAAATATCAAGAAACACGTACGTCAATTTAAGTTAGTATTCCGCGAATAGATCACCTATAGCAATAAAAAAATAACCGGTGATACTGAACAGTATACCCTTGGTCAGCAAAGTGTTAACCCTTTAATGACCACGTGATAGAGGCAAATCAACGCTCACTCGTTCAATTTAGGTGGGCAGTAAATTTTTCCTACACCGCAATGCGCTGATTTTGCATAAGCAATTGATTGAAGGCGCTCGAGGATATATTAGTTTTCAAACTCTAACGATTAGAAGTAGCAATAATTGTGAATAAGACACTAAAACTGTTTGAGGTACTATGACCTTCAAAAGAAAGTCCTCTCATCGAACCAGTCCTTGATAATGTTGTCCATCATTCTTCAAAGAATTTTAGATTTTTTATTTTATATTTGTACTTTCAAGTGGTTATGCTGTTAGACTCGGAAATAAATGAAAACTGCAAAAATGTTTCAAATCGGACAAGGAATATGGAAGAATGAAAATTTCTAACAGGATACTTTCTTTTGAAAGTCATAGTACATCTAGACAGTCACAAAAACGAGTAGATATACTCGAGAGTGGTACTGAAAGGGTTAAAGCCCTCAATACACAACTGTGTCCTGCAGCTTTAGCGAGTATGTAAATGTGAATGCAAAAAATAATCACTAAACAATTTCATGATTCTAATATTCCATTGTGAATAAATTCATGACACATTGATTTATCTGAATGATAATTAAAGCAGCATTACGTTTCGATTGACTTTAACTGCAGACGGGTATAATTGAAGATCAGGGGCCCAGAAATGTGTCACGAAAGATTGCCTTCATCCAATTTATGTTGACAGCTATGCAACCCCAAATTTGTCCTATAAAATGTTTTGCATGTCATGAATACGATTATCGCTGAGGGGTATCATTGATTTTCCCGTCAATATGTCGTTTCCATTTGGAAATGCTCTCTCAGGCAAACGAATCATTCAACCTTCTATTGTTTGAGACCGTAGACAGACACGGCTTGCTCTACCTCAACCTCTTGAGTACAAACAGAGTTTACAAAACTTGACATTGCAGCTCAATAACGATTCGGCTCATTGATTGAAATGAAACCAGTGGCGAGGTGTCGTGCAGTCTGGCAACAATAGATTTTGTCCATTCAAACCCGTGAAAAAGATCGAACTTTTGGATGTGCGGGAAACGCAACCTCGGATTTGACCATTATAAATGGGTTCAAATGATGTAGTATGACATCATCCAATGAACTGTGTAAAACATCACATTGAATAACGTAGATGACGTTAGAAGATTTAGCAAAAGGAAGAAACAAATAAATAAACAAATAGATTGACTGATTAATAGGTGGGTAAATTAATAAATTAATGAATGAATAATGATTGGTATAAATATATCTATCTCTCTCCATTATGATGCACCTCAAGAATGCCTATAACTCCCAAAAGAAACTCTGAAAGCGTAAATATAGAAGTCGATCAACAAAAGCGGTGAAAGATTACACCGTTAAAAACTCAACTGCGCTGTCATCTTTGCATTGGACTTAAACCCAAAAACGGCTTTCAGAATGTAAACAAATAAATGTGCAAACACGCATCTAATGGCATGGAGGTGCCCATGGTTTCACTTGTCTTAACTCTCTACGGTAGCGTTCTAGAATTCAACCATTTGATGCATCCATGCAAAAAAGATTACATTATTCTATGATGTAGTATATCTATTTATATTAAAAAGTGCTGCTCTTCATAATCTTTTTTGCATGGATGCAGTAAATGGTTGAATTCTAGAACGCTACCTACTTACAGGGACTCCAGTTTCCCCCATATCTCTTAAAGTTTAATGTATTTATCTGTCTATCTATAAATCTATCTATCTAGATATCAATAAATCTTTCTCCATTTAAATTTAGTTTGTCATTTATTTATCTATTTAACTTTCTAATCACTTATCTATTTTGCTTATTTATCTTTTCATTTATCTATACTTATTTATTTGTTGATCTATTTATATTTATTGCTGTTTGAACCATAGCTAAGCTGTCAGCATTCGGCAACCCTATATCTTTCATCCTCCTCACCCTGTGAGCTCCCTAATCCCTCATCCCCTATCCCTTATCCCTTTCATTCGGGTCATGATTGGTTAAATATTTATTCGGGCAAGCCCCAAGCTCGTCGCCATGTCATTCCCGCTTATTGCATCCGAGACTGGAAGAGAGGAAAGAAAGAAATGAGCGAATAATCTGATTTTTATGCTTTGATTTCGTCGTTCTCTCTGTTTGTTCTCCTTGTATTTGTTTTTGATGATTTTATTTCCCGTCGTCAAAGGGACTCGCAAACAATAATACTGATTTATTGCGTCAAATATTCGAAATCAAATGAGAGAGGGGCTCATATTAGTTTTAATCGCCTCGAAAAATTCATCGGAGATTTTCAACATTTTATCGCCGTTCATCCGTCTGTATGTATATGGTATGACGGAGCCAAAGGGGAATGCGGAAAAGGAAGAAGAAGGGTAAAAAGGGAAAATGAGGAGCGAGTGAAGTGAGAAAAAAGAGAGGGGTTCGAGCAGAAGGAAGAAGAAAAAGAAAAGGAAAACATGAAAAGCAAACAAATTAACGTGTAACACTTTATTTCTGCTTCCCCTGGATTTTATTCTATGCTCGTGACCTACCTCACCGTTTTCCTCTTTTTTATCTGCCTCTCCTTTTTAGTCCTTTACTCTCACTCTTATTTTCTTTTGCTTCCTTCCCCTCATCTTATTCATATTTTTTTTTTAATTTTTATTTTTTTATTTTAGTTTTCGCATCGTTTGATTTGAGCATAGTTGCCGGATGGAGGCTAAAAAATTAATGGCATTTTTCAATTCATCGATGATTCCACCGGTCGAGAAAAGATTTCACACTTCAGTACATTGTAGGACAGTAATCCGAACTAAAATACTCGCATTTGTTATATTTTCTCAATCGGTGCAATCACCGTTAA
The DNA here is from genome assembly GCA_011764245.1 of Trialeurodes vaporariorum. NCBI lineage: Eukaryota > Metazoa > Arthropoda > Insecta > Hemiptera > Aleyrodidae > Trialeurodes > Trialeurodes vaporariorum. The sequence goes on along the minus strand of VMOF01000111.1, from coordinate 20,574,241 downwards.
ATTATTAAAATATCTACAAGATTTTTTTTTAAAATCATCGACGCGACTCCACCACCGGTTGAAGAAAGATTACATATGCGAGTATTTTCGTGCATTTACAGACCTACACTGAAATGAATAGTGTAATCTTCTTTCAACTGAGAGAATCATCGGTTGAAAAATTCCATCAACTATACCCAAAACGGCAGGTCTTCTTATCTGTCAACTATGAGTTCAGGATGCACTAGAATGAAATGCTTTGCACGTAAATTTAATGACACTTGTCATTCATTGATTAGTCCGCCGGTTGAGATTTTTTTTTTCTATAAAAGTACTGAATTAATCTGAAATTCATACATTTAACCTTTAAAAAGTGGTCAGCGAAAAAAAATTACGTCCATAAATCACAATTTTTTACCTAGGAATTGGCCCTAATTTTGTTCAGTTTTTATATTTTCACAGAAAATCCTGGCCCCATCTATAGAGGTCTTTCCGGGGGGCACATTTTTCCAGTTTTCCACTGAAAACCTCTCATGAGGGGGTCGGGAGCCTTTAAAAATATTAAAACTAAAAAAACTGAGATCGATTCCCTATACCAGACTATTCAAATTAAAAACTTAATAACCATCCTTTTTAAGGACAAGAGGGGTTGGCGGGCGCTCTAAAACACCTTAAACTATGAATTTTAAAAGAAAGTACACTGGTCAACATTTTTACTCCTTCAAATATCGGTAAGCTTTGAGCAATTTTGTGACTTTCAAGAGCTCAAGGACTAAGCAGATTGCCCATTTTAGAGTACATTTGCCAATCTTAAATTATTTATTAAAAGCAAAAGGAAAAACTTTGACAGTGAGAATTTTGACCAGGATACTTCCTTTTGAAAGTCATTGTGCAATGAGCTCACGGAGAGGTAATGGCGTTGCAAAATCTGACAACGTTGAATTTTGGCCAAATTGAAACCCACATGAAAAAGATCGAAAGAGTGTGCGGGTGAATACACTCACATTTGACATTTATTTACATTGATTTAAATTGATATAATGCATCGTTGTCGGATTGCTCACTTTGCCATTATGCTGCGGAGAGGGAGCATAGGGAGCATCATATTACTCGTCCCCCATTCATCTTGCCATTTGAGTCCTCAATTTTTATCACTCGAGCTTTTTTTTCCCCTCCATCGAAACCGATCAATCCTCGGCAACCAAAAGCCTTTGCAATAGGTGTGGGGTGAAAAGAGAAAGGGTATCGCAATTAATATTAACTATTATTGGTGTGTGCGATAGTGTTGTTTGTGTTGCGTTGTGGTTTGAATAAAAGAAGATGCGCGGACGCGGGAAAGAGAAGGGAGGTCATAATTCAATTTTCCTCCCGATGTTGGGTCGGTTGGTGTGAGCCATTGATTAAAACTCCCGTTTTTTTCAATGTGTTCGAAATCTGTTTCATTTCCCCGAGTCCGACCTCCTACCCCTCCCCACAACCGCCCATCCACCCCCAACCCGGTCATCCTACGTATGAATCCCCTCGCCCCACCCGCGCTACTGCCAATAAATAATCCTTCTCCTTTATTTTATTCTTTTTCTTTTTCATCTTGCTTCCATTTTCATTTTTCGAGCAGCGCACAGAGTTTTTTTTTTTCAATTACGCCCCGTAATATCGCAAGTGGCCCCCACTTGCACTTCATCTAATCCACACCCGCTGCGAAAATTTCTATTTTTCCTTCCGCCCAAGTAATCCCTTGTCATCTTTGACTCGTAATTTCGCGATTAGTATCCCCGTTTGTTATCACTGCTTATTTATTTTCCTCGAACTCTCTCGCTCGCCCTCCACCCCCTTGCCCGCCCTCACGCCCCATCCACTGACTCACTCCACCCTCCATTCACCCCGCGTTCTACCTCTTTAAACCCTTTGTTGTCTACGTCACTCTTCTTCTCCATCTCCTTTTTCTTCTTCTTGAGGAGAAAAGAAAAGAAAAGAAAAATACCCCATAACTATAGCTTTCAAGGGGGCTTTGTGATTGGTGCGCAGTATACAAAAAATTTTCAAAAATGGGGCTCTTGCAAACTTCTGTTATAAGCAAATTAATAGTAAAATCTGATGTAAAGACCAGGGACCAAATAGTGTTGCGTCCTCACGGTCCCGCACGCAGATGACTAGTGAGCACTTACGGGGGGTATAAACTACACGCAAATAAGAGGTACACGGGTGTGCCATTTTATGTAACATGGGATTCAATGAAATTTAAATAGACATTTTGCAAAAAAAAAAAATTGTGTGATCCATCAAAATTCTTCGAAAATGTTCCTCTTTTAAACGGTCTAAAAAATCAAAATGAGTAAAATTTCAAAATTCGTGCATGAAATGGTTAAGCTTCGAGCTTGTCAGGATCTAGTTTTGCACCGTGTAAATGATAAACTTACTCATTTTGCTTCTTTCCCATTCAATGTTTTTCACTTTCACTGTTTTCGACGTTCGAATAACGTTTTTAACAATGTATTCAAACGCAAAAGTGTTTGTAATCACGAAAAAGTGTTTGAAATCACAACTTCCCTTTTTTTTAGCATGCGGCATCCCTTCCGTCTTCAGCCCTTCACTCGTCCCCTTAGTTAACGCGTTTATTTACATTAATGGCAAACCAACCAAGTCTCGACTTTTAGTCTGAGCTCAAAAGGTAATGAGGCAAGCGGTGACTGCTTGATAAAGTGAGCTGTCTCGAGGGATTAAGCACGGCGAAATGACTCCGAAATTTGTTATCAAACAGAAATTTATTTTCAACCTTCAAAGACTTTCCGGATCGAGCGTCCGGATCCATTTCAATCACTCACCCAACTTTATGACGAAGGTTTTTTTCACCCAGTGTTGCCAGATTGTGTGGCTCTCTCCATATGAGAAAACTGCACACTGAAGATTTCGTTCATAATTTGGCAACAAAATGCCTAGTCATCGCCGATGACTGAAGCGTTCGACCTTTTTGGTGAATCAAAATGGAGAAACTACATTGTTGCCAAATTTCACGCCTCGCCACTGGTGGCCAAATATCAGTGGAAAAAGTCATCAAAAAATATCGTTTCCGACCGCGTTTAAATTTAATTTAAAACTTTCCAGTGAAATTTTTCAGGTTTAAATGACTTGTCAATAGTGTTTTCTGGGATTAAAATTGGTCCTGAAAGTTTTTGAATGATTAATTGATGAGAAATTGTACTTTCTGTTTTTTTTTTTTTTTTTTTTTTTTTTTTTTTTTTTTTTGGCGACGAATGGGGCTCTTGCAAACTTTTGCTGTAAGCAAATAAATAGTCCAATCTAATGTAAAGACCAGCCGAAATCACGAAAATCACAATAAGAAAGTCTAAAATTCAGTAAGAAACTCACATAACTGCTTCAACGGCAAGATCGTGATAGCGGTTCAACGCAGGTATCATGGGAGATTCCTGTCTATTAAGTCACTTTCTCTACGGAAACACTGATATATGTCTCAATTTAGATAGGAATTTTTTATGATACCTGCGTCTCTCCGCCATAAAGCCCGATTCTGAGAGTGAATTTCGTGATTTTTTTAGTGTACTCATCGTCATTTTTACAGGTTTTTATGCATGAATCAACTCTTCAATCACCTGTAGCAAAAGTTTGCAGGAGCCTCATTGAGGATCTCAGACCATAGTGTGACTCACCATAGTCTAAAATCGTCAAAAAGTGAACAATATTAGAAAGTAAATTTCTAATTTTTAAACATGTTAAGACCAATTTTAATCATAAAGTGGACACTTTTAACAAGGAATTTACGAGTAGAAATGTTATTCAAAAGTTTTAAATTAAGCTTGAAATTCGCTTTGAAAGCTTTGAGATGGAGTTGCATATCTAAAAAATTGAAGGCAATTTGTATCGTTGCAAAATGATATTAATGAAATTCAGATGTTCATATTAATTGATGCAGAGAGAGAGGCGGATCTAGGGAATGGCTGGGGGGGACGGTACAAAGGCACGTTACACCTCCACGGGCGGATACAGGGAATTGTCTTTCTCTCTCTCCTTCCATTTGAACTTATGTGTTAGAAAAAGATAGCAAAGGGGGCCATCACGTGACTTTGGCCCCCTCTTCTGTCCTTTTCTAACGCACGTTTTTAAATGCGAAGAGAGAGAGAAAGACAATTCCCTGTATCCGCCCAAGAACACCTCCCTCCCTGAAGCCTCAAATGCCATACTTTCGACAACAGAAAATTGCTCAACATTTTTTCTCGCGATGCCTCCAATATAAAATTGCAGAGGTCCGCCCTCGACACCCACCCCTAAAATGTTTGGAATCGCCAATGGGTTTGGGCAATACTTTGTAATTTTTTTTATCTCTCTCAAATGAATTTAATCAATTTTTCTGACGTCCACAGGAAAATTTGATCGTGCTTAAGGATGGACTGGATTCCAGTGGTGTTTCTGGCATTTGCCCTGGGACCGTTAGAGATTGACAGCTCCTTCAAATTAACACTCCTGCACACAAATGATATGCACGCCCGTTTTGAGGAGACGAATCGGAACACGGGTCCTTGCAAGGATTTGGTAACGCACAAGGGTTGCTACGGTGGCTTCGCGCGACTCAAACACGCCGTACTGGACGCTCGCAACAGGGCCAAAAGCGAGGGACGAAACTCCCTTTTTTTGAACGCAGGCGACAACTTTCAGGGCACCGCGTTCTATTCTCTATTTAAATGGAACATAACGGCCGATTTACTGAATAGGCTTGACGTCGATGCCATGGTGAGTACTAGCAACGGTTTTTTTGTGTGTGAATACTTTAGATGATTTCCGCAGCCCTAAAGTATATGCTTCATTGAAATACTCTTGCAAAGTTTTGCTACAGGCATAATCTTTCTCAAGTTATTAGATCAGAGTTTGCAATAATCCAATATTTCACAACTCACTGTTTTCGCATACCGCTTTCGCCCGAGACACATCATGCACGGAAAAAATGAAAGTTTTGTAGAATCAGTGCAATGAAGCAAATACTAATTTTATTAGTTTTTTTAGGTGGAACCTACTAAACCTAAAGCTATAATTTTACGATTTGTATTGTAAACTGTGCTTGAATTTTAGTAATTTTCCCCCATTGGATTGTACATTTTTCCAATTGAATAGTAAATTTTACAAACCGAGACACTGTGTGGTTGTTTCATCTTTCAATACTTTTGTTAACCACCAGCAGAATTCTGCTGGCAGGCCATTAAAATGTTGTCAGTAACGAACAGAATTCTGCTGGTGGGATTAGCAAAAAACATATTGAGAAATGGAACAACGATTTGATGGGCCAGTAAACAATTTGTACTACGGATATATTTTGCAATTTGTATGGACGTCACGGCATGACCATTGTATGACTATTTCGGATTGTGAAATTTACAATCATATTGATAAAATTTACAACCCAAATTGTAAAATTAATAGAACTTAAGCGGAAAATTTACACTCCAAAACGTAAAATTGGCTGTAAGTACGTTCTTAAAGTGAATTTTACCGAAAATGACTGGTAAAATTAGCATTTGCTTCATTTTACTGATTTCACAAATCTCTTTTTTCCCGTGCTATCTTCAGTTGGTCCTCACTCACTTTTCATCCTCCCAACAGTGGATCCAGCAGTCTGGCAACTGCCTACCATCCCCATTTGAATGCATGAAAAAGAATCGATTAGTATAAAAGGGCCATGGCCTCCTCAAGAATCGATTGTTTCTCATAGTTTGAATGGGATGAATTCATGAATGTGTAATTGCTGGATCCGCCCATGTATCCTCCGTGTATTTCAAGTGGCGCTTTTCAAGTTGAGGGAGTGCATGCCGAGGAAAATATGTTCAACGTGTTAAAATTCGGCATTAAGTCATATTTTTTCAGGAGACCTCTGCAGAAAGTAATCGAGTATTTCTCGTGTTTATTTGCTTTATATGTATATACAGTGGCGTCGCGTGCTATCTGGCAACAATGCATGCAGCTGCTCCATTTAAACTCATTAAATATATCGAATTTTCTTTGTGCACTGTGCACTCCCTGAATTCGATCTTCTACATGAGTTTAAATGAATAGAGTACAGTGTTGCCAAATTGCACGCGACGCCACTGTGTATATAAATATTAGTTTTGTCTCCCTCCCACCCACCTTCGAAACCATTAAAAGAAAAAGATCGCGTCGTACATATTTTGCAGCTTTCCTCAATAAGTTTCGAAACTTGTATGCGCGAACGTCGAAGCACACACCAGACCAAATTCCCACGGTGACTGTCCGTGTGCATCGAAATCGCAGCTAAAGAATCGGCTCTTTCTCCTTTTTTCCCCGCTTTAAAGTGACAGTTCACGAGCGTTACCCGCTTTTGAAAATTCCCCTGGATATTCTGACGAGCGTGTGGATACGTTTGCGGGCGCGCAATAACTGCGTGTTGCCAAATTTAGCATCTAATTCGAAAAATTTTACATTGAGTTAAATGGGAAAAATGTCGAGGAAACTCCCGAAAATGGCAACAATGCGCAATAATACACCCCAGAGAGATTGCCGGTAAATCGATTCAGCTCGTGACAAAGTTCAAATCGCGTCAAAACTTGCCTCAGGCGCACCAAAAAACATGATGTAAGTCGTGTACGTTGTATGAAATGCACCACGCTTCACATTTATAAGAATATCGGAAAGGTTGAATGAAAATAAACGCTGGGGAGTTTTGTCGAATTGAATTCCGGAACTTGATGTCGAAATCATCTTGAAAATTTCCGACTCACCTCTTTCGTGCACCGCGTATTGAAAATGCATAAAATGTATACACCTATTATACAGGGTGACATTTCCAACAAAAATACCCACCTGTATGGAGTTAGATCCAGTTTCAATAATTCAGAGTTGTTTAATATCAGTGGATGCGAATGAGAAGGGGGCTTTGGAGGCTCACCCCCTCCCAGTAGCGTCATTTGCGGGGGGGGCAGGGGGGGCAATTGCCCCCCCAAGGGTCGGCCAAAAGTGAAAAAGTGATGACTTTTTTTTTTTTTTTTTTTTTTTTTTTTTAGGAGAAGAAAAAAGTTTTGAGCTAAAATTTGGTGGTCAGTAACGAGTTTCGTTGCAATTTAGGGCCGTAAATATAGGATATGCAGGGCTGTAGAGTGTCTAAAATAACATTGATGAGCAAGAAAAAAAAAAAAAAAAAAAAAAAAGGTCATCGCATTTTTGCCCCCCCCCCCCAAGCCGAACCTGAAATGACGCCACTGCCTCCTCCTCTGTTTTGAAAAATGGCTCAAAAAAGAAAAAAACAAAGGTCGCGTGACACTTTTAGCCCCCCTCCCACCTTCCCACTTTTATAAGGAGAAGGGGTAAAGAAAAGACAATAGTGAAAACCAAAAAAAACAAAAGGTCATCTAATTTTTTCGCTACTCGCCCCCCCCCCCCCCCCCCCCAACTTTTGAACTCATGGTCCGCCCCTTATTAATCTGATAACCTGAATACTTTTACTTTACGTTCAAAAGAGCTGAAATGTAATTAGTTTCTGAGAAAAATAAGCAGTCATTACCAGCAGCGGCCCGTGAGATTTGGCAACCATGCATTTTTCCCACTTAAACTTAGGTAAAAAATCGATTCAAGTGGAGGCTGGCAGCCTCCTCGAGTTTCGATTGTTTTCCATGTATTTAAATGGGATAAAAACACTTTCGCCAAATCGCACGAGCCGCCACTGTTTTACTATAGTCATTATTCTCCCTTGTTTGCCACGAAAATTGTATTTTTCGATTTTGAAAAATTCTAGACAAGTCCTTTTTTTTTTAGTCACCCCGAGTGTATGTATATGATCAATGAAAGTTTTTCGTTAATTGATATGTCGAGTTACATAACGCTGAGAAGTTAGACATACTTTCAAGAGATTAATATTTTTTAATCAGATAGCCTAAAGAATTTTACTGTATGTTTAAAAGTGCTGAAATGTAATCAGTTTCTGAGAAGAAAAAATCATTAACAAATCACTATCCCTGGTTTGCCAAAAAAATTGTATTTTGTCGATTATGAACATTTTTGGACGGATCCTTCTTTATTGTAACCCAGTATGAAAGTATGACCAAGGAAATGTTTTCATTAATAGAAGTTACATAACGTGGCATATAAGAAAAATTTCCGAGAATCATCTGCAAAGAAACTTTAAGTTTAAAAGAGTCAAAATGTAATCAGCTTTTGAGAAAAAAAAATCAGGCATAAATTAATTATTCTCCCTTGTTTGCCACGAAAATTGTATTTTTCTAAATTGAAAAATACTGGAAGGGTTCTTCTTTAAAGTCACTCTGTATATAAGTATGATCAATGAAATTTTTTCATTATAATAAAAAGTTACATTACGCGGCTTATAGGTATGTACGTTTCCCTAGCATCATCCGAACAATTGTTCTACTTGTACGCGTCACCTATCTCAAATCTAGATGTCTGTGACTTATGAGCTCGTCCTGCTCTGACGAGGACTATATACGTCACCCCGCGATACGAGCCCGAGTGGAATAAACGGAGGGATGAAAATGCTGAAACAGATTCTCGCCAAACTATGAATGAGCAATATGAGCATGACGCTGACATTTAATCTTCTTGAGAAGAGCGTTTAGAATAAATATTTTAATTTTTACATTTCCCCTCCCGCCAACACTGTTGTCAAGTGTTCAAGATTAAAAGTATAACAATTTCTCTATTGACCCTTTAACCCTCTAACTTTCAGGTTAGTTCAAAAGAACGCCACTTCTCCGCGATTATGTGTATAAGGAAGGTAGTTAACTATTCGTACTCGGGGGAGTTGGAATTGCCTATACAATGATTTGAAGGTGCCCGAAGAAGCCTTATCTTGTAAGTGTTTTCATTGATAGTCGCGTTTATCTGGAAGTAAGACTGAAGCAACGTGAAATTGATTACAAGAGATAATGTATTGTACTCGGGCTTTGTCCAATGTCCGTATCAATGGTTTACGGACATTTTCTCAGTATCAATTATTAATTTTACAAAGTAGGTAACTAGAGGGGACGTGTTCTGTGCACCAGTGAATCTTGTGAAATTTAATGGAAGAACGATTTTTTTTTTCAATTTTTTTGTTTCAACTATTATAGAAATTTTGAAAATTAATCAGCTTTTTGAAATGTTAAGTGCATCAAAGTGTAAAAAATGTGACTTCATTTCTTTGGAGAAAACTTCAGAGATGGAAAAATTACCTTAATTTTGTTTTTGTTTTTATGTGTTTGAGAAATTTTGAATATTAATCATCTTTTTGAAATTTCAAGTGCATCAAAATGTGAAAATAAGATCGATGGATAGTAAACTTTGATATATTTTTCTCAATTTCTTTTGAGAAAACTTCAGGGCAGAAAAAATTACCTTAATTTTTACTCAACCTTTGGCCAAAGAGATAGCTGGCCCATTTTATACTTACATTCTTCCGCGTCTGTAAATATAGTTCACATTGAATGGACGGTTATGCTAACAAAGCACACATTCTAAAGCGAGGACTATAGAAAAGAATAAAAAAGGGAGTGAGAGAGGGAAAAATGACCATGAAAGAGAAAAAAAATCCTGATCGCTGCAGTTCAATGTTTTTCCGATGCGCTATACTTAGAATCGAACCGAACTTTAGGATCCCATTAAAAGTTTCGAGGCGAGAAAATCTGTTGTCGACTCGGACACATAGGTGGATACAGGAATTATTCTTTCTCTCTATCCGTCCATTTGAATCCGTGCGTTAGAAAAGGACGGGGAAAGGGGCTGAAGTCACGTGATGACCCCCTTTGCTATCCTTTTTTAACGCATTTGTTCAAATAGAAAAAAGAGAGAGAGAATAATTCCTGTGTCAGCCCATGCACGGACATGTGATCGAGTAGTGGCCAGAACATAATGCAGCAAACCTTTTATTGACTTGCAAAAGAACATAAATGGAAGTCTAAAAGTTGTTAAACTTGGTAGTTTTATTTGTGTAAGGTGTAGCTCTCTTCTCGAAAGCTGCGCCTCTCTTCGATGAAGAGGTAGTGTAGAACTGGGGTAGAAGGTGGCGGGTGGTCTTTGGTAAAACTCAATAAATTCTATTCAATTCAATTCACTAGAGCGGGCTGTTCGTTTGATTTACATAGGGTGTTCCAAAAGTACGTACTACGAGACTGACGTTGAAACTTCTAGAGTAAACATGCTAGCGATCTGATCTTGAAAGACCAACTTAAGTAGAATTCATTAATGACCTCGTAAAGTTCAGGAAATAGTATGATTGTACTTTTCAGACAAATTTGTACCTTTAATGTCTAAAATTTTATGTTAAAGAAAAAACATTTGATAAATAATTAACGCAATCCGATGCCCGAAAGTTTGATACATGAGCTTTATTACACAGCTGTATATTTAATTAATTTTTTTTCAATTCACCCATTATGCCACCAACTGACCAAAATATCACACAGGTCAGTTCAATTTATGACTGTAGTGTATAAAAATACTCGAATCTGTAATACTTTCTCAATCTAGGTCTTATTACCGTTGAATTGTTGAATTATCAAAATATCTTTTTTTTTTTTTTTTTTTTTTTTTTTTTTTTTTTTTTATTATTAGGAAGTGACAACTCCACCGGTTGAGAAAAGATTACGTATCAGAGAGTACTTTTGAGCATTACAACCTATACACTGAACTGAATTGATCTTTGGGTCAACAGGTAAATAAAAAAATGCAATGATTCAACATAAAATCAAAAATGGCAGCACTGATCTGAACGAGGATCTCGATTCCACCGTTTAATCGTTCATCTCAGGGAAGCATTCAAGTGACCGGCATATATTGCGGTGTGTGTGAGTATGTGTGTTTGTGTATTTGAGAGAGGCTGACATAAAGACTCGACGCACATGAATCGGCCGCTTTTTTTGCAGGAAGGAACCGAGTACGCACAGGAAATCAACAGTATTTAGCTCTCTTCTGCAACAAGTCGTTTAATCGATCTCAAAAGGAACATGAATAATTTCCATCCCCTTCTAGCTCGGAATAAACTCCGGAAAAATACCTTCCCCTCCTCGTTCCCTCTTTGTTTTCATGACGCAGGGTCTTCTTATATACTCGACCGCAAAAACGTCGGATGAAAATAGCAATGGATTTTAATTTTACTTCTAACATTCTTCTCCCGTTAAATTTTTGGCTGGAGGCTGCGCATAGTGCACATTTTGCGGCTCGTGCTATTTGGCAACCATACGTTCTTTTGCCATTTGAACCTATACAAAAGAATCGATTTCTCAGGGGTTCATGCTCTGAAGATCGATTATTTTACTTAGGTTTAAATGGAGAGAATCCGTTGATGCTAAATTGCACTAGCAGCCAATGAGGCAGTGTGCTGGAAAGAGAGTGCGTAGTGTCATGACGGCTCCGGAAGTAGCCATTTTCGTTAAAGCTCGCTCTCATATTATTATGAACTCAAGCAAAAGTATCGCAATCAGTGCGGCTCGTGTAATGTGGCAACAATGGAGGATTGTTTTCATATAAAATTATGTGGAATAATCGATTTTCAGAAGGTTCATCGGACCCTTGAGAAATCGATACTTTTGTTCATTTTTAAAGAGCAAAATTCATAGTTGCCGAATTGCACGAGCCGCCATTGATCAAAAATCCCGGGGTTTTAATTGCATCTCGGCGGGATCGAGTCTTGTCCACATTTTAAACGGTAGCGGTTGACTTCGATTTGTCATTTTTCATTAGCATTCGCCGAGAGAAGAATAAACCCTGAGGTCCGATTTTGGACTGCATTGCAAAAACCAATCGTTAAGGCTATATGTTGGTGAAAAATGTGGCGCAAAACAAAAAGCAATATCCAACAGTCATCTGCTGTTTTGTGCTGATCTGGTGAACATCGCTCTAATCGAAAAGGGATTGAAATTTTTTCTTTCAGGTCAATGGGGCTCTTGCGAACTTTTGCTACGCGGGATTGATGAGTTGATTCTTGCATAAAAACCTGTAAAAATGACCATGAGTACACTAAAAAATCACGAAATTCACTCGCAGAATCGAGCTTGATGGCGGAGAGACGCAGCGCGCAGGAGGAGATTCCTATCTAAATTGAGACATACCTCTGTGTTTCCAAAGAGAAAGTGCCATATTAGATAGGAGTCTCCCATGATACCTGCGCGTCTAACCGCCAATACTATCTTGCCATTTATATCGTTATGTAGGTTTATTACTGAACTTTAGACTTACTCAGTGTAATTTTCGTGATTTCCGTTGGTTTTACATCAGAATAGGCTATTCATTTGCTCACAGCAAAAGTTTGTAATAGCACCATATCATTCATTTAATCAAGACATATCCAATGTTGAAACAATTTTTTCCATTTCCGAAAAGAAGGTTTCATAAAACCGGCACCTCGAAAATTATGCTAGCGATGATTTCTTCGCTGCACCGGATCAGCACGTTCATGGGAAAAGAGAACGCTCCCATGCACCGCATTACAAATGCAAAATCGGTTGATCATGTCCGCGTCACTTTGCTCTAAAACAGTTTAATGTTGTTGAACACTAGAATCAACCATCCATAACGATGTAGCAAAAGTATGCAACAGACCCAGTATAACTATTGAATCGCTAACAGCAAAAGTTAGCATGATCCCTATTTTCACCTCTTGATTTTTGGCCGTCAAATCGGTAATTCCAAACCACTGTGAGGCGTGTAAAGAGTGCACGGTGCACACAGTTTGCGCGGGAGGCAGCCGCGAAACTTTAAAAAAAAAAAAAAAAAACAAAAAAACAAAAAACAAAACAAAACTCTCTTTGGCAGCGCCACGGAAAAGTAATTCGAAGGAGACGAACTGAGAGAAGAGAAGACAAAAAATATCGGAAGCTAATATATATACTCCGCGGAAATTCTCAGGCGAACGCGGGACTACTTCCTGAGTCGATGTTTCATTAGCTTTCAGCTTTTCCGTTTTGTCGGGCATCTTTCTCTGCGGAAAGTCTCACATTACACTAATGCCAGACCAGATTCTTTAACCATAGCGGTAGCCAGGCATGTATATTTCTCTCTCTTAACCGAGTTGAACGCATGTGTTAGGAGAGGATGGAGAGAGAAGAGCTGCCGTTTCGCGTATAATTAATGACATTTTTCAATTCACCGATGATTCCACTGGTTGAGAAAATATTACAAAGTTCTATTTAGTGTAAGACTATGTAATGTACGAAAAAACTCGCATCCGTAATCTTTTCTCAATCGGTGGAGTCGTTGATGACTTTATTAAAGAAACTTGCGGATATTTTAATTTTTAACGATTAAATGGAGATTGCACCGATTGAGAAAAGATGAGAGATCAGAGCATTTGTGAGTAGTACAGCCATGCACTGAGCTGAGCAGTGTAATTCTTTCTCAACCGATGGAATCATCGGCGACTTAAAAAATGTCATTAAGTAAACGCAAAACGGCAGCCCTGGGAGAGAGAGGCTGCCTCATATATATACCCTCAATTCAAAACCGCCCTTATCCCGAATAACTCTACAATGGACACCTGATGCGTACTTTTGCAACTGGGTTGTTTTAAATTGAATTTGATTCCTTTGTTAACGAGTAGTTTTTGAACATTTTTAATGAGTGTATCTTTGTTTTCGCCGAATTTCACGTAACTCAATGTTAGAGAATCGGCAAATGTCCCCCTGGTGGTCGGAAGAATGAACTAACATCTTCCATTTGATTCGCATTGGATGCGACGGTGACGCGCTCTAGTAAAGTCGGAAGAGGTTACAACTCAAATTTCCTATTTGATTATATTGAAAAACGACATTCGCTACCTCTTCCCAATAGAGTTTCACTACTGTGTAGATGAATATACTCTGCTGAAAATTGTGAAATCAGGCCATGGTCTGTTATCTTAATAGCTCAGCATTCGTTTAAAAGGTAATATTAGACGAATTTATAAATTGAAAGTTAATCCATGGAAGTTAATGCCTCTGGTAACATTTGTTCAACTGAAATGCTGAAATACTGAAATGCTGTTTTTCACCTCTCGCGAGTTTCCGAACTCTAAAAATAAAACACTTTAAAAAATGAGGTACGGAGAGGTAAATGGAGACAATTTTTGAAGAAGTTTCCATGTTGTCGCTGATTTAAAAGTTATTCGAACGCTGAAAACTTGAATGAAAAAGAAGAATTCTCAACAGAGAGAAAAAAAAACAAAAAAACAAAAACAAAAAAAACAAAAAAAACAAAAAAAAAAGTATAAGTAAAAGGACACGAGGAACGCCGAGGAAACGGAGGAAAGCATAATAGAGGGTGAAACGAGAGTGCAAGTTGACCTAGAAAATATTTTCGGGTGGAAAAAGTGAACGAGAGAGAAGAGAGAAAAAAAATAGAGAAAAAAATAAATAAATAAAAAAAAAAAAAAAAAAAAAAAAAAAAAAAACGAAAAAAAATAATAGCTGAAAAAGAGGAGGAGGAGGAAGAGCAGTGGGAGGAAAAGTAGGGGGGTGTAGCGGGTGTAAAAGGGGAGAGAGTCGGGGTGGCATGTAATGTAACCTGGATGTCAGAAACGCAAAAAGCGTGATCTGTTTTAGAACAGGTGACTCTCAACAGGTTGAGACAGATTTCTTTTTCTTTTTTTCTTTTTTAGAGCCCCCCCCCTTTAATGCCTTCCCTCTCCCCCGCCTTCCTGCTCGTTGCGGTACGACATCGACGTCTCTCCTCCCTCCACATTCCCTGGCCCTTTTTTGACCCTCTTTCTCTTTTTTTCTCGCTTACGTTTTTCCACTCCCGAACCCCCCCCCCCACCTCTCCTCGACACGTCCCCTGCCACCGCTCTCTCGTCGCCTAGGAACATCCTTTCCTTTCCTTTCGCGAACACGCTCGAAACTTCCTTCGCTCATTGATTTTGAATGCAACCAGGATCAGGCGAGGCATTCTACCAGAAACATGTCGTAAGTCTCCTGACGTAGTTCAGTGGGTTTGATGGTGCAGTTTCAAGGGTCAAAAATGTTGAGTTTTTAAAAAAAAAAAAAAAAAAAAAAAATGATAGTATTTGATGAGCTGAGAACAATCATGCCTTTGAATTTTTCCTAGGTGTCCCGATTTTGGAGATACACGAGTGCAAAATTGTAAATAAACTGTAGGGAATACCCTACGAACACTTTCTCACATCAAATTTAATCTGGGGGAGACCCTCTGACCCCCTTTGATATTTTTACCTAGATCTAATGAGCCATCTTTGAAATTTAAATTTTTCCTTTTTTTTGACCCATTTATTAGAAACAAAAAGCATCTTTGTTCTCAGCTCATCAAATATACTTCAATTTTCGTCATAAAAAACACAACATTTCAGACCCTTGCAACTGCCCCATTGTGAAATAAAGGATAAGTAACTTTAGAGGTATCTTAGATAATAATACTTCTAGGAGCAAACAATTTGACCAGGGAAGAACTTTTAGTGAAAGCAAATTTAAATCATCCCTTAAAAATCCCAAAAAGCCTGAGTGCAAGTGTGAAATTTTAAGGACTTTTCATGGTCAATCATTTTAACGTTTTAATGAGTTATGGACCTGAAAGGCAAAAAGCAATCAGTGGAGCATTGCGATATAATTGACAATTTTTAAATAAAGAGAAGAGCTGACTCTGTTGATACTCTCTAGACCTCTCGAGATGTCTCTGGATTTTATCAGAGAAATTTGCCTGTCAATCGATGGTCGTTTATAAGGTAGCCAAACTCACTGAGAATTTCATAAAGTTATCACGGAAACGGAATTGAGGAATGGTATCGTAATTGTCCAGCCAAAAGTTCGTCCATTGTTCCCTCCAGATATTCTTGTTCTCGATTGTTCCCGCGGCACATCTCGCGGTCGTCGCCCTTCGCTTTGCGGCAGGTTCCAGAACTTTCCGCGGCCAATATGAAAGAAGTGCCGAGGAGACCACGAAACTCGCTACCGAAGCGTATTTTACAGCTAACCGGGCCGGACGGTGCAAGCAATCGATGCGCGGGGTGCCGAAACCCTTCTGTTTAGTGATATTTTTGGGTCACCTGTCACTGGTGATATCGAAAGTACACCAGCAGGCAGATCATTTACTTTATCGTTAAACCGATCGTTAAGACTGTATAAGAGTAATTCTATTGGTCGAAAATTGTAAAACTTGGCCGTTGCTATATGGTAACCATCGTTAAAGTGCCTGCTACTTAAAGGTTACTCATGAGTATAGCCTTTATACATATAACGAGACTTTTAACGATGGTTACCATAGCAACGATTTTCGACTAATAGCATCACTCATAGATAGTCTTAACGATCGGTTTAACGATATGAAGTAAATGATCGGCCCGCTGGCTTATTAGATCTCTACCGACGATCAAAATGGTTCCTCAAAGTAAACATTTGCTCCGAAAAAATGATAACCAGAAGCATGGCAATATGAGAACCAATGTAAGGGATGGTACAATGGGGCTCTTGCAAACTTTTGCATCACGAGATTGAAGAGTTGATTATTGCATGAAAACCTGTAAAGATGGCGACGAGTACACTAAAAAATCACGAAATTCACTCTCAGAATTGACGGCGAGATGCAGGTATCATGGGAGATTCCTATCTAATTTGAGACATTTTTCTGTGTTCCTGTAGAGAAAGTGACAGATTAGACAGGAATTTCCCGCGGGATACCTGCATTGAACTGCCATTACGATCTTTCCGTTATAGCAGTTTTGTGAGTTGATCACTAAATTTTAGACTTTTAAGTGTGACTTTCGTGATTTTTGCTGGTTTTTACATTGGATTGGACTGATCATTTGCTCATAACAAAAGTTTGCAAGAGCCCCCCATTCCCAAAATTATTCTAGTGTTTGTACTTACCATATAGTTCTTGAAAATATTTAGGAAATTCTAGTTCAATGATCATATTCTGGTATTAAAACTAGAATTTTTGGCCAAAATAAACTAGACCTTCTGTCGTTCGAATAACATTGTGCTTCTGGTAATATAACTACAATCCATGGTATTATGACTATCACTTTTTTCAGAGTGGCAGTTCGTCATAATTCATTTTCAAACAATTGGTTGGTTCCAAACTTGTATGCCATACTGTTATATAGAGAGATGATTCCTATGTACTGCAGTTACTTGAAATTAAAATAACGTTGAAAGTATCAGAAAGCTTCAAAATCCACTCTCAAACTCAATTAATTCGTTTAGCAAACTTATACAAGATGGTGGTCGAAAGATCAGGTGACAATGGGGGTCTCATTTAATTGGAGCTGTCTCCTGCACGATGAATCTCTTTTTTCACCGAGCAAATCATTTGTAGATGGGACTCCCCATTATTATTGTCACCCGCTCATTTGGCTGCCATTTTGTATTTGTATTGAACGCATTTATTGATTTTGTGCGGGGATTTTGAAACTTTCTGATGCTCTCAACGTTATTTTCAAGTGAGTTAATCATATGGGAATCGACCCTTCATTACACTGTCCCAAAAAAGTTTGCAGCAGACACATTGCGAGGTAAACGGTCTTTGTTTTTTTCCCACAATTTTATTCAAAATACTTCCAAACAAAACAACTGCAGTAGTTGATCCTATTCTGATTAATGCAAAACCGAGAAACTAAGCACCAAAGGAAGGATTGAACTATGTACATTTTCGTAAATATCTCGCCAAAAAACTCAGCATTTTCGGTAATGTGTAAACATACTCGTACATTGTTAAGAGATATACACAAGAACACATACAGACAGTGGGTCGCGTACAATCTGGCAACAATGTATTCTATCCATTTAAACTAATGTAAAAGATCGAATTCAGGGGGTGCACAGTGCACAAGGAAAATTCGATATATTTAATGAGTTTAAATGGAGCAGTTGCATTGTTGCCAGATAGCACGCGACGCCACTGCATACAGGTAGACTTATTGGTCGATTTATAGACTTACGATTGATCGGGACGTTACAGTCACAGCTCTGTTCGGAACATGATTCATCAAAATTGTATTATCTGTGGGCAAAAAAATATGAAATATATATTACACGGAGAAAAAATCCGTCAATTCGTTCAACCAAACCAGTCTGGCAAAAGACGGTCTCAAATATGCAATGGATCTTCTAGGAGTCTCTACCAAGTTGATTATAAAAATAAACAAGTTGGAAAAACATAGGAACAAGATGGGTTTAGTTCCTTTCCTCAGGCCTTAGTCGAGCCGCAAGTCTGAAACATTTAGGTGCGTTATTCAAACGGTTCATTCGCTCTGTTGAACGGGGCTGATCGAATCTACTAAACTCAGACGGTAGATATCGTGAAAGAGGTTGCAGAATTCAACCGGTCAGATCATGGGCGCTGCTGTCTATTCTCATGAAATGAAATAGATGCTGATGGTTGAAAATATAGAAGTGTTTATAAATTTAGCCACCCATTCTCGTAGGGTTTTTCAAACATTTATCGTTCTCATTCATTCACTGAAAGGTTTCTTCGCGCGTTTTTTTCTTATTTCCTTTGTAATTAACCGACGAGGCTCGGGTTCTTCGCCTCAACGTATTTTTTCAAATGATGCGTGTCAAATCGAGAAAGGGACGAGACCGGGAGGAATGGCACTCAGGGCCAAGGCGTCAGTCTAGTGCAGTCAGTTCGGTTTGTTGCCTGTTTGGTGTGTAATAGAAATGTGTCATCTTTTGATTTGTTTTAAATTATTTAGCTCTATTCGAATAAAATATGTGTTGTGAGTGGTTCGTATGAATTAGTGAAATGTGGATTTATCGGGTTTACTTTGATCTGAGGGGTTTACGCTATACTGCTGCATTCGAACTATTTAACTCAGAATGATAGTATTTTTTGGTGTGCAATTTTCTAGCTCAAAAGTGTAGTGTCTTCGTTCAAAAATGTTCTGTTTTATTTATTTATTTATTTATATTTTTGTGTGACAGTTTTCATCGTTTTATGTTCGGATCATAAAAGTACCTACCTTTAAAAATACTCATCAATGATTGATTGAAGTTCTAATATAACAATTTTTCGTTTCTGTCTTGAAAGTAGTTTACGCATATTCCACGTTTTTACAATCAACAATTTTACCATAAAAGCTTTTTCGAGAAGAGACGTCTCTCATAATTTTGTGTTTGTGTATTTTCGTGACACATTTATTTGAATATTTGGTGATACTTTTGTACGGTTTCATTCATGGTGTGCGCATACGGGATTACGAGGTTGCTAAAAATATACATTTTAAAACTGCTTTTATGAAAATAACATTCTTATACCCAAAGCCTGTTATTTTTGAAATCAGTTTGAAATGACATCTACAATGTATTCATCTTGGTTCGGTGTACTGCATTCTGCGTTTTTATTGAAAGGTATTTACTTTGACTTTTTATTTAATCTACTTTTATTATACAAAAGACTAAATGGAACGAAGCATGTCAGAGTAAACATGAGTGAAAATAAGTTTTTTCTCAGAAATGAAAGAACCCACTTCTGAAGTTGTGCGAAGTCCGAGCACTTTTAATTAACGGTTTTTTAGAACATTAGACTTCACGTTACAGAAAATTTTAGAAAACATATTTGACTTTAGACGGAGCAAATATACATATGGCATACGCCATTCGACTAGCCAGGTTCGAAGAGCGGACGAGTCTCATTTCACTTACCAAGCTGCCGGTTACATACTTTTCTCATGTGTGAGAGGTGGCATGCTCACATGATATAGTCAGTACATTGCAACGAGGCGTCAAAACGATGCAGCTGATCAGCGAGACAACGCAACGCGACAAGGGCGACTCTGCAACGCGGCGAGTTGTAACCCGCAGCCAAGCGGCGAAACGGTGCAACTAGATGAGGAGTCTAAATTTTAACTAAACTGGTCTGGCTGCTTTATACAGGAATTTATCTGTGCCGAAAATCAACTCAGCAGTTTGGTAAAAGAAGCTAGATTCTAGGCAGATGGCGCGAATCATTTTTCTCCGTGTAGATGCAGGAAAACCCAGTCCCATCTATACGTACATATATCGTTCCAGAGCAAAACAAAGTAAAGTAATTATTTATTTAAAGGAAGGCAGAATATCACACAGTACACTATACGGTCTACCCATACGCTTAAAACGAACTCCGACAATGGCTTGTAGAAGTACTCAAATCAGTAGGTATAGTATTTGCTTCACACGATTAAATCGCCAGTTGATTTTAGAATGGCATCGGATGAACGCAAACTGGCGGGCCGAACTGCTATAAGCTTGTGTCTGTATGTGTGGCTCCCTGTAATTCAGTGGGTAGTTAAATATACGTACATCAAGATGCTCATTTTGCCTATCTTGGTAATTGAAGGCGCTTTTAACTCTCTACATATCGGGATTCCACTCTATGGTAGAAATACTCAAATCAGTGTAGTATTCGCTTTAAACGTTTGAATCACCGGTTGATTTCAGAACGACATTTAATGGGAGCAAACTGGTAGGCAGAACTTGTGTGAGTGTGTGTGTATATAGATGTCTGTGTGCGTGAAATGGCTAAACGCGCTATGACATTCCTGGCGCGTTATTCTGATCGCACCCCACCCCCCACCGACGACTCTTCCTCCGTCACAGTACGGCACAGTGAAGCCGACTCAGATTGAGTTGGTTGGAAGAACCCCCCCCCCCCCCCCCCACAAGGCCCGCCCACTCATTTCTTCACCGTAATTTGCGCCCTTCAGATTCGCAGATACCATTCGACGCTTGCTGCACGTCGGATATCCGGATTGCGGTGACGAATTTGGAAAGCGCGCGTTTTGCAGTTGGGAGTTCCCGAGGAGGGATTTTGTGGGTGCCTTTTTGGTGGGAAAACGCTCTTGCAATCCGACCGATGCGATGGGGGACGTCAATTTGACCGCTCTCTCTCTCTCTCTCTCTCTCTCTCTCTCTCTCTCTCTCTCTCTCTCTCTCTCTCTCCCTCTCCCTCTCTCTCCTTCCTCTCCTCTCTCTCTCTCTCTCTCTCTCTCTCTCTCTCTCTCTCTTTTCTCTCTCTCTCTCCTCTCTCTCTCTCTCTCTCTCTCTCTCTCTCTCCTCTCTCTCCTCTCTCTCTCTCTCTCTCTCTCTCTCTCTCTCTCTCTCTCTCTACTTAGTGTTAGATTAAATGTAAGAGAGGGCCTTGGAGCCCTAATTTTGCCTAGTGCTTTGTGAACTCTTTATTTTTTTTTTATTTTTTTTTTTTTTCTCTTTGTGCGGTCTAATTTTGTTTCTAAATTGTTTCTCTCTTTGTTTCTTTTTGTGCGTTTGTATAACTATGTTTATCTTGAACAAAATAAAATCGATTCATCATCATCATCCCTCTCTCTTTCAGCAAAGTGGGATCAGAAAATGTGGCTCTGCCCATCCCCCACCCCCTTTGTACGTCAACGTATTTTTTTCCAGTTTAATTGGAGGGGTTTAAAATGCTCTTCGTGTGATCTTGTTCTTAATTTTATGTAGATTCAGAGTATTTTTTTTTTTTTTTTTTTTTTTTTTTTTTTAGCTTACATCTAAACTTGTAAACTTGAAGAAATCAAAGAAATGTTTGTCACGATTTCTTGCGGAATATTTGAACTTTGTACTTTTTTGGAAATTTCCTCGCCGAACATTTAAAACCCGAACAATCTGAGAGTTTGAACACGGTTGAATAATATTAAAAAATGAGACATCAGCAATGATTTTAAGTTGGGATAAAAAATCAGCCACAACCCTCCGGTTATCAGAAGATGTTGAGAATAGCTTTGGCACACAAAGTTCAGCCTCCAAAAATAACAGAACGGTCGAAACGGGGAAAAGGGCGTTGTTATGTTTTTCATTATCTGTTTATGCAACTATTAATACTTCGATAATAATATTCATATAATAATGCAACTATAAATATTTATTTTAACACTACGATAGAATACAGCGCCCTTGTTAACACAGCATTCGTTTATTTTGAACATTCGCCGAACGATAGCGCATTGTTCGAGAAATGTGTGCCAATCGAGAGACAGGGCTGCCAAATTTTGAACATTTACGGCAAACAAGTGATTCTTAAGGATGCAATCTCATCTTTGAAGAATCGATAATTTACATGGGTCTACATAAAAAACAGTGTGAGCGCCTGGTTGCAAGAGCCATCATCAGTAATGTCAAGCAGTGTTCAAAGTGATTTCTTCGGAAATTCCTGAAAATAAGGATGCTGCATTCAATCTAACACGGTTTCAGTAAAAAGTTCGCGGAAAATGTAGAAAACAAACAATCATGAATTATTTAACGCCTCCATGAAATGAAAACGTATAGATTAATAAGCAACTTTGTGAAAATGAAAAGTAATTACTTCATGAATTTATTACAATTTAAAATGAATATAGCGCCTCAAAATTATTCACGCTGTTGATTCAGCTCAACAATCGAGGCATCTTCAAACCGTCCTCAATTCACTCGGATTACATATTATAAAGCTCTTGACTTGGATTAACTTGAACTTTGAAGGTCTGTTGATGAACGAATATGGATGCGGCTCTCAACTTTACTTTCATAGGGATTTTGACTAGACTTATAAATTATTATTTCTCTTCGGCTCCAGACATTTCAAAATGGTTTTCCGGACAAATGAAAATAATGTTTTCTAATAGAGATAAAACTTTGAATTTATCATTTTTTTTCCCTTTGTAATAGTCACTCTCAAAGTCTTTATGCCATAAAAGAAGTTTCCATTGCGGGCTGCATCCTACCCAATTTAAAGAGTAACTTTTAGTAAAGCACTTTCCCAATTATTAATTCTTCGGGAATAGTTTTTTAGATCGTGTTATATCGGCGATGCTCATTGCTCATGTCGTACAGATGTTAAGTTATATATATATACTTCTATTTTTAAGGGTTTATAAAAACTTTCATGATGAAAACCTTCTCCATTTTGTCTGCAGTTTTGATCAACTGGAAATATTATGTTTATTTTGTTTCTTCAACGGACACTCCTCACAAATATGTGTATACCTCTTTATAAAAATGTCTACTTTAACGTTCAACATTGGGTTCGGAAAAATTAATAAACACTCTACCCACATTATACTCATCCTATACTGTAGCGAAACTCTATAGGAGCACTTTGGCGATTGTCGTTTTTCAATGCAATCAAATGGGAAAATTGAGTTGTAACTTCCAACTACTTGGGGGCGCCACCGCAACCGTCGCGTCCAATGCAAATCAAATGGAAGATGTTACTTCAACCTTCCACCCACTAGTGAGGCATTTGCCGTTTTTCTAACATTGAGTTTCGCTACTGTGTAAGATAGATAAGTATACTGTGATCCCCCCTTCAAACAAAAAACAAAACAAATAAACCGCTGAACTATTTTCCTCCATCTATTACGCGAGAATTGACAGAAAAAAATATAAAAATCAGGAGTCTTCACGCGTAACACAGAAAAACTCGGAAATATGCTCCTTAAGACTCACAAAAGAAACTCGTAAATCACTGAAAAAACAAAGTTTAATGTAGATCCGGAGCAGCTTTTTAAAATAGCTTCGCAGAGCAAGAGTCCTAGCTCTACCGGGGAAAGTTCCGGTTGTCCTGAAGCACTACCTCGGTAGAGCTGAAGCAAGAAAAGAGCTTGCCACTCTAAAAAAGTAGTGCTTTTGTAGACCTGCAACTTTCTCCGGTACAGCTTGAGCTTTTGCTCTGAGAAGCTATTATAAGAAGCTGCTTCGGCTGTACAAAACTTTGTTTTTTCAGTGATGTACAGGAAATTTAGAAATAACAATACAAAAGAGTGGCAACTTTACATATAGTCATTCCGGAAAGTAAACTGGTACCAATTACTTACACTCCTTTAGTATAGACCAGTATCAGAAAAAGTCAGAGCTATACAGCGCTCAAATTTAGGGTGTAGTTAACTATTCCTACCTCGGGGTGTTCGTGTTGCCTATCCTAGTATTTGAAGGCAATCGACGAGACATAATTTTTTTGAATATTGACAGTTTTATTTGGAGTAGCTACATGATACTGTCCATGAGAGATTGGCTTGCGAAAACGAATAACTCGGGATTGGTATTGAAGGGGTTAAAATCTATAGTTAGAGTGTATTTCAGAAGTGTAGGCGGAGCTCATCAATAGTCTTTGGCGAATTTTCAATTTCCATTCCTCCTTATAAAACAAAACTTGCATGCGACTGTAACCGATTGATTTCAAAGCGTTTCGCAATGGAAAGCCAACACTAGATTTCAATTTTATTCATTTTTACTGGATAATATGAGAAATAAGGTTGCGAGAAATTCCTGAGATTATCGGTCTAAGTGTGCCAATACTTCAGAAACGACCTCTCTAAGTAGCTGCTCCAATTAATGTTGCAGCAATCCATCGACGTGTGTCACTGCTGAAATGGGTCTGTTACAAACTTTTGCTACAACGATTAAGAGTGTGCAATCTTGTGTAAAATCGCTTGAAAAGTCCATTGGTGGCATCAGAAAGTCATAAAATGCAATAATAAACTCATATGAGGCGTTTAATGAAATCCAAGATGGCTGAGAAATATCGAGCAATTTGTATGCATGCACCACGAACATCCAAGGATAGCCAACCTCACAATATCGATCACAACCAATCACAACGTAAACAAACACATAACCTCTACCTCCAATGAGGATACCTCCTTGGATGTTCGTGGTGCATGTAAACAAATTGCTGGATATTTCTCAGCCATCTTGGATTTCATTAAACGCCTCTTGTGAGTTTATTATTGCTTTTTATGACTTTATGATGCCACCAATGGACTTTTCAGGCGATTTTACATTATATTATACATTCCCAATCGTTGTAGCAAAAGTTTGCAGCAGACCTATTCTAAAAATTAAGCATACAACTTTTTCCACTAAAGTTCAATTTTGACCGACGAAGTTGCTTTAGCACGTATGTTGTTCTGTTTACATGCTGTGATTCCTTTTTTTTCTGTCTATTTTTCAACAGTCGTTGGGAAACCACGAGTTTGATGATGGAGTCGCTGGACTGGCACCGTTCCTGCAGAAGAGCAAAGTCCCCGTTGTGACTGCCAACGTAGTGACCAATTTGGAAGGAAGTTTGCAGAGCAACGGAGCTTTGATTCACAAATCACTGAAGATTAAATTCAATGGGAAAGATCAAACGACAACTACTGTTTGCATCATCGGATATTTGACACCGGAAACAAAGGTATATAATTTGTTCCAATGCTTTCACCGAAACTTCTATTCAAATGATTGTTAACCTAAAATGAACTGTAGGTAATACCCTACGAATACTTTCTCCACCATTTTAATCTGCGGGAGATCCCAGACCCCTTTTTAAAACTAACTTGGATCCATAACTAACTAAATATTAACATTTCAACAACAACAACAAAATAACAACAAAAAATTCTCTGGAGAATTTAGAAAACAATATTTGTGCAAAATCTGGATGCATATGGATCAATGGTTCAAAACTCATGTCACTATACAGACTGACAGATGCCACAGAATTGTTTTGCATACAAAACCCTGTAGATTCGAGAGGGTGCAGAAATATTGAATGCTAATCACCCCAATAGTGACTAATTATGTGAATATGTATTCTTGGCAATGGCGGCTCGTAAAATGCGATATATCGATGGCTACTCCATTTAAAACTACAGAAACGTATCGATCGTCAGGGGATGCAATTGAGTCCCCGAGAAATCGATACTTTTCTATAGTTTTAAATTGAGTGAACATCGATATATCGCATTTCACGAACCGCCACTGCTTCCTGGCATTCGAGACTAGAGAGCATAACTAACCTCCAGTGGAGTGATTAACAGCCGATTGTTATTAAATTATGACACCTGCTGACACCATTCCCGAAGTAAAGTCATATCTTATTGACCACTTCAAAGAAGAGACAGTGTTATTTTATGGGAATCACCCATTATTAGTGCCCAACACCGCCATCATGATCACGCGTTTAGAAGCTTTTTATGAGTTTAGTATAGTAGATTTTGTAAGTTTATAGTGCTACCATCTTTATTATAGGAGGTTTTTACACCTAAATCGACCCTTTTAAATCGTTTGTAGTATAAAATTGCAACAATCCCATTCATTATACAGTTTTTACGTTTATTTAATGGAAGATGTGACGATTTATCTCCACCATCTAGTAAAACTGGGACCAATAAATGTCCAGTACAGACGGTCCTGCACCCAGATGATTGGTGTGCAGTACACACTGTGCACCTACGGCCATTTAAAAGCACACGTAAACGCTCTCTCCATCCAACGTCTTTTGGGGACCGTCTGTACCGAACATTTATTAGTCCCTGGTCTACAATTCAGGATCTTCATGTTTTTTTATTCATGAGCACCACAAAAAAAAATATCGACAAGGAGTTTTGTGTTAGTCATAAGTAACGTTCTAGAATTCATCCCTTTATTTTCTCAAATCAGAAAAGATTATGAATAGCAGCACTTTTCAATAATCATAGATATACTGCATCACAGGATAATGTAATCTTTTTTGCAAGGATGCAGTAAATGGTTGAATGGGTCTGTTTCATACTTTTGCTACAACAAAATAGAACCTTGATTCTTATGTAAAATTCGGCAAAAATAACGATGCACACATTAAAAACGTTCAAAACCCACTCATTAACTCAGGAAATCACTTCAATTTCAAACAGCCCGCGCTACACTAGACACTATTTGCACCGCCCTAGTAGAAATAAACCTCAAGGCCCTCAAAGAGAAAAGCCCTCATTGAGGGTAATTGGAACAGAGGGCTTTGAGGGTGCCCTCAAGGAATCTTGAGGGCGCCCTCAAAAAATCTTGATGGTTTTTCTCGGATACGTTCGGGGATGATATGGGGCGTTAATGGGGAGGGGGTGGTGGGGAGGGGATACTATTGGGGATTTATGTAGTCGACAAAAAGTACACTCGTATGTACTCATTCAAACTTCAATGGGCACATATTTTTCATACATCGTACCGACCTGACCGGGATTCGAACCCGTAACCTTCCGATCCCTAGTCCTACACCCTAACCGATACACTGTTCCGACAGTTGATGATGGGAGACAAAATTCGGGTATATAAGGTTGCGCGGACGTCTGAAGAGAAAATACGCTTTGTTTTTGTCCGATTGGCGTGAAACTTGGTGTCCTCAAGTATTTTTGGTCGAGGAATCCGAATCTGCTATCAGATTTCTAAAATTAAATAAACAAAATACGAAAACTTTAATTTTTCTTTGTATCATGGTGCTAGCACCATCGGTCATGGTGCTGTGTTGCTAAAATGTTTACCAGGGAAACTGGGTAAACGAAACAGTGTTTGATGGTGGAGTCACACAGATTTTAATTTTGAACTGGAACCCTGGAAAATATGTAATGCATTCTTGAGCTTATTTAGCGCCTGGAGGTTATGTAACGGTCTCCTTTACACTTCTCCAGCCCCTGGAAGTTATGTAATGGATTCTTGAGCTTTTGTGGCGCCTGGAGGTTATGTATATTGATTTAATTATACTTCCTTAGCCCCTGGAAGTTATGTAATGGATTTTTGAGCTTTTGTGGCATTTGGATGTTAGGTAATTAATTCTATCACATTTCTCCAGCCTCTGGAAGTTATGTAATGGATTATTGAGCATTTGTGGCGCCTGGAAGTTAGGTAATTGATTCTATTACACTTCTCTCGCCCCTGGAAGTTATGTAATGGATTCTTGGGCTCATTTAGCGCCTGGAGGTTATGTAATGGTCTCCTTCACACTTATCCAGCCCCTGGAAGTTATGTAATGGTGTATTGAGCTTTTGTGGCGCCTGGATGTTATGTAATTGATTCTATTACACTTCTCCAGCCCCTGGAAGTTATGTAATGGATTATTGAGCTTTTGTGGCGCCGGGAGGTTAGGTAATTGATTTTATTACACTGTTCCAGCCCCTGGAAGTTATGTAATAGATTCTTGAACTTTAGTGGCGCCTGGAGGTTATGTAATTGATTCTGTTACACTTCACAGGAGGCAAAAAAATTAAAATTCAAAAATCATTCACTTGTTTCATGGAAAAAATACCACACTCACCCTGGATTGGGATCCAAGAATCGTAAGATCGCACATTTTATGCTTCCTTGTGATCATATCACTTGATAATGATGTCCACAAGTTTCTGAGGACATTATATCAACTGTCATCCTCAACAATTGTTGATGGTCCTCAAGCTTGGGAGAACGTTCAAACGTTGCATCATCATTTTGAGGGCGTCATCAAACAGTTTTTATTGGTTTTCAAGACCTTGAGGGCGTAATCGTAATTTTTGAGGTCACCCTCAAAAGATTTTGATGGCGCCCTCAACAATGTTTGAGGGCCCTCAAGAATCTTGGCGGTGTCTTCATTGCCCTCAAAAGATTTTGATGGCGCCCTCAAGAATGTTTGAGGGCCCTCAAGAATCTTGAGGGTAACCTCATGATTTGTGAGGGTACCCTCAAAAATCGTTGAGGGTTCTTGAGAATCCTTGAGGTTTATTTCTACTAGGGCGGTATACTACTACATAGACGGAACCACCGTGTGCCTAAGTAAACAACATCGTAACTACAAAATGATAGAATTTCTTATTTAATACGTGAAATATAAGCTGCATTTGTTGTCTGGTCTTTTCGGTTTATCAAAGTTTACAAAATAGTATAAGAAATGTACGCATCTAAACGAAACATTCCAATGTTTGTAAGTTCTGTTCATGTTTACATAAACGAAATGGTTCCATCTATGTAGTTATAAGTCGGTGATATAGTGTCTAGTCTAGCACGGGTTGTTTGAATTGGAAGGTATTTTCTGAGTTAATGAGTGGATTAGGAACGTTTTTATTGTGCGCATCGTTATTTTCGCCAAATTTTACGTTATAGAAACAATGTGTTATATTGATGTAGCAAAAGTACGCAACAGACCCATTCTATAGAACGCTACCATATTCTGTAGATGCACTTGCATTATTTTAGTATGGTACAATGTACTTGCATTTGGGAGCTGCACTTTTCAATCATGCTCACAAATAACCGAGCTAAGATTTCCTGGAAACAAATGGAGGGATATGAAATGATCCTTTATATCACTTTACCTCCGGTACTCTTTGATCGAGCCTAGGTCTTTTCTTGGGATTCTGGGAGCCAAATTCAGCGAAACGTGTTGCTGCTGCCTCATTCCCCACAAATCCGCACCCGGATGCGGAAATGTACTCTCCACGTTCAAATAATACGAGCTACAAAACACAATGATAGGTTTCACTTTATTCTGTTGTAGATGAAAGGGAAAAACAAATTAAATTTATTTCCAGAAAATAGCCATACCGCCATACCTTCAAGCCGCAGGGCAAGGGCATAAGCCCAGTGCTACGATTCGGTGTTAATTTTTCTTTCCCGTCTTCCTCTCTCCCTCTCTCTCTCTCTCTCCCTCTTTCTCTCTCTCTCTCCCTCTTTCCCTCACTTTCTCTCTCTCTTTCTATCTCTAACTCTATCTACCAACCCCATCTCCCCCCTCCCCCTATCATAACTCTCCACGATCAAATAATTGCGCTGGTATTTCATTTCATTCTGTTCCAATTCTACCTACAGCTTGTTTTGTCTTCCTCCATATACACTCTCGTTTGCCGTACCTTCAATCCCTGCTTCATTCCCGTCAGCGCAATAGACCTGCATAAAACATAATGAAATTTAATCATCTCTGGTTTTGTGACCTAAACTCTACTCCAACCTCCCCCCCCTCACCCTTCTCCGTCAAAGAGTTTCTGAAATTTCCGCGAGAGAGCGCGCGCGCTCCGCTCTTATCAATGAGAGATTCTCTTCAGGATATCTTAAGCATTCCTCGTCATTTTCTCCGGATCGCGAGGCTCCCAGATTTTTTTTTTCTGTTGTTCTTTCCTGGGAAGCAGCAAGCACAGAGAGCTGGTATTTTTCAAAGAGTTGAGACGAAATATGGGTTATAAAACTTCCTGCCATATAGGATGTTTCAAAAGTTATGCTAAACTTCAAGAGCTTATCAAAATCAAAACTGTGATTAGCCGTGATTTTTTATGGCATCAGAAAATGCCAATTGTTCTGGCTATTTTCCTTGATAATTAATAATAATCATTCGGCTGATTTTGTGGATTAACGATGAAAAGGGCGCTGTTTCGATGAGTTGAGGAGATTTTTTTTTCAGCATTGATAATATCCGACAGTCTTCTGAGGTCCTTGTCGGGGAGCTGCTTCAGCATTTCCCCAGTGACGAGATCCATACCGGGTGCTTTTTTAGTTTTAATTTTGAAAGTAATCCTGTCAGCGACCTCATACCGTGAGAGATTTTTGACATTTCTACCACGTCAGCCTGGATAATGTTGGCTTTTTCAGCATCAATGTCCACATGCACCTTGTTGAGGTTGTGGGGTTTGAAAACTTCAGATAGGTGAGGATCAAAATAAGGTTTCTTCGGAACGCTGGTTTATACATCAGTTGAAGAACAATTAAGAGCTGCAAGCTCTCGTTCCATTCAGTTTTCAATATTACATTCATACGCGTTGACGGGAGACATTTTCGAGCCCACATTATTCATAAGGTAAGGGGAAGGGTCTTGTTTTTACCCCTAAAATATGATCCTGAAGTTTTGAAACACCCTGTTCATTCAACGAACTATGGAAACGAAGAGGTTACGCCGTATCATGAGCCCTATTTCCGCCTGAAGTCATCGCCATGGAAACGTTTTAATTAAGTTTGTTTTTTTTAATAATACCAAAATTAAAAATTGTGGATAGTAAATTCAACTGAATGTATTTTAAAATTAATTACAAGTAGTCCAATTTCAAGAGCGGTTGACTTGACCTCTTGAGACAGTCATATTTTTAACCACCGAGATGAAATGTTGCTGAATCGCATGTACACTGAATCCCATGACTTATTAGTGTACTCGTCGTCATTTTTACAGGTTTCAACAGGTTTTCAGGTTTTACAGGTTTGCATGAATCAACTCTTCGATCCCCAGTTGCAAAAGTTTGCAAGAGCCCCATTTGAGGATGAAAATTGACCCCCTTGGTAATCAGAAGGTGTAAAATACGTTCGTAACACTAGGACCCAACCCAAGGTTTTATGTAGATTAAAGAGGTATGCTCTTCTGACTTTGCGCCTCAAAGTCAGTAGCACGAAGTTCAAAATCCAGATCCGAAATGGCCGACAAAGGCAGAAAACATTGTATACTCTTTCCAGAAAACATTGGGCTCCCTCTCCAGAAAAGCAGAAAATAGCCCGATGTTTTCTGGAAAGAGTATACAATGTTTTCTGCTTTTGTCGGCCATCTTGGATCTGGATTTTGAACTTCGCGCTACTGACTTTGAGGCGCGAAGTCAGGTGAGCATACCTTTTTAATCTATAACCTTGGGCCCAACCACTCACTGAGGAATTGAGTATTGTTCGTTGAATACAAGTCCGAATATTTTCTCTTCCAAAAAAAAAAAAAAAAAAAAAAAAAAAAAAAAAAAAAGAGAAATTTCAAAAGGCTATAAGAAGATCTCCCGTGCCGCGGCTCTACCCTAAAAAGCTTCACTTTGTTCTTGTCGTTTTAGTTCTGCGGTCGCTTCGTATCTTAAAAAAGCAAGAGCAGGCTGCAGAAGAGGAGACAAAGAGGGGAAAAAATGAAATTACCGAGGCAGCCTTTGATGGTTTTTCTGGGTCGGACCAGCGTTAATTATCTTGTTCCGCCAGCTCTATTTACCTTATCTTTGTTAGTCTTTTGTTCTCCTCTGATTTAATAATAATGGTGACCAACAAAACTAATTAATCAGACGAATGGTCGTCTACTATATTTATCGCGCATTGTGTAGCTGTACTCTGCATTACACGTTCCTTTACCCCCCATCAGCTCGTCTGAATTTTTCCACGCTGAAACAATCGCGTCGCTTTGTTGCGGTTTTAGCAAAACGGGATTCTTTTTTCTCTCTTCTTCTTTTTCCTTTTTTATAAACATCACTGTTAGACTAGTTTTCCTACCTTTTTTTTTTTTTTTTTTTTTTTTTTTTTGGTTAAATTTCCCGACACAAAGACTTTACAGAAGGAGACTGGCCACTGCTATCTCATATCACGGAGGAAAATTAAGTCGGACTTGGCACTGGATAAAGGGCAAGACATAGGGCTTCCCAATCGGGGATATGAAACCAATTTAACATTGTAGCTGTTACAGAGCCTCGCTCTTCAAACCTATTTTAGTCAATTTTTTGTGTGAAAAATAGTGTCAAGTTCTATAGGTATATGTAATACAGTATAGTATATGATAAATGTTAACCGACAAATTAGTATCAATTTAACCCTCGAAGGACCAGGTTAGCTCAAAAGATTGCCACTCTTCCGTTTAAGTAGGGAAGGTAGTTAACTGCTCGTACTCGAGAGAGTTGTAATTGCCTATACACAAAATTGAAGGCGCCCGAAGAGACCTTATCTCAGAAACTTGGTCGACATATCTCAATGGACAGGCAGCACTGTCAACTAGAGTTGCCATTTTCTGAAAAACAGGGTTCTTGCAAATTTTTGCCCTTCAAGCAAATAAATAGTTAAATCTTATGTAGAAAACAACAAAATTTAAGGAGATTACACAAAAAAAAGGTCTAAAATTTAGCAATAAACTCAGAAAACTGATATGGCGGCAAAATCGTAATAGTGAGGCAACGCAAGTATCATGAGAGATTCCTATCTAATATGTCTTTATCTGTGCGGAAACATAGTGATGAAATGTCTTAAATTAGGAAGGAATCTCCCATGATACTTGCGTAGCTCCGCAACTAAGCGCTGTTCTGAGATTTAATTTTGTGATTTTTTAGTGTACTCATTGTCATTTTTACCGCTTTTTTTTTTTTTTTTTTTTTTTGCAAGAATCAAATTTTCAATCAAATGTAGCAAAAGTTTGCAAGAGCCCCGCTATCCGATTTTCTGATTTTACCCATTAGACAGTGTAAAAGTTGGTAATTTGTCGGAAAATCTGGCAACATCGGCTGTCACAGAATAGCACCGTGTCATCGTCAGCCAGAAGACATTTTGTCGGAGAGGCTTAAATGCGTTTAGTCTAGAATGTTTAATGTTCACTCCATCCTAATTTAATTAGACGGGGGAGGATCACACGACGCACAGTACTGTATCAAGCAAGGTAATTTTTCCGGGCAAGATTTTAAGAATATGAAGCAAGATTACGAACAAGCTTTACCAATAAAAAATATTTGTAGGATATGTTTTTGAGACAGCACGTAGTTATAGCCATGATGAAAATCTCTTGTGCACAGTTTCACACAGGCGCGGTTTGTTTGCCTCATATGTTTTAACATTAATTTTAAAAAAACAAAAACAATAAAACAAAAACAAAAAACAAAAATTGACTAATCCATGTAAGTACAGTTTTTAACGAAATTGCAAGCGTTTTGGAGTGGCTACCTGGACACAAAAATTGACATGAGTGTTCCTTTTGGAAGGATTTGCTCGATAAAGATACTGACAAATGACAAAAACGAGCAACATTTTCTCACCTGAATAGTTGCTTTGGAATTTTGTGTCCAGATAGCCACTCTGAAACACTTGCACTTTAGTTTAAAACCAATTTCCTCTGGATTACTCACACTTTTTGATTTAAGGTTAAAAAATATGTGGCAATTAAACAAGCCAGAATCAGATCGCTCATGCTGCCTCTTTTTTGTGTGTAGGAATTTTAAAACATGTTTCAGCGTCTGTATATTGTTATACTTCGTTGGCGGACACATAGATCTGAAAAATGAGGTTTTGAGCTTAAAGAAGAGAACAGTTACCGCACTGACAGATTCTTACAACGCTCTCTGACCAACGAGCTATAACTTTAGAGTGGCAACTCAAGAAACGTTCCGCTGGTTTATTGTTGTCACCTAGGGCGCCGCCATTTTGCCGTAAAAATCGATTTTGAGGTTAAATTTTGTAGGTCGTTTCCGGTCGTTTCGTAAACAAACTCGGGCATCGACGGATACGACCTACAAAATTTAAAACCTCAAACCTTGGAATCTGCCGTCCAAATTTCGCTTTTTCCCGGCATTCCTTCTACTCTGTGTAGCACAAGGTGGACCAATCCGCTGCCACTCTAAAGTTATAGCTCATTGTCTCTGACTGATACTTTGCAACAAGCATGACTACATACACCCCCACGCAACTACATACATCATAATAATGTGTGATATAATTCATTTAAGAGTTAATAATGAATCAAATAACATGATTTTTGCAAGAAAATATTACAACTAAAATGTTTCTGGAGCCAAAAGAACGACAACTCTTCGTGTCCAGAAAAAGTCATATTTCCATCGACTGTGCGGCGCGGCGCGGCAGAACTCTAATTCGATCTCGCGTCCTGTCTACAGAATTGACAGAGGTTATTTCCTTGCGCATCAGTTACACAGCGAGGTGCGCTTTAAGGGTGAAGGTTTTTACAAGATTCGTTGGTACCCCCCCCCCTTTCTTACTTTGGCTCAGCCCGATGATAACAGTTCACTAATAATGCAGTTTATTGATGAAGAAGAACCAGGACTTCTCACGAATGATGATTATCGTTTTTACTCTCTCACTACTATCAAAGTTAGAAATATATACAATGAAACTATTGCAATAGCGCAGAGATTTTCAAGGTGTTTTGTTTCGATACTTGGCCCACTACGACTAAGTATATATGATGATGATTACAAAATAATTGGCTCTCATCATGCCTAATACTATCCTAAAGAATATTCCATTCATGAAGTCTCAATATTATTAAACCATAAGTGGCTTGTAGGTGTACATGCACAAACTTTCTGTGGCGTCTGTCTCTAGAGGTCTATCTGTATCCATAAAACGTGAAACCCGGCATAACTTTTGAACCATTGATCCACATTCATCCAAATATTGCAGAGATGTTCCTCATAACATTCCCCAGAGCAATGATTTTTTTTTTTTTTTTTTTTTTTTTTTTTTTTTTTTAGGTTGGTTATGGATGAAAAATGGTTTCCATTGAAATCAATGGGGAAAATGGGTCAAAAAAGGGAAAATTTTACATATTTCTAAAATGGATCTTTGGATTTGGATAAAAATATCAAAGCAGGGTCTGGGGGTCTCCCCCAGAATATTGGAGGGGGGTCTGGGGGTCTCCCCCAGAATATTGGAGGGGGGGTCTGGGGGTCTCCCCCAGAACATTAAAGGGGGTTTGGGCGTTTGGGGATCTCCCCTTAATTAAATTTGATGTGACAAAGTGTTCTTAGGGTATTCCTTACAGTATTTATTTTTCCCGCCCTGTTTGAAGGGATGCAACATAATAATAAGCTATTCCGACAGAGGGGCTATGCTATATGTTGTAAGTCCTGCAGTTGTAAGCAGTGGGCGGAGCGAGCGTGCAATGTGGTAACGTTCCATTTTGGTCATTTAAACCCACTTTTTACAGTAATTCAAGAGGGTGCACTATGCAACTCCAATATTTCGACTGTTTTAGTTATGACTTTAAATGGACTGTGTGGAATGTTGCCGGATTGCACGCTCCACCACTGTCCCAAAATTAATGCAGTGTGGGAAGTTTGGATTGAAAATGCAAATGAATTTTCAGTGACTATCTGTACACACCAATACAACTATATCAACGTGAGAAAATCTTGTTTTTTTCTGTCATATTTCAGTTTCTTTACCTTGCAAATCCTTCCAAAATAAACAGTTGTATCGATTTCCGTGTCCAGATATCCCGTTTCAAACCCATTCACTTTCATTTAAAACCAATTTCAAGAGGATTTGTCACCACTTTCTCTTGAAGGTTGAGAAAGATGAGGCAAACAAACAGAGCCTTTGTAAAATGTCTACGGAAGATTTTCTACCTTAGATTCTTTCTGCCTCCTTAGAGTTTCAATATCACATCCCGTAAATCTTGTTTATTGCTAGAGCTCGTTGGTCACAACGTTGCTTTAAAAAAAAAAAAAATTAAGTTTAAAAAAAATGAGGCAGACGAACCGAGTCCGTGTAAAAATGTCGATTTTTATACGCCTTAACGACTTAGTGTGTCCGGAGCGGCCGTCATGAACGTAAAACCAGGTTTTCTCATCATAAGGAACTCAATTTTCCTCACCGCAATCATTTCGGCTCATTTAGACCCGCTGATTGCAAATTCGGCCTTGGTTTTTACTCAAAACTCATATTATTGCCATAATTTTGAATTTTTCGCAAGGAAGACGTAAATTAGAATTTACGGAAGATCTAGGCCATTTTAATGAAACTTAATAACATTTTTGAAATCAGCGTCTCAAAATACATACGATAGCGATGATGAAGTGAAATTATAGGCGGAGAATTATTCTTAAACACTAAAAATTAGTAAAATTAACTCAGATGAACGGTGAATGTCGCGGACACTTTATGTCGTTTTGGATGCTTACTTGGAAATGTCCATGAAAGATTTCCATCATAGCGTATAGCGTGCACTTTTGCAACGTTGTAATGTGTCCATTTAAATCCATTAAAAAGATCGAACTACTGGGTGTTCGGTGAACACCTTCGCATTCGACCTTTTGCATTGGTTTTAATGGACTAATACAATGTTGCCAAATTGCCCGCTACGCCACTGATTTCCATCATGTCTGCCTTCTTGGTCAAAATTACGTCTAATAAATCTTCTCTATTGGTATACATCGTTGAGGGGATGGTGCCCCTTTCTTTGTTCAATAGTGTGATTCATAAAATGGTGTGTTTTGCAGTTCCTTTCTTCCATCGGCCGAGTCGTCATTCGACCGGAAATAGAAGCAATCAAAGAAGAGATCAAGCGGCTGAAGGAATCCTCGGAGCCTCAAGACAAATGTCACGTGATTATAGGTTTGGGACATTCGGGCTTCGAAGTCGACAAACAAATTGCTGCGGCCGTCCCCGAAATCGATGTAATAGTCGGAGGTCACACGGACACGTTCCTTTTCTCAGGTACCTAACAAATCAAATTCACTTATAACAACAAATTGCGATCGCTTTTCAATAGGGGAAGCGGTTTTTTCTTCTTCCCCTTCTTCTCCTTTTTTTTTTTTTTTAAATATTATTATTTCGTTCTCATTTTAGGGCATCCGTCGCTTCCTCTACTATAAGTGCTGGTTCCTGTTCAGTCCGCAAAGCCAGCGCCAATAGCATACCAATAGCATAGGCGCTGCATACAAATAATCTTTGACCAATTTTCAATTTCTATTCCTTCAAATCAAAATAAACCTTTAGATTCATCAGATTTTTCACTGGTTTTTGCGCTCGGACTCCTTGTATTACTATTGCGATCAAAAAGTATAACGATATGGCTTATCAATGAAATCGAAGGCGCACGTTTTGATCATAAAAGTAATTTGTCAGCTTTACTAGAATATAATAGAGTATGTTAACTTTTTGCATGATTTTGTTAGTGCCTGCTCTAGACCTAATTCGTGTCTCATGGACACTGGTGGATACAGAAAAAATATCTATCTCTCTCTCTTTTTTCCCATTCGAACGCGTGAGTTTCGAAAAGAACGGAGATAGGGGTTAGGTCCCGTGACGACCCCCTCTGTTTTCCTTTTCTAATAAATGTGTTCAAATGCGAAGAAAAAGAGACAGACAAATTTTGTATCCGCCTATGCTCACGGAATAATTCTCTACAGAAAAGATACAGGAAATACAGGATACAGGTATTCGTATTTCTCTCTCTCTCCGGCTTTTCGAACACATGTATTAGAAAAGAATAATTGAGGGGTCCATCACGTCGTTTTAGCCCCTGGCTCTTTCCTTTTCTATGGAGGAGAGAGAGAGAGAGAGAGAGAGAGAAAGAGAGAGAGAAAGGAAGACAAATTCATGTACACTGAAAAAAAAACTGGTAGAATTTATCATCTGAATAGCTGATTTTGGCGTTTGCTATAGCAATTATGGTAAATACAGTGACGCAGTGTGCAATTTATTGGAAACGTTGTAATGTGTCCATTTAAACCCATTAAAAAGATCCAACTATTTGGGTGTTCGGTGAATACCTTCGCATTCGGCCTTTTACATGGATTTAAATGGACACATTACAACGTTGACTAATTGCACGCTACGCCACTGCCATAATATGTTAAATATACCTTGCTGTAAATGAAGGTAACATGTTGGTACGTTTGACCATAATCTGGTGAAATAGCAGACTCCAAAATCAACTATGCAGATGGTATAAATTTTACCACGCTTTTTTTTCCCGTGCATCCGCGTATGTCCCTTTAACAATGGTGTGTTGGAAAATAAAAACATAACTGGCGGCGTTTTTGAATTTCAGGAAATGCACCTGATATCGAAAAACCTGAAGGCAAGTATCCATACATGGTGACGCAGAGCTCAGGGAAAAAAGTACCGGTTGTTCAAGCGTACGGCTACACAAAGTATTTAGGTGAATTGTTATTGGATTGGGATGATAATTGGAACTTGAGTCAAGCTGTCGGTAACCCTCTTCTCCTGGATGAAAAAATCATGCAAGGTAAGAGCCAGCTCATAATAAATGTAAGAGAGGCGATTAAGAATAACTAAATTGAAAGATATTAAGTAAGCATATTGACTCTTATACTGTCAGATATTATGAAAGAAATCAACAGACATTGTGTTTCTTTACACAAAATTTCCGTTCTCATTTATTTTTTTTCGTGATTTTTCTATCCCCCCTCTTCCTTCATTTGAGTACTAAAACTGGTCAATGATCCGAAAGCTTCCCTCATTATGGTCATGTGATCACATGGGTGACTTTTAGGGGGGGCGCTTCCAATGGCCGGTCTTTTTGTTTTTGGTAGTTGTTGTTTTTTTGTTTTGTTTTTTTTTTTTGTTCTTTTTTTTAGACTTGAAATTCTATTTATAAGATGGTAAAAAATATGTTAAAAAAGGAGATTTGGAAAGCAATAGTGACACGAAAAATCAGGCACAGATTTTTATCTGATGGTGATGGTGTAAAACTGGTCAATGATCCGAAAGCTTCCCTCATTATGGTCATGTGATCACATGGGTGACTTTTAGGGGGGGGCGCTTCCAATGGCCGGTCTTTTTGTTTTTGGTAGTTGTTGTTTTTTTTTTATTTTTTTTTTTTTTGGTTTTTTTTTTAGACTTGAAATTCTATTTATAAGATGGTAAAAAATATGTTGAAAAAGGAGATTTGGAAAACAATAGTGACACGAAAAATCAGGCACAAATTTTTATCTGATGGTATTCGTGTGTGAAAACTGAAGGACAGGAAATCACGGTTTTACGTTTTCTTATCACACGTACTTTTGATTAATGGAATAGTGATGCCTGATGCCTGACATACTAAGGAAGAAGCGTCGAGACTTGGAAAACCTCTAAAGGGAAATCGTTCTCGTGGAAGTGAAAATACTTGAGCTCTCTCTCTTGAAAAGCTTGTCAAGATGTATTTTATCCAACCCACGATTGTCTCTCAATCATCGGGGAAAAATATTTCAGAATCAGAATCGATCCGGGAAAATGTTTTTGCTCATTGTTAAGCACTGTCTGGCGCCCCTTCATGGTGCGGAAATTAATTGTTTTTCACGCTTGATTCTCAAGGCAGTGTTGTCAGATGGTGGCAACCAGTGCTGACGCGTCATAGGGCGGGCTTCTTCAGGAAGACCAGGCTCGTAAATATAATTTTTTCTTGGTTTATAACCTACAAAACAAAACAAAAAAATGGTCTAGTTCACCCACCCCCCCCCACTTTCCAGACCCACACGCCACCCCTGGTGGCAACAACTCAATGGTGGCTCTAATTACCGAGGCATTTGACCTACGTTTTTTCTCCCCTCACGCACATAAAGCTCTAAAAACACGTTTCAGACCTACTAAATAATACATTGGCATGCGGATGCGGGGTGGGGAGGGGACTCTTGTCCTGGGTGGCACTCTCTTGGGGCGGCAAAATCAGTGTCTATCAACAAAAACAAAAGAGACAAAAAAATGTATCAAATTTTGGTGGGCAGCAATTCGCGGAGGGCAGCAAAATTGCAATCTTGAAACCTCGGAGCCTCGGGCACGCCGCTGAATTAATATATGTATACCCCCATGAGTTTGAAAAGAAGAAATAAACAATTGATTCTAGACCAATTTGAATTTGGGGTCCAAAAGACCACACCAGGAAATCCACGTGACAAAAGGAAGACTCAGGAGGAAACGAAGGTTGACGTGAGAAGTTAAAAATTAACATTTCTCCGGAGAACCTTTTCGGGGGGTTGACTTATCCGCGAGAGAGTTTTAAAATATGAAAAGCGACGTCACAGTCGAGTCATGCAAGTTGCCAGATCTCTTCGAAGACCTCCGGTTATATAACTCCCCATTTATATCAATGTAAAATACGCAAAATTTGGCATCGTTCTTTCGAAAAGACCTGCTCAATCATTTAAGTCGCGTCAGGGATAACATCGTAAGAGAGAGGAAAATACCTGTTCCTGCCGTCCTGCTTCGCCTCCTTCTCCTCACCGTTGTCACTCCCTCTCTCTCTCTCTCTCCCTCACATCTCTCTATCTCTCTCCCTCTCTCTGAAACGTCTCTCACTCTCTTTCTCTCCCTCTCTCTCGCTCTCCCCCTCTCTCTCTCCCCCTCTCTCTCTCCCATCCCTCTATCAAACATCTCTCTCTCCCCCCTCTCTCTCCCTCCCTCTCTCTCTCTTTCTTTCTTTCTCTCTTTGTTTCTCTCTCTCTTTCTCTCTCTCTCTCTCTCTTTCTCTCTCTCTCTTTCTTCCTCTCTCTCTCTTTCTTCCTCTCTCTCTCTCTTCTCTCTCTCTC
Source organism: Trialeurodes vaporariorum (assembly GCA_011764245.1). Classification (NCBI taxonomy): domain Eukaryota; kingdom Metazoa; phylum Arthropoda; class Insecta; order Hemiptera; family Aleyrodidae; genus Trialeurodes; species Trialeurodes vaporariorum. The sequence goes on along the minus strand of VMOF01000111.1, from coordinate 20,533,632 downwards.
TCTCTCTCTCTCTCTCTCTCTCTCTCTCTCTCTCTCTCTCTCTCTCTCTCTCTCTCTCTCTCTCTCTCTCTCTCTCTCTCTCTCTCTCTCTCTCTCTCTCTCTCTCAAACATCTCTCTGAAATATCTCTCTCCTCTCTCTCTCTCTCTCTCTCTCTCTCTCTCTCTCTCTCTCTCTCTCTCTCTCTCTCCCTTTCTCCCCTCCCTCTCTCTCCCCCTCTATCAAACATATCTCTCTCTCTCTCTCTCTCTCTCTCTCTCTCTCTCTCTCTCTCTCTCTCTCTCTCTCTCTCTCTCTCTCTCTCCCCTCTCTGAAGCATCTATCTCTCTCCTCCGAGCAGAGTGGAGTATCAGACGCGAGGCAAGCACACGAGACGAGAGAGAGTCAACTCTAATTTTAAAGCAAATGTGCACGGTTACCGAAATAATAGCTCACCTTACTCACTCGGCGTCTAAGCTTCCCCTAAACTTATCAATTACGAATTAGTCTAAGTAACAAGTTTCGTTGATAAAATTAGAGGGGAGGAAACGCGAGCGCGCGCGTGTCTTTTCGTCCGCCTCGTGTCATGTCGTGTCGCTCATCGCATCTCTGTCATCCGCCCGCTCTAAACCACCCCACCACCCCCTTCCCCCATCACCGTCCGTCACGGATGCGTTTAGATTCGGAGTAACGTTCGCTCCGTTGCACACGCTTTATGCACGTTCGCTAAAAAGTTAAACATGCGATTCGGCCCGACGCGAGCTTTGCTAAGGTAGATGATAGACTAAAGGTAAAAAGTATACATGGTCGCATCGTCGTAGAATTTTTATAGAGAAAGGAAGCGCCCAGCGGTAATAATGTCCGTGTATTAACTGTTTTAGTCCAGCTATATCGTATCAATTTCCGTCCGAGAACATCCTGTTTTACACAGAAACAATAAGTAAATTTGAAGTAAAGATACATATTTACTAATTATGAAATTTATTTACCCTTTAAACCTGGCACTATTACAAACCCTTCTCACAATTTCTTCACGAATCCCAATGAATCGAATGAACTTTTCTCGTTTAGTTTGATGTGCATAGTGATCTTTTTAAAAATACATTTAAAAACCATGTTAATTTGGTGGTACAAATTTGTACCGCCACCATAGTAGACAAAGGGTTAAATTTCATTGGTTCAGTTGCATGCATTTTTTTAAATTCATTTTTGTAAACTAGGGGAGAAATTAGGAGACACGTATTTTTTCTTTTATCATTTTGAATAATAGTTCCATGGATAAAGCTCTGTAGAGTTGCAAAAACCGGTACGCCTAGTGACGTCATGAGGCGTATCTCCCATAAGAAATAAAATTTTTTTGCTAGTTTTTATAATTGCCCGCACAACTCGAGATCTATTGGACGTAGGAACAAAAGGTCACTCATTACTGTTTCAGCTTGGCTTGTATTATCATTTCATGAATACAAATTGCAGAAAATCAGACTCATGCAACTGACCCACTGTCCATTTAAACCCATAAAAAAGATCGAACTATCGCAGGTGTTCGGTGAACACTTTCGCATTTGACCTTTTACATGGATTTAAATGGACGCAGTACATCGTTGTCAAATTGCACGCTACGCCACTGGGCAGCAGCGATGTTTTGGTCATCTCGTGCCTATCAAAAGAAGCATGCTTCGGGGAGAGCTTTTTCATTCACAACAAATCGGTCCAAGACCAACCTGTAAAAGCCTGGACATATTTTCGCTTCGCATGAACTCTTCTTTCTATAAATATTGCAATTATTTCGTTTTTAGTTGATTCCTCCAATTATGGCGAGCAAAAAACAAACTAAAGGGAAGGTGTACCTAATAATTAAGACCAGGTTGCAATTTGTATAGGGGAGAGGGTTGTAGGGTCAGTGTTTAGAGAGGGAAAAAGGGTTGTAGTGAATCACTCGCTAGGACTCGAGTCGATTAGGAAGATGCTTGTAAATTTTAAAGTCTTATTTGGAAGGTATTTTCACTTTACAGCTTATCACCTTCGACTTTTTAAATTCAAAAATTAATTTACCTCTTATATGACATTTTTTTCGGTAATTTTTTTACAGCAATACACGTTTCATACCAGTAGCGTCGCGTGCAATTTGGCAACAATGTATTCTATCCATTTAAACTCATGTAAAAGATCGAATTCAGGGAGTGCACAGTGCACAAGGAAAATTCGATATATTTAATGAGTTCAAATGGAGCAGTTGCATTGTTGCCAGATGGCACGCGACGCCACTGTTTCATACTGTATTTTAGTTTCTAAGGGTTTATCAGACAGAATTTTGAATTTTTGACGAATTTTTCTGACTACAGCTATTATTTACCTCATTACTAACCATGAACTCATTCTATCCATAAAAAAAATGCCGTATGGCTTGGCGTCTCTCGCTATTTATCACCAAGTCTCAAACACAATCTACAATCGCTATCTCACCCCTCTGTTGTTTTCCCGTCTCGTCACTCCACCCCTATATCCTCTCGGAGAAAGACATCAACATCAGAATTCAGAATGCCGTTTTGACACCTCGCAGGTAAAGGCTCCCTCGAAATGGAGCACAAAGTTGAAGGAATGAGGGAGGATTATATGCACCGGCGGAAGTGATGTAATATTCAAGATACAGACTCGGGCGTCCCGCGCCCCGCGTCGGGCAGAGGCAACCGAAGCTACAGATGAAAAAGCAACGTTCTCTTGCTTGACGTAAATAGATGACGAAAAATTGGATTATAACATCGAATAAATATGTTTTTTTTTCTCTCTCTCTCTCTCTTCTTCTTCTTCTTTTTTTCGTAGGCTTCCTCCCTCGATCAAACGCTAGCAGCTGGGCCCAAGAACTCATATCTCGCCTCGCTCCAGATCCCCGAGGCAGTTTTTTTTATGTGTAATGTGAAAATTGATGGAATTTTAAAAATGTGTGAAAAGAATAGACGCGCGTTAGTATAGGCGGAAGTGGGGATTGAGCGGTTACGTCTGCTGGAGCGCGACGCGACATGGCGTGGCTTGGCGTGGCGTTGCAAGGCATAGCGTGGGAGGAGGAGGTGAACGTAAATGATGCAGCTTTTAAGCTAAAAGCGAGCAGGGTTGAGGCACGGAGATCTGGATGGTTGATGGGGGGAGGAAGGTGGATTTATAGAAGCTGTTTTGTGAACTGTGCGTAACCGAGACAGCCTTTCTCCACACTAAAGCACAGTAGACGATTTCTATCTATGAATGGACCGCCACTAGATTGATGTTTACGGTTTAATCCCTTGTAACTGTAAGCTTACGTGAGGGGGGGGGGGGGGGGGGGGTTGAGACAATCTGGGAGCTGATACTGCTTTTTTGAACGAGACGAGGTGGAGATAGTGGGAATCGATCATTCCCATTGGTTGAAAGAGCGTCACATGACAGATTTGAAGTAGTTTGAGTCGTTCATTTCAGAATTATGACTTCTATGCCCTTCTCCATCAGTGACAATATATAATAGAGACCACGCACTATCTATATATGCTTGCGGTGGCAACTTTTTTTTTCGGGATCTCAACAGAACACCGAAAAACATGGACCATACGTTAACTGATGAGAAACGTCGTTGAGATTTTTGCCTGGTGAATCGGAATTACCGAAATTGCATCAGTCAACGTATGGTCTATGTTGGATGGTGCTCCTTCATGCTTCCTAAGATTAATTTCTGTTGAGCTCCGAAAAAAAAAGTCAGCCGCCACCGCGCGCAAGGCTAGTGCGTGGTCTCTAATATACATTGTCTCTGTTCTCCATGCATCGAATGACTCAAAATATATCAAACCAATAATGTGATTGGTCGATTCCCACTTTCTCTCGTACTGTCCGAAAGAGCGGAATCAGCCCCATGGAAGTCGATTACGAACGATTGAGTCACGACTTAGACAAATCGACTTGGACGAATCGAATCGACTCAGCTGTGTCCAATCGACTTGTCCAATTGTCCATATGCATAGAAAAAAAAAACCAGAAAAACGCTTTGGTAGCGCTGATATAATCTTTGGTATAAAATGACCCAAATGGCTAAACGCTTTCACTGCAATATTCGCTTTTTTTTTAAACCTGCGATTCGGCAATGTCACATTTTCTCCATCCAAACCTTTGGAAAGCTCGAACTTAAAAATGTTCACCAAACCAGAGTAGTATATATTTAATGACATTCTTTGATTCGCCGATGATTTCACCGATAAAAAATTACATAGTTCAGTTCAGTTTATGATTATTGAAGCTCGAAAATACTGTGATTCATCTGTAATCTTTTCTCAACCGGTGGTCATCACTGACTTTAAAAAAAACTTGCGGATATTTTGATCATTTACTTGATGGCACGCGGCTATTCCACCGATTGAGAAAGTATTACAGATCAGAGTATTTTGGAGCAGCGCAATCGAAAATTGAACTGAATTGTGTGATCTTTTCCTCAACCGGTGGAATCATCGGTGAATTGAAAGATGCCATTTAACATACACGAAACGGCAACTCTGCACCAAACACTCAACAGTTCGATCATTTTCATGCCCCCTTCATTTTCAACCCTTGTGAGCCGGGGGGGGGGGGGGGTTGATTACCGCATTTTGCACATTATGAGTTCCCATCTCAATAATCTCCGCATACTCACGAGATGTTCTCGTGACACTACACAAGAAGACAATGGAGCAGTTGCAAGGGTCTGAAATTTTGTATTTTTTATAAAGAAAATGATAGTACTTGATGAACTGAGAAAAATGGCGCCTTTGGTTTTTTCCTTAGTGTCCCGGTTTTTTAGATACACATTTGTAAAGTTACAAAAAATGTGTACGTAGTGACGTCACTACGCGAAATTCCCAGTTAAAACAATGTATTTTGAGCCAAAATCTCATATCCGGAACAATAGGACCTAAAAATCCAAAGGCATCTTTGTCTTCAGTTCATCTAGTACTTGCATTTTCGTTATAAAAAACACAACATTTTAGACCCTTGCAACTGCCCAATTGCCATAAGTTTACGGTCTCGCGTTTGAAAGCATTTTGTGGGCTTGGGAGCAGACTTCGTGACTTTTTAATGTGCTTATCGTCATTTATACGTGGGTTTACCCCTTCATCGATTATTAATAAGTTTGTAGCAAAAGTTTGCTACAGCTATATCCTTTAGGACAATAATAGGTCAGTTGCTCTGTTCCAGTTCTACCTGGTAATTTTTGTGTTGGCTGCTTTGAGTCTCTGTGCGATGAGGTGTCATCTGACAAAGAGAGGAAAGTGCTTCCGAATGATAATCGATGTTTGAGAAACTTCACTCGCTTGGTCAAAATTGCGGTAGCGCGGCTGCACCGGTGTGTATCTTTTGTAACCACCCCACCATTCATCGATTCCCGTTTCAATCACCTTTTACCGTTCACTCAATGCTCTCTCTCTCTCTCTCTCTCTCTCTCTCTCTCTCTCTCTCTCTCTCTCTCTCTCTCTCTCTCTCTCTCTCTCTCTCTCTCTCTCTCTCTCTCTCTCTCTCTCTCTCTCTCTCTCCCTCACATCTCTCTATCTCTCTCCCTCTCTCTGAAACGTCTCTCACTCTCTTTCTCTCCCTCTCTCTCGCTCTCCCCCTCTCTCTCTCCCCCTCTCTCTCTCCCATCCCTCTATCAAACATCTCTCTCTCTCCCTCTCTCTCTCTCTTTCTTTCTTTCTCTCTTTGTTTCTCTCTCTCTTTCTCTCTCTCTCTTTCTCTCTCTCTCTTTCTCTCTCTCTCTTTCTTCCTCTCTCTCTCTTTCTTCCTCTCTCTCTCTCTCTCTCTCTCTCTCTCTCTCTCTCTCTCTCTCTCTCTCTCTCTCTCTCTCTTTCTCTCTCTCTTACAAACTGCCACTCCCTCACATCTCAGGAAGAACCAAAACTTCCCTCCATTCATCCATTAGCTGTGGCAGGCGCGGCTGTGCACAGTGGGTTAGAATAACCAATTTCTGGACGAAATATTATAGCAAGTTAAAATCTCTTTAACTCTTTCATGCCTGCATTTGGGGATTTCAGTTCTTTTGAGATTTTTTTAGACCGCTCAGAAGAGGACGCTTTTCTGAGAGCTTCGGTGTGTTTTTGAAAAATGTTCATTTAAATTCAATTGAATCTCATGTTACATAAAATGGTATACATTTGTACCACTTCCCATGAAAGGGTTATGGTGATTTTCTCACCTGTCCGAATCGAAAGTCTGGCTCAATAGAGAGTGTCACAAGTAACTTTCTTTTTTTTTTTTTAAAGTTGTCTTTAAAAATTTGATTTTTTCTGAAAGCATTAATCGAAAGGGGCGTCCTCACTGCAGGAACTTTGTCCTTGGGTTAATTTTTCCAGCCACATTTGAACAACACGGAAAAAAAAAATTTGTAGAATTTACCATCTGCATAGCTGATCTTGGAGTCTGCTATCAAGTATGGTAAATTTTACCATCACATATGGTAAATTCAACGTACCTTGTGGTAAATTAAGATAACCTGTTGGTATACATTTCACCGCAATGTGTACGTTGCATTTACCATATGATGATAACATTTTCCATACTTGATAGCAGACTCCAAAATCAGCTACATGCAGATGGTAAATTCTACCAGTCTTTTTTTCCGTGAAAATTGGTCCTAAATAAACGGAGAGATGAAATGAAGCACCGACATTTTTGCAGAATATTAGGCTGTTTATGTCGTAGTGGCATTATCAAAATAATATGGAGCTCCCCTTCCTAGCCTAATATTTTGCCAACATGTCGGTGCTTGATTTCTCCATCAATTTAGGACCAATATTGTTGAAATTTGGCTTAAAAAAATTGATTAGAAAATTACGTGGTTCTTATACGGACGTTTTTTTTTTTATTAATGCTTTCAGGTGGGGGTTTGTAGGCTCTTAACATCAAAATTTAAAAAACGTGACTAATCATCTTTTGAGCCAGAATCTTTCTTCATAACAGCTGAATAATATCACCTTAAATCGTCGTTTTAAAGCAACCTCAACCATTCACACGTGAAAATCGCACTTATAATGCATTCCAGAGGAGCAAAAAAGAAAACTGGGAAAAACACACAAAAAAGGAACAAATTGACTAATTCGAAGATAGTCTAAAAGTAATTCCAAAACCTTTTGGGCGATATAAAAGTGATTCTCTTTTTGAGATCGATTTTAGACACCGGATCAGCCAGAGATTACTAAGCCTAAGAGATATGGCATAACGATTCAAAAGTGTTATTCGACTCCTACGAAGTATGCAATGTGGCGTACGCTGGTGACCGTAAACATTGTTACTACTGTTGTTGTTTGAATGAGATTTGACAGCAACGCCACTAACTAAATTAATAAGATTAATAAAGTGTTTGGGAAGTTTAATGAGCTCTGAGTATATTTTGTACGTGAATTTGAAAATCTAAGTCACTTTAATCATCCCATCGGCCATTAAATGACAAACATTTAGATGCTGCAGAGAATCTAACCTCATTTCCAACAACATGCGAATAACAACAATGTTTACGGTCACCAGCGTACTGCACGTTGTATCACGGCCATTCTGCAGGCGTTTTTTTACGGAGCCCGGCCAACGGTTTTTTAACACGGCGGAGATAGGAAGTGCCATATCTCTTAGGCTTAGTAATCTCTGGGATCAGCCGATTTCGCCCTCTGTACGGCGTGTCAGAAATGTTGATGTCGATGTCGACATTTGGGCTGATATTCGTTGGAGCGCAGTTCGAATTCGCGTTCCCGCGTTTTATCAACGCAAATAATGACAGCACCCCCACTCACCCACGCACCCCCTTTTCCCTTTCCTCTCCCAACCCTTTCATCTACCGTCTTTCTATGCTCTCCTATTGTCGTGCTCTTTCATGCGGATGGATGCTGTTTGTCTCTCACTTACCTATCACATCACCTCTCTTCCGTTCTCGTACAATTCTCTTTCTCTTTTTTTTACCCCTATTCACCGTTCAACCATACAGTCATACTCCATCCCTATCCCTTAAAATAACTTAAAAAAAAAAACGGGTGAAAACACAGCTACACAAAATAGAGTCTGAAATCCTGTATAACTTTTTACCTCGTACCAATGGGTCCTGTTGCATACTTTTGCTACAACAATATAGAACCTTGATTCTTATGTAAAATTCTGCGAAAATAGTGATGCGCACATTAAAAACGTTCAAAATCCACTCATTAACTCAGGAAATCACTTCAATTTCAAACAACCCGCGCTACACTAGACACTATTTGCACCGGTATACTACTACATACACGGAACCACCGTGCATAAGTAAACAACATCGTAACTACAAAATGATGGAATTCTCTTCTAAATACATGAACTATTGGCTGCATTTTCTGTCTGGTTTTTGTCGGTTTATCAAAGATTACAAAATAATATATGAAATGTACGACGCATCTAAGCATCGAAACATTCAAATGTTTGTAAGTTCTGTTCATGTTTACATGAACGAGATGGTTCCATCTATGTAGTTATTTGTCGGTGATACAGTGTCTAGTGTAGCGCGGGTTGTTTGAAATGGAAGGTATTTTCTGAGTTAATGAGTGGATTTTGAAAGTTTTTAATGTGCGCATCGTTATTTTCGCCGAATTTTACGTTAGAAACAATGAGTTATATTGATGTAGCAAAAATACGCAACAGACCCATTAAGGCGCATTTGGTAATGGAGAAATGTATTTGCGCTGTTGCTGGGAATGGACTGTTTAAGTAGAGTGATATGTACAAGTATACTTATCTACACGGTGACGTAAACTCAATGTTAGAAAATTGGCAGATGAAATACGCCCCCCCCCCGCCCTCCATGTCAAAATTTGTATACCATGGAAAAACAAAGTTTAAGTTAAACCGCGAAGCAACCTTTTAAAGTATAGCTTCGCGGATCTTAAGTTCTAGCTCTTTCCGGAGCATTTTGCGGGTGTACTGAAGCACTATTTCGGTGGAGTAACATAATTTTTTCTTGCTTTTTCCCTACTGAAGAGGTGTTTTGCAACTTGCTCCAGTAGAGCGAGAAGTTTTCCTCTGCGAAGCTGCTTCGATTCTTCTTAAAATTTGTTTTGTTTCAGTGAATAGCAACCGCTATCTTGTGATACCCTCTTGTTCAACTTTTGACCAAACTTTTGTGAAAGTCATCTTTTTATCAGATAATGACTTGCTTTTAAAAGAATTTTAGAGTAATAGTCTTTCAGATCACAACTTTTTCAAATGGGAGTAATGATTTTTTTTTTCTTTTTTTCTGATGGGTCCAAATTGAACTTTCACCTTCGATACATCGGAAGCAAAAAACGGTATCCGATTCTCATTTGACACATGATCAAATTAGCATGCATATTGGGAAAACTATTAATTATTGAAAAAACTAACCACGAGTAATTAAATAAATTCTTCGACTGTCCAAACTTCACCAGAGAATCATGTTTGCAGAGGTTTGCGAGTTGATCTAATTCATTCTCATCCGCGCTTTCCATATAGGCGGATTCAGCAATCTGGCAACTGCGCATTATTCCCATTTGAGTATACGATAAACAATCGATTCTTGAAGGGGTCATGGCCCCGTGACTAATCGATTATTTGCCATGCAATCAAACGGGACGAATACACTGTTGCCAGATTGCTGGATCCGTCTATGCCTAAGGCCCCCCCTCAATCCTCGTCCGTCTCTACACATCAACTCACCTCCCAGGTAGCTTTAAAAGTAGGCAACTTTTTGTAAGCTCTTCAAATAAAGTTTAAAGCTCGGTTGATTTTTCCTCCAGTTTTTACTTTCATTTTATTTTTTATTTTTTTTTTTTTTTTTTTTTTTTTTTTTTTTTTTTTTGCTTTCGCACTGTTTTACTCTTTTAAAACATTATTCCGCAACAGATGGTAAATAATTTGACCCGCACGCTTAGCGCGTGGTAACTTAAAGTATATAAGGGGCAAAAAACTTGTCAAAGAAAACTCGTTTTGAACATGCGAGGCCGAGATAAATTTAAATGTTCCAACTCGCTTGTGTTTGCTTTCCTCCCTCACCATTCTCAAAGATATTAGAAGAGCCAACTCACTTTCATTCACCTTAACTTTTACATCGTTGCAATAAATCCAGCCAGACATTCCATCAGAAGAACGAAAAAAAATGCACTAGAGATCATTCCAGAATTGTAGACGCGCACCTAGACCGTTCGCTAACATTATTTCACTTGTTATATAGTAAAAAAAATAATGAAAATTAATTTGAACGTTAGCTTTTCATTGAGGAATGCTATAAAAGAGGGAGGGGGCTAGATCCCCTCCAGATCTCCGATTTCTAGGGGCGGAGAGGATTTTGTCAGTCAAACGCTCATCATCAGTTCAAGCCCCTACCAACAAAAATCCTCCGTACGCCACTGATAACGTATACAGGGTGTCCCAAAATTGATAGTAAATATTTTTACCACGTATTTTTGGGGCCAAAATAAGACTTTTTTTTCCTATGAACACGTGTCCGAAAATGCCCCCCCTCGGAGCTACAGCCCCCCAAAGTTTTTAAAAAAAATCGGTTTTTCTTCGATTCTAGCAACGGATATCTGTAAAAATGGATGAAAATTGGTTTCCATGGGTAATTTTAGGCGTTCTTTCCGATTCCGGGGTCAAAAATTTCCGAAAAGGTCAAGAAAGGGGGGTTTGAGGGGGGTTCAAATTTTAAATTGAATAAGTTTTTAGTGCTCCGTAAGAAAATGAGAAAAATAACAAAAGAATCTAATGGAACAAAACAAAAGGAACATTTTTGATCTCTTGTTTTTTTTTCATAAGACACACGGGAAACGAGTAAAATCGATTTTTCGCCGGGAGCGCACAGCCCGATAGCGCTGCTTTGTGCACTCAACTGATTCAACGATCGACTCGACGCAACGCGGCACTGAAACAGCGCTATCGGGCTGTGCGCTCCCGGCGAAAAATCGATTTTACTCGTTTCCCGTGTGTCTTATGAAAAAAACACAAGAGATCAAAAATGTTCCTTTTGTTTTGTTCCATTAGATTCTTTTGTTATTTTTCTCATTTACTTACGGAGCACTAAAAAATTATTCAATTTAAAATTTGAACCTCCCTCAAACCCCCTTTCTTGACCCTTTCGGAAATTTTCGACCCCGGAATCGGAAAAGAACGCCTAAAATTACCCTTGGAAACCAATTTTCATCCATTTTTACGGATATCCGTTGCTAGAATCGAAGAAAAATCGATTTTTTTTAAAAACTTTGGGGGGCTGTAGCTCCGAGGGGGGGCATTTTCGGACACGTGTTCATAGGGAAAAAAAGTCTTATTTTGGCCCCAAAAATACGAGGTAAAAATATTTACTATCAATTTTGGGACACCCTGTATATGAACCTTGTAGTAATCTTAGCTTGATACTCATTCTCCTTTGTCAGCACTTTTAAGTGTTGCAGCTGCGACTAGTTTTCCTTGTGGTGTGTGTGTGTGTGTGTGTGTGTGTGTGTGTGTGTGTGGGGGGGGGGGGATAAAACAACCGTAATCTTTCGTCTCAGCATAATATGTAGATGTTTGGTGCTAGCGCAAACAAAGCCTAAGCTATTTGAGAGTGTTTTTGGGCTTTTGGTTATTGATGAATGAACTCAAAATTCTGAGAATCATGAGCTTCAAAAATGTTATGCGAAAGCTAAAAATATAAGCTTGAAAGCTTTAAGCTTAATTTTTTTTTATTTTGATGTATTAATACATCTCTTTTTCCATCTTTGTCTTACACATTTAAATGTGCTCAAACAAGCCGAGAGAGAGAGAAATGGAGAGAGAGAGAGAGAGACGGAGAAGGGTGTATGTATCCACCAATGGCCTCGTCCGCTAGTTACCTCAAATTGTGAATATGTAAAAATGCATGTGTTTGCCTCACTATCTCTCGTGCAATACATTGCAGTTAGCGGATACAAAGGAAAAAGTGTTAATTGGAGGTATAAACGAAGTCAAAATGAATAAACACAATTATTCATCCCGTGCGACCGTGCGTGTTTCCGTGTTTTTGAGCTTTCTGCAACCGAAAAAGCAGCCCGTTTGTTCATAATAAGCCATGTTTATACGGTACACGGTATACACGGTACTCTCATATGTATACGTATATCGTATACATCCGAGGCTGACCCTACGACAATGGCTCACGGTAGTTTCTGTTTGTTGTCCGAGGAACAAGAGGCGCAATTGCACTTTCACACGTCAGGGTCCGTCGCCACGCTTAGCGCTTTGTTCATGAATAATTTTTTTTTTATTTTTTTTTTTTTTACCTCCCCTTTTCATACCAGGTGCTTTTAAACTTCGATCCAGAGAAAAAAAAGCTTCGTGCTCATTGTTATTCTGGAAAGACTAATTGGCGTATTTTTTACTCTGCTTACTTAATGAGCTAAGCTCTCACAGTTCCCGAACGGTACTTTAATCCTTTAATGTTGCACCAGCGCTGCTGCCGTTTCGCATATCTTTAATAGCGCACATTCTGTATAAAATCCATCGGTGATTAAATCAAGAGTGTTCTGAATAAAATGATACGTTAAAAGTGGTATTTTAGTTCAAAATTGCAGTACTAATGGGGATGTTGCAATTTTTTGCTTCAAACTATTCATGCACGCATCTCGGGGTTTGACTGAATCAAAGATTTTTTTGGACCATTCAAAGGAGGACAGTTTTCTAAGAATGTTGGTGGGTCTCACAATTTTTTGCAAAATTTCTATTTAAAGTCCATTGAATCCGATGTTACATAAAAAGGTACACATGAGTATCACTTCGCGTAAAAGGGTTAAGCGATTTAACCCTCTACGGACCAGGTTAGTTCAAACGCCGCACAGTGGAACGATTCAATGGGAGGAGTCGGACATGGAATAAATTACTAAAAATGCGAATTTGAATGTTTTTTACCGTAAACAAAATAAACTTTAAAGGGTGATTCTTGTAGGTAATTTTACAATAAAACCAATGAAATCACTTTCAAACCTCTACGTTGAGTATTCACAAAGATGTACACATATTTAATGTTTAAACGCGATACGTCCGGCCTTTCCCACTGACTCGCTCCACTGTGCGCCGCTCCTCCTTTTACTCAGGGAAGATATAGTTAACTGTTCGTACTCGGGGGAGTTGGAATTGCCTATACGTCGAATTGAAGGCAAATCTTAATTTGTGGGTGTTTTCATCGATATTCGCGTTTATCCGGAATGAAGACTGAGACGATGACGATGTGAGATAGACTAGAGGAGAAACACGAGTATACTCATTACTCGGGCTAGGCCCAGGGGCCAAAAAATATTGGTCCGAAAAAGTACATGATGAGATGCATGGTGAGGCAGTAAACTATCTACTAGCATACTCAAATCCTCACCAATGTAGTTTGATCATTTCGGACCGACATTTTCCGGCCCCAGGGGCGATTCGTGCAGTTTGACAGCAATGTCATCTCTCCATTTGACTGTATGTAAAACAATCGATTCGAAAGGGAAGCAGCGCTTCACCAACAATCGATTGTTAAAAATAGATTCAAAAGAATCGAAGACATTGTTGTCAAATGGCAGGAGCCGCCACTGGCTAGGCCCAAGGAACTTACTTATATGTATTTAACAGGTAAACACTAGATTCGCTTCCCGCGTCATCTTCAGTGGCGCGAAAATCAAAAGCAGATTCCAAGATGGCCGAAAAAAGAAGAAAACACTGGACAGTTATGTCGGACATTCACAGAGAGATAAACTAAAATCGACGAAGTGAGAAAAAACACTAAATACTACGGATTCTACTTCCATCCATTTTCCTAACAAACCTACTCCTGATCATGTCCCACTTTTCATGTCCAGTGTTTTCTTCTTTTGTCGGCCATCTTTGATTCTGCTTTTTTTTATTTTTGCGCCACTGAAAATAATGCGGGAAGCGAGTCGAGCATACCTGTTAAATATAAGTAAACCTTGGGCTTGGCCTATTATTTTATTAACATTATTTTATTTCGTGGACACGCACTTTCGTAGACATTTTTTCAGAGAACTAAAATGAAGTAGGTAATTTGTCCGTAGTCCATATTACGGTAGGTCTTTGACTAAAATCCATTTTTAGTGGTTTCAATCAAACTAACCGGATGTTTTTTTAATTTTGATTTGTTTGCAGATGGTCCGATGGAGGAAGCTGTCAAAAGTTGGGAGTCAAAGATAGGCGATGACTCGCTTAGTTCGGTTGTCGGCTACACGACTGCTCGTCTCGAGGGATCTGCGCTCCTTTGTTCGTGTGCTGAGTGCAATCTGGGTAACTTGATTGCCGACTCTTTTGTTGAATACGTAAGGACAAAATTCTCTCTCTATATTTTTTTTTATTAAATTATGTACCCACTCTGCACCAATAAAAAAAGGGATAGTCATAATACCAGATTCTAGTCATATTACTGATTACTCACATTGATATGTGAACGAAAGAAAGTCTAGTACTACGGCCAAAGAATTCTGTTCATACCAGAGTATGGTCATAGAACTAGAATTTCCTAAAAATGTTCAAGAACTATAGTAAAAACACTAGAATTCTGGTAATCATTCTATCCTTTAAATAGGTTCACATATTGGCATGTGTCTGGCCATCTTTTTTTACAGTGTGCCTATATAACTGTACTGTCACGCGCAAAAAAAACGCATTTTTTGAGAAAACAACTAAGCAAATGTATTCATAACTTTAAACACCCTGAAAAGTCATATTTTTAGGCACTTAAGTCTATGAAAATAGATTAAAAAAATACCATCTACACAATCATACAGGCGAAAATATTGAGACAAAGTCAAAATACCGAGTTAAGCTCGAATTTATTTTACATTTAGGGCTCGACATTTTTTAGGCAGGAAAGTTATGGAAAAATGGATCAAAACTGATGGACTGCGGCAGAAACCTCTCTAGCAAGAGTAAAATGACCATAACGGAAAAGATGTTTCTGGAAATAAAATTTAACGGGCTGCATCATCGAAGTCTCCAAAATCGGATTTTATTGGAAACAATTCGTGCTGCAATCCTTGACTTTTCCGCAAGGTTGAAAAAGTATGTGCCGAAAACAACCATGGACACTTTACGCACCTGCTATAAGAAAATTTTGCGATGAATTGGTTATTTAACACATACTAGAGATTTTTGATTCATTTTTCATGTTTTTTCTGCCTCAAAAATGTCGAGCTCTTAGTGCAAAATCGAGCGTAATTTGGCACTTCTACATGGCCTAATAATTTTTCCAGATACGGGCGCATTTTTTCCAAATATGGTTAGATATTTAAGTGCCTAAATATATGACTTTTCATAATATATATATATATATATATATATATATATATATAAAGAAAAAATTGAACACTAAAATCGGGAAACAAGGCCTATTTTTTTAGCCTTGTTTCCCGATTTTAGTGTTCAATTTTTTCTTTATATGTATTCGGGCTATTTTAGGAAAATCTTTATTTATATATATATATATAAGTTGTTTACACTTTCGCTCGGTTATTTTCTCAAAAAATGCGTTTTTGTGGATGAAAGTATGTATGAGCAGACTGTATATATGTAGTCCGGGGTAATATATTGGAACGGAATCAAACCTAACTGATAAGATTAAGAAAGTTCCTAGCTTCATCAAAGGGAAGCTTCTAAAACGGAACTTTGATCTTTCAGGTGAAGTTGTGTTCCTTCCAAGCGTGAAACTGCATGCGACTGAACAATCTTATTTCCACGCTCATCGTGAATTGCATACCAGGAGAGAGATCAAGCAAATGGAGAGAAAATCTTTACAAAAACCTCAGAGACGAATAGACTATTTCTAGTAGGTAGCGTTCTAGAATTCATCCTTTCATTGTCTCGATGCAAAAAAGATTATGAATAGCAGTACTTTTCAATATACATAAAAATACTACATCACATGATTATGTAATTTTTTGCACGGATGCAGTAAATGGTTTAATTCTAGAGCGCTGCCATTTATCGATTCGATATATCGTATCGATTGCCGTCCAAAGACCTCAGCTGGCTCCAAATAAAAACTCTGATTCGATGTATATTCCCCATAAGTGCATTTTTGAACGGAAATTTATGCTTAAGCATTTTCGAGGACGTAAAATTTATAACCACAGAAGGGTCGCATTAATTGCTTGATTTGACAGCCTAAATTTCCGATCTAAAATGTGGTTATGGGTAAAATACACTGAATAAGAGTTTTTTTTTTTTTTTTTTTTTTTGGAACTGGAGTACCTCGGACGGGTTGTGATTACAACCCGGCCAGTTGCCAAAGGTTGCCGGAAACGCTCTTTTTCCAACATGGCGGACTCGAATATGCCCGAAGTAGAGCTCGTTTCAGAAGTGTAGGCGGACCTAGACCGATAATCTGTGGAATTCGTCAACATTATTTCTGATATTACTCGATGAAAATGAATAAAAATAAAATTGAGTGTTCACTCTTCAATGAGGAAAACTTGAAACACAAAAGGATAAAGTCAGGGGCAAATTCGGTATAATGATTTGAAGGAATAAAAGTTGAAAATTCGCCAAAGATTATGGTTTTGGTCCGCCCAAACTTCTGAAACGAGCTCTAATAAAGAAAGTTTCAAAATTAATTCGAATTTCGTTCTGATTTGAGGATTCTGTGGTATATATGATACGATTTCCATAAATAGGTTGACTAATGGGATAAAGCGATTAATCGATTAATCGATTTTCCTTGAGTTGCCATTGAGAAGTACCTCGCATTAGTATCGTAACGCGAGTCAGCTTAACTGAGCCTTGATGACGCGGAACCTCGTCTCGCACCGCGTGATTATAACTTACTCGCCGGAGCTGGAGGCTTGTCAACTCACTCCCCGTCCATTACAATAACATTAACGTAAAGAAGCGAGTGTGCACTCACAATCAGTCTTGGGAGGGTGGCAGGGTGACAGGGTGGCTCGCAAACCAATTGACATTTTGATACTTGTACTCTCAAACGGAAGGGAAACGAGTGTGCATGTTCCTATTGTTGATGTTGGCGAGCGAAGGGGGGGGGGCGTTAGTCGATAACGTTTATCTCACCCACTTGAAAATCCGTTGTTGCCAAATGGTGTGATTTGGCGAATGCATTATGACTTCGAGGCAGGTTTACTAAAAATGCGAATCCTGCACTGAAAAAATTCCTCCGGCGCTGCAACCCGTTTGCTCCGGGCACGAATAAAACGGGGTGGTCCGGGTGGCGCGGCGCGACAAAGCGTTGTCGCGGTGTGCTGTGTTTGTGTTATCTTCATCCATTTGTGAGAATGAAGACCGACATGATTAAACAACTTTTAAGCTGGCAATAACGGGTCTGGCACACCCGGAGCAAACGGGCATGGCTCCCGCGGAGAAAACGGACACGGCACCTGGAGAAAACGGACACGGCACCCGGAGCAAACTGGCGTGGTACCCGGAGCAAACGGGCGTGGTACCCGGAGCAAACGGGCTCGGAGCGCCCGGAGCACTTCGGTTCTCAAACCCGTTTCTCGACGGGGGTCGGAATAAGCCCGTCCACTCCGGGTTCAAAGCCCATTTTTTTCGGACCTCTCAACCGGATTTTTTTTTCAAAGTGAATAAGTCAACATACACTGAAAAAACGATACGCCGGAAATTACGGGCGTCACAACCGTAATCCCTCGGTATACCTATATAGTCCGTAATTTACGGTGCCCAACAACGTATCGTTTTTTCAGTGTAAAGCCTAGTCATAAGCCTAGTCATGGCTGCTTAAAAGTGAAGAAGAAGAAGGGGTCTGTAAAGCCTGGAGGCGCGCGTCTTGTTTACATTTTCATGGATCCATCTTCCCCACTGCCCAACTTTGAGGCAACTTTTGGCATTTTTACTTTTAATTGATTAAATTTTCGACTGAAATTTAAGAAAGGATGATCAGAACAGATTAAAATTCACGCATTACTTTTCAATGTAGATGAAAACAGCTAGTGAAGCAAATGGGAATTGAAGGTTATTTTGACCTAACAAAGATTACTTACAGACGTATACATTTTTGAGTAATCTTTGGGAGGAAGCTGCAAAATGTAAACAAGCGAGGCGCTTACGCTTTTCCAGGCTCCTCAGACCTCTTCTTCTTCTTCACTTCCGTTCCCGTGTCTTGACTCTTTCATATACAGGGACTCGAGAGCTCAAAGTATCAAGCTACTTTCAGGAACCTAAGTAGAACCGGTTCTATTTGCGGTTCTCACACCTTAAAATTCAAGTTCCGGTTCCGTCATAAAGAAGGTTTCTCTCGGTTCTCGGGTTCCGGTTTGCATCCATATGGTTATTGAAGACCCCTAGTAAATTTTGTTTGCTGACCCATCAGTTTATTGACCGGCAGTAGAATTTTGCTAGCCGACCATCAACATTTTGTTAGCAACCAGCAAATTTAATGGTCGGCCAGCAGAAGTCTACCAGCGGCCAACAAAAACATTGAAAAATGGAATATTGGCCGATCAACAACACTGAAGAACAAAGTTTATGAACAGTCAAAGCAGCCTTTTAAAAGAGCTTCGCAGAGCGAAAGTTCAAGCTGTTCTGGAGAAAGTTGCAGTGTACCAAAGCACTACTTCTTTAGAGTAACAGCCTTTTTTCTTGCCTTGGCTCTACCAAAGTAGTACTTCAGTACAACCGCAACTTGCTCCGATAGAGCTAGAACTTTTGCTCTGCGAAGATATTTTTAAAAGCTGCTCCGGCTCTACTGAAACTTTGTTTTTTCAGTGAAACTGATGGGCCAACAAAAATGTTTTACTAGGGACAGTTTTGGAAGAAGGATCCATAAGACAACAGGTGATGTACCTACCTACTCTTCAGCTAAAAACTTCCATTCGCTAGCAATGTACGAAAGAAAAGCATACCCATTGTTTTATATGCCCTTCTTTGCTGTAACTCAAATCATCTGCAGCAGAAGAGTGTATATAAATGCTTACAACAGCCCCATTGAAACTCTAGGTATTCGTGAACGTTTCCATTGGTTTAAACTGGTGAAAAAAGGGTAATCGATTGAGGTCGAACAAATTTAAGTGAAAGCGCAGGAGATAGATACGTCGCCGCTTCGCCTCTCGTCTTCGTTCTACGTCACGAGTTTAATTGAATTCGGTTCTGGACAGGATGACTGGAGGGTAGGATGCGGATGTGATGTGACTCGGGGCACTGTTCGATCTAGCATCGATGCGATGCGTGGGATCTACCTCCTCAGTCCTCAGGGGCAGGGGCCGACCGAGGGAACTGAGGAGCTTTGTCTATAATACCGTTTTGCCCCTCGCACGCCTCACGCCTCACGCTTCACGCTCACTCAGGACTCAGTACACTCACCCATCATCTCATCAACCAACACAACGACCGACTCAACAACCCCCCTTCACCACTACCCTCTAGATCTCGCCCCTTCCGACCCCCTCTCCGTTCCGAATAACTCAATCCCTTCCCACTCACCCGCTTGGCGCGCGAGACCTTTGATTGCGGGGGCGGGGGGGATTAATTATAGCATTGCGGCAGGGAGGGAGTTAAGGTTGATTCAGGTCTGCCCTGCGAACTAAACTAAACTAAACCAAAATCGAACGAATCAAAATACCTATGGCCTCGGGGCCCGCGTACTACGCTGCGCCGCGCCGCGCGCCGTGCTGTGCCATACCCAGAACCAAGAGCATCAAAATGACTCGTAAATTAATTATGTGGGATGTTTCATATACGGCGCATATATTTCATTGATCGCACATTGGGACAAGACGTGTTTCCTTTCGGATATTGAACAGTTTGGTTTTTGCCTCGGAGAAATGTAATTGTTTATTTATAATAGGGTAGCTGCAAGGCGGGGGTTTTAATGGGGTAATGGGGTTCTTTGCGAATTTTTGCCACGAATGCAATTGAATAGTTATAAATCCTGCGTTCGAACCAGTAAAAATTACGATGAGTGTATTAAATAAACTGGAGGGAGCACCCCACGAACACTTCTTCACATAAAATTTAATCCAGGATAGCCCCTGACCCCCTTCAATACTCTGAGACCCCTAGACCCCTTTTGGGGGCTCATAATTTTCCTCCATAATTTTCTGACGCATACGTTCAAATGGGCTAAGCAATAGTGAGGCGTGCAATTTGGCAACGTTCCTCCCCCCCCATTTAAACACATTAAAAAGATCGAAATGCCTTGCCATCGCCGATGACTGGAGCATTCGACTTTTTTTTTATGAAATTAAATGGAGAAAATACATTGTTGCCAAATTTCACGCTTCGCCACTGGGGCTAAGAGAGAGAAAGACAATTCCTGGCAACGGCTATGAAGGGAGGTCGCAATAAAGCAGTAGCGGCTCGTGCAATCTGGCAACAGTGCTATTTTGCCATTTAAATCTATGCTAAAAGATCGATTCTAGGTGAGGCACAGCGCCTCACCAAAGAATCGATTATTCTACATAGGTTTAAATGGAGGGAGTTCATTGTTGCCACATTGCACGAGCCGCTACTGCAATAAAGAACACCAATCTTGAGGCTTGTGTTAAATAGAGCTTCTGCATCCAAGGTATGTGGAGACTAGGTATGGACAACACTAGACTCAGGGAGCGTGGCCACTTCGGAAAAAACGAATTCACCGCCATTGCTATTACTATATAGCTCGTTGGGTCCAATGGTATATCTTACGAATGAAAAGAGTTAACTGTCGATGAATTTGGTTATTTTTAATCACGATGCATCTCAAAAATGTCTAAAATTCCCAAAAGGATTTTTAAAAGTGTGAATAGATGTTGATCAATAATGGCAGTGAGATATTACACCGTCAGAAATTCTACGGAACTGTAATTTTTGTATTAGACCAGAACACAAGAATGACCCTTTTATAATGCCTATGGTTTCACTTGACTTAAGGGGCCACTGAAAAGACTATTTTCTTCCCTAAAGCTTTTAGCAGTCTGAAATTTCGCCCAAAGGTTGATCCTTTTTTGAATCTTTCCCAAAAAAATTTTGATGAGGCTGGTTGCATACCTGCCCCTTAAAACATGATTATTAGACAAAAGATAGACATTTACTAAATTTTGAACTCCTCTGGGTCTAATCAATTAAATCACTATATCTTTGGCTCATTTGAAAGGTTAGGATGTCCTCTAAATTCTGTAAGAAGGGAATTTCAGTATTTTGAAATTTAGTACTGAATTTTTTGTTTTTACTTTCAGTAACCAAAATTTGAAAATTTCTTCGACACTCAATGAACTGTGGAAATATAACCAGGCAATATTTTAAAAAAAGCTTCTTTGAAAAAATAGGTCTGATGATTACCTTTTTTTTAAAAAAAAAAACCAAATGTCTCTTGCTATCTTAGAAAAAAAGTATAGTTTAAACTTTTGCGTCTAAAAATATTGGAAAATTGCAACACTTCGAAAAATTGAAAAACAAAAACCAAAACCAGACCAAATGTATATGATTTTTTTATATTTTTTTTTTTTAAATATATATATTTGGTTTTGGTTGACAAAACCAAATATATGGTTGTGTTTGGGAGCTTTCAGGCTACAAAATAAGTGAAAAAAAAAATTGCAAAAAAATTGAGAAAATTGGATGTATCATTGGGGTACCCCCTTAACTTCCTACACGGAAAAAAACTACGGTGAAAATAACCATACGGATACCTGATTTTGGCACCTGCTAGATGTTATGGTAATGTTAACCAGAAGAATACTATGTTTTGACTAGGTACTAGGTGATGTTACCTGATTGCATGTCGAATTTACTCAAAGTATCGGTAAATGTACCATACTTCCGGTCAAGTTTACCATAACATTTAGCGGGTGCCAAAATCAGGTATCCGTATGGTTATTTTCACTAATCATTTTTTTCCGTGTACATAAAAGGACTCTAGTATTGAAAATTGAAGTCGCACTGTAAATGTATGAAGCTCCTTCAGTTCTTCGAGCAGCAACCATTCTAACTTCTGAGTGGGGACTTTTTTTATAGCCATCCTGTATAAGGACTCTATGCTCGTCTAAAAACCTTTTGCTGCCTCATTTTAAGCGGTTTTTTTTTTTTTTTTTTTATTTCCTGTGAAATTTAAAGGGCCCCAAGCTCATTCCGTATAGATTCGCAATACAAATGGTGCTGTTCGATTCGTTTTGTCAAACTAGGCAAAACTTTTCACGGCTTCGCGTGACATTTTAACGAGCCGTTTTCTCGCAAATCGAGATTGAAAGATTCAAGTGAAGGTGGGTGAAAAATAATTGTTATGGAGCGAGGCGCACTGGCGCAACCAGAATATCTTCCATCTCTCTCATTTCCCATTTGAATGTATGAGTAGGAAAAGGACAGAAGGAGGGGGTTTTATCCCCTTGTCCATCCTTGTCTAACATACGTTTCTTAATGGAGAAAAGAGAGAGATGAAGAAACTCTCGGTGCGCTACTGGCGAGGCGTATCTGATGCTTAGAGCTCAGTGGTTCGGAAGATGTTGTAGCAAGGAGAGGGGAAAAGAGGGAAGAAAGGGAAGAAAGGGAAGAAAGGGAAAAATGAGAGAGGGGAGAGAGTTGGAAGAGAGGAAGAGTGTATAAGTTTGAAGGATTTACGACTTTTATTCTTTTTCTTTTTGAAGGGACACGACCCAAACCTTACCGCGCAAGCAAATTCCAAGAATCAGACACATGTTGCTCCTATAACTGGCGCAAACTAGGAAAAAAAAAAAAAGAAGATGAAAAAACTTCAATTTTAATAAGGATTCAGACAGCGTTTTTCCGTAGCACCTGCTCTATTATAGTTATAGAAAATTTTATTTTTCAATCAATAAAAGCAAGAATAATCAATGGTATGAGGCCCGCCTCGTTGGCTTAGCAGTCTGGACACCTGACTGTCAATCTATAGGTTCCGGGTTCGAATCCCGATAGAGACGTCAGCCTTTATACACTGTTCTTGTCGCTCGGTCTCCACAAAAGTGGGTCCACGGCAAAGATTACACTGGAAATCTAACATACATCCTTAAAGCATTTGATGTTACAAGTCATTGGTGTCTTTGACATACAAAAGCCATCTTTGATTACTTCTCTCGTTCTTCGTGAGTCTAAAATGAAAAGAGAAAGAAGCCAAATTGTCTAAACAAAAACAAAACTTTGATACGATTTGTTTTTTCTTCTATTTCAATTCCAACCCGGAACTTTCACCGAAAAATTATAATATCAATAACGCAATTATAATATCTCTGTGGTTGTCTTATCACTTTTCTTCTGTCATGCAAAAAAATAGACAAAAATCATAGTGACAAAAAACTCATCTTTTCCAACATTCTATGCGGAATTTAAAACTTCTCAGTGACATTTCTATAGGTTTAAATTACTTGTTAAAAGTGTTTTCTTTGATTGAAGTTGGATTGGAGGTTAAATGATAAACTGATGAAAAAATTAATCCTTGATTCTTGGCCACTTTTTGTCGATCTCTGACCATGGTGAGACGGCAGTGATGCAGTTTCTAAAACAATAAAATTATCGGCGTCAGCGAAAAACCCTGTTTCTGCGGCGTAGCATGCAATATGTGACAACGTTGTACTGTGCTTATTTAAACCCATGTAAAAGAACGAACTATTGAGATTGGGTGATTTTCAGAGATACCTTCACATTCAACCTTTTATACGGGTTTAAATGGGCACAAAACAACTTTGCCATTTTGCACTCTACGCCACCAGTTTCCGTGGAAATCAATCTCCACATCGTTTTGAATATTGTTCATGGAAACACTTCCCGAAAATTCTTCATTCCAACCAACCGTGAGGCGTCCCTTCCGCGAGTCGCGGGTCGCGGGTCGCGGGTCATGACACCATTGCAGCACCTCTTTAAACGTGTCGTAATTACACCACATGCGGGGAGAGTCTAATGCGAAATGTGATCTAATGAGCTATGCATGCATGCACGAAAATGCATCACACTACCCCTTGGCGCGTGTACTTATACGTTCATCAGGGGTCAAAATATTAAATTATCTTCCTCTCTAGTTGCCGAGTTATCGATTAGAACGTTTATCCAAACGTTTACTCGAAGATCTTTCTCGGGCGAATCTAACCCTTTCAGTCACGAATCCTGAAAAATAAGTTTAACCACTCCAAGACCGCCGCGCTGCTAGTAAATCGAGTAGCATTTTCTCTTATAATCTCAGGTGCATATCAATTTTTTTTAAAAATTCCATAAGATTCCATGATTTCAATGTTAAACATGGCCCCATAAATAGGGAGTGGTCAAATGCTCGACAGTAATTAGTTTCCTCAACAAACGCATCACCATGGAGATTCGTAATCTTCTTAAGGTAATTTTTGGTGAAAAATTGTGACTGTAAACCGACGCGACGCTATATCTCGGCATGGGCGGATACAGGGAATTGTCTTTCTCTCTCTCCTCCCATTTGAAAACGTGCGTTAGAAAAGGACAGAAGTGGGGGCCAAAGTCACGTGATGGCCCCCTCTGCTATCCTTTTCTAACACATAAGTTCAAATGGAAGGAGAGAGAGAAAGACAATTCCCTGTATCCGCCCATGTATCTCGGCAGTGCAATTATAAAGTTGTACCTTGCACATGAACACATGGGATAGAACTACGAATTGCGCATGAAATAGGAAACTAAAAGCTGATGACAAATTCATGAAATTCGAAGGTGATGAGCAAAATAATGAGAAAAGTCCGAAGATTTTGGGGTCGAAAAGTGGTATGTCATCTAGTTTGGGAACCGCAGCATTATAGGACCGGAAATTAATATACTATGCCGGAAAAATTAAACTCAATTGCTTGTCAATATCAAACAATTCTCCATCCCGAAGAAACCTGGTGGTGAATTATAAATGACTACAGAATAACTTTATAAACTTACTTGTGCTATGAGATTTAAATAAGAGTATAGTTGTCGCGACGCTAGTCTTTCGAGGAAATTTTTCAAATTTTCTTTTCGTCACATTTTTCTCGACTTCCAAAATAACAGCCAATCCTGAAATTAAAGGGAAAAATAGTTAGTGAATATTACACTAATATACTTTTTTGGTAAACTTTTGATGTGACGTAATTTATGAGATGAAAGAAAACATTTCTGGAGGTGAAACAAAAATGATGATATTATTTTACTTATACCAATGACCTACCGGTAGTTTAATCGCCCCGACTTTAGCCTAAGCAGGTGGGTCATAATAGGAGGTAAACAATTCTATAATTGAGTATGATGAAATCAAAAGCTTGAAATCCAGCTGCCAATCAAAACTCTACGATAAGACTCCTTTACAAACAGGGCTTTCAGGTATCATAGGAGATTCTTATCTAATTAATTGTCACTTGCTCTATTGAAATAGAGAAGGATTCATAGGAAATCCTCAAATTAGACAGGAATCTCCCATGGCACTTACCTGCGTATTTCCGCCTCTACGCGCAAGTTATTTCAAGAGCCTGTAAGTGAATTTACGAAATATTCTAATGTGCTCGTCGTAATTTCCGCTGGATTTTACACTAGAATCAACAATTCAATTGTTTATAGCAAAAGTTAGCAAGAGCCCAGCTGTTGTACTATGACCTTCAAAACAAAGTCCTCTCATCAAAACGATCCTTGATTATCCTTTCCATTATTTTTCAAAGAGTTTTAAATTTTTTTAAGGCATACTTTCAAGTGGCAATGCTGTTAGACTCTGAAATACCTGAAAACTGAAAAAAATGTTTAAAATTGGTCGAGAAATGTAAGAATGGAAATTAATGTCTACCAGGACATTTTTTTTTTTAAAGTCATAGTATCTGCCGTCCTACCGTACTTTTTTACCGTGTGGTGACGTATCCTCCGCATATCTTCGAAGGAAAATATTCGGACAAATAATCCTGGGCTGTTTGAAACTCGAACCCGTTATACCACAACGAAATAATTCTTCCCTCCACCTCTCTCCCCACCCACCTAACCCGAAAGCCAGTCTCTTCGAACATAAGCGGATATTATTTTCCCGCGGGAAAATAATACGCTCGTCCCAGATTTAAAAGCCTTTCACCCACGATCTCCCCGTTCGGCCATTTAATGGCTTCGAATATAAAACTGCATCGTTCGATCCGAGCCAATGCTTTCGGGCGTTGATTTTATTCTATTTCCTTGGGTTTTCCGGAGATATTTTCCCCTCCCACCACCCATCGGTACCCCCTCACCCTCCCCCTGTCGCTCCATTTACCATACCTTCCCTCGTCCAACGTCTCTGGAAGGCCACTCTCCCTATATACTCATATATACCTATGACCCGTATCTTCACTTAAATACGCATTTATTCACCGTCGGAACGGTCCCATCAGACCCTCTAACGCCACGTAGCACTGTGGTCCGAGTTTTGTTATAAAGTGGACAAAATCAGGAAAAAAATGTCTCGCCAAATTATGATTTCTAAACTTTCGAGGCCAATTTTTATATCAGAGAGCACTTTTAATGAGTAATTTTAAATCTTGAAAGGTCTGTTACGACAAAAACAGAAACTATAGTGACGGACAAAGTCACTCTTTTAGCTCGGTTTGATTAGATGTTTTAGAGGGCCATGGAGCCGATCAAGTCGGCGGAAAGTCAGACTAAACTTGAAATAAGCAGCAAAAACTCACTCTTTGCTCATCAAATGGCATCGATGATCCTCAAGTCAAGCTCTAGTGTAGCTCAAGCTTGACTTGGAGTTGATTGTTGCTCATCGGTTGAACTATAGTTCCGGCCCCACTTGTATATAGTCTCTCAATCTTTGAATATGAAGTCAGTCTCGCTCTTTGAGTGTCCTCCATTCATTGTGCGAGTCAAAACTAAATGTGGTTCAGTTCTTAGAAAAAGATAGACTCTCTTATTCTTTATTTTAACCCTTAACCCCGGACGAGGCAAAAACTTTCGCTCAGTTGGACTATAGGCCTGTGAGACTCCCACCATTATCTTCGCGAAATTACGGATTTTTTCCTTAATTTGTCGTTAAGTTTTGTTTAAAAATTTCAAACCGGTGTCTTAAAAAACATTTTTAAAGAAAAAAAAAAAAAAAAACAAGGTGGCAGAAAAGTTTTAAATTAAGTTCAAAAGGTCGGAATCGATGATTTTTCAGTGGCGGCTCGTGCAATTTGGCAACTATGTTTTCCCTCCATTTGAATACATGAAAAACGATCGATTGAAGGTGAAGCGCTGCTTCACTATCGAATCGATTATTTTGCATTGAATCAAATGGAGAGAAAACATTGTTGCCAAAATGCACGAGCCGCCATTGTGATTTTTAATAACTTTTTTTCACTGATTTTTGGCCACTCTTTTTCGATCTCAGACCAAAGTGTGTCGCCATTTGACGAGGAGGGAAGAGGGGGCTAGGATGGGGGGCTGAAAGGGGGGGGAGATCAAATGTGGAATATTTGAATGCGCGCCGAAGGATTTAAACTCCTCGATGGAAATTATGACCATCCAATGGCTTTTCCCCTTTCTCGCTCTTTCTTTTTCAAATTCCTCTTTTACGATTTTTATCTCTTTCGGTCTTTGTGATGCACATTCCATGCTTCAAAGAAAATCTTGTCATAAATTCAGACGATTTTCACCGTGTACCGTGTTTTTTTATTTCTTTACAACCTCTTTTTCATCCTATCACAATTTCATCAGTTTTGTCGTAATCTTTTCCTCCCGTACGTGACTTCCAGTGATCCTTTGGAATCCTCTGAAAACCACATAGTTGATGGAAATGTACAAAATGATTCCAAACGAGGAATTAAATCTTAGCGGAGAAAGAAAGAATAGTTGAATTGACAGAAACGCTTTTTCCATTTGATCCACGAAAATTCGTGTTAACTTAACCAGAAGTTCTGGTTGAACTAACTGGAGCTCTGTTTTGATCAACAAAACTCTTGTTTGTTTCGTTCTTGTTCGTTTTATTGATTTCTTTGGTTGACTGAACAAAAATTACTGTCGTGAATCAAATGGAAAAAGTTTACAATATGAAAATTTTACTTTTATTTTTCTCAATGTTGGATCTTCCACTTTACGTACATCCAAATTGAATACTTTTACTCGGATTTAGTAACTCAAAAGAATGTTTCGTTTTAAGAGAGTTTTTTCCACATAAATCATCCAATAAGAAAAATGTCGTATCAATGTTTAAGTGTACCTAATTTTATTTCTCTTTTGAAATATTTATGCTCATCTTTCTTCTTTCATCTGTTATTTCTCATTTAAAAACCAAAGAGCAAAATAAATACACCAAGGCATAATTTTGGATCAGTAAAAAAGTTCCCAAGATCCCTCTTGTTTCCAAACTAATACAGTTTATAAATTTAACGAAATAATTAAACTGTATAGATCTTTGTTGGTTATATCAACCATCATCAAAATATCCCACCGAGAAAGGGAAGAAGGATGCCAGTAGAATTTAGAAACATTTTGGTTCAACCAAATTTTTTACCAAATTGTGACCATCGCATCTGTTGGAGTTGAGCTCTGAAACTGATTTAATAGCCACAATGTCCGTCCGAAAATGTGCTCACGGGAAAATTACATTGGATCAGCGGGCCGATCATTTACTTTATCGTTAAACCGACCGTTAAAACTGTCTACGAGTGATGCCATTGGTCGAAAATTGTAAAACTTGGCTTTTGCGATGGTAACCATCGTTAAGATTTCGTTTTATAAAGGCTATTCATGACTAACCTTTAAAAAATGGACACTGTAACGATGGTTACCATAGCAACGGCTAAGTTTTACAATATTCGATCAATAGCATCACTCGTAGACAGTCTTAACGATCGTTTTAACGATATGAAGTATATGATTGGCCCGTAGAGTTTGCCTGAAAAAGGTCCTCGGACGCAGGGCAGCCGTTTTGCGTATAATCAATGCTATTTTTCTAATCACCGATGATTCCACCGGTTGAGAAAAGATTACACAGTTCAGTTCAGTTATGACTGTATTGCATGGAAATACTCTGATCTGTAATCTTTCCTTAATCGGTGGAAACTCCGTTGATTAATTAAAATATCCGCAAGTTTTTTAAAGTCATCGACAACTCCACCGGTTGAGAAAAGATTACAGATACGAGTATTTCCATGCATTACAGTAAACACACTGAGCTGAACTGTGTAATCTTTTCTCAACCGGTGGAATCATCGGTGAATTGAAAAATAGCATTGATTATACGCAAAACGGCAGCCCTGCTCGGACGGCAATCGATACGATATATTGCTGTACTAAAATACTCTATTGCTCATGCATCGACTTTCATTCTATAACTCAGATAGCGATTACTCTTCTCGTTCACCGTAAATGCGAATCAAAGGAAGATAACTATTCCTACGTGACGGAGTTGGTTTTGCATAACCTGCGATTTGAAGGCGCTCGCTCGAAATACGCTGGAAGAATAGCATGACAAATGCTTTTTGACCAGTCTTTCAACGTTCAATTGCTAAATTCGAGTGAGCTCGAACTAATACGGAAAATCTCAAGGATGGCAGTTTAAATTTTTGCATTAAGAGCTGTTCCAGAGCTCAGATTGGTAATCTGTAATCGAGTTACATCAACTCCTGACAGTGCAAGAACACACGATAACTGTTTTTGAACGATGCATTATATTGGTCTTCAAGCATTTTTTGTGAATTTCTAATGCCACCATTACAGCAACAGAGACTCTCTGTCAGAGAGTCTAATGTAAACTTTCCTTTTGAACAAAATGAGAAAAAAGGATCCATAGCCGTAGCCAGGATATTGTCTGTCTCTCTCTTAGCTCATTTAAACGCATGTGTTAGAAAAGGATGGATATAGGGGCTGTCACGTGACTTCAGCCCCTCTTTCTGTCCTTTTCTAACTCATGCGTGTAAATGGGATTTGAGAGAGAAAGACAATATCCTGGCTACGGCTATGAAAAGATCGCTACTAAAATACGTCAAAAGGTTAGGGAGACGTACACTAGGTATCATGGGAGATTCCCATTTAAATTCAGACTTATCTCTGTGTTTCCGTAGAGAAAATGACATAATAGACCGGAATCTCCCATGATACCTGCGTTGAAGCGCCATTAAGAACTTGCCGTGATAGCAGTTATGTGCGTCTATTACTGAATTTTAGACTATTGTAGTGTGAGTTTTGTGATTTTGTGATAGCAGATTGAACTATTCATTTGCTCACAACAAAAGTTTGCAAGAGCTCCATTGTGTGGTCAAATCTGGCAAGAATGGATGGCTCATCTCGAATCAAGAAACTGAAAGCGAGCAAGGATGTCTTATAATTATAGTCCTCCTTTTACGCTCTTTCATGCACAGTCACGGCGCCAAAAACCGCGGGGAAAAAAAGGGGCGACGAAAGCGAGCAGGGATGAAGTCGGTGGAGGCGAGCGTATATTGTGTAAAATTCGCCACGAGCAAGAATAGCGTGCTTGACGCGGCGCAGCGTACGCTTTCTGATAACAATCGAAGAATATACACGTGCAGAGAAGAAATTCACCATCTCGGCTCCATTTCTCTCTCTCTCTCTCTCTCTCTCTCTCTCTCTCTCTCTCTCTCTCTCTCTCTCTCTCTCTCTCTCTCTCTCTCTCTTTCGTTACCGTCACCAACCCATTCAAAGAACCATAGGGATCAACTATAGAACCATCTCGTCTCCAATCCCTCAGACTTTTTTTCTCCACCTTTTTCGTTGTAAAACTCGTGATTTTTTCCGCACTGAAAGCTCAATTCTGGCAGGTTTCGTGGACTTTGAAGTGACCAGTAATTGGACGATTCCATGCTGAAATGAATCTAATACTCATATATATGGGGGTACTAGCAAACGCAAAAGTTTTGCTAGTCAAGGATGCACAAAGAGCGCATCAAAAGGTTGCTTTGATTACACGAGAATTCACCTCTCATCTTGAATTCATGGCAACCAAAACTCGTGCGTTTGATAGTACATATATAGTTAATATGACATATTTTATGCAGAAAAGGGGCAGGTGTATTACGAATGTTATAATTTTTATTTTATTTTATTTATTTGATTGATACAGTGGCGTTATTCATAACAAACCAGCCATGTGTTTGCGAATGGTTAAACATTTTTTTTTTTTTACGAGTTAACCTCTTAGTTTTTATTTTTTTCTTTTTCTTTTTCTTAGTATGCAACAACGTATAGAGACACCGGATTTGTTGGTTGGACTGAAGCGCCGATCAGTATCATTCAAGCTGGGTCTATTCGAGCCACAATCGATGGATTCTACAGTGGAGGTAAATATTTCAGTGGATGCTGCCACTTGGTGTGTGCTGCAGTAGAAAGCAGATTATACAGATTTCTCATTTTCTGTGTATAGATAGCCTCTTTAAAACACTTGCACTTTGGTTTAAACCAAATTTTAAATGGATGTGTCACAATTTTTTTTTTTTTTTTTTTTTTTTTTTTTTTTTTTTACTCGAAAGGTAAAAAAATAGGCATGCAATAAACAAATTGAGCCTGTGTGAAAATTTCCATAAGAGACTTCTATAACGGCTGCCTCCATTCTGCCTCAAAAGCACGTCCCAGAAGTCCTCTCTATTGGTATAGTTCGTTGTTTTAAACCTTCCATTTGTTCATCGGTAAAAATCCTTTGGCTTTTTTTTGGCAACCATTGACGCCAATTGACAATATTGTCGGTCTAAATTTGACTGTGCAACAGTGGCGTAGCGTGCAATTTGGCAACGTGGTATTTTGTTCATTTAAACCCACGTAAAAATTCGAATGCGAAGGTATTCACCGAACACCCAACTCTTCGATCTTTTACATGGGTTTAAATGGAAGAACTGCAACGTTGCCAAATCCTACGCTACGCCACTACTGTGCAAAAGTATTTTACATAATCCAAGAATTCTAATAATTTATGAAAGTTGTAGCTTTTAGAAAGAAAGTCTAAGCGTTTTGATACGTGACCTAACATTTTTTAATTTCCATAAAAATACATCTATAGTATTTTTCTTGTTCCCTTTAGGAGGTTACGCTATAGCTAACGCTAGAGGTTTAATAACATTTTACCAACATTCCACTAATTAATCTGTTTCATTTAAAATTATGTCATCATTTTTTTGTTCATATCGATATCGATAATCTTTCAGCACTTGGCAACTATTATTACCAATTGACAATATTTTTGGTCTAAATTTGTTCCACGGAAAAGTATTTTGCATGAACCAAGGGTTGAATTAGTTTATGAATATTAGATATTTGAATAATGAAGACTTATAATTTTGATTTATGACACAATTTGTTTGAATTTCCGTAAAAATACTTGGAGTTTATTCTTGTCACCATTCAAGATGGATGTAATGCTATGCAGTAAAGGGTTAACATTATTTAACCAACATTTTATTCATTCATAGATTTATCTGTATCATTTGGAAGAATCTCCCATTTTGTCACCGATAGTCTTTCAGCACTTTGGCAACCATTGCCGCCGATTGACAATATTTTCGGTCTAAATTTGTTCCACGAAAAAGTATTTTACATAATCCAAGGATTGAATTATTTTATGAAAGTTAATCGGCTCTCCGTGTTATTTTGTGTCGGCGGTGTACCGACGCAATAAAAAAGCTCCCCTGTGACTGATTAATTGAGAGAAACGGATCTGAAACGTTCTATAAATTGAAAAGTTTATTTCATCCCTTTTTCATGAAGACTCTTTTCCTTGCAAGTAAAAAAAAAAAAAAAAATGGATTTAATAAAACGACAGACTGAAATAAATAAAAGAATAGAGAGGGACGATTCTTATTATGAGACAGGAAGAGTCGTCTTTCAAAAAATATCAAATGAAAACGTACGAATAAGATGATACAGTGGAGCGTTGATGGTATAAAAGTATGAAATAATAAAAAGCGTAAGTAGGGCAACTACTTTGTTCAAAAAGCTCACTTCTCAACAGGTTGCCGTCGATGACGCGTTCCTCGCTTCCAGTGTTGCCACACATACCCCTTTTGACCGCATATTTCTCATAAGGATCAAATGAAATATATGGTTTTTAACCTTAAAGTTGGCAACAGTGCTTGCTTCCGTCTGCTTCCTCCACGAGCAAAACAAACTCTGCCACACTCGCACTCAGAGGTTTTATAGCAGCGCCTAATAAAGCTTTTTTTTTCTTTTTTTTTTATTACGCAGCACAATAATCCCTTATTTTACGATTCGATGGTTTTAGAAACAATATAAAATAGACCAGAGGGTTTTAAAGTTTCTTGCGTTTATTCACACTCAAATGGTTCTGAATTCAAATGCTTTTTCAAATAAAAAAAATAAATAAAATAAAAAAAATGGGAGAAAGAAAGTAGAAAGGAAAAATATATGAGGTTATTTCTGAAGATAGTGATGTAACGGAAAGTTTGACCCTTGCTGTTAACAGCGAAATTTGTCAACTTTGTAAAAAGTTCGTTCGAACTGTAGGAATTATATAAGTCGAAAAAGTTCTTCCTCTCGTTTTTTGACCGCAATCGAAAAATTCCAAGCCAGACGGACCTAATTCGGTTAAAAGCTTGACAGGTCGTATGGCAGGGGAGTGCATTAAGTTTCGATACTTTAAAGAGAGGTTGTAAGCCCAATATTCACCTGGTAAACTAACCAAACTTTACAAACCTAATTTTAAAAATTATTATTACTTTTTTCCCATTTCAATCACTGAGCCTTCTTACATATATCCGTGCAGATATCTAATATTATTTTTTGTCATCGTACTTTGATGATATTGATCTTGGTTTTAAATGTATTTAAAATATTACTTGTGTTTAAATGTTTATTTTAGGGAACATTACGTATGGTGATGTTTTGACTGTAATGCCGTTTAGGAATAAATTGCTCAAAACCACTATCACTGGAGCTAATCTAAGGAAAGTTCTAGAATTCAGTGCCAGTTGGTTGGACCCAGCGTGTTCAAATAAACACACTAAAGGACAATTTCTTCAAGTCTCTGGTAATTTAATTAAATAAATATTTCGAAATTCCGATCAAATGTTACGCAGGCAGCTAGTCTATTCATCGTTTATACTAGTTTGCATTGCTCGATTTATCCTGTTGTTTGTGATATTAAATCATAATTCACTAATGTTTATCAAACATGAAGCTGATCACAGTTGCTACACGTCAACTTATTTAGTTTTTGAAAGATTAGATCTTTGTTTGAGCTTTTGATTTTAGATTGTAATGATGGTACAAAGTAGTTATTCATTTTGAACCAAGTGGTTTTGCTCAGTAGCGACAACAGGAAAATGCTCAACAAAACGCGTCTCCTCGCAGAAAGTACTGAGTTTCTTGGTGTAACAGCACTGCCCTCTCCTTCCAAGTAGAGTTTTACTTGTTACAAACGAAATCTTCGTAAGAACAAGTTTTACTTGCGGTTACAGAGCTGATTTCTCTCAGTGTACAATTACCAGGATTCTAGTGTTTGTACCATGGTTCTTGAAAATGTTGAGGAAATTTTACTTCTATAACTAAATTCTGGTATTAACACCAGAATTTTCTGGTCAAAGTACTATACTTTCTGCGGTTCACAAATCGTTGTGCTGCTGGTAATATTACTAGAATTTAGGAATTCTGTTTTTCAGTGTCTTCTTCTTCTTCTTCTTCTTCTTCTTAATATTTTACTCTATGATTCAGATGGTTAACCATTCAGATATGTTTTTCGTTGTTTCCAATTTTAGGAATCCACGTTTCTTACGATATGTCGAAACCGAAGGATTCTAGAATAGTTGACGTCAAGGTTAGATGTGACAAATGTTTGGTGCCAAAATATTCTCCGTTAAACGATGGTGAATCGTACGGTATAATAATCAGCGAGTATTTGTTCAACGGCGGAGATAACTTTCAATTTGATCAAAAAGCTCCAAAAAAAGTATTAGGTGAGTGACAACAATTTTGTTTGGACGTATATTTACTTTTTGATTTTATATAACTTTTGTTATTTTCAATACTTGTAATCGATTAAGGGGAGGTTGTAAGCATTTTTTTTTTTTTTTTTTTATGTATTTTGTTCAGCACATCTCAAGGATCATTTTAAATATAACAATAGGACAATGAGACTCTTGGGTAGGGAAATTCTAGAATATATAATTTCCTTTTTTTGGAAAAAATCCCACTTTTTGGACTGTTCTCCTGAAAAAATGTAATTTTTCAACTTTCGATACACATAACTCAAGTTCTTTTGCTCGTAGAGAAACAACAACAATATTGTTGCGGAAATTGATGCGATTGTCGATTTAACAAATCGGATTGTAAAATCAACAAAATGGTTAGTTAAATCAACAAATGAGTTCGTACTCACCATTTTTAACAATAGACTGTTAAATTACCTAAATTTTTTTCTCAGTTTCAACTCTCCAGGCACAGTTACGCCAAATCTCTAACAGGCGTGGAGCTTTCACATATTGTGTTATGAGCCCCCTTGAATTATTTCCAAGTCATTAAACTATTCCGGTTGAACTTATGAATGAAAAACGAGAACAAAACGATAGAAGAGTGAGCTTTCAAGTTTGAACGTGGCGCATGGGCGGATCCGGGAATTTGTATTTCTCTTTCTTCAGCCGTTTAAACGCATGTGATAGAAAAGGATAGCAGAAAGGGCCATCGTGTGACTTTAGACCTTGTCTCCGTCCTATTCTAACGCACGTATTCAAATGGGAGGAGAAAGAGACAGACGAACTCCTATACCCGCCCTTAGTCGTGACGCGAGGAGTGAATGTTTCAATTGCTTTCATTTCCGCCCTCATTTTTATGCGCTTTACATTATTTTAATTGTTTTCCTCCAGCCCGGCATAAATTCCCAAGCGTTGCCTGGCATAAATGCCGGAGTCAGTGTTGCCACGTGAAGAAAAAAACTGTATAGGAAATATTTGAACTTTTTTCGCTTCTTAAGGAGAGGTCCCCCAATACCGAATAGAGGGTGACCCCCAAAAACCCCCAAAAAATAGTCGAGGGGCTTTGAAACCATCAAATTTGAGCTATTTGACCTGGACTACCTCTGTTCAGAAATTTTTCCGGAGATTTTACGACAATTCTTGCACTAATTGGTTATTTATGCTTGGGGCAGTTTGGGGGGGATTAGGGGCCCAAAAATGATTTTCGGCTGTCAAACGAAAGGTCATCATGTGTTAAAGGATTAGAAGTACCGATTTGACGCAATTTTAGAACTTCTTACGCTTTTAAAGCGGGGATCGCCGAAAAAGGGTCGACCCCCCAGAACCCCCTCCCCCAAAAATAGTCGGGGGCTTTGAAACCCTAAAATTTGAATTTATCTCGTCAAAATACACAGGTACACCAATTTTCAGTTTTTTATGTCGAATAGCGGCCGAGAAAAAGGACTGGTACGGTAGGTCTGGGACACCCGGTTTAAACCGTTAAGACAGTTGAAACCACAGGCACCGCCATTGGATGCGTTTCTACTCACATGCTCCAAAATGCATCAACATGCATTGGTGAGCTGTTGGTTTGCAACGAGTCGTAACTCTTCGTAGAAAATCGTTTACCAATCCTTATTTATGCTTGTCGGAGGGAGGCACCTCAACCTGTCGTAACCCACTAACCCGATACTCGAAATGCGTGAGCTCTTACTCACTCACATTATAGAGATTGGGACATTATCAATATTTTAGGTTGAATCGTAAAGCGCACAAGAGCATTAGATCAAACGATTGAAGAAAAAGTATGGTGCACGGATAAAAAAAAAAAAAAAAAAAAAAAAAAAAAAAAAAAAACTGATAGAATTTACAATCTGCATAACTGATTTTGGCGTCTACTAGCAAGTATGGTAAATTTCACCAAAGTGTGGTAAATTAAGGTAACGTGTTGGTACATTTTACCATCATCTGGTGAAATTTACCATACTTGATAGCAGACTCCAAAATCAGCTATGCAGATGGTAAATTCCATCAGTCTTTTTTTCCGTGTGGGTCTAATGTGTACCGCGGTGCGTTGCAAAATTCTGAAAAGCAAACTAGTGAATGTTTTGGATCATATTTCGAGGATTTTATGACTTCGATCTATGATTTGTGACTGCAAAAGATATCAAAATACGCTCCTTAGATTTGATCAGTGTCGCCGCGTAAACTGCGATCAATTGATTCCTCTTCTATTTGAATCTACAAAAACAATCAATTTTGGGGGGTGCTAAGTGAACATCCTGAAAATCGATTGTTTTCATGGGTTTAAATGGAGGAGAATCGATATATTGCTGCTCAAGCGACGCTACTGGATTCGATGATCCACACATGTTGGCAACTTTGGAGAGAATTTGAAAAAACTGGGGAATGAGCTGTAATTTTCGGCGCAGAGGTGTCAAGAGAAATGTCCGATGAAAAGAATGAGCTGGCATGAGGGGAGGGTAGCGGCGAGGATAGGAAAGGTGCGAAAGGAGGGAGAGGGATGAATGAGAGTATAGGTGGGATGAGTGAGGAAGGGGTACGACGCACCCTGTAGCAGTATCATAGCTAAATTGAGGTATGAATATTCATCATACCAATTAAATTAATGTAAATCAACTCGTCTCTGACAAAAAGCATAATAATAAGTAATCATTTTCATTTTCACCCTCTGCGGAGATGTAGTATTTTCTCCGGGTACCTTGAGAATCTTGGGGAAGGGATTCCTCGCCCGGAATCGTAAGCTGCGATTCTGAGAAGTTTTCTAGCTCAAGACTCCGCGAGTGAGGGTTCATCAATGTTAGGGCTCGTTCCATTTATTCGGGGGAAAAAATACTGACAGTATTTCCTTAAATTTTACGTCCTATTGAATCAGTAGAGTGTAGCATTCAAAAGGGAAAATGTCGTCAACGCTGGGAAATCAGCCTGTTGCGTACTTTTGCTGCAACATAATATAGAACCTTGATTCTTTCGTAAAAGTCAGCAAAAATAACTATGTTCACATTATAAAACGTTCAAAAACCACTTATTAACTGAGGAAATCACTTCAAGTTCAAACAGCCCGCGTTACACTGGACACTATTTGCACGGTCACACTACTGCAGTCAACGAATTAAAGATTAACGTAAGACAACTCCTTAGATTTTGGTTGAGGTAGGCAACCTGCAATACTTATCACAGTTAATTCAAGCATTGCCGGTGGCCTAACTTGCCAACATTTAAGGAGTCGACTGACAATATTTAATTTGCTGACTGTGCGTAGACGGAACCGTATTACGTAAACAACATCACAACCTGCACAAAATAATAGAATTTCCTTCTAGATACAAGAAATGTTGGCAGCATTTGCTGTCTGGTCTTTTCTGGTTTATCTAAGATTAGAAAATAATTCAAGAATTGTATGCATCTAAACAGAACGTTCAAGTAACTGCAAATTATGTTGACGTTTACATGAACGCGATGGTTTCTTCTAGGTATATATGTAGTTGTATGTCGGTAATGTGTCTGGAGTAGCGCTTGTTGCTTGAAACATAAGTGATCTTCTGAGTTGATGAGTGGAGTTTTGAAAGTTTTTAATGTTCCCATAGTTATTTTCACAAAATTTTACGTTAGAAACAATGTGTCATAATATTGCTGTAGCAAAAGTACGCAAACAGACCCATTTATACTGAAAACTGGAGAATACTCATAAATTGTCAAATATTCCCTCGACGTGTGGTCCAAATTTCTCCAAAATCAACGATGTTTTCCACAAGTTTAGCCGGTGAAAATGGGACGTAAACTTAGGGAAATAAGTGTCGAACTTTTAGATGGGAGGGGGAGGGGGGGGCTTAGAAACCTTCCCTTTTCTTTTCCTCTTCCTTCCCCTGAGCTTAAGGAATCGGAGTTCGACCTCAGATCTCATTTATAATGAGTGTTGCATTTTTTTTTTCTTTTTTTTAAAAAAAAAAAAAAAAAAAAAAAAAAAAAGCTCAGAGTTTGTCTTTTAAGTATTTAATTTAATGACTGTGATTCAAAACACAAATCCTTTGGGAAACTTAATCAACTTGCTCTATTTCATCTGCGACGTGGGGCGCAACTTGCCAGAAACTTTAAACAGTTATGACTCATGTTTCTATTGAAAAGGACCCAAACAAGCGAATCAGCCGATCTGTGATTTTTTTATGGGCTAATATTTACCTAAAACTCCATTTGTTGTAGATATTATGAATGCATACTACATAGTTTTATACATATTTTAAAATGAACCGCAAAAAAAAAAAGAAAAAATAAAACAAAACAAGTTTCACGTAGGTATAAACGAAAACCCGGAGATTCTCTCTACTTTTTCTTTCCTCAATATTTTTACTGAAACGCAGGCATCATGGAAGAACTCGCAAGTTTCCCAACACCACAGCCAGAAATTATATAGGATCCGCTCAAAATTTAGGTAATTAAAAATTTACGGGCTGCAATAGCAACTCGTACAAACTTGCCTCATCTTTATTCGCGGGCCAAGCACGAAGTTCCGGCAAGTCTCATGAGTGCATGTTCCGTTTGGTAACCGGAGTAGAGTTTATATGAAGCTCGCTAAAGGAGATGCTATTCAACTATGACTCCACGCCGCGCACTGGATCCAAACGTAAAGTTTTCCGTACAAAATAAGTTACTTTATTAGGAACAAAATCGCAGGATAGAGGAAGAAAACAGATAGTATCACTCTGACTTAATGTAAAGGGGGATAGCCAGACAATTAGCGAGAAAAATACTGTATTAATTACTGAATTCAAAATTGGCCAATTAGTTGTCGGTTTCACGTTTAAAAAAAAAAAAAACATCTTAGCCAATCAAACTCCTGATTTTTAAATTTTCCGCTCTTCACTTAAACAGTTTATAAAATTTGCTGAATCTACACGCGGGAAAAAAAAGACTGGTAAAATCTACCATCTTGGAGTTAGCTATCAAGTAGATGGTGAATGCAACGTACATTAAGGTAAATTAAGTTAGTTTGTTAGTAAAATTTACCATAATTTAGTAAAACTTACCATATTTGATAGCTAACTCCAAAATTAGCTACGCAAACGGTAAATTCTACCAGTTATTTTTTTCAGAGTACCAAAACCAGAGGATTGAAAAACACCATATAAATGTTTCGCTTCAAGAACATTTAGTTGTTGATTGTCTCATTCCGTGACCCTAAAAATTCGACCTAGTTTGAACTTATAAAATGGATCATTTTCACTCGTTTGTCGTTTCTCAACTTTAAGAATCTATTGGAGCAATAATGGGGTGGATGCATGGGTATAAACTTTGGTGTTTTTATAAATAAACTAAAAGGACATTCTGCGCTGAGAACAACGGTGTGCCTTTGGTTTTTTCCTAAGTGTTTCAGTCTCGAAGATATACACTGACAGAAAGTTGCGAAAAATCGCGTGTGTAGTGGCGTCACAACGTGGGATTTCCATTTAAAACAATATGTTTTTTTGGGTGAAAATCGCTTTCTCTACAACGATGAAGCCTAGTTTGGAACCAAAGGCATTCTTGTTTTCAACTCACTGAGTACTCTCATTTGTTTATTAGAAAACACCAAAATTCAGACCATTGCTACTGCCCTATTTAGAGACTCAACAAAAATAACCTCCTTGAGATGGCATTGGCTTGAAAAATCCTTGAGATTTCCCAATTTCAACTAGTGTATAAGGAATAAGGAGCAACTAACAGAAGAGGAACGAGCAATGTATTTTGGAGGCATACTTTTCCAAGGTAGATTGTCAACTACCTTGGAAAAATGCCTTCAAAACGCACTAACACAGACCGAAACCAATGAGCTATAACTTTAGATTGGCACATCATGGAACGTTCCGCTGGTTCATTGTCACCAAGGGCGCGTTAAAAATCGATTTTGAGGTTAAATTTTGTAGGTCGTTTCCAGTCGTTCCGTAAACAAACTCGGGCACCGCCGGAAACGACCAACAAAATTTAACCTCAAACCTTGGAATCTGCCGTCCAAATTCCGCTTTTACTCGGCCGGATTCCTTCTACCCTGTGTGGCACAAGGTGGACCAGCCCGCTGCCACTCTAAAGTTATAGCTCATTAACCGAAACGTACTAGAGCGCACCAAAACGCACCAGAATGTACCATAACGCACCAAAACGCACTAATACGCACTAAAACACACCATCCGTCCTCTTCTTCAGGTTGCTCCTCATCCCTTATTTTAAGTATGCACTGTTTAAAAGAGGAGATCTCAAGGAAAACTCAAGCCAAAGGCCATCATCTCAAGGAGGTTATTTAGTCGAGTCTCTGAATGGGTCTGTTGCGTACTTTTGCTACATCATTATAACTCATTGTTTCTAACGTAATATTCTGCGAAAATAATGATGCGCACATTAAAAACTTTCAAAATCCACTCATTAACTTAGAAAATACCTTCCATTTCAAACAACCCGCGCTAGTGCGCTACACTAGACACTATATTACCGACTTATAACTACATAGATGGAACCATCTCGTTTATGTAAACATCAACAGAACTTACTATCATTGGAATGTTTCGTTTAGATGCGTACATTTCTTATATTATTTCGTAATCTTTGATAAACCGAAAAGACCAGACAGCAAATGCAGCTTATATTTCACGTATTAAAAAAGAAATTCAATCATTTTGAAGTTACGAAGTTGTTTACTTGTGCTCGGTGGTTCCGTCTATGTAGTAGTATACCGGTGCAAATAGTGTCTAGTGTAGCGCGGGCTGTTTGAAATTGAAGTGATTTCCTGCATTAATGAGTGGATTTTGAACGTTTTTAATGTGCGCATCGTTATTTTCGCCGAATTTTACATAAGAATCAAGGTTCTATATTGTCGTAGCAAAAGTATGCAACAGACCCATTAAGCCCTGAGCTATTGATTTTCGCTCTTCAGATTGATCTCAGCAAAATTATATAATTCAATTCCACTGTGCGCGGGCAGTTGCGCTCTTTCGTTATACCATCACTTTCAGTTTGAGTCGTAAAATAAATACAGAGTGTTAAGAACTGGGGATATTTGCTTAGGAATTGGCGCAGTCAATTTCACTAGAAACCAACCCTTATTCCCTCCTTCCTCATCCCTCTCCCTCTCCCTCTCCCTCTCCTCCCACCCTATATTTAGCTCCTCCTCCACAAACCGCTCT
Organism: Trialeurodes vaporariorum; assembly: GCA_011764245.1. Taxonomy (NCBI): domain Eukaryota; kingdom Metazoa; phylum Arthropoda; class Insecta; order Hemiptera; family Aleyrodidae; genus Trialeurodes; species Trialeurodes vaporariorum. The sequence goes on along the minus strand of VMOF01000111.1, from coordinate 20,491,752 downwards.
TTACCCCTCTCTCCGAAAAGTGCAGATTATGTGACTCTGCTTTTGAGATTTAAACGCCTGAGATACTCCACTTTTAAAGCTATGGCGGACTCAACAAGTCTCAGCCCTCCTCCCCCTCCCCCCTTCTTCCTGCACTGCTACTCTCTCCTCTCTCTCTCTCCGTTCCTCTCTCCCCGTGTCGTAAATGCTGGAACAAAGTTTGCTCGACATTCAAGTTTCATCATGAGTTTGTACGGACGATTCTCTTCGGAATAATCCCCCGTCTCGACTCGCCTCAACTCCATTCATGGACCGGTTTGGTTGAGTTCTCTCTCATAGCAGCACAACAGAGACTCAGCCGCACGTTTAAGTTATTTCAACTTGCTACAAGTATAATTGCGCGCGTCAGTTATGCTACAGGGAACAAATCAACACCAAAAACAGACCTCTCTGAGCTTGGGTTTTAGATTTATTGTTATAGACAAGGAAAAATTGGTACCTTTGCATGTAAGGGCGAGTCAAACATTTTTGACTGGAACTTGGAGGGAGAGCGCGGAAATAACAGAAGAGGAAAGAGAGCTTGAGGTGAAAGGAACTCGAGAAATGAGTGATGCGGGTGAGGAGGGGGGGAAGGGTTGGGGGGGGGAAGTAGGCTAGCTGATACCGAAGGAAATAGGATTCATAGCAGATCGCGCAAGACTTATCTCGATTATTGCTGTTTCATCGGAGCGAAAGCCGTCGATGTTGTTTAACACGGCGGCGCATCAGCCAGGATTATCTTCCATGAAATTTTCTCATTTTCTCTTTGAATATACAAGATGTTTCAGGTTTGACGTCAGGAAATTCTTGAGCTGATTTTTCGTCTCCTATTCCCCCGGCTCTATTTTTCTACACCCTTTTCGTTGCAAAACTTACTCGGAGAAAAATTTCTTGTTGAAATTACGGAACGTATTATTAAATATGGGGTAAAAAGAAATTCCTTTTGACTAACAAGAATTCTTATTGATTCAACAATTCTTTGTTGTCAATTATCAGAACGGTCTGTGGGATCAATGAAAACTATTATTGGTCCAATAGAGCATTCTGATGATATTCAGAAGTTTACAAGAAAGAATCGTTGGGTCAATAAGAATTCTTGTTATTTTAAAATAAATTTATTTTTATCCTATATTTAATAGTACGTTCCGTAATTTCAATAAGAAATTTTTCTCAGTAAGTATGATTTTGACCATTTGAAATCTTAACTAGACTGGCAGGTTCCATAATCTTTGGAGTGACCAGTCATTGAATGAGTCTGTGCAGAAAGGTACCAACTATACTTACACAGGATGTCTCAGGTTTAACGCCAGGAAATTCTGGAGCCGCGAGTTTTCAAGTCAAAAGATCACTATTTTTTCCTGATACACATGGGTGTAGTGCAAATTGAAAGTGCAAATTATGACTATCTCTTTACTCCATTTCGTATCATTTTTCTTTCCGCAAATATCTTACTCCCAAAACTATGTACCAGGAAAAATCGTGGATTTTATGGAACCGGAGTCGTAGTAAACATTTCTAACAGTGCGAGAGCCCATGGTAAAGATGACTCACACACCAAATTTTCCTCATAACCCTTTGTTGCCCAAGAGTACATCTCAGTCTCGTCTGGTTTTTCGACTCCTACGGGTCATCTAGTCGCGGATTTCTAATGCAAATTGATGTGTGTATTGATTTTTTGCATTTTCCATTAAATTCCGTGTAAACTTGGTGGTACTTGTGAGTACCGTCAGTCAGCAAAGGGTTAAGATGATTCCAGGGTCGATTAGTTCCAACCATAGACACCACGTCACGCTGCTCAAAAAGTCAACAGTTTTTGACTAAAATTGTTGAATTTATACTAAGAACACAAATTTGAGGAACGTCAGCACCTGCGAGCATACTTCAGGAAGATACTCTGGAAGTTTAAGCTGAAACAGTCAAAAATAAAGCTGGAAATTATGAAATATACCCATCTTCCCATAAGCCTCAATGAGTGCGAGTGAGGTAGATAGACATATCATCACTCGCACTCTCTCTCACTTATTATAAGCTTATGGCGATACAAATTTCATAATATTATACGGCTTCAATTCTTGACCAATTTAGCTCGTTTTGGGCTCAAAAAATCCATAAAAATATCGCAGGTGCTGACGTTATTAGATTTTGCGTTTTTTCTTCAGTTTCAATTTAAAATGCCAAAAACGCGACTTTTTCGAAAAGCGACAAGTGGCGCTATCCATCGGATTGAAATCTGGAAAAGTTTTGCCCTTTGGAAACACCTCAAGGCCTAGAGAGATCTCGGAGACAGCGATTCTATTCGTGATGATGATGCATATCGTTAATATTACTATCCACCCATGCGTCAAAAGATTCACTTCAGGATCAGGCACACAAAGAGCAATTCCAACTCTTGCTCAGCGTTCAACTTTCAACTTTTCATCGTTCAACAAGTCTCACTTTGTAAAACCTTATCTTTCATTTTGAAACCGTTTCAGAGCTAACCGACACGGAGGCTTTGATGGACTATCTGAGGAGGAAATCTCCTGTTTATCCAGAAGTTGGGTCCCGAATTACGGTGTTGAACAAAGCTCAGCCGAGCAGCAGCTCCTTGGTTGTGCTCAATCTTGTTTTGCTCCTTACAACTTTGTTTTCTTCCCTGTTTGTGAAATAAAATATTGGATTTCCTCAACTGGGTTTCATTTTCTTTCTCTCTCTCCCCCCTCTTACTATTCGCTTTTAACCGTCTTATTCCCCCCTCTCCCTTTTTTTTACTCCGTTCATCAATCACGTCGAATCTGCTGACAGAGGAACTTTCCGATACACTTTTTACTCCTCGGCGCAGCTTTATTACACAGCTTTAGAGCTTCAAAACTTTAACGATCGCCTTTAACGAGAGCTCGTTGCGGATCGAGTTCTCTTTTACATCGTCCCTTATTTCTGATCGGGTTTTGTAATTGAGAACAAACTTCAAACGATCACACTTGATCAAAATTGCTCAAAATCTATTTTTTTTTTCTTTTTTGAAAGACCCCGAGCTTTGTTTCAGTGGCGTAGCGTGCAATTTGGCAGCGTTGAATTTCGTCCATTTAAATCCATGAAAAAGGTCGAATGCGAAGGTTATGTTCACTGAACATCCAGTACTTCGATCTTTTTCATGGGTTTGGATGAACAAACCGCAACGTTGCCAAATTGCACGCTACGCCACTGCTTCGTTTGTGTCTGGATCTTGATTTAAGATCCAAGTGGTGATCACATTTTCGATCTCTGCATTGTTCGCCAGATTTTGGCTCCCGAGATGCAAAGGTGGATCCAGCAATCTGGCAACTGTTCATTCTTCCCATTTGAATGAATAATTAACAATCGATTCTTGAAGGGGCTATAGCCCCGTGACTAATCGACTGTTCTCATGCAATGAAATAGGAAAAATAAACTGTTGTCAGCTTGTTGCATCCGCCAATGCCGAGATGATACATTAACCGAGGAAAAACATAAAAGGCACTAAGTGCAAGGTATGGAGTGAAGGGGGGGGGGGGGCAGTGGTGGCTCGTGCGATTTGGCAACAGTGTTTTTATCCCATTTAAATACATGGAAAACAATCGAAACTCGAGGAGGCTACCAGCCTCCGCTTGAATCGATTTTTACTTTCTCGCTCCCCCCCTAAGGAGAGAAAGTATTGTCATCATGAAAAATTTCGAAGTTGGGGTTTTTCCATATCTTGGCATTTCAGGTCCCCCTGAACTCAAAAATCATATTCCCAAAAAATGTCTGTCCGTCAGTCCGTCCGTCCGTCCGTCTGTGGTACATCATAACTTCTGACCTATGGGTCCATTAGCATCCAAATTTGGCAAGAGGAGTTCTTTCAGATAGTGCTAGAGGCGTTTTCTTTGTTTTTCCTTGAAATTGAATTTGAGGGTTGTTAGGGGGGTTTTTACCCCTAAAATAGGGTAAAAATTGAAATTCCTAAAAAATGGCTCTAAGGATTTCTTTGAAACTAGGTGAAAATATGCTTCTAAGACAGACAAATCGAATGGCATTATTCGTTTTTTCGAGAAAACCCAAATAAAGGTAGTTATGGGAGAGGGGGGTGGGGGAAATGGGGAAAAATACCCGTTTCCGAGACCACCATTGTGAGGACTTTCTTGAAACTTGGAGAAAATATGCTCCTAAGATAGACACATCGAATGGCAGCATTGATTCGACCAAGAAAAACCAAATAAGGGTAGTTATGGGAGAGGGGGGTGGGGGAAATGGGGAAAAATACCCGTTTCCGAGACCACCACCGTGAGGATTTTCTTGAAACTTGGAGAAAATATGCTCCTAAGACAGACGGATCGAATGGCAGCATTGATTTGACTAAGAAAAACCAAATAAGGGTAGTTATGGGAGAGGGGGGCGGGGTAGACAGGTAAAACTTCAATTTTTGAGAGCACCACTTAGAGGTTTGTATTCAGTGGTGTAGCCTGCAATCTGGCATAGCTGCATTTGGTCCATTTCCACCCATGAAAAGGTCAAACTATCAAGAGTACACGGTGCACTCCACCTAATCGATATTTTACATGAATTCAAATGGAGCAAATTCAGTGATGCCAAATTTCAAGTGTTAACACTATTTAAAAAATCATAAATGTACTCACTGTTCTGATTCCAATAAGTAGTAGTGTTTGACATGTAAAGATTTTGATATTAGAGCCGTAATTATGCAGCTCCAAATGAGAAAACACTGAAACCCTGGTTAAGAATTGCTGTGTTTTTCTTGCTTGGAACTACCACAATGAAGGGGGAAAGCTGCCTATATGGCACACATTTAAATTTCGTAGAAGAGTAAAATTAAATACCTCTTTTAAAAAAAAAAAAAACTGTCGGACCATCGGTCAATGATAAGATTTTGATGTTTGACCGGTGAAATTAGATTCAAAGAAAACGAGGTCACTGATGAGGGAACACTAACACACAAACACACGCACACGTTATCACTCAAAATAAGGCTGCTTTGAGATCTGTGTTGACAATGGAGATTCTGCGGTGCACTTGAACTAACTTATTTTCAGAAGATGAGCAAATGTACTAAAAGAGAAAATTGGAGTTTTGACAGACACTATGGGAGATAAACTTAAAGATGACCAAACTCTTCGTGATCATTAGATTTAAACACAAACTACTTAATGGTTAGGCCCTAACCTATTTGCTTCTTCTCAACCAAATGTAAACACGGACAAGAAGGAAGAATTGGCTGTGAGCATTGAATGAAGAGGGAGCGACTGGCACTGCCTGAACTGGGAATTGGGAGGAGTGAAATGTAGGTATAGCTAAGGGGAATCAGGGGTTCTCCCTCCTCCTCGAGAATCGCGGCAAGTCCATGATGCCTGAGGGGTGTCGACTGTCGGAAATGTCCGGGAAGAAATCTGTTTCCATACCCCTCAAGATAGACTCGCCCAACTCTCGAAGACATGGTCTTATCAGTTATCTGGTGGTTGGCGAACACTCATTCGCAACTGCATCACATGGAACTCACACAACTGCTTCGCCGGCAAAAGCGTTTTGTTGAGACCAGAAATACGCTTCACACGACATCTATTCTCAAGCGCGAATAACCACTGAACTTAAAGGTTGTGGGTTTGAATCTCGGTCTGATTATTTTCATGGTCACAGATCTCGTCATCCAGAGTGAACTACCTTCTTATTTCATCCCCTTTTTGAATAATTAGGATCACCACATTTCCTTTGCAAGTATAGTTTCTTTCCTCTTGTCCCGCAGATGCCTTAAAGTAAAGCTAAGTTGATTTTGGAAGTCATCACTTTTCTGGGTTATCTAATCTCAGCAGTATTGTTGAGCCGAAATATGACTATACTTAATTAATAATCTTGTACACCCCTATGCTGTAAAGTATAGGAAACATGGAGCGAGAAAGTCGCGTGCGGGTACCCGCAACATATTGCGCCCCTGCCCCAAAATGACGGCGCGCAGCGCCGTAGCCTGCGCGAAGCGCTAGGGGGATTGGGGGCGAAGCCCCCAAAAATCGGCGCGAAGCGCCGATTTTTTACCTAAGTTTAAGTGGGAAAAATCCATGGTTGCCAAATCTCACGGGCCGCTACTGGGGGGGGGGGGGGTTTGTAATCGTAAACGCGGTCAACAACTGGATCTTAAACCAGGATAGAGTTCGTTTCTGATGGAATAAGAAACTGATGCCCGGATATCAAAAATATGTAAACAAAGCAAGAAACTATATCAAAAAATAAGGTTGGACGCCATTTGATTAGTTTTACACAAGTTCTTTTACCTCCTCTTTTTTCTCTCAAACAATGTTCATTTCCCATGTCTGAATAACCATAGCTCAGATTGAGTAAAATGTTGGGCCCTTTGTGAGGGTAAATAATTGCAGCAAAAATTGCCGTCATTTGTTTGATTTTTGAGACATTGAAAATTCAAAGAAAGAATTTTAAAGCAGAGGATATGACTTTACAGATTTGCTCTATCAGTAATATAGATATATTTTTTTTTTTAAACATGATACTTACTTTTTAGACTACCCTTGTATTTAAAATGTAATAATATAAACATTCGTAATTTATTCTTTATGGTTCATCTGCCAGTAGTACACTATATCACTGCTTATTGCCAGCGTTCCAAGCAACAAGGAGACAGGGATTCTCCAGTTCATTTCCTCTCATGATTAAATTCAAAGATTCCTGGAATCAATCATTTTTTGAGACATCACGTGTATTAGAAGACCACTGTCACCAGTCAATATAACACTTCATACAAAATGCATTTTTTTTCAGCCGTGCTTTCAGACTGCCAGCCACACCTTTGACGCGTCTGATTGAGCTGTCATGTGCTCCTAAAAACCGTTTGTCAACCGGAAAGTTTTTTTTTTTTCGATCCCCGTTTCATTTTTCTCCCTTCAGGCTTAAAAAAAAAAAAAAAACAAGTTGGAACTTGCAACACTGGAACAGTGTTAGCAAAGAGAGCATGAGTGTCGGCCGTAAATCATTGTAAGTGTGGAGTTCCATATTGATAGTACAAAACTGCGACAAAGTCAATCGCAACGCTGCATTTGTGTTTGTATAACAGTGATCGCTGTAAAAATAACTTGATAGGTCAAAGTGGGAATGAAAATTTACTTATAGCGTGTTGAAACAGTTGTTCACGAGGCGAGGTGAATACTGTGGTTTTGAAAATCGATTTCGATAGTGATAGTTCCTTTAAAATCGGATGACGCAATACCAATCCTAGCAAGCCGCAAAGTCTAGTTTAGTTATTTGGGACTTTTTTAGATTTCTCTCGCCTGAACCAAAGTCATCAGGAAGGAAATTCTTAATACCAATCCTAGCAAGCCGGAAAGTCTAGTCTAGTTATTTGGGACTTCTATAGAATTTTCCTCGCTTGAACCAAAGTCATCACGATGGAAATTCTTCGTCTTTATGGTTTCAGCTCTTTTTGTCTCAGATTAAAAAATGAATGTTAATATTGATCAAATGTCATCCGACACTCATCAAGGCCCTTAAGGAACGTAATATGAATTTGAAAAAAGCTCATTCGATTTTTAAGGGAGCTTAAACGGTCCATGAGAGACGAAATTCGCGGATACAGAGTATCCACAGCTTATTTCAATGTTCGATCTGACAAGACCGTGCGCCTTTGAAAAATCGATATCTCGATAGTGAATCGATGTATTGCAATTCGGTTTGCACCGGTCGAAAGCGCTTGCTTGTGACTGACAACCTCGAAAATTTCAGATCCATCCGATTTTATTTAATGACCTTACAGGACCTCTCGCGGCCGCAGTTAGACATTTCTTGTCAGAGTTACGCTGAAACGGGGAGTAGTTTGATATTTTTAATAAGTCCCCCTAAGATGATATTTTTTGGCTCGAAACTGCATTGAGCCCTCTCGGGACATCATTGGGACCCAAAAAAAAGCGGAACCGATATAATACGGCACACGACTGGTTCGTGAGAGACGAAATTCGCCTTTTTCCAGCCTCCAGCGCCCCTCTAAGGTCGATCTGACAAGACCGCACGCCTTTGAAAAATCGATATCTCGAGAACGAATCGATGGATTGCGCACTGCGGTTTGGATTGGGCGGTAGCTTCAGCTTTTAGATAATTCTTGAAAAAAATTCAGATCCATCCAAGTTTTTAAACGGATCTTATGGGACCTCCCGCGGCCGCAGTTAGACATTGTACGTGAGACTTACGCTGGAGTTGGGGCCACCCCCCCCCCCCCCCGATATAGACTTTATCGGTCCGACATTTGTCAGGGCCCTTAATGAACTTCATGTGAACTCAAAAAACTCACATATGACTTCTCACGGCGCATGCTAGGTCCATGAGAGTCGAAATTCGCGGATTTTAGAGAATCTTAGATTTCTGACCCTATACCGCGCGCCTTTGAAAAATCGATATCTCGAGAGTAAATCGATGTATCGCAATTCGGTTTGGACCGATCAAAAGAGTAAGCTTACCGGTACTCGCCGTTAAAATTTTGGATCCATCTGATTTCATTTTGAGACCTTACTTGAGTTACTTGGACCCCAGTTGGAATTATTTTTTCGGAGTTACGCTGGCAAGGGGGTCGCTCCCTCTCTTGGAAAACTGTGGAGGGGGCCCTTTGCTGGGGCATACATTCTATTTTTCACTTTTTTTTTTTTTTTTTTTTTTTAATTTTATATTTGTGTCTAATCTAAGTTGGGGGAGGAGGAGGAGAGTACCTGCAAGTCAACCGGCAATTTACTTTTGATAGTGGCTGCGGGTCGAGGGTGCGGATTGCGGACTTTTAACTTGTTGTGGGGTTTACAGGGTGGCCGTGTCTAAACTTATGAGAAAAGAAGGCAACCACAGACCGGAAGAACGTTCAATTTCTGGTTCAGAGACCATGGACAAAGACATGGGCACCCGCAAAACAATTGCCCGGAGGGGCAACTTTTTGAATGTCAATGGAAGGTCTAGGGGACACCACCTAGAGACGGGCAAGTCTAGAGAACCCCCCCCCCCACTTCCGCCCAAAATAGAAAATAAATCAATTATCCTTCCAAATGGTAGAAATTGTAAGTGATTGTAGCATGTAGTTGTATCAAAAGTAATTCTATTTTTGACGTGTTTGATATTATGAATAAAGTGACAGCATCAGATGATAGAAATAGTAAAAAGCTGAGTACAACTATTCCTTCTTTATTTTCATTGTCCTGATGAATTCTAAGAGTTAACCTATTTAAATTAACAAAACCAAAACTCTTGCCTATACATTCTCTAATCATGTAATTATCGACCAGAGGATTCTGAATTTTCAAGGAAGTTCGCAAAATTCTCGTTGCCAACGGTAGTTGCCAATGTAGACACGTTCATACTAGTAGATTTTAAAACTTCTTTCGGCGAGGGAGATGACGGGTGGGAAGGATGATGTCGTCTGAATCAGAAGGGGGTGGGGTAAAAATCAGGGGGAGGTCTAGATCTGGGGGGAGAGGAATCCTGAAACTGGGGGGCGAGCTGTATAGTGGCAAGGGGTGGTTGGGCACCACTGCTTAGGGGGGGGGGGGTACTTCCCGCCCTGCCCCCCCCCTAAATTACGCCCCTAATTAAAATTGTAAAGTAAACTAAGAATAAAGTTTGTTAACTCTTACTCCTTTCGTTATTATTTGATCTTCGAATGTTCCGATTCTTTTTTTTTGTAAAGTTTTGATTTTTCTGAATTAGGGGGGGGGCGCCCATTGACAGATAAGGGAGAAAGGTAAGTGTAGGAATTTGCACGGGAATCCGGCGTAGTGTGCCGCAAAAATTACTACCAATGGCGGATCCAGAAAAGTCTTTTAGGGGGGGGGGGCTTCACGCCTATGAATTTTCAAATTTGCAGGGAGGAATTTATGGGATTTTTTTTGTTGAAAAAAGGCAAAGGCTACCGTGAGTTGGGGGGGGGCGTGCCTTTCCCGAATCCGCCGCTGATTACCATGTAACACTGAGCCACGATGACCGATGTCGCATAAAACCAGGTAGAAGACCCGTGGCGGGCGTGGCATCCGTGATGGCTGTGAAATTGGGATGAAGTAGATGGACACACATCATTCATGCAATCTGCACAACGCGGCAAGCAACTGTTGTAGGCGTAGGTGCAGTAGTTCGTGGGGAGGGCAAAGGGGACGGGAGGTCGTCGCAAAACCATGGACGAAGATATAACTAGACTGTTGTTAGTCCTGTTTTGCTCTCGACCCCAGCGCTCCAAGCAGCGGTCAGCTGAACTACTCTTTCAAGTGAGCGATCCTGGCGATGTGTCCATGCTCACATGCTGTGCTACTGCTAAAACCGTTGTTGGAGTTGGTCTGTTATGGCATGGCTGTCAACTGTTGTCGGCGACCCAAGAGGATCAGATAACTCAGTATCTCAATGGAAGATCGAAAGCAAGGGAAATCCAGAATCAACTTTGGACAAGGTAACAGAATCATCAGCAAATTAAAAGAGTCGCCTGATCTCTACTAATAAACAAATGTCTATGTACTCTTTCTTGTTTGATTCCGTTTTGAGGTTAACTGTGGTGTATAGTATTTCAGTCCTTGATTAATCATTTTCGACAATTCAGGAATCTTTCAAGAAATACTCCAGACGTTTGCTTTTTAGCGGATTTTGCTTCCTTTTAATTCGCTGATCATTTGTTCCCTTCGTTCAATCGTGATTCAAATTACCTACACGGTATACATTTGCGGGAAGGCATGGGAGAAAGGGAGCCGGAGCGGCCACCGCTGCAGCGGTTTGCTTTTAGTTGACCCTTACTGCTGCTTGGAGCGCTGCGGTCGCGCTCGAAAACCCGCTAACAGGTTTTAACACGGGCGGAGATAGGAAGTCGGCAGTTCTTAGTTATATCTTCGTCCATGGCTCGGAATGGTCTTAAAATTTTCCTTAGGATTTGATCTAGAACGCAACGTTCTTACATTTTCGAAAAGTTAACTCTAGCTCTCGCAATTAACGATTAAAGGCGGAAAAAGCATGGTTTCAGGACCGCGGAACAGTGGCGTTATCTAGCGGATGAGAATCTTACTACAGGTCGCTGAGGATTCACCTTAAAACGCAACGCCGATCGCGTTCCCCAAACGAACTCTTTTAGCGGACCGAAACATCAACAATAACAGGATTGGAAATTTGAAATCATCTAAATGCATTTTAAATCGCAGAATACACGAAACATGGACACAATCCTCTGATATAAAACCCCAATATCTCATACAGAAAATTTCGTTGAAGTCTGATCCAAATTAGTAACGTAATTACATTCCCAAAAATGCTTAACCTCAATCTTGGCCAAAAACTCCCGCCACAAAGAAAAGCGACAATTGGAGGACACCGATTGGCGGAATCACATGGGTCAATCGGTCCTCGAGGACCCGTTCTCGATACTGAAACCAAGCGATCCCCCGAGCGGACCCCCGAACCATGCCGTTCCTATAAGAAAAGCATTATTGACCTTGTAGAAACGATTTCAATAGAGCATGACACTCATGCTCTAAAAAAAAATTGTTCGGAGGGTCTAACTCCTCCTGATATTCTGGAACGGAACTGTGAGAATAAATAATTCACGAGGTGTGCGTTTCACTCACATCGAGAAGCGCGTCTAGCTGCTCAAATAATTACGATGGAGCTGACCACGAAAATGTGGGCGATTTTTTTTTTCCTCCCTCAAACTTATTTTTCATCCCCATTTTCTTCTTTTTTTTGAGCTGTGAGAACGAGAAATATTCTCCTCGGTCGAAAAAAAAAAAAAAAAAAGAGATGACGCATTCGACGCTCTTGGCCGGATAATAGTGAGGACGGACGCTGAGCCATTTCTCGGAGGAAGGAGGGAAAAAGCAGGAGGAGGAGAAATAAAGGGGTGTCTTTTTGGAACTGGAATTAGGTGGGTTCTCGAAAAATTGGAGCAGTATTCTAGCCACAACGATAAAGTAAATAAAAGCGAGTTTTGAAAGATAACACTTTTGACGCGTGCGACTCTTTTCCTCTCCTCTCTCTCTCTCTCTCTCTCTCCCTCTCCCTCTCCCTCTCCCTCTCTCTCTCCCTCTCTCTCTCTCTCTCCCCTCTCTCTCTCTCTCTCTCTCTCTCTCTCTCTCTCTCTCTCTCTCTCTCTCTCTCTCTCTCTCTCTCTCCCCTCTCTCTCTCTCTCTCTCTCTCTCTCTCTCTCTCTCTCTCTCTCTCTCTCTCTCTCTCTCTCTCTCTCTCTCTCTCTCTCTCTCTCTCTCTCTCTCTCTCTCTCTCTCACCTTCGCTTCTCGCATTGTTGCCAGCTGTAAGATTTCATATCATTCATATCAGGTCTGAGACGTGAGACTGAAACGAGACAGTTAACCAAAAGCCGAACCTGAATGAACCGGCATTTGAAGCCCTCACAAATAAAAAAAAAAGATTTGCTCTAAAACCTAATTTGATGGAAATAGACAATCTTTCTGTTCTCAAAAACCAAAGAACCAAAAAAGAAAACAAATATTGTCTCGGATCATATTCCTCGCATCACTATAACGGTTAGATGTATTATTTTCGCATAGCTCTCCCACTCTACATCACACCGAATTACATAGAAAAAGACAGAGAAATGTACATTGTATAACCTATATTTCCACCAATATAAATGCACTCTCCACATCAGTTCCGTAAATAACCCATTAGACTCTGGATAAAAGTTGAACGCTAAATACCTCCAAAGCAGTCATCTCAGTAACTTATTAAAATGAGTCTTCAAACGCGCACGTAGCGTGCGTTGCATGACCGTAATGACGATGCATCGGGGGTACATTAGTGGAGAGGAAAAGATACCTGACCAGGATATGTAATAAGCAACGTACCTATTGCATAATGCATGTGCATGTGTGTGTATAATTCGTGCACTACATATTGCATACCCTTGTCAGATATCCTTTTCCCCCTTTTCCTAGTACGATGAAGTACTCGATGCTTGCTTGGTGCTCGTTGCTGTAACAGACTAGTTTAGTAGAGCGATATATCGTATCGATTGCCGTCCGAAGACCTCTGGTTCCGAACAAACTCTGATTCAATGTAGGCTCCCCGTAAGCGCATTTTTGAAAAAAAATTAAATCTATTAAATCAAACTATTAATACAACCTATTTGTTATTATGAATTCTGAGTCCTCAAAAATGATTAACTATATATACCGGGTTCCACGACTATATGTATAAAACTGCCGAAATCAACAGAATATTACGGATTGAACGATGCATTTTGAGGTTGGAATCACTGAAATTTCATTGTTGTTGTGGAATGGGCGATTTCAACCTCAAAATGCATCGTTTAATCTATAATATCGTGTTGATTTCGGCAGTTTTAATCGTAAAACTACAGGCATGGTCAAGCATTTATGAGGACGTAGAATTCATGATCGCAAACATGTCGCATAAATTGTTTGATTTAATATCCTAAATGTCCCTTCAAAATGCACTTACGGAGAAAATAGATTAAATCAGAGTTTGTTTGGAACCAAAGGTCATCGGTCGGCAATCAATTACGATAGATCTATGTACTAAAATAGTCAATAATGCGATCGATTATGCGTTTTGATATCCTTACAGATCCATACATAATACATAAATCCATACATATACATAATCTGTATAGGGAATTGGTTATGGAACGTATGGACCTGTAAAGACCATTTTTTCCAGGGATCTTCTTTAGTCAGAGACGAGATAGTCACAACTTAGGTGAGGCGCAAAAAAAAGAGAACAAAAATGTTCTGGGTCTTTCGTAAAACTCCCCTTTGAGTAGATGAAGGTTGAGAGCTTTTAATTTGGAGTTTGTTTACTACTTTAAAAAAAATGAAAATTAATGTTTTTTTCAAAATTTGTTTTTCACTTATTGTTAGACTCATTGATCACAATGCCTTTCTGAAAATCTTTAGTTGCACTGTTAAAACTTGGCTCAGTTTTTACAGAAGTTTTTTTTTTTTTCTTTTTTCGACATTTTATTGCTTTAAGGGATGGAAATTCGGCAGCTCTGCTCATCTAACGTTTTTTGGATTTCTATTCGGAACTCTAAGGTGATTAATTCGTTTCAATGCGACCACACAGAAAAAAATGGGGGCATTATTTTTTGCTTCATCTGCAGCTGCTAAGTGAGACAACCACGCACGCGAAGCGAAAAAGTGAGCAAGCTTTTGTTCAAGCGTAAATTATGTACGCTTCTCTGCTTGATTGTCTTTCGTGAAAACGAAAAGTTAGACAGAATGACGTCACAAAAAAAAAAAAAAAAAAAAAAAAAAAAAAAAAACTGACGTAGCAATCCGAGAGGCGGTAAGTGTGGGTGGATAAAATAATGTAGGTATTAGAAATCTCTTCGAAATGGAATCTACTTTTTTATTTTTTATTCAGAATAATGTTACTCACGCGTGAAGTTTTAAGCGGTAGGTATATGAGCGTTCCCGGAAAGGATTTCAGGAAACATCAAAATTTAATAATTCTACCGGTGGAAATTTTCAAAAACTTCTCTTCCAGGGTCTCAACAAGAATCCTGTATCATTTTCATGTACATATATTTCATGGAACTAGTATACTTTCAAGCCCAGTAGAGTGCCCTGGTAAAGATGATCCATATAGGTCCATAACAAATTCCCCATATGGAGTATGGATATGTATATAGATCCATATATGGATCCATATAGATATGTATGGATCCATATGGATATGTATGGTGAATACATGTCCATACGGTCTGAGTTATTGGTTAAGGACCTATATGAACCATTTTTATCCGGATAGCGAGTAATTCAGCAACGTAAAACACAATCCCCATTGAAACCCATGTTAAAGATCGAACAATTAGGAGATCAGTCAACGCCTTCGAATTCAACCTTTTACAAGGGTTTAATGTAATTTACATGCGTTAAATGGACCCAAAGAAGTTCAGATTATTCTTCGGGAGGTAAATTGATAATAATATTTACATAGATTTAAATGAAGGAAGTGAAAATATATTTTTGCCACATTGCAAAAGACGATACTAACCCGGCACTGGCAGTCTCTATTTCTACTTTATCAATGGAATTAAAAACAAACCGATTTTCAGATGGAATTAAATGAGAATAAATTATCATGAAAATACTTCCCCTCTTGAGATCACAAATTATTTGATTGCTTTTTATTCTTAAACTTGAAAGTTGAAAATTAAAATCAATTCGATTGTATTTACTATTATTAGAAAAAATAATAATTAAGTTTGATGTGAGAAAGTGCTCGAAGGGTATTCCCTACAATTTATTTAAAATTCAATTCGATGCATTAGTGAACGTTGGTATATTCACTGGAAGACATTTTTAGAAAGAAAGGAAAATATTATGATTTCTTTGTCTGGTCATGCAGGAGCGTTTCATATCACTTATTGATTTAACCATGACAATTGAATTCATGATTCTTTTTCATTTTAGGATTAAAAAAAGGGGACAAACAATACATAAAAGGGCTTGAAATCGCATTCACGGCGACTTCAAAAGGCGAGCCGATTGTGGCCCTTCTATTGATAAAGCCTTTCGTCACCACACGATGGTCCTAGATCGAGAAAAAAAGTGGCCAAAAATTCAGTGGAAAAAAAAGTCATCAAAAAATATCGTTTTCGACCTTTTTAAACTTAGTTAAAACTTCCCAGAGACATTCCTTGGGTTTAAAGTACTCGTTATAAAAGCATTCTCTGAAATTAAAATTGGCCTTGAAATTTTATAAATGATAAATTGATGAGCCCGACCCCTATCATGCATTGACTCGCTCCAATACATTATGATCTGAGATCGAAAAAATAGGCCAAAAATCAGTAAAAAATAATCATCAAAAATCATCGTTTCCGACTTTTTAAAACCCATACATGCCCAACTTTATTTGAGCGTGTTGGGTGTTTTTTTTTTTTTTTTTCCTCAAAAAACACCGCATCTTAGAGTAAAAACAATTTTAAATTTAAAAATTGTGAAATTTTCTGGTCCACCTAAATTATTGGTGCTGAAAGATCACGACATTGATTTTTGAATAAAATTAGCCTAAATTTACTATAATTTGGTCCAAAAAAACCATTATAAGAGGGTCGTTAACGACCCAATGGGCATATATGGGTTGAGATTAATTTAAGAATTTCCGTTGACATTTTTCAAGATCAAATTACTTGTTAAAAGTGTTTTATATGATTACAATTGGTCTTAACAGTAAAAAAATGAGAAATTGATGAGAAATTCACTTTCTGAATTTTGGCCACTTTTTGACGATCTCAGCTCAAAGTGCACTGTGCGCTGGTATCATATGACTGCATGGTGAGTTTCTGAAGCCCCTTTTTCTTTCATTATTCCACATGATCAAGCGCTCTTCTAAAACCGGATTCGCTTCCGATTCCACCGATCCTCTTCATGAAGCTATCTGAGCCACTTACTTTGTAAGTATAGTAGTTTGAGTAGTTTGGTCGGCAATTCAAGTATATAGGTCTGTATTCAAATATCCTCTCAAGAATGCGGCCGTATATAGTGGCAGTGATTTTGTGGTATTTGCTTTTCATTAGTTTCAAAACCGATACTTTGTTTTCCGTTTTCCCCTCGATTTTGCATGCAAGGAAAACCAAAGTACCACCCCTTTTTTTCAGAGACGGGGAGTTAGGGTTAGAGGGGGAAAAGGGAAATCAACTACGCCGTAAGTACTCACTTGTTGATTCAATCAGGGCTGCCGTTTTGCGTATAATCAATGCTATTTTTCAATTCACCGATGATTCCACCGGTTGAGAAAAGATTACACAGTTCAGTTCAGAGCATGACTGTAATAAACTAAAATACTCGCATCTGTAATCTTTCCTCAACCGATGGAGTCGTCGATGACTTTTAAAAACTTGCGGATATTTTTATTAATCAACGGAGTTTCCACCGATTAAGGAAAGATTACAGATCAGAGTATTTTCGTGCATTGCAGTCATACACTGAACTGAACTGTGTAATCTTTTCTCAATCGGTGGAATCATCGGTGAAAAGAAAAATAGCATTGATTATACGCAAAACGGCAGCCCTGGATTCAATATAAAGGATTCAACTTTAATTAACTTTCCTGTGTATTCAGCCTTACTCCTTTTTCGAGTCCTACTTGTAAAAATTAAGCACTGCGCCCCCGCCTCTTTTTGAATCACCCTTAATTTCGAAATGCTACTATTCTCTCTCTGCCTTACTTGGAAAAAAAAATGTTTTTGGTGAAATTACAAAAAATAAAAACGATAAAAACCACGGGAATACAATTTACATTGCAAAAATTTCATTTTATAAAATGCAGATTTAGAAAAAAAAATTGTTACTGATGTAGCAATATTTTTTTGCCTCATTCGCAATTTTGTATTACTGAAACTAGCATTATACGAAGTTTTTGCTAAACTACACTATAGCAGCATTGACTTTTGAACATAACATATTTTTTAATAGTTGATTAGTATTTTATCGCATAGCTATATTTTTTCACTTTAAAGTTTATTCCCGGTTTTCAGCAATTATACTACATTTAAAAAAAAAAAACAAAACAAAACAAAACAAAAAATAAAAACACTTTTTTGTGCAATTGAACACTACCGATAGTTGAAGGGTCGACTTAATGTCCTATACAGAAATCCGAGCATGAGTCAAATATTGCAATATTAATATGATATGCGTGCGCTGGAAATGCTCCTATTATTGCGATCGTCCACAAAAGCAATGTGGTATGAATTCCCATACATTATAAATTCTCCTCCCTTCAGAAAAAAGCCAATGAATATCCATAATAAATTCAAAATCTACTTATTAAGGCACAAGTTCCTATTTAAATCCATATTTCAAAGTAGCGAGCTCGCATTCCCCTATCGACAAACAAGCACTTAATTGCTATCGATAGACAGTAGACACCATGTACTACTTACAGTATAATCATTGCAGGTTTCAGATAAAAGGCATTAAAACTTATGCTAAAAGTTTTAAACTTTCAGAATTAATTGAATCGAGATTTTACTCAGTGCATGAACAGAAAAAGGAGCTGGGGGAGATAAAAACCTACGAATTTTCTCATTTATTATACTCCTATATTGCTGCCATTCTTGTAAAGCACCCGAAAGTTACCTTGAACGGCTAGTTTACAATAATTTCTGAGCCAATATAGAAACCTCTCAAAGCTTGCCGGCGAAAACCAATTTCTCGGATGAAAATAAACACGCTCGAATTGCTTCGAAAAGGAGGTCAGAGTTTCCCAAATAATTAAGGATCCCTTTGCTAGCGTTTCAATTAAAGGTAAACGGAAACTATGCTTCAATCGAACGTCTTAACTCCACCGGAAACCGGTATATAAAGCTCTAGCAAGTAAATTACTGGAACAGTTAATAGCGTCTCGTTTAAAAACTTAAAGTCTACGACGCGCTCGCTCTGTGTGAACTTGCAAGGTTCAAGACTTCCGTCAATATCCTTGCCGTCTGCCACTAGCGGATCCAGGATATTGTCTTCTCTCTCTCTCTCTCTCTCTCTCTCTCTCTCTCTCTCTCTCTCTCTCTCTCTCTCTCTCTCTCTGACCATTTGAATGCATGTGTTAGAACAAGATAGAAGAGGGGATGAATACATCGTGTCTGCCCCTAATCCGTCCTTTTCTAACACACGCGTTCCAATGGGAGAAGAGAGAGAAACACAAACTCCTGAATCCGCCAATCAGTCAGCTAATGCTACGGCCACCCGGCTTTGTAACGCGAGGGTTAAATCATTATCCTTATATTCAACAAAGTTTCAATCTTTTGATCATGATTTTTTTGCACTATTGGGTCTGTTGCAAAGGGTAAAGCTATTTTTAAAGATAAAATAAAAAATTGCTAGGGAGGGTCTTTTCTTAGGTAAAACCTCCCAAGCATCAGAGAGATCGAAAATTGACTCTCAAACTCAATAAATACGTTGGAACAAAATTCCACTATGACGCTAAAATGAGAGGGTCACAATGGAGGGGGGGGGGAGACCAATTGAATCTAAACTTTCTATGCTGAGAAAACTGATTGACGCAACTCTTATAGTATACGCAGAGACTCTAGTTTCCAATAAACCGCTTTGTGAATCTGATTCGAGCTAAAATTCAGCTCATTACGAGCGACCAAAACAATTTTCAAACAAACCGCCCTCTCGTTCAGTAAAAAAAACAAAAGTTCTCAAATGACTCCTACGTCGCATTTCAATAATCAAAACCAAACAGCACAATGATCATAAGTTTCAACGCGCATTCAATTGAATGGTTGATTGATTCAGAAAACCGCTCACCGACAAAAGATTGCAAAATAATTGAATAAATAGAATACTTTCCTCTCCCCCATTCCACCCTGTCCCCCCTGACTCATACTTCCCCCCCTCAACCCCCCTCAACCCCCCTCAAGGTTTGATCGCTCGCTCTCTCTCCGTGAGTGTCAATTCCAAACTTCTGTAATCATGATAAATCGCAAGTCAGAAATTCCTCGAATCTACGTCTACGCACAGTCTTTCCGTCATTTCTCAGGAACCGTTTGCGAAGTTTTGAAATAGGTCACTTCGCAGTTACTCAGTCAAGTGTTTTTTGAATCCCTTTGCCTTAATCAAATTGCTTCCTTTGATTGGCAAACCAATTTCATTATACCCTTATTTATGTATACACAGTCATCGCAGTTCTCCGCTCATCAAATATGTTTTACTAACCAAAATGCTAACTCATGCTAACTGTCAACATGATGACATTTAGCTAATCATTTTTACCAGGGTTGTTTCGCCCTTTCAACCACCATCTTAGGCTTTCCTTTTTTTGTGGGTTTATGAGTAAACTTTAGGTTTATTTGATACTCTCAATGTGATTGTCACGCAATTTTACACTAGAATCAATCAGTCCTCCATATTGCTGTAGCAAAAGTATGCAAAAGTCAATTCGCCAAGCAATAATGCTAAATCAGCAAATACACTAAATTGTTAAAATGGAGAAGTTGAATTATGCTGATTGCAACCAGGCAACACTGCTGAAACATCAAATACTGCGTTGTTAAATAAACAAGTGCGCTGAATCGCTACAACAGCAAAATTCAAGTTTATTGATGTTATAAAGTGACACTGCTGAATCAGCAATCACTGTTGTAAAATTAACACGTGATATACTGTAACTTTAACAAACTCAAGTTTTTTATAATAGCAGAAATTTTTCAGTGCTGGTAAAAAAACTAAGTTTTGTTTCAGTTTTAACCCGCATATATGCCCATTGGGTCGTTATCGACCCAATTTTCATGGCTTTTTTGGACCAATTACAGTGAATTTAGGCCAATTTTCCTCAAAAATCAATGTTGTGATCTTTCAGCACCTATGTATAATTTAGCTGGACCAGAGAATTTCACAATTTTTAAATTTAAATTTTTTTTAACTCTAAGATGCTGTTTTTTGAGAAAAACACCAAAAAACACCCAACATGTTCAAATAAAGCTGGGCATATATGGGTTAAGTTAAAAAAACATTTAAAACGCTTAGTAATTCGATCGTCCTATCCATTAATCCTTATGTACGTGCTCGATCACGCGGGTATGCATCCCGAGCATTTCACATGTTTAGAAACTGAGACTATCCGCTTTTGTTTTGTTGTCCCTTCCGTGAATCACAAAGGTAAAATTTGTGTAGTCGGAGGTTAATTAAACAACATCCTCTTCCATTGCCTCCTCCTCCTCCCCTCTCTTTCCCTCCCCCTTCCTTCCCCACAACACTTTACTATCACGCTCTATCGAATCAGCTTCGCTTCGTTCGGGGATATCAAATCTGCCTTTGGTCCTCCGCGGAGGGCTATTCTATGCTAATATTCTCTCCCTTTTCTCTGAATCGACCGCAGCGCAGTCGCGTGGCAAAGGGATGCGCCCGTCCTCGTTTCCCCTGTCATTTCGCCTTCACCAAAATATTTATTAATTAAGCTTCCCCAATTCCTCTGCCTGGACTATTTAGGAGGATGGAAATTTTAGGAAGAATGGAGGAAAAGCAAGAAGGGGTGTTGATCAAAATCCACGGCTCCGAACTCTCTAATTCGTTCGTCGCGGAGCACAGTTGTATGAAATCGAAGAAAAAGTGGGAAAAAATCAGTGAAAATAAAACATAAAAAATCATATTTTTCCAGCGTAATACCCTAGCAGCGTGATCCGGGGGGGGGGGGGGTTGTTAATGTGAACTTTTGACTAAGTCCAATTTCTTTTAAAAATAAAAATCGGAAGTTCCTAAAAATTACTACAAGCTTTCATGTAAGCCCTGATAAAAATGTTACATGACCTATTTTCCGTGAAGATCGACGTGATTCCCATACAAAGGGTGTCCCAAAAGTAAGTGGACTGATGCTGTCATTTCAAAAGTATTCAATCTAGAGACTTGATCTTGGTCTTATTTTAAAGATCAAATCATTTTATTTCGATTAAGACCAAGATCAGTTCAGTTCATTAAAAATTAAAAAAGTTATGATTGTTTTTGTGAAGGGTGAACGCGCGCCGCCTATAGGTTTTTGACAAAAAAAATCTTACCAATTATTAATCTTCTACTCCGCTATCCCCCGACTCCACCTGAATTTCCGGTTGCTTCTCAAAGTATTTTCCGCCACTTTCCAGACATTTGTGCATTCTTTTCTCCCATTTTCTAAGAAACGTCTTCTCAAATTCTTCTTCTGGAATTTTTTTTTTAGGGTTTTTTGAACTGCTGTCTTGATTTCAGCCTTTGTCTCAAATCTTCGTCCACGAAGATCCCTTTTCAATGTTGGAAACAGCCAGAAGTCGCATGGTGCGAGATCTGGACTGTACGTTGGATGTCTCAACAGTTTAATACCCTTCTTCTCTAAAAATTCACGGGTAAAATTTGATTTATGCGGCCGCGCATTGTCCTGATGCAGAATTCATGAATTCTTTAAGTGAGGCCTTTTTTGTGTAATGTGCTTTCGCAACTCAACCAAGACATCGCAGTAGTATTCACTGTTAATAGTCATGTTGTATGCTACAAAATGCTGATAAATCATGCCTTGACTATCAAAAAAAGCAATTAGCACTTTACAAGCAGATTTTTCTTCAAAAGTTCATTGGAAATGTATAAGAGCTGAGTAGAAAACAATTCAACAATTATTTTCAAAAACCTATAGGCGGCGCGCGTTCACCCGTCACAAAAACCGTCATAACTTTTTTTAATTTTTAATGAAATGAACTGATCTTGGTCTTAATCGAAAGAAAATGATTTGATCTTTAAAATAAGACCAAAATCAAGTCTCAAGGTTGAATACTTTTGAAATGACAGCATCAGTCCACTTACTTTTGGGACACCCTTTGTAGATATTGACTTAGAGAGGTAGTGTTGACGCACCTAGAACGACAATCTTTGGAATTTGTCAACATTATTTCTGCTATTACTGGACGAAAATTAATGAAAATGATATCGAGTGTTTACTTTTCAATAAGAAACACTTTTAAACACAAAGTAATAAAGTCAGAGGCAGGTTCGGCTTTGATTTGAAAGACTTAAAGTTGAAAATTTGCCAAAGATTATAGTTTAAGTGTGCCTACACTTCTGAAACGAGCTCTAGTTCCGATGGAATTCTCTATTTTCTTGGAAAAGTGGTCATGGAACATTTGGACGAAAAAAAAAATGTTCTTCATGTGATCTTACGGGCTTGCTTTATGTATAGTTTCAGAATACGTAATTCCTCTTTTGGATTATCTTACAAATATCACTCAAATTTTAAAATTCAAAGAAATCGAAGGAACGTTTGTTACAGTTTTTTAGGAATGTTTGAACTTAGCACTTTTTTGGTAATTTCCTCTATTAATATTTAAAAGTCATCGAATTTTCAAAAAAAAAAATGGACAAAGTTTTATTCCTCGGAGAATACATACTGGACAAGAAGATTTTTCCAGATTTGAAAAATATAAAAAAAAGCAATCAGCAATGCTTGTAGTTGTAGTGAAAACTCAACCCCCCCCCCCCCACTTCTGGATATTAGAAGCATGTTTAAAATTCCTTAGGCACACACAAGTTTTAACTTTAAAATTTACTTAAACTTTTTTTTTTTTTTGACCATTGAGTGACGGTGCGCGGTGTGGTATGACCACAGCGTTCGCCTCAGTCCGTTTCTTGCGCTCGCTTGAATCGAATAATAACTGAGATACGGAGCGAGTGATGAGGCGAGCGCTCTCTGTGACGGAACTTGAGCACTACAGCGTTGCCATCCTCACTCCTCAGAACTATATATCAGTCGATCTTAAATGCACGCAAACCAAGAGGAGTATAACCACAGAGTAGCTTTCTGGGACGTAGTTCTGAACACAACAATTGCAACATAAAATGTTTGCCATCAAATGCTCAACAGTATCAGGAAAGTACACCGTACACGCAGACTGATTTTATGATTATTTTAAGGGCTTTATTAATTTTATACCTAGAAATACGACTGTTTTCCTTTGAGTAAAATTTTATTGACAACTATAGCCAAATTTAAAAAAAAAAAAAAAAAATTGTCCAAACTTTGAAACCACCGCCCCCCTTTTGAGCAACGATTTTTCAAAGTTTGGAGCAAAAAATTAATTTTTTTAGAAGTTTGTCCAAAGTTATCAATGAAATTTTACTCAAATTTGACATTTGGCTTGAATAAAATTTAAATTTAAAAATACGACTATACGACAAATTTGAGTAAAATTTTATTGATATATTTAGCTAAAATTTTATTTATTTTTTGTCCAAACTTTGCAAAGTTGCAGCTCAGAGGGGAAACGTTTTAAGACCCAAAGTTGGGGGGGGAGGGGAGAATATTCTTAATTTGACTTAAAGAATCAGTTTCAGAAAATCCCGACGTTACATCAGAAACACCATGTATACATAAACGGGGCGAGACTCAGCTAGATCCAGTGTCATCGAAAGAGTCCACGAAAAGAGCGCTGGTTAGAAATAAGGTCCGATCGGTATTGCTGTACCCAATAAAATTGACGCGTGAAAACGAAATTTTTCATGAAATTACTCAAAATAAATTACAATTCTAACACCCAAACTTTATTTAAATGAGAGCAAGTTTTTGAATTTCCCGCCAAACGCATTTTTCTACTTAACTTACGTAACGTAAAATTATCTCGAATTCTCCGGCCGACTTTGGCAACACTGACGGTGGAGCACCCGAACGAGTACATTACTTCCAATTAAGCGAAAAACAGTCGGAGAAGCGAGAATAGGGTTAACCTAAATTGGGCGTTCAGAAAATAAGCTGAATATATAGGAGAGAAGAGGGAAGAAAAGGCGATGAAAGAGGGTTGAGGGGCAGATATAAACCTATTTCACTGGTTCTAGTGCAGCATGTACGGTGGAACCTGATATCTTACAACGTTGCATTTAGTTTATTCAAATTCATGCGAAAAATCGAATTTTAGAGTTTTTACTGCAAACCCTGCGCTTAGATCTTTTTAAACCCATGCATATACTTGCAGCTGACCTATTGATCGTTTTAATTTATGGTAAATGCAACGTACACTATGGTAAATTAAGTTAACTTGTTGGTACATTTTTCCATCATTTAGTGAAATTTACCATACTTGAAAGCTGACTCCAAAATCAGCTATGCAGATGGTAAATTATAACAGTTAAACAGTTATTCTTCTCGGTGCAATACTGCAAACCTTCAGGCCAATTATTTCCTAAGGATCAACTATTTCTCAACCCTATTACAACAAGGGTCGGTTACCAGAATAAAATCAGAGCTGTAAATAGCTCGAATTTAGTGGATAGTTAACTATTCCTACTTCGCGGTGTTCATGTTGCCTATCCCGGTAATTGAAGGCACTTGGTGAGAAATTATTTTTCAAATTTTGACTACTTGGAGTTGCTTTTTATACTGTCAATGATACGAACAAAGAAGGCACAAAGAAAGAAGTTACTCTGGAGTAGTATTGAAAGAAGTAAAATCTATAGTTAGAGTTCGTTTCGGAAGTTTAATGTAGGCGCAGTTCACCAATAATCTTTGGCGAATTTTCAGTTTCCACTCCGTGGAATCAATACATTTGCCAGTGAATTTTGACATTTAGATTTTGAAGCGTCTTCAAATGAAAAGCCAAAGCTCAAACTCATTTTCATTCATTTTTATTTTGTAACACGAGAAATAACATTGGAAAAGTGCCGAAGATTATCGGTCGGGTTCCGGGGCCGTTACTTTGGTAACCATCGTAGCAGGGCTGCCGTTTTGGGTAGAATCAATGCTATTTTTCTAGTCACCGATGATTCCACCGGTTGAGAAAAGATTACACAGTTCAGTTCAGTGTATGACTGTAATGCACGAAAATACTCTGTTCTTTAATCTTTCCTTAATCGGTGGAAACTCCATTGATTAATTAAAATATCCGCAAGTTTTTTAAAGTAATCGACGACTCCACCGGTTGAGAAAAGGTTACAGATGCGAGTATTTCAGTTTATCATAGTCATGCTCTGAACTGAACTGTGTAATCTTTTCTCAACCGGTGGAATCATCGGTGAATTGAAAAATAGCATTGATTCTACGCAAAACGGCAGCCCTGCCGGTTATAGGTTTCCCGTTCAAGGTTAGATTAGGTCTAAGGATATAAATTATACCGGTATGCTCATCTGACTTTACGCCACAAATTCAGGGGCGCGCAGTTCAAAATTTGAAGCCAAGATGGCCGACAAAAGCAGAAAAACACGACGACCCACTCAGGTGACTTCGAGAGTATCGCACGAAGTCTCTCGAACGAGTCGGCGTGTTTTTCTGCTTTTCTCGACCATCTTTCTGCGAGCCACTGAATTTGTGGCGTGAGATGAGATGAGCATACCTTGATGTATAAATAATCAAAGAGTAAACAAGAGTCACAATTGAATAGAAGGCCTGCGTGGTCAACGAAGATAAGGGACCGAAAACTCGGGCTGGCCTCTGATTGGCTGCAAGCGTGGGTCCAAACTTTTTTTGGTCTTATGAAAATTAACACGGGATTTTCATTCCGGGCCGTTTATCTCGAAACTTGTGCAAAATTGACCCGTGGAAATACTACGAGTCGATGTAGTACATTTTTCTCAACAAATTGATAGGTCATTCGTACCAGTTTATTGAAAATTCGAAAAGACTCTCTCAGTTGAAAAGTATAAATAATACTGTGTTTTCATGCTTGGCGAGTGAGTGACTAACTCACTATTATGTGTATTTTTCATCTGAGACAGTCTCTTCGAATTTTCAATAAACTGGTAGGAACGTGTTCCTACCAGTTTGTCGAGAAAATTCTGCTAAATCGATTCGCATTAAAATCAAAAGCGTCAATTTTGCACACGTTTCGAGACAAACGGTCCGGAATGAAAGCCCCGTGTTAATTTCCATAAGGCCAAAAACAGTTTAGACCCACGCATTACCCTCCAATTCCAGCCAATCAGAAGCCGACTCTTATCAGCATATTGACCACGCTATAGCTCTCAATGCCATTGCAATTCTTGTTTACTCTTTGTGTATAATCTATAACCTTGGGTTAGGTCAAGGTACTATATTTAACAGGTATGCTCGACTCGCTTCCCGCGTCATCTTCAGTGGCGCGCAGTTCAAAAAGCATTCCAAGATGGCCGATAAAAGAAGAAAACATTGTATACTCTTTCCAGAAAACATCGGGCTATTTTCTGCTTCTCTGGAGAGGGAAGCCCAATGTTTTCTGGAAAGAGTATACAATGTTTTCTTCTTTTGTCGGCCATCTTGGAATGCTTTTTGAACTGCGAGCCATTGAAGATGACGCGAGAAGCGAGTCGAGCATACCTGTTAAATATAAGTACCTTGGGATTAGGTACCAATTAGGTTATAGGTTAGGTTAATCTAAACAAAATAAAAAAGCTAAAAATTATTCTTTCTGTAAAAGTCCACACTTTAGTGGAGAGAGAAACAGTAGAATGCCCCACAAGTATTGGAAAGTAGATTGGTGCTCTCACAGGTGCTGGCTCGTAGGAGAGAGAAAGAGGGAGAGAAAGGGGGAAGAGAGAGAAATGAGACTTAATCCCTATAGTTTTGTTATTAAAGGTCGTCAGACCCAGCAAACATTACGATGAGTGAATTGTCGTTTGGCTTTTGTCTCCGGCATTCAATGGACACTCTCACCTCATTCATCAATGTCACTTTTGTTTTCTGACAGACCAACTTTAGCCTTCAGCAAACCCTTGCGGCGGCGTTGAGAGATCGGCATTTATTCTTTGTGAATATTGATCAGTGGCGTCGCGTGCTATCTGGCAACAATGCGACTCCTCCATTTAAACTCCTTAAATACATCGACTTTTCCTCGTGCACTGTGCATCTCCTGAATTCGACCTATTACATGAGTTTAAATGGGTAGAATGCAGTGTTGCCAAATTGCACGCGACGCCACTGATATTGATCATTCATACCCATCCGTTTTATCTTGATTTCTATCAACGACACCTATAACAATCCTTCAGTCCAACACTGGTTTCAAATGCTCCTCTCCGGCGTTCTTTTTTTCCCAACCTCATCTCTCGTATTTCAAACGTTTCAACTTTGCTTGGAGGCGAATGTTTTTCTAAACTTCACAAAACAAGTCTAATCTTTCTTGCTTATATTTTGTTTCTCAAACACACCAACTTCGCCTGGAGGCAAACGTATTTGAAACCTCACAATATTTACTAGTCTAGGCTTTATTACTGTAACGAAGAAATTGAACATTAAAACAACAATGGGTCTGTTGCAAACTTTTGCTACAACGATTAAGAGTGTTTAAACTAATGTAAAATCGCCTGAAAAGTCCATTGGTGGCATCAGAAAGTCATAAAATGCAATAATAAACTCACAATAGGTGTTTAATGAAATTAAAGATGGCGGAGAAATATCGAGCAATTTGTTTGCATGCACCGTGAACATCCAAGGATGGCCAACTTTGACAACCTCACTAGAGGTAGAGGTTATGTGTTTGTTTACGTTGTGATTTATTATGTGATCAATATTGTGAGGTTGGCTATCCTTGGATGTTCATGGTGCATGCATACAAAGTGCTCGATATTTCTCCGGCATCTTGGATTTCATTAAACGCCTCTTGTGAGTTTATTATTGCATTTTATGACTTTCCGATGCCACCAATGGACTTTTCGGGCGATTTTACTTACGATGAAACACTCTTTATCGTTGTAGCAAAAGTTTGCAACAGACCCATTGTAGCGTGATTATATTTAAAGGTACGTGGGATCCGATGATGTAATAAAATCCGAGAGAACTTGTTGTTTACTAGATCTTTACATTGGAAAATTTGGATCTTGTTTCTTTTGAGAAAAAACCTACGAGAGCGAGTGAGATAGAGCATTTTGTTTGAATCCAATTTATTTCGTGACGTCACGCTTAACAGGTCTATTGAAATGCCCGAGAGCGTACAGTTTGGCAACAAAGCAAAGGTCTCAAGCTCACGACACATCGCATCTCGTCTCCGCGCGCCACGCGCCACCACATTCGGGATTCGGAGGGACAGAGAGAATAGCGGACTGATAAGAAGTCAAAACGTAAACAATTCAATCAATCCTTCCTTTGCCTCCTGCCGCCCGCCAGCGCCTCACCGCTCATCGGCTGCCTTTCATCAACCATCGCACCGGGCGCATAGAGCGAAATCGCTTTGAAGACTCCATGCCAGCGTACCTATAGGTGAGGGGCGGCGCACTGTGGAGTATTTGACCTGAAAAGCTGGCCAAAACTAAAATAATCAAACTTTGCGCGAAAAACGAGAACAAATATGCGTGACTTAAATACGTCATTACGTATCAAATAGAGCTCTTTCTAACTTTAGCTGTAATTCATTCCCATTGAATATATAGTTAAATCTTAAGTTAAATCCAGCGAAACTTGCGATGAGCGCATGATGAAATTACCAAACTCACTCACAGACTTACGAAATGACTTTAAAGTTTAGGGAGTAATGGTGAAGCTACGCTGATGCCAAGGGATACTCCTCTCTAATGGAGCTGTTGCAAACTTTTGCTACAGGCTTATTAATAGTTGATAATGGGGTATTACCCAGTAAAAATAAAGATTAGCGCATTAAAAAATCACGAAATCCACTCCTGAACTCACAAAATGCTTTTAAATGCGAGACCGTAATGGCAGCCGAGGCTGCGGTTTTCTCATGGCATTTGTATGCTTCTTCTTCTTCTTCTTGTGTGGTGTTGCGAGAACACCTCGTGTAGATGGCGCTGATTGAAGCTAGGGAACCCCAATGAAAACCGCGGCCCCGGCCGCCATTACGGTCTCGCGTTTAAAAGTATTTTGTGAGTTTAATAGTGGATTTCGTGATTTTTTAGTGCGCTAATCGTTATTTTTACTGGGTAATTCCCCATTATCAACTATTACTAAGCCTGTAGCAAAAGAATGCAACAGCTCCATTCAAGGGTTTCCTAATGTTTATATCGAGGGAGTGACACACTTTAGACCCGAATCCCTCCCATGACAACTTGACAACTGCGTAGCTCCGCCATTTAACCCTTTCAAACCTGGAGTCCTTTCCAATGGACATTTTACTAACATGTAATCCTATGGAAAACAGAAAAATACAATATGCACATTAATTTAGATGAGAAGACAGTGCTAAGATCAACCATGTTGGTCAAAAATCTGTTTCTGAACAAAAATAATTTTAGGTATGAAAGCGTTAAGAGCAGAGATGGTGGAGCTATGCTTCCAGTCTAACTTTTCTCTCTTTAAAGAAACGCAGAGACGGAAGCCTTAACCCTTGTGAGCCTAAGGGGGGGGGGGTAGATTTGTACCCCAGGCCAGTTTTTTTGACGCCATTTTGTCAAAACTGCTCAACATTTTTTGGGACTTCGTGACATTTTAAGTTAGGATACTTAGAACACGTCCACCAAATTTCATTAATTTTTATGAATTTTTGTCTATATTGTAGAAATTTAAAGTGTTGGGGAACAAATATTCCCCCCCTTCGTCCTGCCAGTTTTAAGTTTGGAACCATCCATTACAGTGAATTTTACGGAAATTTTATGTAGATTAAGAATATTAAGTCAGATCATTGAAAAAAAATTGGAAATTTATCAAAAATGGAAAAATAAGATGGTACCTCATTTCATTTTTTCCATTTTTTTTATTTTGACATTTTTTTTAAAAGTAGGTGTAAATTTGGCAAAATAGCAGAAATTTACTCAAATTTCACATAAATTACTCTCTTAGGGTACTAAGTACATAATCCATCCATTAAAGTTTCAAAAATTATTGATACTGACTGTGCTGCATGAAAATATCCTTGGGGTACAAAAATACCCCCCTTATAGTCCTTTGTGTTACCGAAATACCTTAGGCTCACAAGGGTTAAATTATATGGAAATCCCCCGGAGTACCTGCGTTGCTCCACCATTACGCCTTAAACTTCAAAGTCATTTTGTAAGTCTGCCATTTATTTCGCTGGACTTTACTCAAGAATGAACTATTCAATCGCTTTCAGAGAAAGTCAGCAAAAGTCCTGAGCCGCATTATGAACATAATGACTCTCCCTACCAGCCCAACACCCTCTACAAAAGAGGTAACTTTAAATAAACTAGTCATTTCCAGACGCCCCAAATATAACACTGAAAAAACAAAGTTTAAGTGGACCCGAAGCAGCTTCTTAAAAAAGCTTCGCGGAGCAAAAGTTCTAGCTCTACAGGAGCAAGTTGTAGTTGTCCTAAATCAATACTTCGGTAGAGCCAAAGCAAGAAAAGAGGCTGTTACTCTAAAGAAGTAGTGTTCTGGTACACCTGCAACTTTCTTCGGTACAGCCAGACCTTTTGCTCTGCGTAGCTATTTTAAAAGGCTGCTTCGGCTGTAAATAAAATTTGTTTTCTCAGTGAACTCTATCATGTCTGGAAAACAAATCTAAATTATTTCTTGCGTCATGCCTTACGGGACATGGAACGATATTATTATTACTTAAGGTGATTCTTCAGCGTTTAGTGCCGATTTCTGCCACCAGAGCGCTACTGTTCGATTAAAGTCAAATTACAGGCCGAAAGTAATTTATGTTTGAGAAAACGGAGTGTCCGTTACTAGATGATCATCTGAAGAGTGTCGCTGCAAAAAATCTCGTAGTTAACATCAAAAATAAGGTTGAAAGTACCAAAAAATGAAATATAGCAAATCGATTCTTGTATCGAAATGCGATATTTCATTATTTGGTACTTTCAGCCTTATTTTTGAAGTTATTGACGAGATTTTTTTGCAGAGACACTCTTCAGATGATTATCTAGTAACTGACTTTCCGTTTTCTTAAAAATAAATTACTTTCGGCCTGTAATTTGACTTTAATCGAACGGTAGCGCTCTGGTGGCAGAAATCGGCACTAAACGCTGAAGAATCACCTTAAACATTCACTTTTTTCATCCGCGAAATAATTTTTGGCCCGATTCTTCAGGTCGAACACTCCACGGTGAGGCGGCTGAGGGGGAAGGGGGTTGGTGGCAGATGCCTGACATTTCATCATGTTAGTATTGTATCGAGTATACATATATAGACGCGTCCGTTTCGTCGAATGTATAGCATCCGCCTTTGCGGGACAAAACAATGCAATTTGCACCATTGATACACCATCTACGTTAAAATACCTGCTCTGATCGCAAAAGCGCACTTGCTCTCTTGCCTGCCCTGCGACTCTCACCTTCAATTTGTATTTACGTTTGAGTCTCTCTCTCTCTCTCTCCCTCTCTCTCTCTCTCTCTCTCTCTCTCTCTCTCTCTCTTTCTTTCTCTCTCTATCATCCATTGTAGTTTTTAGTCTCGACGCTACGCCGTGCCCGACTGTACATCACAAGAGGACGGAAATTGTGTTCTTGCGACCGTGTTTGATATGTATATGTATGTGTACATATATATGTATCTTTTAGCTTTGTTTCCGCGGACAGGTCTTTCGTTTCATCTTCTCTCTCTCTCTCTCTCTCTCTCTCTCTCTCTCTCTCTCTCTCTCTCTCTCTCTCTCTCTCCCTCTCTCCGCGGCGAACATTTCGTTCGGTTTTTTGTCGATCTTCACTCTCTCCACCCCCCCCCTTCCATTCCGAATTTCCCTGCTTTGAGATACGAAACCCGGGGGAATTGCATATTTCTTATCGACGTGCGAGTCGTTTGACGGTGTTTTCCAAATATTCTGTCGACCTATTTCATGCTTGAATAGAAAGTACGTCTCTTATTCCGCCGGTTTTTCGGTGCGTGGGAGAGGCAGGCTCTTTCGTGACCGATGCAGAGATGTTTTCCGATATTATTTCCCTTTACACATGTCGCTCAGTGGCAGAGAGTGAGCTGTGAGATTGGGTAACGTTCATTTTATGTTATGACGATTTACCGTGCGATAATTCAACGCCGATAATTCACCATATAGTCCGGAAATCTCGGCGCATGGACTTTATACGGTGCCGGATTTTTATTTATTTATTTATTTATTTATTTGTTTATTTGTTTCAGCACCGTCATGCTTAGTTAGTTCACTTTGATGTCTAAGATGATAGACAGTTTTTCCTTTATTAAATTCCTTTCAACTTATTCTTTTTATTTTTTCCTTCTTACTCATGAGATCCGAATGTGGTATTTGAAAAATCCGTGTGCACTGGACATTATATCATAAAGATGGAGTGCATCCTATATACCCGTTTTTCCGATAACAATCCGATCCGTCTCTTTTTTTAAGTGTATAATTCGGATTGTTTCTTCCATAAATCGAAACACTGCTTATAACGTGCTATTAGCTTTTTCGATACCAGGCCCAAGATTACTCGTTTTTTCAACCAAGTCTTGTTCACATAGTTACAATTTCATATGGGCATTAAAACACTCCAAAATTGAGGCATTTTTCGGTAAATGGGCGTATGGCGAAAAAACGACTTTCGAGAAAAACGCGTTTGAAAGTTTAAAACGTTATAACTTCTAAACTACTGCAGATTTTAAAAATTTTGAAAGATGATTGTAGAACAAACATTCAAGAAGAACTCTACTTAATTTCAAGTTTTAGAGTGAAAATTAGTTGAGCAGTGAAAGTTCAAAGTTGAAGCGTTATACCCCCTTTTTACCGAAAAAACGTTTTTTTTCTCTCCCAGCCTATCCGACAAGTATTTTGGGTTAGATTTGGGTCACAAACTTGAAGAAAAGGAAATTGTAAGGAGGAGGGATGGTAATAAGGCCCTTTTGGGCTCATTTTTGGCCAAAAAGGAGGGTTTTATTGTTGTCATCGGAGACGGAGCCAAAAACGCAAAAAACCCACACACTGACAGATCCAAACACACACTGACATATCCACACACACACTGACATATCCACACACACAATGACATATCCACAACACCCAGACATATCCACTGAGCTCTTATCAATATCAGATACATATGCGATGTGAGTACAGATATCGCGAGCGCGAGCCCCTGAGAGTACCGCTCGTAAGAGGCACTGTAGCCCCATAAGTTTCTGAATTCAGCCGAGGTGGGTCCATTCGAACGATTGATTCGTGGTTATTTTCCGTTCAACATATGAATAACTTTATATCACCTGTTAGGTCACATCGTCAGGATTTCAAAAACGAGTTCTCCAAAAAAAGGGCGTAAATCGCCATACGCCCATTTACCGAAAAATGCCTCAATTGTTATTGTCCTGAAAGCAGTGGCGGCTCATGCGATTTGGCAATCATGCTTATCTCCCGTTTAAACCTATGCAAAAGTATCGATAAATCGGAGGTGCAATTGCACCTCCTCAAGATCAATTGTTTTACATAGGTTTAAATGGAGAGTTTACGATGTTGCCACATTGCACGAGCCGCCACTACCTGAAAGGAATGGTCCGTTTGGCGCCTTCAATTTGCGGGATAGGCAATATTAACACCGCGGAGTAGAAACATTCAACTATTTATTCAATCCGAGCGAGTGGCTTGTAAACTGATCGACTGACGAAATAACCTGGTCCTGAATGGATTAATCTGAATGAGGAAAACAACGTAATGGACTCCACAGTAGTCCACTGGGTGAATTTATTCTTTGGAATTAAGGGTGAAACGAACGTTCAACTGGTGACAAATAAACGAGCATAACCTCGTAACGTAAACTAACTACTTTAGATGACAAATCGGAATCAAATACAGTGGAAGGTCGATATTTCGAAGTTGAAAGGACCGATGCTTTTCTTCGAATTAACGGGATTTCGAATTAGGGAGCATTCGAATTATGGAGAGTGGTTCTTGAGAAAATTCGAAATAATGAGATTTTTATCAGCTTTATAATTCGAAGTGTGAAGGGGGTGTTGAATTTTTTGGCTATGCCGCATTTCTTATCACCTTCTTTGACCGCTTCTAAAACTGCTTTTTTATGTTCAAAGTTTAATGTCTTATATGTATTTCCCCATGTTGAGGTCTGAGGATACACACACGCACTAACTTCACGAAAAAATGCACTGATTAGTGATTATGCAGCTAGCATGGATAGGTGCAGATGTAAACAAAAGTTCGGTCATTCTTTTCGCTAATCTCACGGGGCGGCGCATCAATTTTATTCGAATTATAGAGCGCGTGTCTTCAAGAATTCGAATTACAGAGCGTCATTCTGGGAACTTCGAATTACAGAGCTGCACTGTCTCGCAACTTCGAATTATAGAGCTGATTCATCCGCTACTGAGAGCCCAAAAATTTCGTATTAACGAGAGGGGACAAATACATTGATTTTCCTCGAATTAAAGCGATTTTCTCACGGGGATTGACCTCGACTTCGTATTATCGAGATATTAGAAATAACGGCGTTCGAATTAGCGGGCTTCCACTGTATTGATGAAACACTATGCAACACATAAATGACGCATATATAGTTAAATACCGCGAGTTTGCCTCAAGAATTGTGTTTTGCACTCCACCTGTTTGATATAATCTCATTGCGCTATGAAATGTCACCGGAATCACGCTTTGACGAAATTTTTACGCCAAGATTTCCTATAATTTGTAGAGAAAAAAAAAAGAGAGAGAAAGAGAGAAAGAAAAAAAAACCTTTTAAAGAAACCATTATATAACCCTTCCAAAAAGGAAAGGGAAAAGGGAAATTTTCCAGGTAAAAAAGGAAAAAAATCAATGACCAGGAAAGAAAACATCAAAATATCAAAGGATATTAAATATCAAAACACCTGCGGGCTGCGATCGTTTACTTTCACGCTAAGCTGATAAATAACCCGGTCTAGTGACTATGAGTGACTTTATTGGTCTAGAAAGACTTGACTGTTGCTGTGGTTACCACAGTTAAACTTTCCATTTTTAACAGCAATCCATGAGCAGCTTTTGTAGAGATATAGCTAAATTAACTATAGTTACCATGGCAACGGTCAAGTTTCACAATACTAAACCAATAGCGTCGCACTCATAGATAGACAGCTTTAACTATATGGGTTTAACGTAAGTAAACAATCAGCCTGCTGGAAGAGTGTGAATGAAAAGCTTTCCTCTTCTTCAAACTTCTCAATGGAAAGGGAAAACTAGAGAGATCGGGTGCAACATTGGAGAGAAATGTGCTTTTGTTGCCTCCCACCATTCCCTCGTTGTACGTATAAAAAGTAACATGAAAGTTGTTTAATGGTAGTCAATTCGACCAAAGTTTGTTCACTACTATAAATACAATTTAGAAAACTTTTTCTATCGTTTTATCCATAATGATTCCCGAAGGAGCCATCGGCTGAATGCGACCGAATAATTAAAGAGTTAAAGGAGCTGCATTTTATGAGGATAACAAGGCCGCATTCACCTTTGATTGGATTACTCGGTTAAGAGGAAGCAAAGTTGACTCGAGCCGTCGTCGGCGTTTGTTGTCGAGCGATCCAATATCCCCTACCTCTCTTCTCAAACTATCTCATCGTCGTCGTAAAAACGCTGCACTCACTCGGAGGTTGAGGGTAGGAGAACCGGAGAGAGAGTGAGGGTGAGGGTAGGCTTTATCCGAAGAGCGAGCGCGGTCAGAAGAAAAAAAGGGAGGAGAGGAGAGGAGAGAATAAAATTGCAGCTGAATGTAATTATGGCGGATAAAGATTTTCCGAGCAACAGGTTGCTTCGCTAAGAGAGGGAGAGTAAAATCGAGGTAGTGGGAGTTGGGCTGAGAGGATGGAAGTGGGAGGGAGAGGGAGAGGGGGAATCGTGCACGACGCGGCGTTCACCTCAGCGCGGTTCGACCCGGTGAGCACGCAAAGTTGCGCGGTTGCCTACCCGGCGCGGCGCGGCGCTTCATCCCCTCCACCACCCACCGTACCCCCAACCCCTGTGTCGGCCTCTCCTCTGACTCTACAGGTTTGCTAACTGGGAAGTAAACCACTGGAGCGAGAACCGCTCAAGTAGCACTAATCTCCATGCTCTATTTGCTGTTTATCGCGAGGAGCATCAGCTATAAGCAGATCGAAGAGAGGAGACCGTTTCAAAACTTCCCCTCACTCTCAACTCTCTGTCCACTGTCCTTTTACATATTCCCCTCTCCCTTCCATTACCCCCTCCACCACTATGCAGTCTCCCCTCTCCCCCTCCAACCCTTTCTCCCTCCCCCTCCCCCTCCTTTTTGGTAATCCACTTCACTTCCCGATCTCCCTCGTCTCCAGCCGCCGCACGAGCTCTCGGCGCCAACGGAAACTGCCATTTTAACGATCTGCTAGTATGCATAAAAGCCGAGCGTTACCCCCCTCCCACCATAACCTCTACCCACCCTCCAAATGTCGCTAAGCCTGAATGCGACATTTATACAAGGTTAAATAGACACTTGATATGCACCACTAGCAAGTCAAAAGGCGCCGACAGTGTGGCCAGCCATGACACCTTTGAGTTCTCTTCAAAGTCGGCTGTAATTTCAAAAGTTATGCGGATTGCTAAAGGAAAAATACTGCGGTCAAGTTTAAAAGTCCAAAAGACTCTTTGCATACTCTTAATGGGGCTGCTGAACATAGATGTTAATAGGGATTTAAGATTTCATATAGATGTAAAAACCGCGAAAAATAACGATGATATCACTAAAAATTTACAAAATTAACTCCTGAACTCATAAAGTGCTTTCAAACGCGCGATCGTAATTAATGGTTGTGTTGGGAAGTAACGAGTCATTACTGTAATAAGCTATTTCTATCTTAATTTTGTCACTCTTCCTATGCTGAGAAGGTAGATTCACAGAACTTGTCACAAGAGGAGTGAATAACAGCCGATTAATGGGACCATGACATCTCGTGACACCGAGGCGGCGCCAAAGAAAAGTCTTGATGGAGTAACATTTTTATTAGATGGGAATCTCACATTACATTGGCCAAATTTTTATTTGCTTCGTTTTTTTAATTACTTTTTCTACGTCCAAAAACTGATTATTCTCTGAAGGTATGTAGAATTCGCTGCAAATTCATGGGATGACTCAATTTTTTGGAAACATTTTCGGAGAGACTCCATCAAAAATAGATGTGCCGAGTCTCTGCATTAAAAGAAATCAGTAAAAACCACGTGAGAGGGGTTTATTAGTTGACCCGTAGTTTTATTGTTGGAGATAATTTTATGAGTTTTTATTTTTTATTTATTTTTTTTTTCAAATAATGGTGTGGATATTCCATAAACTCACAGATAAAGCTAGGGCTACAAGACGAACACTGCATTTTCACAACATTTATTGTAAAAATACAACTCGGGGGCACAAAAATCCCCCTCCTCTCCCATGGGATGTCAAAAGGGTAACATTGATCCATCTCCGACTTGATCAAGCGTTAATGCGCCATTAGCTCCCATGTTATGGGACTTGAACACGCTACGAAAATATGACAACCTCCTTTTAAATGCTTGCACCATCAGAAGGAACAATGTGCGAAAGCTCTCGCATTAAGTGTTGAGTTTGTCGGTCGTATATCGTTGCACACGAAAGCCGAGATACAGCGCACAACAGGATTGCCAGATTAGGCCAAAAATCATCTGATTTATCATTAGATTCAATTCAGAAGATGGGGGGGTTTTTTTTAACCTTATAGAAATTTCTTCCCTCTTTCCAGACATAGATTCTGATACAAACTAGTGGAAAATGCTACACACGTTTTCATCATAGTTTTGTTGTGCTTTAAAATCCTACAAAAACCATCTTTTTTCACAAATTAGCAGAGGATGCATTTATAATGGCCACAACACCAAACAAGCGTTTTCCGATGCTTTAGATAGCGCTCAAAACGAGACTACGATAATTTCCATCATTGTTGATTTTTCGTAGAAACCCTGAAAAGTGCCTCCTTTCACAAGGGGGCATGAGAATCAAATTTATAAAGGTCACACGATCAAACGTGCGTATTTTGACATTGTTAGTTTTTCGTAGAAACCCTGAAAAGTGCCTCCTTTCACAAGGGCGCATGAGAATCAAATTTATAAAGGTCACACGATCAAACATGCGTATTTTGACGCGTCAAATGGCGCCCAAAGTGAGGCGCACACTCTGAAGATAACAAATTGCTAACTTTTAAATTCATTTTTGTTCCGTGCAAGACCCACCAATCATCGTGTATTTGACTTGATACCCCAAACTCACTGTTTTCTGTGGTGCTCTAAAGTAATTGTCAATTGTTCCATTTATGGACGACGATGCAACGGTCGAGTTTTCACCCTTTCGATTCTTAGCTTGAATACACTCCTTTTCGTTAGAGGGTCTTAGTTATACAGTTTTAATTTCTAAAGAGCATTAAAAGTAAATTTTAATTGGTTGTTTGCCAAAGAAAGGTCCGTTAAGTTCCTTCAATTCGTGGTACAGGCAAAATGAACACCTCTAAGAAGAAATATTCAACTACCCACTAAATCCGAATTAGGGCTAAAGTCAAATCCGTTAAGCTCCGTCAATTCATTGTGATGTTGGAAAAATAAACACCTCGGAGTTAAGTTACTTAACTACCCACTAGATCCGAATGCGGAATGAGGGAGTGACGAATCCGTAAAGTTCCTTCAATTCGTGGTATAGGCAAAATCAACACGTCGGAGTAAAGCTACTTAACTATCCACTAAATTCGAATGAGGGAGTGCCAGTTCCGAAAAATTCCTCCAATTTGTGATATAGGCAGAATTAACACATCTGAGTTGAAAGATTTAACTATCATCAGGAGTGTCAAATCCGTAAAGTTCCTTCACTTCGTAATATAGGCAAGATATGAACACCTCGGAGTAGAAATATTTAACTACCCACTAAATCCGAATCAGGGTGGGTCAAATCGACGAAATAACTTGGCCCTGTAAGGATGATCCTAATCTGGCAACTGTGGGCCGAGCATGCATACCCGCAACTCATCAACTTTATCCGCTCCGCTCTAATCATTCCACAGCACGCAAACTGGAGGCGCGTGATTCCTGCCGCGGCTGACTTTGCGACCCTCTTCGCCCGTTTAACGGACACTCAAACAGGGCTACATGGTAGACTCATGGGCTTAATTTATTTTTCCATGAATATAAATCAGTTTCAAAGATCCTTATTTCTTAGGAGGGATAATTAATGACATGATACAGATTAGTTTGAGCAAAGAAATTAATCGGTGCACACTATGAGGAGTGGTTTTTGATCTTCAAACATACTGCTCACTTTGATTAGGTCACGCAAGCACAAACAACACGAACCCACTCGCACACGCGCTAGAAATGGTTTTAGGCACAAAAAACATTGAATTGACGGTCATTGACGGGGTTTTCTTTCCCCAATTTCGAAAAGAATCGCTTAAGTCGAAAAGTGAAGAGAGCAACGACGCCATTTGGTCGCCCTTCTGAAAAAATCTACTACGTTTTCATTGATATTTCGGTCTGTGACAAAAACTTAATATGTCTAAAACGTCATGAGAGCATCGAAAAGATGTATCACATCACCGTTTTTGCTAAAAAGAAGTAACCAGCAAGAATTTGAGAAGAGGAATTTAACCAACAATAAAACTTGGCCATCTTTAAGAGCTTGTGGTGCATGCATCATGCAGGCAGTGGCGTCACGTGCAATTTGGCAACACTGTATTCTACCCATTTAAACTCATGTTAAAGGTCGAATTCAGGGGGTACACAGTGCACGAGAAAAATTCGATATATTTAAGGAGTTTAAATGGAGGAGTCGCATTGTTGCCAGATGGCACGCGACGCCACTGCATGCAGGGTTGATTCGCCCGTTTCACCGCCACCTTAGGCTTTCCTTAAAACGCATTTTGTGACTTTATGGGTGAATTTTGAGACTATTTGATGCTATCAATATAATTTTCACGCTACTTTACACCAGAATCAACCCTCCATAACGCTGTATCAAAAGTATGCAACGGATCCATTTTATTACCTAAAATTTTAAAATGGATCTCTTGTGAAACGGAAATATTGATTCTCTGAAAGTGTGTTGTTGGCATTTCTTCTCGTAATAATCGATTAATTTATAAATAGTCATTCAATCCTACGATGTAGCTCCTTTAAAGACGCCACATTATAGCTCCGTCTTCGTTTTTAAAGTCACGATGAAAAAAAACGAGAGGACTGTAACTTAAACAATCATATTGGTTCTCGGAAAAGGTTTGCATTTAATAAACCCAAATTCAGATAAAAAGAAGAAGATGCGAATAATAAAAAAAAAAAAATTGAACACTTCTCGTCCGGGAAAGCTTCTGAATCCGATAATTTAATCGGTGTAGGAAACGAGTCTTAGGATTACCTTATTACACGAATTGCCTAGCGACCTGAATAATAATGGAATATATTGAAGCCTTTTTCCGGCATTTACCGATTTGGTATGCAGTCTGTCCTAAATGGAAGCATTTTAAAATCTCTCGATCGAGAGAAATTACCAGTGTTTTCATTCCATCTACACTCTTTTTTTTATCGTTCTCTCCTCAAGCTCTCCCAAACATTTCCGCAAATACAAAGAAAAATGTTCGTTTGCGGCAATGAAATGTATGTTTTTATTTTTAAAACGATGCAATAAATGGTACCTCAGTAACTCAGTATAGTATTGACCTCTTAAATTCAGTTAAAAACCTGTTCAAAAACAGCTTTTATGCAACAGATTTTCTTAAAACTTAAAATAGGTATATGAAATAAACGTAAGTTTTAAGAAGGTAATTGTAAAATATTCAGTATTCACATCTTTTTAACTGAAAAAAAGATTCAAGAAAGAAGTAAAATAATCTTAAAAGTTTTGTGAATTCTCGAATTTCGTTTTCACTTTTTCTTTGACTCAAAGACTCAACAAAGATGTATAAACACTTAAAATAAATTAAAGTTGCTGCTGTGTTGTTAGAGGAACTTTTTTAACTCTCTGACAAGAAAAAATTACGTAAAAAAGACGTAAAATTTATGTAAAATTTGATGTTAACCACTGAGTTAACGAAAGATCCTCTACGAAAGTGCAATATATTCCACGGCAGTGATTATGTTGTTGTTTCTTTTATTTTCTTCTCCCTCAAGCAGTCAGTCTCTTCAAAAAATCATTTCTGTTTCTTTTTTCATCCTGTTTAGCAGATTCATAGCCCCTGTTGCCAACTTGCAATACTAGCTATCCTGAAAGCACCGTTATCTATAATCCCATCAGTGGCGTATCGTGCAATTCGGCAACGCTGCAGTTCGTCCTTTTCAACCCATAAAAAAGACCAA
The DNA here is from genome assembly GCA_011764245.1 of Trialeurodes vaporariorum. NCBI lineage: Eukaryota > Metazoa > Arthropoda > Insecta > Hemiptera > Aleyrodidae > Trialeurodes > Trialeurodes vaporariorum. The sequence continues at coordinate 20,450,212 of VMOF01000111.1, read as the reverse complement.
ACTATTGGGTGTTCTGTGAACACCTTTGCATTCGACCTTTTACATAAGTTTAAATTGACGGAAAATTGCGTTTCCAAATTGCACGCTTCGCCACTGATTCCCTTGGACGAGGGATTTTTGGTAGTAAATATGCCTCCTTCCACATGACTGAATGAAAACTAAATGAATTGATGAAAAATAATGACCGAATCGAAGCTTGAAATTGAAATATCACTTTAATTTTTGATGCATTCTCTTCGACAATGAACCCATATTTTAAACCCATCAACCAAAATGTCATGTCTTGTCATTTTTACTGTATCCGCCACTTTTCTTTTTTCCGCCGAGGAGTGAAATTTAAACTTTTTAATGGTCTCATCGTTATTTTCGCAGCATTTTACTCTAGAATTGATAGTCCATTAGCCTGTAGCAAAACCTTGCGCAAACTCCATTGCTCATAAAGCATTCCCGAGAATTTTGTATTTTAAACAAATGGAGGTTTTTATCTAAAGAGCACACCTGTTGTTTTAGGGACCACTTCTTCCGGCGTCAATTTTAAATCAGTCGTGAGGAAAAAACCGTGAGTTTCTTATAACAGCCCTCATTCATAATTAAAAAAAAGGAGAAGATGGGCCTTTCCAGTAAGAGATACTTCTTTTACAGTCTACGTGACCATGGCTAAAAATATATGAAAGTCTTCACAGAGTTACCTAATACCTAATATAAACGCATCGCTCCCATTGGATTCTACCTCCATCTGACTATTGCGCGCGCTTTCGGGTCGTAACGACCGCGATGTCGACTCGCTTCATGCGTGAGGCTGGAACGTGAGTAGCGCGCATTAAACGTAATTAAACGGCATCACGGCCGCTGGGTGACGTTATTTAAGTATGTGATTAGTCGCATCCCGGCGGAAATGTGAGCTCGAGATAACATTTTTTCACTCTCTCTCCTCTCTCTCTCCTCTCTCTCCTTTCTCAATTTCTCTCTCTCTCTCCCTCCCCGCCTCTCTCTCTTTCTCTCTCTCTCTCTCCCTCCCCCGTCACTCTCTCTCTCTCTCTCTCTCCTCCTCTCTCTCTCTTTTCTCTCTCTCTCTCTCTCTCTCTCTCTCTCTCTCTCTCTCTCTCTCTCTCTCTCTCTCTCTCTCTCTCTCTCTCTCTCTCTCTCTCTCTCTCTCTCTCTCTCTCTCTCTCTCTCTCTCTCTCTCTCTCTCTCTCTCTCTCTCTCTCTCACTCTATCTCTCTCTCACTCTCTCTCACTCTATTTCTCTCTCTCTCCCCCTCTCTCTCTTTCTCTCTCTCCCCTCTCTCTCTCTCTCCCCTCTCTCTCCTCTCTCTCTCTCCTTTCTCAATTTCTCTCTCTCTCTCCCTCCCCGCCCTCTCCCCTTTCTCTCTCTCTCTCTCTCTCTCTCTCTCTCTCTCTCTCTCTCCTCTCTCCTCTCTCTCTCTCTCTCTCTCTCTCTCTCTCTCTCTCTCTCTCTCTCTCTCTCCTTTCTCAATTTCTCTCTCTCGCTCTCTCTCTCTCCTCTCTCTCTCTCTCTCTCTCTCTCCCCTCTCTCCCCCTCTCTCTCTCTCTCTCACTCTTCTCCTCCCCACTCTCTCTCACTCTATTTCTCTCTCTCTCTCTCTCTCTCTCTCTCTCTCTCTCTCTCTCTCTCTCTCTCTCTCTCTCCCTCTCTCTCCCTCCCCTCTCTCTGTCACTCTCTCTCACTCTCTTTTTTCTCTTATCTCATTTCTCTCTCTCTTTCTCTCTCTCTCTCTCCCTCATCGTTTCCTCCGGTGTAGAAAATTGTTAGTTCAAATAGGTTGCCATTACCTTCGTACGTCACAGCGTCACATTCTAAACCACGTTTCTCCCCCCCCCCCCCCTCCCGAACGACACTCTTCAATCCAAACCCTTTCGCACCACTCGTTTCACTTCTCTGAAATTCTTACCTTTTTCCCCGTGAGCCGCAAATTGAGGATAAGGGCGCGGAGAATGTAATGCAGGGGTTTACTATAGGTAGAACTTGGAGCTCTCACTAACCTTATTTAACAAGGGAAGTTACAGATGCGGGCCACCTCCGTTACCTTTTAAATTTCGCACGGAGGAATTTCGCATTCATTAAGATGTGCTTATCAAGGTTCCAGGACTATCCGTCGACAGACTTTATGCCCTTATACGTTTAAATTCACCTACTTTTAACGTCCACTGATTTTTATGTTCAATATGTTTATGTCTAGAGTCTACTTTTAAATTTGCTAACATCTCTAAAGTCCACTTTTTCAAAGTCCATTACTAATAACAATACTATTATTTGTACGAATCCAGTATAATGAATATTTCAGTATGTAAAATACATTCAAATTTGTTTACATACCTTCGAACTTGATTAGCGTTGTAAGTCGATTGAAAGCCCAGTTCAGAGATCGATAACCTGAAAAAAAAATAATTTAACATTAAAATTTTGAATTGTTTTCTTTTTGTGCGGCTGATAGAGATTACCATTAAAGGGGAAATTGACAAAGTAAATTAGATGAGACTAGCGGGGGACAAAGATACCTGACTAGGTTATGCAATATGCAACACACCTAATACATTCGTTGAATGGTATACTATGCACTGTATATTGCATACCCTGGTTATATATTGTTGTCTCCACTAGTACCTGAGTTACGTCAGCATTTTCGACTGACACTTAAAATTGGTTACAAAGCCAATGAATGGATTTCGAAAGTGTCAATGTCAGCATCGTTTCGTCCATTGATTTTTAATATCAATAAGGTTTGTAAAATTCTTATTAGAAAAAATGGATCTGGTGTGATCTATACGCTTAACCCTGCAGCGACCGGGTTAGTTCAAAAGAACACCGCTCTTCCGTTTATACATATAGGGAAGGTAGTTAACTGTTCGTGCTCGGGGGAGTTGACATTGCCTATGCGACGAATTGAAGGCGCCCTGCCAAAGCTTATCCTGTAAGTGTTTTCATGGGTAATCGCGTTTATCCGGAAAGAAGACTGAAAGAGTGTAAAATAGGGTAGAGGGTAATAACGAGTGTACTCGGCCCATGAGGGGTCAAGCAGCATGATGATTCTGCTGCTAACTTTTGTTAAAGTGTTATGGAGCAGAGTCGATTCCTACGTAGAATCACATGAAAATCATAACAATAGCATCGGAAAGTCTCATCATCTACTCACAAACTCAAAAATTTCAAAGACGGGGTTGAACAATGCGGCGGAGCGGGTGACACTGGGGGATTCCCATCTAATCTCATCATTCTATGCTGAGAGAAGTGATTCGTCATGGAGGGAACTGCAAATAGACGGGACCATTGGATTGGGCTCCCCCGTTGTGTTTGGTTAGACGCATTTATTGAATTTGTGAGTGGCTTTTTTGGTGAAATGCAAATTTCAGGGGCTGTGTTTTTTTTTTTTATTGGTGGAGAAAAGGATTAGAAAAGGACTAAAGTCACATGGTACTACCCTAAATCTGTCGTTTTCTAACAGAGTCGTTTAAGGAGATTCTTCAGCATTTAGTGCCGATTTATGCCACTAGAGCGCTTCCGTTCGATTAATGTCAAATTCCCGGCCGAAAATTATTTATATTGAAGAAAACGGAGTGTCAGTAACTATAGATAATCGTCTGAAGACAGTGTCTGTAAAATATCTCGTCAATAACTTCAAAAATAATACTGAAAGTACAAAAAATGGAATCGAAATTCGATGTTTCATTTTTTGGTACTTTCAGCCTTATTTTTGAAGTTATTGAGTTTTTCAGGTGATTATCTAGTAACTATGACACTCCCTTTTCTCAAGTATAAATTACTTTCGGCCTGTAATTCGACATTAATCGAACGGTAGCGCTCTGACGGCAGAAATCGGAACTCAAAACGATGAAGAATCACCTTAAATGCGGACAAAGAGAGAATACGAGAAATTCCTGGATCCGCCAGTGCTTGAACGAGGAGGCGGTTTGCCATTCAACGAAACTTCCGGTGAATGAGAACAAATTGAAGGTAAGCCTCATCGAACATGACAACCGAATTCAATTACCATTTGACCTCCACAAATTACGTTCACAAGTTTACTACCGCCCAATATAGACAGCGTATTTTCGTTGCGGCTTTATCACGGGACTTTTTGCCTTCGCCACCTTCAAAACTTTGCGACATTACGATCGCATCTGCGGCCGAAAACAAACTTACCCTTGTGGATACTTCAACCAACCCAACCAAAAGTACAATGAATCTCCGCACAGTACCTGATGAGTGAAGATATTTCACAGAATTTGGATAGGCAGAATAATTCATGCCCAACCAGTGTTGTCAGATCGAGGGTAAAAAAGCCGTATCGTTCCCATTTAAATCAATGTAAAACGTACGGCTTTTTCACCCCCAATGTGGCAACACTGTGCCCAACGAGGTATACCAATAGAGAGAATTTACGGGATGACGCAATTTTGAAACTTCAAGGAGGCAGTCAGGACGGAAATCTCTTATGGACATTTTACACGGACTCGGTTTATTTGCCTCATATTTCCTTTTTTTTTTTTTTTTTTTTTTTTTTTTTTTTTAATTAGAAGTTTTCAGCAATAATAGACAAAAAGTTAAGCTGTTTCCCATCCGAAAAAACTAAAAAAATCTAAAAATCATCTGGAATCATCTTTTCAAAAATAGATAAAACATATTCCTGAAAATTGATTTTTTTACAAAACCTTTCGCATCATTATCTTCAGTAGAGTATATTCTCTGAGAAAGGTTAAAAAACAAAATTGAAAAAAATGGATTTTTTTGGATAAGGTACACCTTAATGATTCAAAACTCAATTACTACCCTGAAAAGTGCCTGATGTTAGTGCATCCATGTTGCCAGATCAGGTTTATCGACTTCCTTCAAAGAGGTTAACTTTCGATAAAAGTGTGTGTTATTCTTTATTTTATTTGTGCTCCGTCTGGCAACATTGCATCCACAATCCACATTAATATCGTATTATACTGATATGGATGTTTTGGCTCTTAGAATCAAGGATAAAATTTGTTGCTTCAACTGATAAAATGTATTGTTACCCCTCAATCGGTAGAATCACCGATGACTCACCGATGCAAAGTGAAATTCGATTAAAAACACGCAAAACGGCATCGCTGGTCGTAATAGCTCTAGACCAGCTCACCCTTTACGCATTATAATGTGTGCTGTGACTTGACTGCGAGAGGGTTTATGCACTATGCACTATGCAGTCTTGTCACCGAAGCCTTCAGACTGTCAGCAAGTGCCTCCAGTAAAAACGAAACAATCTGGAAATTAAATTATCCCAAGCGAAGCAACCGTGGAAATGTTTTCTAGTCCACATTTTTAAAAGCTTCACTCTTCTCTTTACAGCAGCAGTTTCCATAGTCAGAGCCGTCCGTTGACGCACAGTTGACTGTGATCGTCAAAAAGTGGAAAAAATCAGATAGTAAATTTCCCATCAATTTATCATTTATAAACTTTTGAGACCAATTTCAAGCACAGAGAACACTTTTAACAAGTAATTGCAAACTAGAAATGTCAATGAAAAGTTTCGACTCGAGCTTAAAAGGTCGGAAATTATAACTTTTTTTTTCACAGATTTTTTTCCACATTTTTTTTCAATCTCAGCCCATAGTGTGACGCTACGCGAATATTCATGAGACGCTTTCACATGAATTGATGGCATCCTCTCGCTTCCAGTTAATATTATAATTTTGCAGAATTTCGTTGTTGTTATAAAATGTGACGCACTTTGCCTCTGTTTTAGAGAGAGGAGATGCTTCCTGTGGCGGCTCGTGATATTTGGCAACCATGCAAGTTTTCCATTTAAACGTAGGTAAAATAATCGATTCTTGCGGAGGCTGGCAGCCTCCGGGAGAATCGATTGTTTTACATTGGTTAAATAGGAGGAGGACACGGTTGCCAAATTTCACGAGCCGCCACTGGATGCTTCACCAGGCTCGGATATTACGTACGCTTTCTCAGTATGATTCGTATCTGTCGAAACCTTTGATTTGGCAACGTCGCATTTTGTTCATTTTAAACCTTTGTAAGGTTCGAATTCAAAAACGTCCATCAAACACTCAAAAAATGGATCACACGGAAAAAAAACTACGGTGAAAATAACCATACGGATACCTGATTTTGGCACATGCTAGATGTTATGGTAATGTTAACCAAAAGTATACTATGTTTTGACAAGGTACTAGGTGATGTTACCTGATTGCATGTCGAATTTACTCAAAATATCGGTAAATGTACCATACTTCTGGTCAAGTTTACCATAACATCTAGCAGGTGCCAAAATCAGGTATCCGTATGGTTATTTTCACTAATCTTTTTTTTCCGTGCATTATCATTGGTTCAACCCCTGTGAGCTCAAGGGGGTTGGGGGAGGAGAAGAAGTCTGAAAGAATCCCTGTTGAAGCACGCTCTAGTGGCCAACTAGACGCAACAATCCCTATGGCCAGTTTTTTTCTTTTTTCTTTTTTTTCTTTTTTGTAAAACTCTCATTTTTTTTAAATTAAATCTCGGGACGTACCATTATATTCAAGAAACTTATACAGCCGTCATACCGATTTTCGAGGTTTTTGCACACAATTAATTTTGAGATATTATTAGGTTTTTATGTTCTTCCACTACGCTTTTTAGATTTATCATTTATCAAACTATTTTTTTTTTTAGAAATGGGTCGGTTCAAAAAATGATTAGTATGAAATTTTAGGTGTTTTAAGGATCATAGTGGAACAGCTCTTCATACTTTAATGGCAAATAATAGAAAAACCAACAAATGATAAGTCTTTGTCGAATTTGTTGCATTTTTTTTTACTATCATTATTTCGAAAATTAGCAATAAGAGCATACAACAATAAAATAACATTAAAAAGTAGAAGAACGTAACCAAAAAGTAAATAATAAATAAAACCATAGTGTTATTTGAATCTTCTTTAAACAAAAATGTTTTTTTGGTTTTTTTGACGTATCTGGTTTCTGCATCAAACAACTCGCCTCCTCTCTCTCTAAAACAGTACATTGACTTTTCAATCCAGAGTCCGTGTCTATCAAAGAGACTCCCCATACGAGGTTATAGATTTCGATCGGCTGCTGGATTTTAAGCTGTCATGGAGCTCAAAGAGGCGTTCTTCTTATGCTTTTTCTGCATTAGGTTACGGTTGGTACTTCGTAATTAAAATTTACAGACTTTTAAGACTTTAACCCCTTACGGGCCAAGCCTATATACATTTTCATCCTGTAGTCTATTTCACATTGTTTTCATCTTAATTCCGGATAAATGCGATTATCCATGATAACACTAACAAGATAAGATTTCGTATGGCGCCTTCAATGTAGTCTATAGGCAAATCCAACTCCCCCCAGTACGAACAGTTAGCTACCTTCATTTTAAAAACGGAAGAGTGCGGTGTTCTTTTGAACTAACCTGGTTTTTAGAGGGTTAATCGGGTTTCTGAACATCCATCGTAAGTATGGTTTTTTTTTAAAAAATTTCTACTTAAATTTGTTTGCATCAAAATTTGATTTTTCCAGGGAAATAACAAACACCTACTGTTCTCCTTGCTGTAAACCTATAACCAATCAGAGTAGACGCCTCCTTTGCCTTCATAGACCGCTTCTTTTTCTTCATTAACCTCATAGCGAGACTATTTTACAGACAGGGACTCTGCTCAAAAATGACAACAAACTATGGAATCGAGTTGCCGGCTCTATGAATAATATGGATTTTATTTGATTTGGCGTGCTAAAAACTCTGACTAAAGAGAGCCCAGAAGCCGTTGATGGATAACACCGAACATCTGCTCCTATTCGAACGATATATCTCCAAGACAAATTAAAAGCTATTATTACGGCCATTACTCAAATGGCTTTGCGTCGAAGCCTCGCTGGCGCATTATGGCCCCTTGACGAGGCCATCGAGGCCACATTATTATATCAGCGCGGCCGCGACGGCCAAAGATAAACGTTTGAAGCTTTTTGAAAGCGACTGACGGTTTTGATCCTGATGAGCTTTCGCTTAATTCTTCCTACCTCACCCTCCGTCTCTCTAAACGTTCCATCTTTACTTGGCCAGGAGGGGCGAGAGATAAGCAGTATTGCCATTTTTTCGGATAATTATCATATTTTTTTTTTTTTTTTTTTTTTTTTTTTTTTTTTATTTAATGTAAAATTTTGGTGACTGTGAGAGATAAGCAGTGTTGCCATTTTTTCGGATAATTATCACATTTTTTCCATTTGATTTAATGTAAAATTTTGGTGACTGTGAGAGATAAGCAGTGTTGCCATTTTTTCGGATAATTATCACATTTTTCCCATTTGATTTAATGTAAAATTTTGGTGACTGTGAGAGATAAGCAGTGTTGCCATTTTTTCGGATAATTATCACATTTTTCCCATTTGATTTAATGTAAAATTTTGGTGACTGTGAGAGATAAGCAGTGTTGCCATTTTTCCGCGGATAATTATCATATTTTTTTTTTTTTTTTTTTTTTTATTTAATGTAAAATTTTGGTGACTGTGAGAGATAAGCAGTGTTGCCATTTTTTCGGATAATTATCACATTTTTTCCATTTGATTTAATGTAAAATTTTGGTGACTGTGAGAGATAAGCAGTGTTGCCATTTTTTCGGATAATTATCACATTTTTCCCATTTGATTTAATGTAAAATTTTGGTGACTGTGAGAGATAAGCAGTGTTGCCATTTTTTCGGATAATTATCACATTTTTCCCATTTGATTTAATGTAAAATTTTGGTGACTGTGAGAGATAAGCAGTGTTGCCATTTTTCCGCGGATAAATTATCAGATTTTCCCACATTTAATTAGTATTAACACCTAATTTTTAAAGGAAAATCTGGCAATAATTATCATGGGCGAATCGACCCAGCATCACTTGTGTTCGTAAGTACGTGAGAGCGCGTATAAGATTTTGATAAGAGAGGGGTGAGGGACGTTTTTAAACTTGTATTTTAGAGACTCTTTTCGATGCTACGACTTACTTTAAATCTCGACTACGTCTCTGGCTTACATAAGAAAATAAAGATCCAATTCAAAATGAAGGAATTAGAATTTGTAAGGAAGAGATATAGTGACACAGTGGTAGCCAAAATTTTAGCTATGTAAAATAAAATTTCTTTCAGGCTCTGATGGACACAATCTGAATTTTTAAATACCGGATGATTTCCCGCTCAAATGAAACTGTTATACATTTTTGCTATCAGCAATTTCATAGTCGATTCTGATGTAAAAACCTCCAAAAATAACGATAGCTGCACTGAAAACTTCTGAAATTCGCCCCTAAGCTCAATAAATGTAAATTGCACGAGAATGGGTTTTTAATGGTATAGCGTAGAGCAGTCTGAGCAGTCATAATGGGCGATTCTCATCTTAATTTCGTCGCTCTCTCTATGCTGACAATTAGGTTGATTCACAGAGTAGTGATTCACATCCAATATGTTCGGTATCGTTGACACCTGGTGCCACCGGCACCGGTGTCAAAAGAAAAGTCGTCTCTCACTTCTTGATTAAGTTACAGTATATTATTAGATAGGATCGAATCTCCAATTATTACTGCCCTGCGCCACCATTACGTTCGCGAAAATAAAAACGTTTATTGAGTTTAGGAGTGGATTGCGGAAGTTTTTAGTGCTGTCATCGTCATTTTTAAGGTTTTTACACAAAAATCGACTATTAAATTGCTGTTAGCTAAATTGTGCAACAGTTTCATTCTCCTATTCTAAAATAATGTTGGCTACAACTTTATACTGTCGAGTATGGGCTCTTTATTTACTTGCCGTTAGTTTACCGTTTCAATACCGCACGCTAGAGTTATTTGTTTACGTGGCTCGATCTCGATGTTTACCAGTTAATGCAACTCCAAATAACAGACAAAATGAATTGAGCTGCATCGGTTCAATTTACATTTTATTTTTATTTTATTTTTTATATGTACCTATATACTTATATATGTTTCTATATAAAAATTGGATCTTCGTTTTGAATACAGCCGGGTATGATTTTTTTATCCCGAATGACGCAACGCAGAATATATTTCTTGCTCAGTTATTTGTATTGTTTGACGGAAATATTTTTATTTCCGAGCCTCGGAAGCACATATTCATCATGACTGGTTATTTTTCTTTTTAAAACCCGTTGATGCATGCCTCATTGATTGTTAGCAAATCCACCAGTTGAATTTTCTGTGAACCAAATTTCAATCATTGTCGGTCGATTTCATTCGAAAAGTCATTCACAGATTCCTTACAACTTTCGTTTTGCTCCAATGGAAATTATTTTAGGTTTTGTCATCTTTTTTATATGTATTTTTCCAATTCAAAATACGCGATATTTATTTAAAAAAAAAAAAAAAAAAAACTATGGTCGTTTACGGGTAAAGCCGAAAAATTAAAAGCTCTGATACGGACCCTTATAGAAGCGTTTTTATCTATCGCTATGATTATTATCTCACTTTGTTAGTGTCTGGTGGGTGATTTATGAACAAAAGAGCAACCGGTGAAATTCATTTGATAGCGAGAGGGTGAGAAAAATGTGTTACATCCCACTCTTGATATAAATGCATTGTGCGAAATAGACCGTGTGACTCAAGCTATGAATGAAACTCTTGCTCCAGGCCTGGCTCTCGTAATGGTCCGAGAACATGAAGCTCAGACCGACGCGACGTAGGTGACCACATGATAAAAACGGGGAACGGCTCTAATCAGTGCTGCCACGTTTGGTAAAAAAAAAATGCGCATTTCCCTCAATTAATGTAAAATGTGTGTATATTTTGCCAAGTCTAGTAGCACTGGACCCTAAACTAAACTCGCGGCTATCATTATCATGGCAAGCGAAAAGCTTCGCGCTTTTTAGAAATGGAAACGCAAAATGTTCGATTGAATTGAATTCACATGAAAAACGAGGGACCCGTTTGATCAGAATAAACGATATCAAGCTACGAAAGGATTGCTAGTTGAACAACCCTCACACAGCTTTGTCTCGCAGAGAAACAATTCGAGAAAAATAAACTTTTATGGAGGGAAAAACGAATAAAAATAAACTGTAAGGAATACCCGACGAACACTTTCTCACATCAAACTCAATCTGGGGAAGACCTCCAGACCCCCCTATATATAATTTTCTGGGAAAGACCAGCCCCCCTTAGGGGTTAATTTTACAGTAGGCTTGTTACAGAATGTTTTTGCACTTGATTGTTCTTAGTTTTCGGTATCGATATAGTATCTTATCACTTTGGTATTTGTGCCTTAAGTGTTATCTCAGTGTGGCTGTAATGACACAAGTTTTTCCCGTTACTCAATAATATGAAATGAATGAAAGCCATACAAACCAATGAGGTCCATTGCAGAAAATCTTCTGGCGTGACATTATTTGAAAAATTTTCCGGACGCAAAGGTCACCAAAATTAAATTGATCAGAGTATTAAAATATTGAAAATATAAATTAAACTCCAAAACTAGACAAATAGATTATGAACTAATAATAATAAAATGAAAGTTAAAACCAAAACATCGTAATAAAATAATAGGGAAAAATTGAAAAAGCAAACAAACAAACAAACAAACAAACAATCAAACAAACAAACAAATAAACAAACAAACAAACATACAAACAAACAAACAAACAAACAAACGAAGAAGCAAAACAAAAAAACAAAAATTGTAAAAAAAATTTCTCATCAGGTGCTGTCACGCCAAAAATTGAAAAAAAAAAATAATAAAAAAAAAACAAAAACAAAAACAAAAATTAAGGTTAAAAAAAAGAAAGCAAACCAACAAACAAAGGCCACTCCTAATGGTAGCTGGATGGACCCCTTTTGTCGATTGAACAGTCTAATTTGTCGCTTTAACTATAAAATAATGATGAGTCACCATTCCGTTTTATTAAACCAACAAAACCATTTGGCGGGCCCAACTTTTACAAATAGAATAAATGATTAAATCAGCCATTTTATAATTATTTTTTTTTATTTATTATTTTCATTGTTGTTTTCCTAATTTTTCCTTTGTTACTTTGTTCTCGTAATAACCAGTTAAATATTTACTTTTCGACTCAGCACATGTCATTATGTCTGTTCATTTTTTGAAATGGGGGGGGGGAGAGATAGGTATGAGAGGGAGGGGGAGGTTCGTGCGAGGGGAGGAGCCACAAAAGCATGTGTCACCATTAATCATGGAAATCTCTAGTCAGTGTAGTCACCTCTCTCCCCTTCGTCGAGAGTGCAAAGTGAGCGTGTTTTATGCGACCGAATATGTAAAATGTTTGTGTTTCAATCATGTGAGAGCTAAGTTGTCAGATTTCCCAATATAAATGGGGCTCGGACTAACTTTTGCTATAGTAGCGATTGAATTTTTATATTGATTCTTGAGTAAAACCCAGCAAAAATTACCCATTGAAACACTTACAGTGCGGGCTACGTAAGGGCGTTCGTCACAATGTTTTTGGACATCAAGTGCGGCCGGAGCTGCAGATTTGCGTAGATTTAATATGACAATCTTAAAATCACCGATGATTCCACCGGTTGAGAAAAGATTACATAGTTCAATTCAGTGTATGGCTGTAATGCATGAAAATACTCTGATCTGTAATTTTTCTCAATCGGCGGAAACGCCGTTAATTAATTAAAATATAAGCAAGTTTTCTAAGTTATCGACGACTCTACCGGTTGAGAAAAGATATAAAAGACGCTAGTATTTTCGTGCATTTCAGTCATACACTGAACTAAATTCTGTAATATTTTCTCAACCGGTGGAATCTTCGGTGAATTTCAAAATGCCATTACATCTACGCAAATTGGCAGCACTGAGTGCGGGTGACTTACGCTCAACGAGTTATACTGATAGAGGAGGCCATACATGTTATAAGTCCTATCTCAAAGTGTGACAGCATAGGCTATCTGAAATTGGTTTGTTTGCCTCGCTTTTTTTAACCTAAAATCAAAAATTGTAATTAATCCAGTGTAGATTGGTTTTAAACAAAGGTGCAAATGTTTAAAAGTGGCTATTTGGACACCGAATTTTAATTCAACTATATCCAGGTGAGAAAGTTTTGTATGTTTCTGATATGTGTCAATTTCTTGTTCGTGCAAATCCTTCCAGAAGTAACAGTTATATTGATTTCTGTGTTCATAGATATATAGCCACTCTAAAACACTTGCACTTTCACTTAAAACCAATTTCAAATGTATTTGTCACACTTTTTTTTTAAAAAAAAAAAAATTAAAGGTCAAAAAAAGTGAGGCAAACAAATCGAGCCTGTGTGAAAAAGTCCATAAGAGATCTCGATCATGGCTGCCCAGTGGCGTCGCGTGCAATTTGGCAACAATGTATTCTATCCATTTAAACGCATGTAAAATATCGAATTCAGGGGGTGCACAGTGCACGAGGAAAATTCGATACATTCAATGAGTTTAAATGGAGCAGTTGCATTGTTGCCAGATGGCACGCGACGCCACTGTGGCTGCCTCCGTGAAGTTTCAATATCTCGCCCCACAAATCCTCTCTATCGCTACAGTTCGTTGCGTATGCTGTACGTTTTCTGATTTGCCGGGTTTCCGGATTTTTGTTTTGTTTTGTTGGGAATTCAAATTTAAAAGATTCTTTCTTTACAATGAGACCAAAACAAACCTTTCATCTAAATACGAAGTTCACTTACGGACTCACAAAATGACTTTAAAGCTTAAGACATGACGGCAGAGCTACGCAGGTATACCAAGGGAGATATCTATCTCATTTGAGGCATTTTTTTGTGTATTTTTGTGGAGAAGTAAACAAATTAGACAAGCATCACCCCATGACAACTGCGTAGCTCCGCCACTTAAGAGCATATATAGCGGAGCTATGCATGTATCACGAGAGATTCCTATCTAATGCGTCTATTTCTCTACAGTAACACAGAGGAAAACCTCAAATTAGGTAGAAATCTACCACGGTACCTACACAGCTCTGCTATTACGTCTTAAATTTTAAAGTCATTCTGTGAGTCTTTTGTTGAGTGAATTTCGTAATTTTTTAATAAGCTCATCATCATAATTTTCCCTGCATTTTGCTCGGAATCAACTACTTAATCGCTCATAGCAAAAGTTGCCAAGAGCCCTATTATATTTAAATATTGTATTTGCGCAGTAACAATATCTTTTAAGTTCTGCCATATACGCATTTGCCATTTTGTGAGTCCGTGAGTGAATTTAGCGATTTTTTAGTATACGCTCATCATAAATTTTGCTGCGGTTTTCACGCCAGAATCATCTATTCAATCGCACATAGCAAAAACTAGCAAGAGTCCCATGACCAGCATTTAACAATATAAATCAAAGGGGGGGGGGGATCGGCTTGCTATCAAAAAAATTGGTACTTTTGTCGTCTGTGTGTGAGCCACGCCGTGATGAATGGGCGCCCGCGTTGCTGGATTGCGCGGATTTTCCTTTTTCAATATTCCATTCCGATGCATGATCTGGCATATCAGGCGTGGGGGATGAAGGGAGAGAGAGAGAGAGAGAAAGAGAGAGAGAGAGAGAGAGAGAGAGAGAGAGAGAGAGAGAGAGAGAGAGAGAGAGAGAGAGAGAGAGAGAGAGAGAGCGAGCGAAAAAGTGGACGGTGGAGAGTGGAGACTACATCTCCCTCAAACTTGTCATCCAACTGTCGATTTTAGTTGCAGGTGCTTCCACTCGGTCGTCCCGCAATTTTTCATTCGGTCAAAACTTTGGCGTTACCCGCCTCCCCCCCTTTTATCCCATTTGTTATATTTCACCGGTCCCGGTCACCATCCCTTCATTATTTGTTATGAGCCGGAAACCTTTCACGCCTAATTTGTCAACGTTTTGTTTTTGCGATCACAAATGACAGGCGAAAAATAATTGGTCTCTCGCAAACTTTCGCTAGAACAACACTGTCCGAGCATTCGCTCCCCTCGGGAGTTCCCCGGGACTTTTTAACTCAGAAGAGAACGAATAATACAATTATGAACCATCAAAGACTGCTCATAAAGTGATATATGCCTTTTTGGAATCCATAAATGGATAATAATTGGGTAATATCTGTACCAAGATCCATATCCATCAGGTCTGGCCGGTAGTTTTCGGCCCCCTCCGATGCGATGGTCCATTCCATTGTTCCTAACCCCTTAGAACTCAGGGTTTCTTTTAAAATTAAAATTGTTAAAATAGTCAAATACGAACGTTCAACATCAGCATCTTTTGTTTGTTGTCCCGGTAATTCGCGCTTCGCGAGATAGCCGAATTCACACTGAAAAATAAAAGAAAAAATAATCCTGAATTCTAATAATATTACCAGAAGCACAACAATATAATATGTAAACCAAAGAAAGTCTAGAGCTTTGACCGGAAAATTCTGGTGTTAATACCAGAATATGGTTAAAGAACTAGAATATTTCCTAAAAAATTTCAAGAATTAGGGGTACAAACACGAGACTTCTGGTAATTGTGCTATCCTTGACATTGGTTTACATATGGTCATGCTTCTGGTAATATTTTTTTCTTTTTTTTTTTTTTTAGTGGAAGATGGTGGTGAGATCGGGAAACAGGGCTCTTAAATATTGGATTTTCCGATTTGGCGCTACGGACCACAGACCTGAAGAATATGAATCTTGATGTGTACAATCAAACAAAGCAACTACTATAGACTGTTGTGGTGGTTTCGAGGGCGCAGAATTCATAATCGTAAAAAGGCGAGGTTAGTGGCCTGATTTAATAGCCAAAATGTCCGTTCGAAAATGTGCTTATGTATTTTCATACATTGAATATCAGAGTTTTTCTTGGAACCAGATGTCCTCGGATGGCAATCGATACGATATATCACTGTGCTAACTCAGTATATTGTTCATGCGTCGAGTTTCACTCGATTAATCGGATAGAGATCATGCTTCTCGTTCACTGCAAACGCAAATCAAAGGAAGATAACTATTCCTACTTGACGGTCTTGGTTTTGCATACCCTGCGATTTGAAGGCGCTCGCTCGGAGAATGCTACATTCTGATTAAGGACTCGGAGCCTCGGTTGAAATAGAAGTTTGCGTCTCTGGCGGCAGAAAACCATGACAACTGCTGTATGGCCAGTTTTGCATCGTTTAAAAGCTATATTCAAGTGAACTCGAACAAACCGGCATTTATTTCAAAGATTTCAGTATGAATTTTTGAAATGAAATAGGTGCTCCAGAGTTCTGATCGCAAAAACATAATCTGTGATCTTATATATCAACTTCTGACCTTGCAAGAACACCTGATATCAGGTTTTGACTGATGATATATTGGTCTTCAAGAATTTTTTATGGTTTTCTGCTGCCGTCAGTCATCCGTTTATGAAGTAAACGGTAAAATTATGTCGATAGTTTTTATCACCTTAAGTAATAATAGAATTATCGTCGTATGACAATCAGAAAAAGCTCCTTCATTTTAGAGGAACGCAATACCATATCAGACACGCACGAATAGTTATCTCTTTTGTCTTTGGTCATCGGAGTCAGGTGCCCATACAATCTAACAGCGCAGCGTTCTATAATCTGTTCTTTTAAGTAGATTCCATGAATCTACTTATTGCGGAGGGTGCGATGTTGGATTTTTCGGGAAATTTTATCAAATGAGCACGTTTCATGGTCCCCTGAGTGAGAAAATACCACTCGTTGAAAATTGTATATATATATATATATATACTTAGAGAAAAAGTTAAATGGCCAAAACAATTTATAATATACAACAGTGAAATGGGAACTAGACCAAAGAAAGCTAAAAAAATACCGAAACGTTTCGACACAAACAACGTGGATCTTCATCAGTCGGACAATTAAAAAATAAAAAAATAAAAATAAAAACAAAGAGCAGGTGAGCCCGTTCCAAATCACATTGGAGCAAGGACTGACCATCAGACCGCATACCGACAAGAGGAGAGACAAATAAACAGAGACACTGGAGATAGAGAGGAACATTAGTTGTTATCAATGTTATTAGGAAAAAACTGGTGATAGGCAACACTCAATTTTTCAACGTCTGCCCGGAAGTTGCACACGTTACCTCTGTTCTTTATTATATGAATCATTTCGCATAGTGTCCTAGCATAGTCATCCACCTCATGAGAAAGCACTCTAACATTGTCAAAATTAAACAAATGGCCATGGTTAACGTTTTGATGTTGGTGAAGTGCAGTTTTTTCGTTTTGATCGTATTTATGACCATTCAAACGTTTCGAAAGTTGTTGCTTCGTTTGACCAATGTAACCAATATTACAGATCTGACAGTCAATACGGTATACCACACAAGAAAGTTCGAAAACAGATCTTTTAGCTTTTAAGTTTGACCATAGGAATTCTAAATTATTATACCTTTTATGGACCGTTGTGAAACCAATTTTTTCAAAATGCCCGCCACATTTTCAGAGAGCAATGGAACGTAGGGTAGTGCAATAATTTTGGAGATATCAATGTCATTTTAGGTACTGTTGAAGTTTCCTCCACATTGTTATATACATCAACAATATTCTTAAAACATTTGTTAATGAGAGATACGGGGTAACAATTTTCTAAAAGCAGTTTCTTACCTAGCTGAATCGCTGCCATCCTGTATTCAGGGTCCGTAAGACCTATGATCCGTCTAGCTAGGTTAGAGATGACTTTTTTTTTAAAAAAGAAAGGCTGAACGGATAAGTAATTCAAATATCGGCCAGACGCAGTAGGCTTTTGGTACCATTTACATTTCAGCACATTACCTACCCTTGACACCGTCATATCCAAAAAATTCAGAGAAAAATCCCGCTCAATTTCCAACGTAAATTGGATTGAGGGGCACTGACTATTAAACAACTCTAAAATGGGCAAAACATCATTCCGGTGCACACATAAAAATAAATCATCAACGTATCTTTTGTAGATGTAAATGAGATACGGTGTTAAATTATGGATGTTAAGTTCAAAATCTTCCATGACGAGATTTGCCAACACTGCAGACACGCTGCCCCCCATTGCCAAACCGCCTATTTGTTGAAAAAATTTTTTCCTCGAACTGAAAAACTGTCGAGGTAATACAAACACGGAGCATATATAGGAAGGGCTCTTTAGGGATAGAACAAAGATGACGAATTTCATCCCAGCGACGCTCAACACACAGTATTGCCAAATCAGCAGAAATGTTAGTGTACATGGAGGTTACGTCTAACGATATTAAAACATAGTCATCCGGTATTTCACACTTATTAATGTCGTTAAAAAAATCAAAAGAATTACGAACAAAATATTCAGTGTTACCCACAATGCGTGACAAAATGTCCGAGAAAAACTTGGAAAGGTTGTAAAATGGAGACCCAATCGTACTCACAATAGGCCTAAGGGGGTAACCTTCTTTATGTAATTTAATTAAACCATAAATTCTCGATACAACAGCATGATTCACTGTTAGATGACCAGCGATCTCCTTGGAGATGTACTTATTATTTAGCCAATGCTTTATAACCGTGTTGTTTTTACCTATTTGAGAAGGAACCAAGGACCGTTTAATTTCTTTGTATGCAACACCGTCATTCAATAACTCTTTCATTTTATCCGAATACACATTTCCGTCGATGATAACGGTTTTATTCGACTTATCAGCGCGAATCACTTTAATCTGCCTGTTTCTTCTCAAAAAAATGTGTGTTTCTTGAATGTCTTTTTTTAGAGTACGTGTAAAAAAACACTCTCTAAAAACGTTAACAGAACCAAATTTAAGGAATTCAGAACCTCCTACTTTTTTAACCTGGTTGTAGTATCCTTGAATTGCGCTACAAACTTTCGTCCTAATTTCGTTGAGAACATTTGGACGTTCCCATCTAAGCTTACTTTCAATGGTGGTTATAATTTTAGTCAAGGGTAATGATTTAAAACAAGATGGTGTACTTCCAGTGTTGAAAAAAGGAAGAGAGAACATGGGGCCGAGACACAAAACACGTGTGACAAATTCGGGAAGATGAACGCCCGAAACATTTTGAATCCAAGTCTCACTTTTTTCAATGAAAGGCTCGAACCGTTGATGATAATTTCGCTGAGCAACACCAAGAAGCTTTTTAAATTTTGAAAATAACCGATCACTAATAGACCTTTTCAGAGCTAAATTCCTTTTTGTTAACCTTCCAATAAAATATATATAAATATATATAAAAATATATATATATATATATATATATATGTGTGTGTGTGTGTGTGTGTGTGTGTGTGTGTGTGTTTCAGCCAGTTTTACCGTTTTTATGTCCCACGATCCTGTTCGTAATTTTTGGTTTTTATTTTTGAAATTTGTCTCAACTATTCGTTGGGTTTAATTCTTGGATGAGTTCGAAGATGGTGTAAATCCGATTGTTAGTTTTCGCGTTATGGGCCGTGTTTGAGTCGTAAAATGTGTTTTTGAGGTTTATTTTTAGGAGTGTTTGTTTTGAGTATTTTTTTTGGGAAAATTTATGTTGGCCGTTTTGTTACGCAACTTTTTTACTCGAGTCATTTTTTTGTTTTTTGCGTTGTAAGCGAGTTATAGCGATGTGTTTTTCGGGTTTTTTGGCAGTGTTTTTATATGAAGAAATTGTTTTTTTGGTTCAAAAATTTTAGTATTTATTGTGGAGGGTGTTTTTAGTTCATATGCTCTTTGCCTTGAATTTTCCTTGTGTTTTACGTGTTTTACGAGCTATTTAGTTTCTTATGGGATTTTACAAGTGAAAGACAAGGATGGCGTATTGGTATAATTGCTCTTTCTTTGTTTTACACGTACACTGTTGCTTAGGTACGTTATTTATTTATTTTCTTGTTTTATCAGCTGCTCTTATTCAGATTTATTCCTCATTACCGTTACAAAGATTACACATTTTTCAATCTTTGTACTATAATCTTTTTCTCATGGTCATTTTTATTTAAATGTTGAACAGCTGATAAAAAAAAAATGAATAATTCAAAGAAAATCATAACATAACCTATTTATTGAAATTTGTGAAAAACTTATATAACCTAGCTTTTATTTCTCACTTGCATTGTAAAGATTACACATTTCTCTATTGGTAATATAATCTTTTTCACAATAATATTTGGATTTTGAGCAGCTGATGAAATAAAAAAAAAAAATTTAACGAAAATTATAACCTATATTTAAATTTTTGAAAAAATGATGTAACCAAGCATGGAATCTACTTCGTCTTACCGGCCTGCCGGGAGGCATTTTTAAATAGATGTTGCTTTATTTTTACTATCAGTTCACGACATTGTACGACTCAAATTTAATGTCTCAATAATCTATCATTCATCAACTTTCAATACCAATTTAAATCACAGAGAACGCTTTTAAAGCTTTTAAAAGGAGAAAGTATACGCAACTTTGCCAAATTGCACGATGCAGCTTTGTGCTATATTGTGCATTTCACACTCACCGAGACCAAGACCGATTATTGTTGGAGCTGTTCCTAGGCATGGGAGGAGAAATTCGGCAACTACTATAAATTCATCCCCTTTGAACATATGAGAAACAATCGATTCAAGAGGAGGCCATAGCCAGATAGATAATCGATTTTTTTCTCATGCATTCAAATGAGAAGAATTCACGGTTAATCATTGGATTGCTGGATTCGTCACACGGAAAAAAGGCTGGTATAATATACCATCTGCATAGCTGATTTTGAAGTCTGCTATCAAGTATGGTAAGTTTTACCGCTTCATATATGGTAAATTTTACCATCATATGGTAAATGCATTGTACCTTGTGATGAAATGTACCAACAGGTTATCTTAATTTACCGCAAGGTACGTTGCATTTACCATATGATGGTGAAGTTTACCATACTTGATAGCAGACTCCAAAACCAGCTATTCAGATGGTAAATTCTACCAGTCTTTTTTCCGTGGGTGTCGTGTTCTAGGTCTTATTTCCAATAACTGTTCGTTTCTTTCGAGGTTCTTGAAATATGCTGTTTAGGTCCTGTGTATAAAAAAAAAAAAAAAAAAAAAAAAAAAAAAAACTTGCAAAAACTGGGTTGAGGGGATGGGAAATTGCAAAACTTTTAAAGCCTGTTTTGTAAAAAAGGAAGTCAACAGTCAAGACAAGTTATAGGACAACGGAGTTGAAAGTGTGTGAAAATCCCATTGGAAAAAAAGAATAAGAAGAAGGAGGAGGAGGAGGAGAAGAAAAAAAAACAATTAATGCTGGGTGAAGCGTTATAAGGGTACCCGAGAGGGTATTAATGTAGAGAGAAAGAGAGAAGGGGTGATGAAAGAATATTAACACCGTGAAAGTAAAACGAGAGCCTCCTTTCTTCTACTCCACCTCACTGCTCCAGAAACTCTCTCCTCTAAAATATACGTATAATGAGACTGCGAAATAGTTCAGCGTTCCGAGGGTGCTTTAAAAAAAATAGAGGAAAGAGTGGATGTAGAGGAAAAAAAAGGGGGGGGAGAGAAAAAAGTTTCATATTTTCTGCGGATTTAATTTCCTTTTCCGTGGAAATATCGGATAGGCGAGAGAGAACGATGGTTTTGGAGCGGATGTTCGAGCCGCGCCGATGCTGCATTGGTTGCATATCTGACCGAGTGAAGGCACGCGGCGAAGGTTGCGGTAGGTAAGAAGTAGTGCCCGCGGGGGACGAGGGGGCTGGGTCACATCTGTCATCAACACGGTGCTTATCTTTCCTGAACCGACCGTCCGACATTCAATTCACATTCGCATCCGACTCGCCAATCGACCGACCGGACTGAGAGAGCACTCGAGCTCGCGATCTCTCTCTCTCTCTCTCTCTCTCTCTCTCTCTCTCTCTCTCTCTCTCTCTCTCTCTCTCTTTCCATACATATCTCTTTCGGAGAGCGAGAAATTTGTGGGGAGGGGTGTCGATGAAAACACAACAAGAGAAAAATACCGAATGGTTAAGTTGAGTTGTAAGCGGAGGGAAATTGATTTATGAATGCGGGTCAAACTTGGGCGAAAGTTATGAAATGTGAGCAGAGGTTGAGCTTTAACTTGTTGGCTGCGAGTAGTTCTATTTCAGTGTTGTCGGTGCCGGATAACTTCATGTATATACATGTATCTGAAAGTTCGCCTTAGTTTGTCGATCAGAAAGGAGCTCGGATACGGAAGATTTTCTTGATACTGCTCCTTTTCCAGTCTGCATGGGCGGATCTAGAAATTTGGCAACCATGAATTCATCCGATTTGAAAGTATGAGAAGCAGTCGATTCTCGAGGGGGACATGACTCTTTTACAAAACGTTGTTTTTCATTCATTCAAATAGAAATAATGCACAATTGCCAGATTGCTGGATTTGCTTTTGTCAGTCTCCACCGACCCCAGAAAATGATGAAAGCACCGTAATATGGTCTGAGGTCGAAAAAAAAAAGTGGTAAAAATCGGTGAAAAATAGTCATCAAAAATAATCGTTGTTCATCTTTTACGCTTATTTTAAAACTTTCCGGTGACATTTCTAGGTTAATACTTGTTAAAAATATCGAACTATTGAGTGTTCATATTGAACACTCTTATGAATTCGATCTTTTACATGGATTTAAATAGACGAAATATGACGCTGCCAAATTGCAAGCCACCACACCACTAATACCTGCGATATGCACCGCATGTAAAGGAATCAGCATTTCAAATCCTTGCAAATAATGAAATTGAATTAAAAATATATGTACCTAGTTCTAAATTTGAGTTTTTGTTGGGGGCTGGCTCTCCTTTTCTGGAGGTGTATAGGTATATTAAACTTAAGAGAACAAGTTTAAATTACTTTTAGTTTTATGTTGTTGGTTTTAATTGTATTCATAATTCTTTTTTTCTTCGTCTATTTCTCGCTTCATGACTTGTTCCAGCCTCATTTAGGCATTTGTGTAGGAAATGAAAAAAAAAAAAGATAAATAAATAAATAAATAAATGAATAGAAAAATAAATAAATAAATAAATAAATAAATAAATAAATAAATAAATAAATAAATAAATAAATAAATAAATAAATAAATAAATAAATAAATAAATAATAAAACACTCGTTTAAAGTATTTCCTGTCTATTCAGATTCCTCCATTTTTTTTTTTTTTTTTTTTTTTTTTTTTTTTTTTTTTTTTTTTTTACCTTTTCAGTTAATTGAAACTTCCAAGTCGATTAGCCCAAAAGTCCCATTCGAAATTCGGATCTGCGCAAATGTCATTTGCGCCTACAACGCGCGGTCGGAATGTCCTGTCGTATTTAATGACGGCTTACTTTACAGATACCCCTCCATTATTTAGTGTCCGGACTAAATTGGGGTCTCCGAACCGAGATAGGGTTACTAGGCCGGCGCATAAATCCCATTAATTAGCCCCCCCCCCTCAGCCTTCGTCTATGGTTTCCGAGGTAACACTAATGTTCCCTCTAAAATTTTAAGCTGCCTTGTGCAAAGGAGTTTCTTCCGCCACCGAACAAACGACCATTTTTAGGGAGAAGATTATCAGGCCGATTTAAATACAATGAGCTTAACGCCGCGCCACGCCCGCTTTTAAAATATACATAGAGCTCAATATTGTAAAGGGATGATGAGCGTTTTGGCCCGGGGCGGAGCCCATCTCGTCCCGAAATCTGGCAGCAATAGATGTTGCCCATTTAAGCCCGTGAAAAAGCTCGAATGGAGCTGTTGCAAACGTTTGCTACAGACTTAATAACAGCGTAGACAAGATTTAGGATTTTTTCTGATTTCTTCCCCTCCATCTTCTTAGAAAGAATTTTCTTCTCTCTTAAATTCAGGGCTGCCGTTTTGCGTATAATCAATGCTATTTTCTATTCACCGATGATTCCACCGGTTGAGAAAAGATTACACAGTTCAGTTCAGTTCATGACTGTAATGCACGAAAATACTCTGATCTGTAATCTTACCTTAATCGGTGGAAACTCCGTTGATTAATTAAAATATCTGCAAGTTTTTTAAAGTCATCGACGACTCCACCGGTTGAGAAAAGATTACAGATGCGAGTATTTTTGTTTATTACAGTCATGCTCTGAACTGAACTGTGTAATCTTTACTCAACCGGTGGAATCATCGGTGAATTGAAAAATAGCATTGATTATAAGCAAAACGGCAGCCATGCTTTAATTATGTATTTGGAATTTTCCCCTCAAGACTTTGTATCGTTTAAAAAATTAGTTGAATGATGTATGGTCGAAGCATTTCTTCATTCAACATTTTTTTCCCGTCTCTCTTTTGACACACTTCATGAACACTGAACTGAATTGTGTAATATTTTTTCAACTAGTGGAATCATCGGTGGATGGAAAAATTCCATAAAGTCTCCACGAAACGGCAGCACTAGATTTTTACCTGAAATGGTCTCAATTCTAATCTACACCCTGTGTACAGCTATATTGCAGCTATGTAGACGTTAATCCTCACTTTAAAAGCTGTGAGGGGTCTCAGGCTTGCAGCGATTGTAACTTGAAAATTGGGAGACAAAAATATTGTAGACAAATCTGAAAAAGAGTTTTTACTGATCCCTGCGAAGGCAATATCCAATTTATAAGGGAGGAGGAGACAATACGAAAACGATAATGCCTGTTCAGTACTTTCGGATTTTATCTGTAAGCTTTTCCATTATGGAAATACTACCCCAAGGCTCAATAAATTATGCGCATAAAATTTGATAAAATACTTCACTAAGTGGTAGGTGAAGCTGGTTATTTTTTGTTCATTTTATAAAATAACTACCTCCAAAGCCAGTAGTTATTAAAGAAAGAAAGAGAGAATACGGAAAAAACAGAGCTGGCGGGTGTCATGGGCGGGCACAGGAATTCGTCTTTCTCTCTCTCCTTCCATTTGAATGCTTGCGTTACAAAAGAAAGTATATAGGTACTAAAGTCACGTGATGACCCTCTTTGCTATCCTTTTCTAACTCATTTTTTTTAAATGGAAGGAGAGAGCGATAGACGAATTCCTGTATCCGCTCATTTCTGGGTGTCAATATCCTCAATTCCTTATTTTTGTGACGCCCCATAAACTTTTATACACTCATATTCTCTGAGTTGTCGTTGCATGTTAAAAGGCTGACAGATATATTTATGTCATGGCTAAGTCTAAAGAAGGGGGAGAGGAATTTCTGCTTCCTTTTTTTTTAAGACCGTGTTTTACGCTTCAGTTAATCCGCTAACAAGACACTTTTTTTGATCACTCTTTATCTTTCCCCTCGCCTTTTTTTCCCCCCGATGTAGATTGAAAATCGTTCAGGTGTTTTCATTGCAACATCCAACATCCCATCGTCAGATAATTCTTATGGTTCGTTTTACCGTCGTTCAAATTATTTCTCTTTCTTTATTCGTATTTCCCCCTTTTTTCCGCTCTCTCAAGTAGATTTTTAACATTTATTTCCTGTGCAAGAAATAAATTTGAGTTATAATACCAAACCTATCGAATTTTTTTTTCTCATTGAAACTTGATGATTTTTAATAGGACAGTTAGTTGCAAGGGTCTAAATTTTGATAATTTTAAGTACGCCAATGACAGTTCTCGCTGAGCTGAAAACCAAGGAAGGCCTTTGGTTTCTGACTTGGTTTGGTAGTTCCAGGATTGTGATTTTTGCCCGAAATATATTTTGCTTCAAACGTTCACTGGACTTTATTGAATTGGACAAATGATCTTGCCGCATGAATCATACGAGTGGCTAAAAGTCTGAAGGTGGAGGATAACTTTATTTCGATCCTCAAGCGCTAACCCATCCCTCCTTCTCTCTCTCTCTTTTCTCTCTCTCTCTTTTCTCTCTTTCTCTCCCCCTCTCTCTCCCTCTCACTCTGTCTCTCTCTATCTCTCTCTGTCTCTGTCTCTGTCGCTGTCTCTCTCTCTTCTCACCGAAGGAGTGATATCAATTAGTTCGGCCGCACGCCTCTTCTCAAGCCGTCGAGTGATGATGACATATAATGATAATGAACATGCACCACAGCACTGCTGCCACTGTATATAGTATTCTGTATACTGTGTACAGTATTCTATATACTGTATTATACATTATAGAAGAGAAAAACAAATCCTTGTCAAACAACAATTAAGACGCTGTTAGTTGGGAAATTAGTGGGGGAAGACAATGAGCTTGGCGCAAAGCTCGTAATTTGTCTTGACGGTAATTCTTTGACAGAATTTATGTAAGGTCTTTCATGATTGATGAGCGAGCCACCAGAGCGAGCCAAGAGAAAATAACGCCGCGCCGCTATCACCGCTCCCGTCGCCACCAACAACCGCAAAGAAAACTTCCCTTAAAAACAACGTTGCCAAATTAAACATCCTCATTTTCACTTTCTCACTACTGATAAAGTTAGAAATGGAGACAGTATTGCGATGGCCCACACAGAAAAAAAAAAAAAATCTGTTGAAAAACCTGTTGAAAAATCAGCTTATGGGTTGTTGGAAAAGTGAATAGCATGTTAGTATGTTGGATTAACAGGCCTGAGTGGTTCAATTAGCACCGGTTTTTGTAAAAAAAAAAAAAAAAAAAAAAAAAAAAAAACTCCTCTGACGGTTAATTTTACAGCTCAGATCTGTTGATCCAACGAACGTACTAACCTGCTACACACTTTTTTAGCACCCTATGCTGTAAAATCAACATTTTTTTTTTCTGTGCAGATATTTTCAAGGTATTTTGTTTCGATACTTGACCCACTACGACTAAGTAAATGATAATTACAAATAAATAATAAATGATAATTACAAATGGTAATTACAAAATAATTGGCTCTCATCATGCCTAATGCTATCCTAAAGAATATTCGTTCATGAAGTTTCATTATTATTTAACCATATCTGGCTTGGAGGTGTGTAATTGTACAAACTCTCTGTGGCGTCTGTCTGTATGTCTGTCTATCTGCCTGCCTGTCTGTGGCCATAGAACGTGAAACCCAGCATAACTTTTGAACTATTCATCCATATGCATCAACATTTTGCCGAGACGTTGCTTTTAACATCCCTCAATGGAGCTGTTCTTGTTTTATTGAAATTTTAATTTTTAGGTTTGTTATTAATAAAAAATGGTTTCCATTAAAATCAACGGGAATATGGGTCAAAAAAGGGAAAACTTAAAATATTTCAAAAATTGATTTTTGGATTTTGATTAAAATATCAAAGGGGGGTCTGGGGGTGTCCCCCAAATTAAATGTGATGTGAGAAAGTGTCAGTAGGATATTCTCTACAGTTTAATTTTTTTTTAAGTAATGCATGGTATTGTAATAACAGCAAAATTTCCAGATGAGATATAATATAAAGATGAAAAATCTTGAACTTTAAGGCGCGGGTTTTTTAAAATTGTCGCCTCAGCAGCTCCTTGGTAGGCTTGCTCATTTTCATTCCTCAGCTTTGGCGAATCATGCAATTTGTCAACAGTGCATTTTGTATCCCTGAATAAGATTGAAATGCTGTAGATAAGCGGTTAACATACTAATGCACGCTGCCTCACTATCCTGTCGCAAAAATAAACATTTTCCCCCCTTCGTAAAAATTTTAAAACAACCCTTTGTTTAGCTAAATAGGTCATATAAATCTTCGTTTTTTTTAAATTTTGTTCTGTTATTTTTTCCCCGTTTTTTTTTTTTATTATTATTTTGGTTTGTTTATTATTTGAAACAGCACAAAAAAACTTTGAGAGCACACGCCGAAAGCTTACTCAACTTTATCAACCGTCCTGATATTGCACTCATAAGCACAAGTTTCAGTTTTTCATTTAATTTTCAATTTTTTGTCCTTTTTGAAATATTTATAATAAATTTTTCTCTCTACTCGTCTTTTTATTCTTCTTTTTTTTAGGAATTTTGCGAGTTTCCCGGAAGCAGCATTCTCCTATATACATTCCTCTATTAATTGCAATGTTTCATATTCAATTTCATTCAATTATGCTTTATTGAACAAAATTACACGCATGAATGACGTCAGTTGAGTAACATTCCCGGCAATGAAGAGAACTAATCAAATTCTAATCATTGATCTGCGATGCAGGCAGCGGCGGCTCGTGCAATGTGGCAACAATGGATTTCCTCCATTTAAAACTGTGTAAAATAATCGATTACTTGGTGAGGCGTAGCGCCTCACCTAGTATCGATCTTTTTGCATACGTTTAAATGGCAAAATTGCACGGTTGCCAGATTGCACGAGCCGCCACTGGATGCAGGATTGGTTATTTTCAGAGAATAATGGTTATTTCAATTAGCACAACAGTCCTGAGCAACAATTTAAATAGATGAAGGTATTTCAGTTGGAAAAAAATTAATATTTTGAGCTAGGAGAATAGTTTCAAATGGTTAATGGGACAATTACAAAGGTCTGAAATTTTGTGTTTTTTATGAATACAAAATGATAGTACTTAGATGATCTGAGAACAATAGTGCCTTTGGTATTTTCTTTTAAGCGGTCCGGTTTTGGAGGTACACACATGTAAAGGTGTAAAAAACCGTATGCGTACTGACGTCACTTAGCTGAATGCCCATTTAAAACAATGTATATACTGGGCCAAAATCTCATTTCCGGAAAAATGGGACTTAATTTGAAACGAAAGGCATCTTTGTTCTCAGCTCATCAAGTATTTTCATTTTCTTTATAAAAAAAACAACATTGCAGATCCTTGCAACTCCCCCATTAGGTACTTAATTTATTAAATATAACCGTTCTAGGCACCTTTCGAGTGGTGATACGGCCCGTGCAATGTGGCAGCAACGTTCTCTCCATTTATACCAACACAAGACAATCGATATTCAGAGGATTCACTGAGTCCATGAAAAATCGATTCTTTTGCATTGGTTCAAATGGCAAAAAACATGGTCACTTACCAAACAATACGAGCAGCCACTGCCTCCAGTTGGTGGGCTCCACGTCTCGACCGAGTGGATCTATAGTTTCAAATCACGAATAATCCCACGGCAAATGAAGTTTTCCTCGCAATTTTCCAATTATGATTTACATTCAAGTTGTTCCTTGCAAGCGTATTGTGTGAGGCAATGTTTTTTTTTTTTTTTTTTTTTTTTTTTTGGGGGGGGGACGAATTTGGTTTCGAACGAAATTCAAATCAAGATCTATTAATACCATATTACTATATCTTGAGGGGTTATATGTTTCGGTAAAAGTGTATATTTTATTATAAAACAGAGGAAGTTATTTTGAAAATAGGATGGGAATGCAGGGAAAGAGAATGAAGAGTAAAAGTTTGTTTGCTCGGCCATCACCGCTTGCTCTAGCACTTGACGAAATGAAGTAGAAAAATAAAATCTTGCGCGACGAAAGTTATGCAAATTAAGGGAGAACGCAGGTTGACGCAACCAAACAAAAGAAAAAAGAAAAAAACGGGTAATTTAAGAGTCTGGGACCAGAACTACACGTCTCTGACCTTTCCTTCGCAAAAACACAATATTTCTTCATTTTTAATACAAAATATGAGAGCTTCACGCGTTGAATTAAAACGCTGAAAGAGGAAAATGTTTTTTTTTCTTTTTTTCATCTTTATGAACGGTCAGACTGTTTTCATACATATGGTTGTATAGTTGGTGAGTCGTTGAGAAAAAGAAAATAGCAACTTAGAGTGAATGAAATATGTGTTTTTTCAGAGAATGCAAATTAGATGTGGATACGGTCCATTGTTGTCGGTCAACATGGTTTATATTTCACGATTTATCAAAATTCGCTAGGGATTCAACATTTACAATGTCACTTTTGAATAAGAGCGCTGTACAGTCATTTGACGTTTGAATCGTATAGCGTTAGCTGTGCGTTAACTAGTATAGTTAACAATTCTTACGCGACTGCATCGTCTTAGTCTACCTTAAAAAATGAAGGCGCGTTTATAAAAGAAAGACATTGTTTCAAACGGTCAAATATTCGGGAACTTTCGAGAAGAGTATTTGAATCGGATAACGTTGGCTGTGCGTTGACTAGTAGTTAACAATTCGAACGCGACTGTACTATTATAGTCTACCCTAAAAAATGAATGCACATTTATTAAAGAAAGAAATTTTTTCCAACAGTCCAATTCCGAGAACTTACGAGTAAAGTATTTTAATCGGATAACGTTAGCTGTGCGTTGACTTATTGTAGTTGACTAAATTAAAACATTTTCGGGAAACAAAACTAAAACATTTAAACAAGAAACGGTGAGACGTTTTGAAACTTTGCAGTGTCATTATCGACCGCAAAAAAACACACACAAAATAAAAAACAATTCCCTAAAAATTAAGTCGCCTCTCTAACAGTAAGGCCAAGACTATAAAAAACAGGTATACACAAACACCGATTTCGCAGCTAATTTTACTCGCCAGATCTCTCTAGGAGAAAGAAATTGAAATAAGCAGAACTCAGCTGATTCACATCGGCGCGGTAATTACAAACACGATTCCTATGCCGTCGAATATGGATCATCTCCAATACACTCCGCCGATGATAGCGATTTTCGGAGACTGAAATCCTCGTTCCATTAAAATCAAAATTATGACCGAGCGAATCATCCTCGTACTGGTGTAATGCAGTAAATTCATACCAATTGGACCGATGCCCCGCTAGGCCGACTTTTAAGTACCTGCCTTATTGGAGTATTTAACTCTTCGTACGCGACTGTACCGTTTTAGTCTACCCTAAAAAATGAAGGCGCATTCATAAAAGAAAGTCATATTTTCCAACAGTCGAATTGCAGGAACTTTCGTAAAAATCGAATTGCGTTGGTGGTTAGTTGCGGAAAGGAGTTCGAAAACGAACGTGAACATTTGCTTACTGTCATCCTGTATGTCGAATGAGGCTCAAGCCGAGGCAAATGGTGGAAAGGAAAGATTCCTGTATATATTTTTTTTTTTTGTAGAGCTCATTTCAGATGTGTAGGCGCACTTAGACCATAATCTTTGGCAAATTCTCAATTTGCATTCCTTCAAATCTAAACAAAGCTTGCCTCCGACTTTGAACATTTAATTTTAAAGTGTTTTTTAATAAAAATCCAACGCTCAAATAACTCTTTTTTGTTAATTTTCATTTTGTAACAAGAGAAATAATGTTGACAAATTCCAAAGATTATCAGTCTGGGTGCGCCTACACTTCTGAAACCACCTCTAGTGCAAGTATCAGTGTTGTCATTGTTAACTATCCGAATGTTCTTATTTGACTTATTAATGTATAATTCGGATAATTTATAGCAGTGGCGTCGCGTGTCATCTAGCAACAATGCAACTGCTCCATTTAATTTCATTAAATATATCGAATTTTCCTTGTGCACTGTGCACCCCCTGAATTCGATCTTTTACATGAGTTTAAATGAGTAGAATACATTGTTGCAAAATTGCACGCGACGTCACTGTTATAGGAAAATCTGGCAACAGTAGTGAGTACTCACGTACTACTTTCTTACTTCCTTGGATTTCTCAAACTTATTTGTGTCGATCAAATAATTTGAAAATCTAAGGGCATCAACTCTCTAGGTAAATACATCGCGGATTATTTATTCATCGGTTTTAACGGTTCCAACGGTTCCAACGGTAGAATATTCTCTCTTTCCGAAGCGTGCCAAACGCTGAGTATTTTCTGAATAACAGGGATATTTACCGTGCCTTTCACTTTATGCTGCCGGTAAAACATTTATGCAAGCATGAACGCTTCAGGAATTAATCTGATGAATAAATTATAACTCACCCGCTTGACAATAAGCGAGGAGAGAGCGCGACTCATACTCCTCGGAGGTTGGAATATCGCGGTTTAGCCCCCCCCCCCTTTAGATCTATTGTGCAGCTATGGAAGTTTTGGGGGAATAAGCGACTCTTGAAAGCCGGACCCTCTCATTGTGCAATAAAACTTTCAAATTAGCACTCGAGCCGCGATTAAAGAAAATTCCCTGACTATTGAAACACACAAAAGCGGAATTATATTTAATAATGCCGAATGTAAATTGAATTTGAACAGTCTGAACGATATGTTTCCTGTATCGAAAAGCCGAAACATTCCCACTAGTTCCCCCGTTCGGAAGCTTGAACGACGCTAATAATTCTTCGGCGGTGTGAGTTTTCTGTGATTTTTGGTTTTAAAAGTTCAAATTTATTTTTGTTCCACTATAATCGTCTCATCCACAGTGCGACGAATTATTCAATTAATTGTAATAGTCAAAATTGTGTTTTACCAATATTCAAAAGCTTCCTTACAATCGTGCTCGGTCTGTTTTTTATTTCTCCAGTTAGAAATTGAGAAAGTATTGCAATGGCGCAGATGTCTGCTGCAGTGGCGTCGCGTGCCATCTGGCAACAATGCAACTGCTCCATTTAAACTCATTAAATATATCGAATTTTCCTTGTGCACTGTGCACCCCCTGAATTCGATCTTTTACATGAGTTTAGATGGAAAGAATACATTGTTGCCAAACTTCACGCGACGCCACTGCTGCTGTCTGTATCCCGGCATAACTTTTGAACCAATGGTCCACATATATCCAAATTCTGCAGAGAAAGCGATTTTAACATTCCTTAGAGGGAATTTGTTTGTTTTTTCGATATTTTAAAAAATAAGCAAGTTATGCTGGATAAAAGTTTTCTATTAAAATCGATGGAAAAATTGGAATATTTCAAATACAGTTGCATTCTAGAACCAGTTTACTGTAAAATTAAACCCCTTAAGAATGGTAAATTTTACCATCATATGGTAAATGCAACGTACCTTGTGGTAAATTAAGATAACCTGCGTTGGTACATTTCACCACAAGGTACGTTGCATTTAACATATGATGGTGAAATTCACCATACTTGATATAGCAGACTCCAAAATCAGCTATGTAGATGGTAAATTCTTCCAGTTTTTTTTTGTTTTTTTTTTTTGTTTTTCCGTGTACATTTTGGGAGGATGTGCGATTGTCTTCGCTTTTCGGGAACACGTGTGCCCTGCATAACTGCTGAGAACTCAGGGAAACGGACGACTTTAACTGTTCAATAAAAAGCGTTAGTGGTGGTGGTGGGGGGGGGGGGGTTAAATGTAAACAAATAAGTAATCAAATTCTTCCGTGCCAGCACCTTATCAGCTGCCTCACCCGGAAACGTAGGAAATGAACTTCAAGAGAAACGCAAAAGAGCGGGAAAAGAGGCTTGAGAAAAGAGTAAATGAGGAGAATGGAGGAGAGTCAAAACGAAGAGAGAGAGTGAGGGAGAAGGAGAGGGGGGGGGGGGGGGTAAAAAGAAGACGAAAGCAAGATGTAATATTCGACGGCAAGTACCTTCGGAGTAATTCAACTCCGATAAATCACCGTGGAGCTTAGATTTCGTAAATTTATCTCTGTCCCATATTCGCATCTTTCACCCCTCCGCCCCCCCGCCCCCCCTCTGCCCCCCTCTGCCCCCCATCTCCCTTCCCTCCTCCCATCAGTCTTTCTCTCAAGTAAACTCCACGCCTGCCACCGCAATGAAAGTGTTTCCAGTGCGCTCTGCTGCCACTTTGAATCGCCCTCAATTTTCTGTTCCTTTGATGATAAATAAATAAATAAATAAATAAATAAAGAAATAAATAAATAAATAAATAAATAAATAAATAAATAAATAAATAAATAAATAAATAAATAAATAAATAAATAAATAAATAAATAAATAAATAAATAAATAAATAAATAAATAAATAAATAAATAAATAAATAAATAAATAAATAAATAAGTAAGTAAATAAATAAATAAATAAATAGATAAATAGATAAATAAATAAATAAATAAATAAATAAATTAATAAATAAATAAATAAATACATTGTATTTGAAACTTTGATGAGCAATAGTGTTGATAGTTATAGTACAAAGACTTATTGAATACTTACTTGTATATCAGTACATATATTTCATAATGATTTAAGACAGAAATGGGACGGTATAGGCTAAAAAGAGTGTAAAATAAAACACAAGATGTTTTGGTCCGTAACGGAACCTTTGTCAATTGAGTAAAATAAATTAAACCTTTCTATTGTACCTACTCACTTATTTTTTAACCTACATTTTATTTTATTTGTCTATAAATTTATGTCTATTGTAATACGTAAGACTTGTACTATAACTTTTTTTTTATAACATTTGTATAGTCTTGCTAATAAAATGTTACAAAAAAAAGTTATTGTACAAGTCTTACGTATGCAATAGACATAAATATATACGTTATAATAGATAGGTAGATGGATATGATAGAAAGATTTTTTTGTTGCTGTTTATTTTTCTTTTGTATTTTATTCAATTCATAAAGGTGCCCTAGTTATACGAAGCGAGACGTCTTTGTGTTTTAATTTACTCTCTTTTCAGCTTAGCGTCCCGTCTCTGCCATTATTAAATCATAATTAAATAATTAGATTGATGTACAAGTAGAAGTGAATACATAATGACTTATAAATCGGACTAATTAAATACTCATTCAGAGAGTAATAGAGCCGCATTAATAACTTGGCCTTCTTATGGAACCTGAGATGCATAACTGAAATGACTCAAAGATATTACTCACCACTGCAGAGGAATTATTGAATTTTCCCACTCGCGACTATGGTTTTCTGCATTTTACAACTATTTTGAGAAGTTTCTGAGATGATTAAACACTTTTTTGGGAAAAATGTCATTTGATTTCAAATGACATTTTTCAAGTTGAGGAAAAATAGAAGAACAGTCGAGGAACGTACGTTAAAATTCGGCCCCCTGTTTTAGCAAGATTAGTCTTGATTTTTCCCCAAAAAAGTGTTTAATCATCTCAGAAACTTCTCAAAATAGTTGTAAAATGCAAAAGAACCATAGTATGTGTATTTCACATGGAGGACAATGGCGTAGCGTGCAATTTGGCAACGTTGTATTGTGTCCATTTACACAATACAACCTTGAGATTTCCTCCAATTCTTAAAATTTCTCTGACTGAATTTTTAATTTCTTCAATAAATATTCATTTTATTTCTATAAATATAACCTTTTCTCTATGTATTCCATTGGCTCCATGCATAATCTATAATATTTTTCAATTTCTTATCCACCCCTTTATCCCCAAATCTTCCTCCCATCTATTGTCAATTGTCATCCTTCTTTTTCATCCTTCATGTATTTCAAATGGCTCTTTTCAAGTCGAGGAAAAATCGAAAAGCGTATTAAATGTAGGCCCTGAGAGTTTTAAATAATCTGAGTTATTCATCGACCATCCGTTAGGTACTAATAGAACCCCAGCACAAAAAAATCTGATGCAAAATGAATCGTGAAAGACGCTGCCGAAGACAATTCAGAACTCATCAAGCAGCTAGTCTACGTAAAAGATTACAAAAAACGATTACTTTATTTTGTTTTTTTGACAATCTTGGGATGCATCATTAATAAAATCATTGAGTTTAACAACATCGTTTCTTCATTTTTTTTTTTTTTTTTTTTTTTTTTTTTTTTTTTTTGTTTAACATTTTTCCATAAATTTATTTACTACTTTTTTATCAATCTATTTTTGTTTCTTACATTATATTTTCTCTATTCCATTATATTCTCACTATAAGATTTGTTCGTGTCTTGTTCATTATGTTTGTTAATTTGCTTTTAATTGTGTGCGTTTCAATATCCTGGTTCTAAGGAGAAAACTATTATACTTTCAGACCTATTAAAAACGAGGCTAAATAAAATCAATCAATCAATCAATTAATTAATCAGTCATAGTCAATCTATCTATCAATCAATCTCTATCTCTGCCACTCTGCTTTCTTCCTCTTTTTCTCTGTTTGTCCTTCTACATATCTGAAAAGGTTATAGAGAGGGGTACTAAGTCGGCAGGGCCATCGCATCATTTTGACCTCAGTTCGTTCTCTGTCCTATATCTACACAAGTGGTCAAATGGAAGGAGAGGAAGAGGGAAAGGGAGGGAGGGAGGGGGGAGGGAGGGAGGGAGGGAGGGAGGGAGGGAAAGCGAAGAAGGGAGAAAGAGAAAACGAAAGAGCAAGACAAGTTTCCAGATCCGCCTCTAATGATACTTTGGCATGGATCAAGGTACTTATATTCAACAGGTATGCTCGACTCGCTTCCCGCGTCATCTTCAGTGGCAAAAATCTAAAGCAGAATCCAAGATGGCCGACAAAAGAAGAAAATACTGGACAATATTATGTCGGTGTAAAAGAATTCACAGAGAGATGATCAAATCAACTAAAATCGACAAAAGCGAGGAAAAAAACTAAATAGTGCAGAGTTCCACTCCCATCCATCTTCATAGCAAACCTACTCCTGATCATGTCCCACGTCATGTTCAATGCTTCCTTCTTTCGTCGGCCATCTTGGATTCTGCTTTATCTTTATCTCCCTATACTAACCTAACTTGAACGAGTCAAACGAAAAGGCATCTATATAAAGATAGGATTGGTGATTATGCCCAAAAAATTAGACCAATCTTGACCGTTTCTTCAGTGTACATTTTTATCTATAAAGTTTAAATATTTATGAATTTTGAGATGTATCAACTAAAGCCCGTATTTGGAGATGCTGACCAGTGGAGCGAGTCAATGCGAAGAGTGGACATCGAATGATTCGAATGTATGAATATAAATGCAGATTTGAATATTTTTACAGTAAAAAAAAACCAAGTAAAAAAGGTGATTTTGTAGAAAATTTTACTGTGAAACTAAAAAAACAACTTTCAAACTTCTACGGTGAGTATTAACAAAGATATATCCATTTAAAGTCGCCACAATATGTCCGGTATCTGCCATTTAATTGCTCCACTGTGCGCCGGTTGTAATAGAAACTTTAGTTTTTTGTTTCTCTCCCAAAAAACCTAGGCTATAATTCTTCTTTTTCTAGGCAATTTGGATTATAAATTGGTAATATGGATGATATTCTTGCGATCGTTGTCAAAAACACCCATAAGTTGTCCGAAAGGTGTCAAAAGATAAGGTGCAGAACCAAAAAAAGTATAAACATGTATTCATAAAAAAGAGAAGGAAAACATCAGCAGAGACTCGTGAAATGCACTGTATCGGTGATGACTCCTTCATAATAACCTATGAGAAAGGATCGATTCTAAACAATCGACGCTTTTGCATAAGCTCAAATGGTAGAGAAACGATAAATCGATTCTTATAACGAGCCGCAACTAAAAAGCATCCATAGAGGCATTCGAGGTGACTAAATTGATCTGACACCTTCTTCATATTTTGAATTAGTTTACTTAATCTGGCAAAGACGCCCAAGGAGATATCTTTCGTCCCTCACTTTATCCCTCCCTCGCCACCCCCACCCCCACCTCCCCCTCACACTCCCCTCCCTCAATCCCTCCGACTCTCCTTGTTTTGTACCGCATGCCTTCCCTCGTGTTGGTTAATAACTCCTCGAGAAACGAAATAAAGCCGTCGTCGCTTTTTCCGAAAGCAAACAAGATGTCATTCTTCCGCTATGCTATGATACTAACCGCGAGATTCGAATTCCTGCGCTAAGTTATAAGAGGCTCTCTCTCTCTCTCTCTCTCTCTCTCTCTCTCTCTCTCTCTCTCTCTCTCTCTCTCTCTCTCTCTCTCTCTCTCTCTCTCTCTCTCTCTCTCTCTCTGAAGTTTATCCCGGCCTAATCTCGCAGAAATGAACCGAGAAGTTTACCTAAGAAACAATGCTGCTGGCAGGCAGAAACAGAATCCCACCACCCTGCCAGCCCTGCCTTATCGTCGCTGTGTCCTGATGGTTTCGGTGGGTGGGAGGTCAGGACTGCTACATCCCGAGTGGGAAAAATTCTTTGAATAAGGGAAGGGCCAGGAGAGAGAGAGAGAGAGAGAGAGAGAGAGAGAGAGAGAGAGAGAGAGAGAGAGAGAGAGAGAGAGAGAGAGAGAGAGAGAGAGAGAGAGAGATACGAATTTACAAGGAAAACCGCGGTATATCCCAAGGAGGAAAAATTCAAAAACCAGTTATTATAGCAAGAGAGAAGAATCCTGGGGTCGATTGGGGGGGGGGGGGGGGGCTTGAGTGTATTTGGCTCAACGATCGAGACGCGGGGCTTGCTCGGGTCGAAGCGAAAATATGCCGATTAAACGCACATTTTTGTGCGTGGCATTCTCTCACCTGCACTTATCCGATAATTTTGTTTACCGTGTGGCAAACGAGCGCGCGGGCTTTATCGATCCTTTGCATCCGTCCCTAGCTGCTGGTTGACTCTTCACGACCTGATGAAGTTCACTAAAAAAAAGTGCTGAATTTAACTCTTTACATAATTGAATGTATGGACAACTCCTAGGAAACTGTTAGTTTTAGGTAATTTGACTATTTTAAACAGTAAAAAGCTCTTCTTCTTTTTTTTTTTTTTTTTGGTAAACATGATTTTTATATAATTTACAAAAATACTATCTAGTTACTGCAGATACTGAAGAGCGTGAACTACAAACTTTTTACCAAAAAATACAATGAGCCGTGGCCCAAACCAGATCGACGTATAGCTGAACCCGGTTTGAACAGGTTCAACCCTGCTTTGAAATCCGCCCTTTTAAAAACCTGTTTTGACCGAAATTTTAAAAAAGTTAGCACTGAAAGTTTAATCTCTCATTTTTTGCGGAATCGATCATCACACATTCACAAACTAACAATGTAGACATGATAAATTCAATATTCGAAAAATGTTTGCTAAGTTTTGAACAGATGGTTTGCTTTTTTTTCCTCTTTTTTTTCTCTCTCTTTTAGCAGGACAGTTATTTTTTAACTAAGCCGCCTCAAATCGGTTCTCAAGTGCACGAACCTGTGTGGAGCAGACCTAAATGGCGTGTAAACCCGAGCAAACCCAGTTTCTCAAACAGTGTGAATCGACCGAACCCAAACCTATTTTTGACGTGGTCCGGTGCCCGATGCCCGATGCCCGATACCCTACGCCGAAAATAAGTCAACGAAAAAAAATTAGCAACGTAACTAGTCCAGCGAGCAACTAAATTGTTCGTTATTTGTTCTGGTAGACACCTAACTTATATACCCTTTGATCTCTGCGACAAGATCTGCGGTAGATTGAGGATTATCTCTCCTCAATCGTATTGGGAAGTCGTAAGTTTGATTGGATGGGTAAAGAGTAATCCTCTTGTAGGCTAGCATTAACTCCGTGTGATTACGATACCCCCAAGCAGTTTTTTTGGTAGATGTAGTTGCAGAAGTGTAGGCGCACCTGGACAGATAATCTTTTCGATTTTGCCAACGTTATTTCTCATATTGCATGGTTATAAAGGAACGAAAATGCATTTTGAGCGCCGGATTTTCATTCAGGAATGCTCTTTAAAATCAAAAGTCAAAGTCGCGGGCAATTTTTGCTTAGATGATTATTGTTTGTTGGAAATTAAAATTGAAAAGCTAAAAATTGTCAGTACACTCCTACACTCCTGAAACCAACTCTAATCATATTGCATAGTCTTTTTGTAAACAATCGTCTCAAAAATCAATACACTTGTCTCTATATTTTGTCTAAACTGTAATCTTCCAAGTAAACCAAAATCGTCACTAATGTTGAATGGAGCCATGTATTAAATTGAATATACTGTCTATTTATTGGTTGCTAAACGTGCATGCTTATCGAGATAATGGTGGGGGTGGAGGCTGTTTTATTCACGTTTTTACATCACCGTGATTTTGTTTTAGTAAACGCGTTTGCCGAAGAAAAAATAAAAGCTGTGAGCGTTATTTGAGGTATGTAACTATTCCGACGCTCCGGCATTGGTTTGGTATTTCTCCGATTTTGAAGGCGCTTTTAAGGAATTTTATACTGTCCTCGCAAAATCGCATCTTTGACTTCATCAATGTTAATGTTTTCCTATGTTCAGCGGTTTGTGGGATTTTATGGTTTTTTGCAGTCTAGCTTGATGGAGAAAAGGATCCTCTCTCGACCGCCAGGCTTCCTACCTTATCTGAATATCCCGGAATTTCTCTTTATGTTTAAAAGATGTAAAATGTAAGAATACATTTTCTTTTATTCATCGTTATAACCTTCAACTTCGACTGTCAAATAAAGTAGGTACACGTAATTACATGATTTAAAGTAATGAAAATCAATATCAAAGCAAATTCAAAGCTCCGCTCTATTTTTTACTTTTTCATTTATTTATTTAATTTCAATTTATTTTTACTTTTGGTTCGTTTTACTATCATGCGATTATTATTTCTAGTTCCCAATTTTCACGAAATGATTTACTTTATTTATAG
This sequence comes from Trialeurodes vaporariorum, assembly GCA_011764245.1. Lineage (NCBI taxonomy): Eukaryota > Metazoa > Arthropoda > Insecta > Hemiptera > Aleyrodidae > Trialeurodes > Trialeurodes vaporariorum. Next base: position 20,410,156 of record VMOF01000111.1, on the reverse strand, counting down.
ATACTCATCATTACTTACATGAGCTTTAGGGGCAAAACCCATCACGTATGTTTTCTTGATTCATTATTTTTGTATTCACATTGTTTATTATGAATCAAGCGCTTGGCTCGTGTGTTTAATCATTTTATAAGTTGTTTTTTTTTTGTTTTTTTTTTTTTTTTTTTTTTTTTTTTTTTTTTTTTTTTGCAAAGATATTAGATAAGGAATGATTAAATAATAAAATGAATAAATTAAATGAATTTGATGCGTAACGATCATCAGCACATTATAACTTTTTATATATTATGAAGGTGAGTCCACGGTTGTAGAACTTTATTCTGACGTCGGAAATTTCCACGGATATAGAATCATTGAAACATTTGACATTTTAAAGCATTGATATAATTATTCCGGTTAAAAGACATTGGCTAACGTAAATTCTAATAATAGCAGACCATAAACTTAGTAAATAATTCAGGTTTTATAGCATTTATTAGGAGTCAAACAGTCATTCTGCCTTTTTGACTGATCATTCTTTTCACTCCTGCAAATCTGAGTAATCTGATTTAAGTTTACAATCCGCGTTACTGTAAAAATGTCAGAATCCAAAATCTTTCACCGAAACAATTATTTGTTTGGTAGAATAAAATATTTAATCCAATGATGCATTTTTCCATGAAATTTTCCGACCTCAAAGAGTCCTGTAAACGTTGAATCGCCCATAAAGAGACAATTAGATTAATTAGGATGTGGCAGGATTTAATTGACTCTGTAAATGTTTAATTTCAATAAATAAATCATCTGGTGAAACCGCAGACTTCTGAGCCCCTCAACTCTTTGTCTGATACCCGACATCAAAGCCTGTAGTGGCGTGGATTCAATTGGAGTTTCAACAAACTAATTCTAAGAATTCACTCTTGCTTTTTCGTCATTCAAAAACTAAAATGTAAAACAGATCATTAAGACTCCCAATATCAAACAGCATGCGCTTAAAAATATGTCATTCACGACAGGCCGAGGTTGATGCGCTGATTCAAATTTAAAAATAAAGTGCAATCACTGTGAAACATATTTAAAAAAAAAAAAAAAAAAAAAAAAAAAAAAAAAAGCCTTTTAAGCTTTTTTAGCAAAGAAATATCAAAACAATCGTATGCTATGATAAAATGGTCGAAATGTTAGTTTTTGAATGAAATTATTTTAATGAGACTTAGCAAAAAGTCTTACAATCTAGCTGGTTCATTACATTTCAATTCGCCCTTTTTTGAACTCATGGACCGCCGGTGCACTCACTTCAACTCGATCAAAAATTTAATTTATACATAGGTGGCAGTTAATAAATGAGAGCTTATCAGGGATTTATGGCTCGATCGATCTTGCTTTTCCAAAAGAGATACGCTTGATTGTTATTCTGATAAAAGTGCACCTTACAGCACATATGTACTTACTTACGTACTTACTTACTCACTTACATACTTACTTACTTTTTGACCTACTTACTTACTCACTTACTTATAAACCTGTACAAAGGAGGGTATTCATATTTTGAACACTCAAAACTCGGGGTTTTCTCATTTAAACTTATGCAAAACTATCGATCATTTGAAAGCTCAGATCAAACCTTTTGAGTATCGCTCCTTTTCCGCGGGCACATAGAAATCGATAATTTGAGAATCAACGAGTACGAACTGCATATGACTGAATACCACCGAGAGCAAGTATAGTCAATCGATTCATCACTCTCCGATTTTCTAAGAAAAATAATTTAGCCAGATTTTCGCTGTATAATTAGACGTACCGATTCAATGGAATCAACGTGGTATAATAAATCAAATCTTGTTCTATAAAACCCCTTATGGGCCAAGCCCGAGTATACTCGTTTTTCTCCTGTAGTCTATTTCACATTGATTTAGTCTTCATTTCGGATAAACGCAAATATAAATGGAAACACTGTAATAGATAAGATCTCGTATGGTGCCTTAAATTCGTCGTATAGGCAATTCCAACTCCAACAAGTACGAACAGTTAACTATACCTTCCGGAGACCTGTTCCACCAAAAGTACAAGTCCGAGTACAAGTTGTAGTTACAAGCGTTTTAGCATTAAAAAACGCTTGTAAATACAACTTGTACTCGGACTTCTGCTTTTGGTGGAACGAAGGGCCCTGTAGAAACGAAGAAGTGGCGTTCTCTTAAACTAACCTGAGGTCCTTAAAGGGTTAAACGCACCGTGACTCTCACATTGAAATCGGCACTCTTGATCATAGGTTCCGTTTTAATTCACCTCCGTTTTGAAAGTAATCGATTTTGAAAATCAAACAAGATGATTCGCCTGGCTCTAGACCGACAGGATATATTAACAGTGACAATGAAGGGTTTCCTCTTCATTTGTTATTATTATTTCCCTTTAGATTATTCTAAAGGACAAAGACGAACGACGAGGATGACATTGTCAGGTGCAAAATGAGATTAAAACGGACAAAGTAACCTTTTTTGCAAGGATGTAAGGACAGTGACGGACGATAACCGAGGATATTTTTTTTTTTTTTTTTCAATTTGTCAAAGACAACATCAAACCACATGTATATGACTTCGGGCAGAAATGGATATTAAAACGAGCAAAGAGGGGCTTAGTTTAATGCAGGGAGAGTCGTACGGCGTACATTCTCAAGGCTGCTTGGATAGTGAATAAAATAAGAGAGAAAGGGAGGGAGAGAGAGAGAGAGAGAGAGAGAGAGAGAGAGAGAGAGAGAGAGATAGATGAAACTACCGGACAAATGCAGGAGACTGGAGAGTAAGCAGAAATTATAGAGATAAATATTTATAGAGAGAGAGGGGGAGAGGAAGAGAAAGAGAGAGAGAAAGAGAGAAAGGAGGAGAGAGATTGATTGACTGATTGAAACGTTTATTTTTCGTAACAAAGTTAGGGCCACGAGGCCCTCTATCACACGCAGTATCACTTTTAATGATACCGATGTATAAAATATTGAAAATTTATAAAACTTAAAACAACAGGAGAAAAATGTAACGTAAAACTGAAACTTGCAAAAAGAATGAAAGAATGAAAGAAAGAAAGAAAGAAAAAAAAAGAAAGAAAGAAAGAAAGAAAGAAAGAAAGAAAGAAAAGAAAAGAGAGAGAGAGAGAGAAAGAGAGAGAGAGAGAGAGAGAGAGAGCTGAGAGAGATGAGAAAGAAAAACAGAGAGGGGGAGGGAGAGAGATTGATATTAACCGTTGAAACATTTATTTTACGTAACAAAGGTAGGGCCATGAGGCCCTCACTTGCACTAAGCTAACTCTCAATGATATAAAATATATAAAACATGGGAAACTTTACAAGAACTGGGAAACAACATCAGAAAAATGTAGCATAAAACTGAAACTTGCAAAAACAATTAAATAAATAAACAAAGAAAGGAAGGAGGAGAGAAGAGAGAGAGAGAGAGAGAGAGAGAGAGAGAGAGAGAGAGAGAGAGAGAGAGAGAGAGAGAGAGAGAGATAAAAAAAAACGGAACAAATTGCAGAAGACTGGAGAGTGAGCACAAGAAGCCTAAATAGATTTAGAGAGCCAGAGAGAGAGGGATTAGTCAATTGATTGAAACGTTTATATTACGTTGCAAAGATAGGGCTTGGGTGCCCTACCTAACACTTAGCTACTCTCAATGATATAAATATCAGAAACATTGAAAACAAACTTTATAAAAATTAAAACAACAGTAGAAAATTGGAATATAAAATTGAAGCTTGCCAACATATGAATGAAAAAAGGGATAAAAAAAAGAGAGTGAGGGGAGAGGGAGAGAGAGAAAGAGAGAGAGAGAAAGAGAGAGAGAGATAGAGAGAGAGAGATAAAAGAGGAAGGTTTAAAGGTGAGAGAGAAAGAGAGAAGAAGGTGGCGAGGTTGGGGAGATTAGGAAGGAGAGTGAGAGAGACAGAGAGTACGAAAGTTATAGAGGATATAAAATCATATAATATCAAAAGAGATGTAATATAAATAGATAAAATGTTGACAATTTCATCAAAATTATAACGAAATATAATAAAAATGTAACATACTAATGGAAACTTGCAAATAGAATTAGTGAAAATAAAGAGATAATAAAAGAGAAAAAGGGGAGAGAGAACGGGAAGAGAAAGAGGAAGAGTTAGAGGTGAGAGAGAGAGAGAGAGGTGGCGAGATTGTGAAGGAGAGTGAGAGCGAGAGAGAGAGATACAGAGGAAGACGTGAAACTATAAAATGATCGTCTACCTGTTGGACCAAGCAAGGTGGGTTTGCAGGATGCGGGAACTCTCGGGGCGGCGGGCGCGGGTAACCTCGCGTACGCGGGGGCGATAGCAAGGAGAGAGTATGCGAGTTAACTGGTGCGAAGCGGAGCGAGAGGGTATAACAAGCTGGGCGAAAGGCAAGCAACGAACGAACGGGCAACGAGCGATGAGCGAGAGCGGTGGTTTCCGACTGCGGGGGGACAAATCGCGGGATCTCGTACGTATACGTCGCTCGTCCCGAAAACAACCCGTCCCGACGCGACGGTCGGTCTTCGCTGGTCCGAAAACGGGTTCGGGGGCACTTTATCCCGGCTCGCGAGCGTCAAGCTTGCTCTCCCGTAACTACGTGCGTGTGTCTGTGTGTGCGCGCGTGTGTGTGTGTGTGTGTGTACGCGTGTTTATTTATATCTATGTGTATGTGTCGCAACTCACAGCCTCGCTCTCTCTCCGCACACAACAACTCTTCAACTCGTGAGCCAACGTCGACTGCCAACCAGCTCGCACAGCCACTGAGAGCGAGATGAAGGCAAAGGAGGGAAAATATATACATATATATAAAAAAAGAGGGAAAAAAGAGAGAAAAAGGCGCGCGATAACTTTCGAGTGAGAGAGGGAGAGGGATGGGGGGTTGCCCGCCCGCCCGGGCACGGCTGCGCACTCGCCAAACACCTGTTCGCATCCCCGGCTAATCAATAGCAAACCTCCCTCTATTTTTGGGCTCTCTAGGTGAAATTGAAAGCATTTACGGCGGGGAACAGGGGGGGTTGGGGGAGGGTGTTAAGGGGGTTGGGGTGTTGAGGGGGGATCCTTGTTCCCCATTGTGACCGAGTTGCCAGAAAAAGCGGCCGCCGAGAGTGGTAATTCGCGACTGGGCTTTTCTCTCTCCCTCTCCTCCGCCATTCCTCCAACCTACCCCCTCTCTCGCGCTCCCCCCTCTCTCTCGCCCCCCCTCCGACCCGCGTGCGGACTCGCGAAACTCCCCCCTCTTCATCTATCTCCTGACCCCCTCGCCTTGTCCCAAATTTACCGCTCTCAATACTCTTTCGCTCCCCCCCCCGTGGTTGCTTCCGTACCACGAAGCCACCACGACGTCTTTATGCTCGCGACCCCCCCTCCCCCCCTTCGTTCTCATCTCATCCTCCTCCCATTCATCGTTGACAGTCAGTGCCCTAAAATTGGATTGTGGTTCCCTCCCTCCTAGCTGAACCCCCCAAATAGTTTCTTTTAAATTAAATCAAGAATTTCAAGCTTGAAATAACACCCGCGCGGTGGCGGCGCCTGCAATGTGGCAACGTTACATTCAGCGCATTGGAAGTAATGAAAAATGACGAAATATTGATGGTTACATAACGTACTCCCTCGAATCGATATTTTTCATGGGTTTGAATGGAAAAAAGCTACTTTGGCGAATTGCACGCTCGGTTCCTCCTTCACTTTCTATATCATGCATGACATTTTTGTCGACCCGTTTTAGCATTTGCAGGAATCGACCTTTTTTTTCAACAGCGGTAACTTAGAGTTCCCAGAAGTATAGAGAAGTAAGACAAGAGAGGAAGTGAACCCCTAATTGGTCAACTAGTTTTAGGCTCTACGAGCGCCACCATTGGATGCGTCTTTGCACATCTGTTTATATACACTAATTTACAAACGAAGGAGTCCAATGGTATTTTATAGTTAAAAGAATTAACTGTCAATGAACTTGTGAACTTTTATCACGCTACACCTCAAGAGTGTCTATAATGTCCAAAAGAATAATTGGAAGAGTAAGTAGATGCCAATAGTAAAGGCGGTGAAAAATGTCAACGTTAGAAACTCACAATCTTTGTATAGCGCCAAAACACAACAACTGCCCTCAGAATGTAAGCAAATGTGAAAAAACGCAGCCCATGGTTTCACTTAACTCTCAGCATAAATGAACTCTACGGTAGATTTACTGCAGTAGTGACGAGTGGTAACTTTAAAACCCAACATTCTGATTGGCTTAGATGCTTTTCGTAAAAGTGGAACCGAAATATTATGATTGGTCAATTTTGAATTTCCCGCTTGTCGCTAAAGTAGTCTACAGAATGTTTTAGTAGAGCGATATATCGTATCGATTGCTGTCCGAGGACCTCTAGCTCTAGACAAATTCTGATTCAATTTATTTTTTCCTGTAAATTCCCCCAAAAGAGTATTTTTGAACGGAAATTCAGGCTATTAAATCAATTAATCAAACAATTAATTCGACCTTTTTGCGATTATCCAATTCTACGTCTTCATGAATGCTTAATTATGCCTGGTTCCACGGCTATTTAAATCGACAAGAATGACATTTCGTGCCGACAATCGGCACAAAATCAACAAGATATTACATATTTAGCGATGCATTTAGAGATTAGAATCAGCTGAATTCTCGCCAGATTCTCGCCCATTCCACAACAACAACAACAACAATAACAACAACTATAACCTTTGAGCGATTCCAACCTCCATAAATGTATCGTTTAATCTGTAATATCTTGTTGATATCGGCAGCTTTGGTCGTGAGACTAGGCATGATTATGATTAAAAATTTTCGAGTAAACAGAACTATATATATGTCTATCATTGCCAAAAGGTTGCATTAATTTCTTGATAAAATAGCCATCGCACAATTTCCGTTCAAAAAGACGCGCTTATGGGGAAATTACGTACATTGAACCGGAGTGGTTTCGAACCAGAAGTCTCCGAACGGCAATCGATACGATACGTCGCTATACTATTGAGACAGGAATAAACATTGTTATTTTGAATTCCAAGTCGATAACGTTTCACAACTTTATTTCTTTCCTTGAGTCTTGAAGAAGTTTACTCGAAAAGTAAAAGAAAATAAAAGAAAAAACTTTCCGGGGCTCCGAGTAATTTAAGGATTTCTCTTCACGAATCGATCCTAATAACTGAGTAAGTATATCAGTATCCTATCCAAAGAACCCCGTTTGCTAAAGCACTCAAGAAGCAGGAAGAAATATATAATTTCTCTCGGAAGTTATCGTTGGATCACACTCCGCCGAAACAATCTCGACAGAGGTCTCGAAAGTTCTCGGTCGGCAGCCAGTATGTACGGGATCAAACACACGGATCCGAGTGTTTGGCGAGGGGTTTTTAGGAGGGGGGAGCAGCGCGCTTACACTTGGGCGAGGGGGCCGGGAGGGGAGTGATTTTGGCGGCAAGGATTTGAAACGCGAGGAACGATGAGAATCAATAATGAGAGATATTTTGTTGGAGTTGCTGCTCCTGTGATCCGTGATCTCTTTCTCTCTCACTCTCTCGCTCCCCCCTCTCTCGCTCCCCCCCTCTTTCGCTCTCTCTCTATCTTCATCACTGTCTCTCTCTTTCTCTCTCCTCATCACTCTTTCTCTCTCTTCATCATTCTCTTTCTCTCTTTACATCTCTCTCTTCATCACTCTCTTTCTCTCTTTTCATCTCTCTCTTCATCACTCTCTCTCTGTCTCTCACCCTCTCTCTCTCTCTCTCTCTCTCTCTCTCTCTCTCTCTCCCACTCTCTCTCCCTGTTTCTCTTCATCACTCTTTCTCTGTCTCTCTTGCACTCTCTCTTCATCACTTCATCTGCGTCTTTCTTCATCACTCTCTCTCTCTCTCTCTCTCTCTCTCTCTCTCTCTCTCTCTCTCTCTGTCCCTCTCCCACTCTCTCATCTCTCCCTCTCTCTCTCTCTCTCTCTCTCTCTCCCACTCTCTCCCCCTGTTTCTCTTCATCACTCTTTCTCTGTCTCTCTTGCACTCTCTCTTCATCACTTCATCTGCGTCTTTCTTCATCTCTCTCTCTCTCTCTCTCTCTCTCTCTCTCTCTCTCTCTCTCTCCCACTCTCTCATCTCTCCCTCTCTCTCTCTCCCACTCTCTCTCCCTGTTTCTCTTCATCACTCTTTCTCTGTCTCTCTTGCACTCTCTCTTCATCACTTCATCTGCGTCTTTCTTCATCACTCTCTCTCTCTCACTCTCTCATCTCTCCCTCTCTCTCTCTCTCTCTCTTTCTTTCTCTCTCTCTGTCTTTCTTCCTCACTCTCTCTCTCTGTCTCTCTCTCACTCTCCCTTCATCTCTCTCTTTCTCTCTCTTCTTCTCTTCATCACCCCCTCTTTCATACATTTCCTCTCATCCGTCTCAGGAACATAAACACTGAGTGCTCAGATCACTCCCACTTCTCCTTCCATCATAATTCCCTGACGCCGCCGCCGGGGCGGCATTCTCCGAGCTTGCCGTCAAAGGGAAGCAGGAGAGTAAAGCAGCTTTCAGAATAGGGGTGGGGGGAGGGGAAGGTGAAGGAGAGAGAGAGGGGGTGAGAGAGAATGAGAGTGAGAGGGAGAGGGGGGAACACTGAATGAATGGGCTCCATTCATTCTGCATTTTACATAGACAAGTCAAGTCAGGGGGGTTCATTTCCTCGCACACGGAATAGGGTTAGTTGTTCTCAAACGAACTCAAATGGGGACTTCCGTTTTCGTGAAAAATCCCCCTTCCCCCTCCCCCCACCATCCGCCCTTCGCCCTTCCACGCGTCGGCTTAGATCTCACCTGCCTCATATACGCGCGCACACCCACGATTTTAATTTTGGTCACGTATGGTAATCATTGAAAATTGCCTAGCGCGCCGGGATAAGATGGGATCCCACCGTTATATTTTCTTGGGGGCTTTTACTTTCGGTCCAAGCAAACCCCTTCTCCCCCAAAGTAACGTATATTGATTATTGATGCAGCACGCATGCTGACATAAAACGAAAACACGGCCAACCTAACTTTTTTTTTATCGTTTCAATTGTGAATATAAAATTTGACGTTTTTTGCTTCAGCTGGAAAATGAACTGTTAATATTGATTATAAAATATTAATTTGATACATATTCAGCACATAGTTTTTCTTCGTATGTATAATTCACATTACCGATATCAGGTTTTTAGTACTGAAATTTCTTAATTAATCAAAATAGTCCAACTTAATGTCAAAAATGTCAAATAACCACTTTGGATACCATACTATGTCCATAAATAGTTTTGAGCGTGAACTCGGGTCGAATACCCCATAGTTCGCCGTAATGAGTCACTGAAGCATTGAAACCATTTAAACCATCCATTTCATTGCAATTGCAATTGCTCAAATCCAGCCGATCCAAAGTTGAGAAACGAAAATTCAGCACAAGAGGAAGTAAAACCCAGCAATCTCTACAAGACTTATCAGAACAAGTTTATTTTGAGCACGTAAAAAGCGCCTTCAAAAAAGGAGGAATACCAAACCAATGCCGGAGTGTCGGAACAGTTACATACCTCCAATACCGCCTCTAACTGGGTACCATCTCGGTACAATTATTCTGTAAGTCAGTATTACGCTTGATCTGAATTTTTTCTGATCATCAGTAAGCGCCTTGCTTTTTGCCTAGGCAAATCGCAAGCCGATTGCAATTTGCCTAATATTGCGATTTGCCTGCGACATATATAAGGACTCTAATTGAAACTTGAGTACTTACCCTAGAGTGTACACGGAAAAAAATGAAATGACTGTAAAATCAATTAAGTTTTGTGAAATCAGTAAAATAAAGCAAATGCTAATTTTACTAGTTATTTTTGGTACAACCGAATAAACTTATGGCTAATTATACGATTTGAACTGTAAATTTTGATCAAGTATTATTAATTTTTCAATTTGGATTGTAATATCTTCAATTATTTGAATCGTAAATTTTACAATCCAAAACATTAGGACTCTAGTAATTTGAATTGCTGTTGCGGCGTGACAGCTAAACTAATTGCAAAAATCACAATGTTTTGGATTGTGAAATTTACGATTCAAATTGAAAAATTGAGTATGCTTGAGTAAAATTTACAGTTAAAATCGTAAAATTAGACAGATTAGTAGGTTTTACCAAAAACAACTAGTTAAATTAGCAATTGCTTTAATTTACTGATTTTACAAATCTATTTTTTTTTTCAGTGTATGAAACGCTAGCAAAATAAAGCAACCTGGTTCTTTTGTTCTCTTGTCTTTTTTGTAATTAATTGTCACAACCAAAGCGCAGTCCAATAAAGGGTGGTTCCCTCCAAAATAACTCTCTGAGACGAGAATATGAAACCCTATGAGAGGATTGGGGGGGAGGGTACGGTTCTGTTCACAAAGGAAAGGGATTCTGCTTTACTCCAGTTATTTCTTTTCATCTCTTAAGTTTATCTGTATATGCGCATTTCTAGGCGCGACTCGTACATGATTCGAAAGCTCTGTTTAAATACGCGGTTACAGGTTCTCCCTTCTCAGTCGCAAAACGTGTATATACCTACTACCGTATTAACTTACAAAAAGTGTACAAGCATGTAGTTCCAAAAAATAAAATTTGGTTGGAAAATTCCTGATTTGCCGTTAGGAAGCCCCCGAGATGAAGAGGTCTGCTCGTGAATCTATTTTCCCATTTAAAATAATATTGATGATGCCCTGGAAGAAGCACGCAGGGAACGTTAAGAGTGTTCTTTGACCTGTTGGCGTTAGGAAGCCCCCGAGATGAGCAAGTCTCCTCGTAAGTCTATTTTCCTATTTGAAAGAACATTGAGAACGCCCCGGTAGAGCAGATGGAAAGTTTTTAGAGCTTTTCTCTGTGCTGTAACTACCTTAGCGCATCCAGGCCAAAGTCTCGGGGCTCTCGACGAATTTCGTTTATTTTAGTGGGAAGCCCCCCACACTCCAACTGAACTTATCCAAAACTATAGAGGGCCCCTGTCATTAACCTCTTATGGACCCTAGGCCCGAGTATACTCGGTTTTCTCCACTACCCTATTTCACATTGTTTCAGTCTTCATTCCGGATAAACGGATAAATCTATGAAAACACTTACAAGATAAGCTATCGCCGGGCGCCTTCAATTCACCGTATAGGCAATTCCAACTCCTCTGAGCACGAATAGTTAACTACCTTCCCTATATGTATAAATGGAAGAGTGGTGTTATTTTGAACTAACCCGGTCATTAGAGGGTTAATCTTGCCGCGGAGCCCGAAGAGGAGTAGCTACGGCCCTGTGTATACCTGAGTTTAAAAAAAAAAAAAAAAAAAAAAAAAAAAAAAAAAAAAAAAAAAAAAAACAATAATAATGATCACTTAAACATTTTGAAAAATTAAATCGTTCGTGAAAAGCAATAGATGACGGTTTAGTCACGAAAGTATATAAAATAAATGCTTAGAATTGGGATAGTAGGGTTTTCTTAACAGGATCTTGTTAAAGCTAGCTGCAGCAAAATAAAACCATTGGCTTCACCTTTTCTGAAGACAGCTCTTTCGGGAATAAGTAACCTTGACGATCATTTTCTTCTTAGCAAGTGCTTACACGGCTACACACGTGCTTTTATTTTCATGTTGGTTTTTTGGAATGAAAAGCCCCACTTTGAAGCTATATTTGAACCAATCGACCAACCAACCCCCCTCCCCCCCGGGGGGATTTTAAGAACTGATCTGCAAACAGCACACCAGGTGGAAGAAGGAAAAATGCAAGTAAAAGCTCTATAAAGGGTGTCCCAATAGTACTGCACACTTTTTTCTGAGAGGCGAACGGAAGCAGATGTCAAAAAATGGTTTGTGACGGGTTGATTTCCCAGTAATTATCCACAAATCTAGACCAAATTCAGCTCTGTAACTTAAATATTCACTATAAGTTACAGCGTTCGGAAATTGACATACGTCGAGCTGACCCCTCCAGGATTTTTAACATTTTTTATCGTACTTATTTATCATACTTAACATAAAAAGGCGCAAATATCGCGGATGAAGAAGCATGTGACTAACTATTACCAATGTTTTGGTGCAAAATGGCTAAATCTTAGTGGTGTCAACCATCGTCAGAGTAAAAACACAAAATTCCCTTTTGCCCCTGGAAAATCCCCTCACCGACTAACAGAACTCCGCTGTTCGGATAGCTAGCTGCGATCTCCAATTATTTCTGAGATGATGACGCGAAATCATCAAAATATGATGGTGCCTTTAAGAACACTTCTCCATTATTCTCTTTGGAGCTAAATTTTGCCGGGAACGTTATTTATCAATTAAATTATGCCTTCGGAAACCCAACCCTTTTTCTAATGAGATTTTGCTCGTGGGATGCGAAGACGAAGCTTTTCCGAATGTCCACACGTAAACGCTGCGGCCTCTTCATTTTTTTTTTTTTTTTAATTTTTTTTTTTTATCGTCGGGCCTCCCACACCATATCAAAATTCAAAAATTAAACCCGACCCAAAAATGTAAAGAAATAAGTACTTTGATCATAATTAATTGAGTTTGCGATGCTCGAGGGACGATCGCGGCGATACGAGGCAGTGTTGCCAGATGTATGGCTTTTAGGCCGTTTATTTTCCATAAGAATCAATGTAAAATAAAAGGTTTTTAACCTCAAATGTGGCAACACTGATACGAAGGATGAGAAAAGAAGACAACGGGCTGAACGTTTCATTTGAGTTTAAATAGGAGAAAAAATATGAACTCTTTACGGTTTGCTGACTCCACAACTTAGCAATTAATTTCAATGACCGAAGCTTCTTGAAAAAGTATGAAGATTACCATTTACTTTCTTTTCCCCTTTTTAATTTTCGCTCGGACGAGGTGAAAGGAGGGGGGGAGACAAGGATAAAATGAGCGGGGATGGAGGGGAAGGGCGGTGTAGGGAATATCCGCCACAATGCCCCCAAGCTTGCTTCAAGCAATTACCAAAGGAGGGAGCGTTACTCAGAGAACGGCGGATTAAGTACGACAAAGCTGATTATTTCGCTCCGAGCTGGGACTTGCCTAGGGCGAGCAATGGACGCGGGACGGGACAGTCAGCTATATATACATATATATATAGAATTTGAGCATTTGACGCTTTAGCTGCTTATTACTCAACAGCTTTCGTATATAAAGGATGGGCTCTAGCACTCACCGGTGAATTGAACTGGTGCAAGAAAGATCACAGAGTTCTGAGTAAGATACCATTACCAGTTGAAGGAGTTTAAGTGGGACCTCTCATAACATGTGAAAGTTATGGAAACAGAAACTATAGCTGTCAGCTATACTGATTCCAGCCCTAGTAGAGATTTTTTGCTGGCCCATCAGTTTGTTGATCGGCCAATGTTCCATTTTTCAACGTTTTTGTTGACCGCTAGTAGAATTATGCTGGCCGACTATCAAACTTTTGTTGGCAACCAGGAAATTTTAATGGTCGGCCAACAAAAACATTGAGAAATGGAACATGGCCGATCAACAAACTGATGGGCCAGCAAAAAATGTTAACTATAGGGAGGCGAAACTTTTCCAGATTTCAATCCAATGGATAGCGCCACTGGTCACTATGGGGAAACGTCGTGTTTTTGGCATCTTAAATTGAAAGAAAAGAAAAATGCAAATTCTAAGACCACCGACACCTGTTATAATTTTTTATGGATTTTTTGAGCCCAAAACCATATTTGATTTTGACGCAAACATTGGCACGTTCAAAAATTAACTAGAATAGATAAATATTCCTACGCGCCTGTTTTGTTTTTGCCTATCGCACGCATCCCTCTCAAAACATATGAAAGTGGTGGAAAGAGAAACTAGGTTTCAGCTATTCCAATTCATTAATCATTAAAGCTGGCTATTTTAATGAACCAAGCAAGATTTATATTTTTGTTATAAGTTCACATGTAAAAGTGCGAGTGTGTGATAAATTTAAATCGGTATTTCAGTTTAATTTTGACGCAAACATGAACATGTTCAAAGGTTAATTAGAATAGATAACTATTCGTACGCGCCGGTCCTGTTTTTGCCTACCTTACATATTGAAGGAGTTTTAAAAGGGTCCTCTCAAATAGACGGAGCTATACAATCGTCGGTCAAATAACGAATTTATTGATGAGTGATTTCACGATAACGGGAATTGTTTGTCCCCAGAGACTATAGACAATATGTAAAGGATAAAAAGTTAAACAGTACAGTAGTTTCTCATTGAAACGTGCTGTCAGGAGGGGGAAAAAAATAACAGGGAAAAATTATCCTTGCTTGGAATATTTACACTTTTTCAGGCGGAATTCGTACACTTTGTAACTGTCCTCAAGAGTGAATCTTAGATTAAAAGGGTAATTTTTCTACGAAAAACAAAAAACTACCTCTATTGCGTCAATTTATATCTTTACATGGAGTTGAATAGTTACTTTGAACGGTAAAACTGGACTTTGAATGAGTTTCGGAGAGGAGGAAATCACAAACAGAACGGGTGGGGTGGCGACTGAGTAACAAGTAACGAGAGGAGTGATCAACAGCCGATGACACCTTGGCACCATGGCACCATGACACCTGATGATACCGGCGCCAAGTAGGCCTGTGCGATGTTCGATACATCGACGCTTGTTCGATGTTTAAGGGACATCGAATGCGGTTCGATGTCTCATGAGATGCATCGAAACATCGATCCACATGGAAACATCGATTCACATCGAAACATTACAACTTCGATTCATATCGATTTTTCCGACCAAAGGGTCGTGTTGATCACTGTTCCAATCGATCTTTAAAACAAAAATCAAGAAATATGACAGTTTTTTTGTTGATGTTTTGGTATTTTGATGTAAATGTAATGCTTACATGCAGATCGATTTTTCGATGCATATCGATGTTTCGATGTTTTTAAGTAAATTAATGATTCGATACCGATCGATGTTTCGATGTGGATCGATGTTTCGATATTTTCCGATTTTTCGATGTTTCGATCCATCGCTCCGATGTTAGAAATAGGCATCGAAGTGACTTCGATGAACCGAACGAGACATCGCACAGGCCTAGCGCCAAGGAAAGTCGTCTCTCATTGGCCACTTTTTTATAAAAGTGGCGTTATTATTTTATATAGGAATCTCTCATTATTAATTGCCCAACTCTGCCATCGCGGTCACTCGTTTAACCCTTTGTTGGCCAATGATACTCACAAGTACCACCGAAATTACTCACGAAATTAAATTTAAAATACAAAAAATCAATATATACATCAATTTACATCAAAAATCCGTAGCGATCAAAAAACCTTACTCTAGTATTCTTACAAGTGCCCCTCACGGAAAAAAAGATTAGTGAAAATAACCATACGGAATACGGATACCTGATTTTGGCACCTGCTAGATGTTATAATAAACTTGGCCAGAAGTATGGTACATTTACCGATACTTTGAGTAAATTCGGCATTCAATCAGGTAACATCACCTAGTACCTAGTCAAAACATCGTATACTTCTGGTTAACATTACCATAACATCTAGCAGGTGCCAGAATCAGGTATCCGTATGGTTATTTTCACCGTAGTTTTTTTTTTCCGTGGCTGTTCAACAAAGGGTTAAAATCATGTTATGAGTATGTAGGAGTTGATTTTGCAATTTTTAAGTGCTATAAACTAAACCATCGTTATTATTAAAGGTTTTTACATCTGAAACAACCCCTAAATCGCTTGTAGCAAAAGTGTGCGACAGCCCCATTATCATTCAAAGTTTCAGGACGTCCGCGCGAAAGCTCGATTCTCTATAAATAAAAAAACTCGTGTCGCATATTTAGAACTAAACGAGCGGAATAGGAGGAAACACAAAAAGGGATGAATATAAAAAGTGGTATATAACAATAATCGCCGATCCGAGCCGAGTCGCTTCGACTTTATCTATCTACAGCTTCATGACACGCTCTCCGTTATCAATCATGCAAACGGCCCCCGATCGGTCCCGTCGCGTCGTATCGTGGCAGCTGTGAATGAATCTTTAGCTTACAAGTTACGAAACAACGAGGCTACCCACAGCCACCCCCCCCCACCCGAACCCTTACCCTCTCCGCTACCCCCTCTATATACCCACCCCATTCGAATTAATCGTTTGTCACGCGTCCCGTCCGGTCAGCCGATTAGTAACTCGCCTCTATGAAATGTGCCTACTCGATGATTCTTTCGGTGGTGGTGGTGGTGGTGATTGGTGGGGGAGGGGGGGTTGATTTCACGCGGGTTGGGAGTTGTTCCAGGACGGGTGCTGAAGGCTGGTGGGGGGATTGCTGGCTGGGGGATGGAGAATTAGGAGGGAGTGTAATGCGGGGAGTGAGTTGGGAGGAATATTATATCGACGCGCGCACGCGACCCAGGCAGGCGACGCGACCCCGCAGAGATGAACCGAGATTACTCCTCTACCTGTTGCATGGTCTGCGCTTGACGCCGAGTCCTCCCCGTCCCCCTCCTCACCCACCATCTACGCCAGCCATCCCCCTACACGTTTCCCCTTCGCGACCAGCGCTGCCAGGTCTATAGTGATGACAGAGGACCAAGGGTAATATTTCTTTATTCTTTTTTTTTTCTTCTTCTTCTTCTTCTTCTTCTTCTTCTTCTTCTTAGGATCATAAGATAATTTTAGAGTAATACAAGACTTTATATTTTAGGTTAGTGGGGCTCTTGCAAAAACTTTTGCTACAAGCAAATAATTGGTTAAATCTGTTGTGGAAACCGCAGAGAAAATCATGTAAATCACGTTGGCGTTAGTTGTGTGTTGCGTAGTAAGTTAAATGAATATTTGTACGCGACTGTGGCGTTTTTAGTCTACCCCAAAAATTGAAGGCGCAACCATAAAATTAAGACACTGTTTCCATCGGTCGAATGGCAGGAACTTTCTGTAGGAGAAATTTAATCGGATAGCGTTACCTGTATGTTGATGCGTAGTCAACTATTCATGCGCAACGGTATCGGTTTGGCCTACCCCAAAAAATGAAGGCGCATCCATACATGTAAGCAAGACACTATTTCCATCGGTTATATTGCTTCCACTTTCGGAGACCAAAAAGTATTAGGTCTCGAGAGTAGTTTGCGCACGGTGCCTTTAGGCATTTGTTTTTGTTACCTCATCAATGGGGCCATTGCACACTTTTGATATAAGCGCTTCAATAGTCGATAACTCAATTCTGGTGTAAGAACCTCACAGAAAAACGATGGCAGCACTAAAAACTTCCGAAATCCACTCCAAAACTCAATAAATGCTTTTATTTGCGCGAGCGTCATGGTGGCGTAATGTTGGGCAGTAATAATAGGAGATTCCTATAGTCACTTTGTCACTCTCTCTACACTGACAAGGAAAATTCACAGAATAATTAGACACCAGAGTCGTGATCCACATCCGATTAATAATATACCGTGACACCTGATAACACCAGCGTCAAAGGAAAGTCGTCTCTTATTGGTCACTTCTTGATGGAGTGATTGTATCAATTCAGAATGAAATGAGTAGATACATAGATACATAGATCTATAAATCAATGGATGAGTATGTAGATAGACAAATAAATAAGTTAATAGATTGATAGGAAGGATAGTAAGATGGATAAATATATATAGAGAGATTTATGCCAGTGGCAGTTCCTGCGATTTGACATACATGCCCCCCCCCCATTTGATTTCATGCAAGCATATTTGGAGTTACAGTATTATTAGATGAGAATCTCTCATCATCACTGCCCTACGCCACCATTATGCGAACGCAAATAAAAGCAATTGTTGAGTTTAGGAGTGGATTTCGGAAGTAGTTAGTACTGCCGTCGTTATTTTATGAGGTTTTTACACCAGACTCGACTCATAAATAGCTTGCAGTAAAAATTTGCAACAGCCCCATTCTTACGTTTCCAAGCCACTCCTGCAGCACAGGTAGGGTAGAGCCCCTCATTTGAAATATACGAAAAAGGGAAAAATAAATAAAAAAATGAAAATTGAGACGAGATATAAGGAGAAGAAAAACAGGAGAAGTGAATGAGGAATGTGGAAAGGAAAAAGAATGAGGAAGGGGAGACATAGTGACATATAGCGTGCAGTGGATTTGAAATTAAGGCAGACAACAAGTTTCAATTAATTGCAAAGAGTACTCAGAAACTCCTATTAGAAAAATCTTATTTTTGTCCATTTCCTGAGCGCAGTACTTACTTAGTCGAACCACAGAGCAGAAATTATCAAAAAAATTGTTAGATTCAATTCATACGGTAATTTTGAAAAATTCAGTGAACCTTCGGGCAGGCAGTGCATGCATTGCTTGCTGACACCACTCGCCACTGGTGGAGGAGAAGGAAGGGGGAAACAGGGAGACTGGGTAAATTAGAGCTGAATTTGTGCCACCGAAAAAAGAAAAACAAAATTGAACCACTCGTAATGAGACTGTGAGGGTCGAAAACCAGTTTGTCGCCCCGAAAACGGACCATCGGTCTTGCACTAGCGGGAATAAAGATACCTGGCCAGAGTATATATGCAACACGCAACACACTTAATAAGGCACGTATCTTTGTTTCCTAGTACCTCTTAAAAATGGGACTCCTCCAAACTTTTTCTATACAAGCAAATGAATAGTAAAACCTGATGTAATAACCAGTTATAATCGCACCCAAAAAATTAAAAAGTATAAAACTTATTGTTAGTAATATCTAAACTTAGAAAACAGCTGTAACGGCAGGATCGTAATGGCGTAGCTACGCAGGTACCATGGGACATTCCTGATTAATTTGTCACTTACTTTACGGAAACACAGCGCTGTGTCTCAAATTAGATAGTGAATCTCCCATGATACCTGCGTAGCTCCGCCATTGGGCCCGATTCTGAGAGTGCGTTTAGTGATTTTTTAGTGAGCTCATTTCATGTTTACAGGTTTAATAAAAGAATCAAGTCTCCAATCACCTGTAGCAAAAGTTTACAAGAGCCCCTTCGAAGAAAAAATGAGGGTATGCCACTAGCAAGTAGCAACATACATTTACGTTTATAAATGATGTGAAAGACGAATAGATTGTCGCAAAGAAAACCAAAATCAGACTAGGTATACTCTTTTGACCCTAAAGAATGGGCCATCGCCTGTACACCGCAACCAACCACCTCTGCATAGAAGACAGCGCAGCGTCTAGCATTATTGTGTTTTGAAGGAAAAATGATACAATTTGTCAACTGATTGTGATTAAAGTTCTTGACTTTTTGAAGAGCGCTCACTTGAAAAGTGCGCCAAAGAGAGCGAGAACATTCTAATGAAATATCGATAGATGGCGACTCAGGGCCCTATTGCTTTCTTACCAACCGAAGTTTGAACCAATGGCAAATTGGCAACGAATTGGACAATCGGTAGTTATAGAAATGATCGCCAATAAATTAATATAAAACTCAAACTTCGTCGAATTTCAAGTCACGGGGTATAAAATTTAAAGCAAAAATATTATAGTTACGTACGAAGTTGATACTTTTATGCTATACAATTAATTGTAAAATTGCAACTAACTACTGAATTGCGGTGAAAGTTGGTACACAAGTTGTTAACAAACTTAACCTCTAACTTGCAACCAAATTCATCCTGCTGAGTTGATATGTGATGTTTTAATGCGAAACGGTATGAATGTATGATTCTTTCTCGGCATGGGGCTTAGTTTCAGTTGACCATTATTTTTTTTCAGTGAAGTCTTTTGAACATGATAAGTATCTAAGTGTCCTCTTTATTTGTCTCTTTTTTTTTACCACGGTTATCTCCAGAGTTGTCGCGTCGGGCTTTCCCATATCTGCAGAATGGCTGATGATGGTGAGGAGTCCTGGTTGTATGGAGAAACCGGCTCTGCTATCGACCAACTAAGAGCCGAACACGCCAAGTATCTCAGTGATAAAACAGATGATGGACCACCAGGCATTGGCTCTGATGAACCAGAACTAAATCAGGTATTTTTTAATTAAAGTTTTCAACGCAATGACTCGTCTAACTCATCATCCACTGTTCGTCTCAGGCTGGCTTCTACAATTTGTATGATTCCATTCTGGCAGAACAAATTTTAGATTCAATGCAAAGACATTAGACCCACGCCACTGCTTCTTCCATCCTTCTGCTTTTTCCATCTGATGCTCATTGATTCAGAGGGAATGGCCCTTCGAACTATTTCCGATGGATTTCATCCAAAGCCCATCAATCCAGCGGCCTCAGAAGACCGACGGAACAGATTGGGTAGGCCATGATTTAAGTAAACAGGTTCGTCCGGTAGCGATTCACCGGAAACGGTGACCCCCATGTTTACACTAGGACGGCTTTGCCCAAGCGGTGATTTTTTTAACATTCAAGCTTATGGAGAAATGCCGACTAGCTGTCGTTAAATCCAAATTCCTCGCTAACGGTTGATCAAAACGTCCTCCAAGTTACTGAAACTTGTTCACTAGGGTTGTAGGAAGATTTTCATACCACTTAACATTATGTTGCTGCACTTGAAACATAATACGTGGCTTTGCCCAAATGAGTATTTTCTGAAAATGGGCGCTTGTGGAGAAATGCCGACTAGCTGTCATATCAGCTGAATTTCTTTACTGTAGGTGATGAAACTGTCTGAAGAGTGGCTATCATGTATTCACAAGGGTTTAAGGAAGAATTTTGTGTGGGACTTTCTAATCAGCTGTAGTTGAAGTATTCCGTTTAAATGACAGTCCCATGGCATTTCTCCGGAAGCCACAGTTGTAAGAAATCATCATCTTGGGTGAAGCGGCAAAGCCTATCTGCATGGTTGCATTATGCAAGGAGGCACACTCAGCCGCGTTTCCGGTCGGGACGGACTGACCTGTTTACTTAAATCATAGGGAAGGCCTTCTTTGAATAGTTCTGTGTTTGCAAATGGTGTATTTCCTAACCTCTTCCATCTAAATTGTACAATCAGGAATATACTCGTTTAGCGTGATAATATATCGCTTTACTACAACGTTTTTTGACCTTACAAACCACCCCCCTTCCTTACTGTACTGGGGCTGAGTGGGGAGTTGGTCTGTTTGGTCACAATACGCTATATATCGTCACACTGAATGAGTCTTTTGACAAAGACACTTCAAGATATGGACGGACAAAAGAATCCGATTGGTGCCCAATCTAGCTGGATAAGTGCAGATGGGAAAAGAAATGCTTCTGTAGCTACCATAAGAATTTTCAGTTGTGCCTGATTTTGGATAAGGAACCAGAGTCAGTTCTCATAATGACAAGGATTAATTAGTGTAAAGAGGCTGATACCCACTTTGACAGGAGGCCATGGACATGACATTACTCTCTTAATTAACTTAATTACAGCTGGGTACCCTTCACTGTATTTGTTTCCTTTATATTTAGTTTGAGTTTTCTAAAATTTAGTGCAGTATGAATAGAAGAATACAATTAGTTAACTATCTCAGTTTGGCGGAAAGTAGGCTGTAGCCCCTTTTTGCTAAACTATGTTGATATACATAGAGGTCGTTTTACGAGAGTAGGTGCTGGCTGACTAGTTATCAGTGCCTCCTGTTTCCTGGGCCGTAGATTCTTCTTTGCTCTGTGCCGCAGGTTTGTTTGCATGTCAGCCATCAAAGTCAAGTGAAGTAAGCTAATTACAAGTAACGGCAATCAGTGGACCGACTCCTTGGACTCGGAGTAGTTATCTTGCGCTGTTTCAGTTGTGCATACCCTTACACTGCACTAATTAATCACTTTCAAAAAATGCTTCGTTTCACCTAGCTCCATTGTTTTCCAAAGACAAAAACTAGCAATCAATTTGGTTCTGAAGGAATGTAAACAGTTATGGCTCTTGTGGTGTGATATAATGTAACGGTCATGTATTTCTCATTTCAACCCCCACCAAAAATCAAAACGAAACAGAAGCATGGTTCGCCACGAACCTTGAAAAGTCTTTGAATAGCCTTGATTTTTTTATTTGTTTTTTACACGCTTGAAGAATATCCTTGAATTTTGATGAATTTGCCAAAGGTACTTGGAAATCTTTAAAAATGACCGGCTTTAACTCGTTAGCTCGCCATTTTGTTGACAATTTTGTTTGTATGCCTGAGGAATGTCGTGTCCTTTTGGTCGCAAAGTCGTGAGAAATGAGCAGGAGTCTGCCGGAACTTTTTTCTTTCTTTTATTTTTTTGGTGTTTTTTCTGCCTCTGGAAAATTGTTATTGATATTGGTACGTTTTTGCTTGTCAGAAGTCCTTGAAATCTTGTGATGAGTCCTTGAAAATCCTTGATTTCTCTTTAAAAAATCATGATAAGCCACTCCCCTCAGTAAGTTTTCAATTTTAACAGTTTTCAACTTGAATGTAGTACTATCTATTGAGAATGTAACATCATTTGAAGTATCTGAATTCTTATTCTTTATTTAGGATACTGTCCAAGATATTCCGGAGCCGCCCGCTCCTCTACGCTTCAATGAAGATGACCTTAATTTCAGGGACAAAGAGAATGGCGCTGAAGTTGTTACAGACCTGAACTCATCTGTCCTGGAAACTGGTGAGCAATATTTTAATTTGAATCCAGGGGTGCAGAATGTTCTTCTCCTCCTTAATTTACACTCAAACCAGAATTGCTTCCGCAATTCGAAACCCCTCAGCTTCCACTTTGATGACCTTTTTGCAAAAATGCTTCCGCTATAAATTGATGACCTTTTTGCTGAAGTGCCTCTAAAACCCATCTAAAATAGAAAGAAGCACAAAAATGTGGGTCTTTTCCTAAGATGATTTAAAAAAAAAAAAAAAAAAAAAAAAAAAAAAAAATTACAGGTGCTGACGTTTTTGGATTTTGCGGTTTTTCTTTGGTTCCAATATAAAATGCCGGAAATGCAACATTCCCAAAAAGCATCTAGTGGTGCTATCCATCAGATTTGAATCTGGAAAAGTTTTGCCTGAAATCATCTTAAACTTGCTATTTATGTTATCCTTTAATTACTCTATGATTCTGTTAACTTGTGTATCATGTACTATTGACGAATTAAAGACTGTCGCAAGATTTTCGCACACTAAGTTTCGCCTTGAAACTTGAAAAATTTTTTAACCCCCCCCATGTATCCCCCAATAAGGAACTGTCGGGGGCTTTTGAAAGTATGGAAAATTAATTTGGGGTCAATTCCCTGCTTGACTTTTTTCAAATGTTCAGTAGTTTTCAAAAACAATGCCCTATCTGGGTGGTTTGTTACACTCTGAACTGTATTTCCATCAAGGGACTCTTAAGCGACCACTGCCGCAGTTATGCATGAAAGTGTGGGACTGATCTGCACTGGCCCCTCGCCTGCAAGGCGTGAGGAGTATGAAGAATGGCTGAACCGGAACCTTGAAGGCAAAACTTTGCTCGCAATAATCTTTAATTCGCCGATAGTACACATTTCTAATATGACTTGTACCAAGCCTTTTACAAGGCTAAATTTTATGATATAAATATTCTATTATATTCTAATGCACTCAGATAATTTGCCTGATGAGACCAACGGAGAGGTTATCGAGGAGAGAGAAGAAGGAGAACGTGATGATGACAGCGGTAAAAATGATGAAGATGATGACGATGATGATGATGATGAAGATGACAATATAAACATTGTCATCGGTGATATTCGCACGGCTCCGTCCAACTACACAGGCTTGAATATCAAGAGAGGTGGTCTTGTCTCTTCACAGAGGGGTGTCGAAAAAAGCAAAGTAAGTGTAAATATTCATCCATTGAATGGGGCAGTTGCAAGGGTCTGTGTTTTTTATACAGAAAATGACATTACTTGATGAGCTAAGAACAACGGTGCCTTTGGTTTTTTCCCAAGTGTTCTGATTTTGGAGATACATGCGTGTAAAGTTGTAAAAAGTTGTGTGAGTAAATCGGAATTCCCATTGAAGACATTGTATTTTGGGCCAAAATCTCATCACCAGAACAATGGGACTTAATAAGAGAACAAAGGCATGTTTGGTCTCAGCTCAACTTCTTTCATTTTCTATGTTAAAAACGTACCATTTCAGACCCTTTCAACTGCCCCGTTGTTTATTTATAGAAAAATATTAGGTCATTAACTCAAAGTACTAGCTAAATAAAACATAAATACCTTAAATTGAGGTAATTTTCAATAAAAAGGCTCGTAAAGCAAAGGGTGTGCTCTTCTTGTAAAATCAGCACTGTGGTTTAATTAATACTTTTGCCTGAAGAGCGCACCTCTTGTTTTACGACCCTTTCTCTAGAAATAGCCTCAATTAAAGTGAATCTTCAGTGTTTAGTGCCGTTTTCTGCTACCAGAGCGCTATGTTCATTCATTGTCAAATTACAGGTCAATAGAAAAGGTTTCTATCAAAAGTAATTTATAGTTGAGAAAATAGAGTGTCAGGTACTAGTTGATCATTTGAACACTGTAATTGCAAAACATCTTGTCAATTACTGAAACTTCAAAAATGAGGCTAAAAGTATTAAAAAATGTAATACTACAAGCATCTGCAAGACGCTTTCTGTTTTCTGCCTGTCAGGTGACCATACTATTTTGTGGGGAAACATGGAGGGTACTGATAACGTCGACACCCACAACGTCGACTCGCGACGTCGACAACCACAACGTCGACAAAAATTCGGTGTCGACGTTATGGGTGTCGACGTTCGTAAATCGCGACACCGCTCTCGGAAATGAACATCGACACCCACAACGTCGACACGCGACGTCGACAACCATAACGTCGACAAAATTTCGGTGTCGACGTTATGGGTGTCGACGTTCATAAATCGCGACACCGCTCTCGGAAATGAACATCGACACCCACAACGTCGACACGCGACGTCGGCAACCATAACGTCGACAAAATTTCGGTGTCGACGTTATGGGTGTCGATGTTCATTTTTGAGCGCGGTGTCGCGATTTATGAACGTCGACACCCATTACGTCGACACCGAAATTTTGTCGACGTTATGGTTGTCGACGTTGCGTGTCGACGTTGTGGGTGTCGGTGTTCATAAATCGCGACACCGCGCTCAAAAATGAACGTCGACACCCATAACGTCGACACAGCAAAGTTCGACTTGGCAACGCCGCCGTCGCACAAGAGTGAAAACACAAAAAAGACAGGCTTGTTCAGAAATCACTGCATGGTCGAAGACCAAAGATGCGGCTCATCAAGGCTGCCATGCTTCTTGACCATACTGGCCAATTGAAGGCGCAACTTGCGCTGGGTTTGTTCGAAATCACTGCATCGTCGAAGACCAAAGATTACTAAGCCTAAGAGATATGGCACTTCCTATCTCCGCCGTGTTGAAAAACCGTTGGCCGGGCTCCGTAAAAAACGCCTGCAGAATGGCCGTGATACAACGTGCAGTACGCTGGTGACCGTAAACATTGTCGTTATTCATGTTGTTGGAAATGAGGTTAGATTCTCTGTCGCATACAAATGTTTGTCATTAAGGTGAATCCTCAACAACCTGTAGTAAGATTCTCATCCGCTAGATAACGCCACTTTTGCATTTCTAGATAGTAAATGACGCCCTTTAATAACCAGATCGGTAAAAAAAAACATTAGTTCAAATGCTTCAATTAGAACTAGAAACATTTTATTCGAAAAATAAAGGAAAATATTGCATTATCTTGAATAGTAGATTCGGAAGTGCCAAGCGTCCAGTTTTCTGGACACCCTGTATCTCCGAATCTAATCATGGGAAAAATCTGACATTTTTTCCCTAATTCTACTTTAGCTCAAATTTCAATTTTCATCAATTTCGGTTCACAGGGGAGCCTTATGCATTAATGGGTTAAACCCCCCCTCACGGAGATGTTTCTTCGCTACTCTCTTGCTACGCTAGTGTTGTCAGAGGTTTTCATCGAGTCTTATGACGCGTCACTTTTCGGACTGCATGATAGTTCAGGAAGAAAGATATTAAGATCAGACTCCTGTTTTTCTTAGTCATAGAGATTAAAAAGGGAAAAAAAGGAGCAGAGTGCGGAAACATATTTGCGAAGCAAGGAAGGACACTCATACGATCAGCAACAGAGAGTACGAAGAAATAGACTGCGCGATGACTCGCGACTGATGTGAGAGGAAATGTTCCTCGCAGCGCGCCCGTTCAAAACTCCCGCGCAAGAAATAAGGCTGGCTCACACGAGCTGACTCCCTCTGCAGACTCATCTCGCCGCGCCCGCGCCAGCCGCTGCCCGGAGTCAGCGTAAGGTTTGCCCTTTATGATCTAACATTTGTTCGAATTTGATCTCTCTGTGTCTCTTGGACGCAACAATGCTTTGTAAGTCTCTCTACTTTTCCTTTTTATAGCTCCTTCTTTTCAAATCAAAAGAGAAAAATGGAAAAAAGAAGATTTCATCGTGAGACTGAGATATTGTCGCCATAACCGTGCCGCGCCGTGCCGTGCCGTAATTGAGCCGTTATCATTAACTGATCGGAATCGAAAATCGAAAAATACCCATGCGCATTCGGATGGGCTCACTTTGTAAAGAATCACTAAGGAAGGAAATGAACTTAGTTTTTTCCTGTATCCCTCCTTTTGCGGGTGCACTCTAATATTCACTATAGAGAAGTAAAGTACTGGGTGTCCCAGATCTACCGTACCAGACCTTTTTCTCGGCCGCTATTCGACATAGAAAGCTGAAAAGTAGCAGACGAATGTATTTTGACAAGGTAAATTCAAATTTTGGGGTTTCAAAGCCTCCCGACAATTTTTAGGGAGTTTTTGTGGGGATCGACCTCTTTTCGCAATTGAGGATTCCCGCTTTAACCCTTTCCAGCACGCATTTTGGAATTTGACTTCTTTGAGTTTTTTTTAGACCGTTCAAAAGAGGACAATGTTCTAAGACTTTTGATGGGTCACACATGTTTTTGCAAAATGTCCATATTTAAATTCCATTGAAACCCATGTTACAGAAAATAGTACATATGTCGTAAAACCTTGCTGTAAAGGGTTAAAAGTGAAAAAAGTTCAAATATTGAGTCAGATTGGTACTCCTAATCCTGTATTACAATATGACATTTGGTTTGTCAACTGAAAAGCATTTTTGGGCTCCAAATTCCCCCTCAAAATAGCCCCCAAGCATAAAAAACCCAATTTGTGCAAAACTGATCGTAAAATCTCCGGAAAAGTTCTAGAACAGGCGTATTTTGGGCCAGAAAGCTCAAATTTGACGACTAGACGCCGGGGGGGGACGTGTCATCGCAATTTGGGCCTCTGATAGACCAAGATAAGACTTCATAGATTTGACGCAGCCGGCGAAAACGGATTGAAGATGAGTAAGCATCTTAATTGGTCCCACCAGACGTCTAACTTGGTATCCAGAGAGGGCGAGAGGAGAAGTGGGGGGGGGGGCGAAAGTAGGGCTTGCTCCCCAGAAATATCGGATGAAGTAAAAACTGTCGTAAAAACGCCGAAAAAATGGCTATATAGCGATTTACGAGGTCACAGCTCGTATGTCATGGTCTCATGACTCTCAGATACCCTTCGCGTCACTCTTAAAGGAGGAGAATGGGGCCCCGGAAGTACCACGACAAAAAATTCTACAGCCCCATTTCTTGGTTTATCTTTTGGATTAGCATGACATTTTTTGCCTTGGCACCCCTACTTTTAGAGTGACGCAGCTAGGGCTCCAGGGAGTCCTGGGTTCATCAAATTCGCGTTTACTGACCCCGCAGACCGCTATATTTTCGGCGTTTTTTCGCCAATTTTTACTTCATCCGATGTTTCTGGGGAGCAGGACCATCTTTGGGCACCCCTCCCTCCTATACTTCTCCTCTCGCTCTCTTTGGAGGCCAAGTTAGACGTCTGGTGGGACCAATGCAACTTACTCATATTCAATTCGTTTTCGCCGGTTGTGTCAAATCTATGAAGTCTTATCTTGGTCTTTCAGAGGTCCAAATTGCGATGACACGTCCATCGTCCGCCCCCCCCCCACCGGCCCCGTTATCACTCTTAGAGTGACCGGGGGCTCCTGTAGTTATCAAATTTGAGTTGTTTGACCCACAATACGCCTGTTCTAGAATTTTTCCGGAGATTTTATGATCATTTTTGCACAATATGGTTTTTTATACTTGGGGGCTATTTTGAGGGGGAGTTGGAGGCCCAAAAATGATTGTCAGTTGACGAACCAAATGATATTTTGTGTTTTAAGATTAGGAGTAGCACTTTGAATCAATTTTTGAACTTTATTCGCTGCTGAAAGGGGGTCCTTCAATGCCTCCAATAATCGTTTGTGAATAACCACTCTGAGAACCTTCCTATAATGTCAGCGTAAAGAAAGAGAAAAACTTAAAATGGTAATCTCCCATTTGTTAGTATCTCACGCCACCATCACTCTCGCGCAACTTATAAGCATTTAATGAGTTATGGAGTGAATTTCGTATGAGTTTTAGTGTTATCATCGTTATTTTCACCGGTTTTTGACTGTAAATCGTTTCATTAGCTCGCTTACAGCAAAATTGTGCGACAGCCTAGGGGCGCGGGGACTCGTTCAATCTGGCAACCGTGCTCTTTTGTCATTTAAGTCTATACAAAATTATCGATACCAGGTGAAACACAGCGCTTCACCAAAGAATCGAGTATATTACACAGTTTTAAATGGAGAAAATCCATTGTTGCCACATTGCACGAGCCGCATCTGCGCAACAGCCTCATTACAGTGCATGGTCCGGTGTAATTAAGCTTTTCAAGATCAACGAAATCTACTGGCGCAATAATCTCGGAGATAATACCGGTTATTAAAGGGCGTAATTTACTATCTAGAAATGCAAAAGTGGTGTTATCTAGCGGATGAGAATCTTACTACGGGTCGTTGAGGATTCACCTTAATGACAAACATTTGTATGCGACAGAGAATCTAACCTCATTTCCAACAACATGAATAACGACAATGTTTACGGTCACCAGCGTACTGCACGTTGTATCACGGCCATTCTGCAGGCGTTTTTTACGGAGCCCGGCCAACGGTTTTTCAACACGGCGGAGATAGGAAGTGCCATATCTCTTAGGCTTAGTAATCTTTGGTCTTCGACGATGCAGTGATTTCGAACAAACCCAGCGCAAGTTGCGCCTTCAATTGGCCAGTATGGTCAAGAAGCATGGCAGCCTTGATGAGCCGCATCTTTGTTCTTCGACCATGCAGTGATTTCCGAACAAGCCTGTCTTTCTTGTGTTTTCACTCTTGTGCGACGGCGGCGTTGCCAAGTCGAACTTTGCTGTGTCGACGTTATGGGTGTCGACGTTCATTTTTGAGCGCGGTGTCGCGATTTATGAACATCGACACCCACAACGTCGACACGCAACGTCGACAACCATAACGTCGACAAAATTTCGGTGTCGGCGTAATGGGTGTCGACGTTCATAAATCGCGACACCGCGCTCAAAAATGAACATCGACACCCATAACGTCGACACCGAAATTTTGTCGACGTTATGGTTGTCGACTTCGCGTGTCGACGTTGTGGGTGTCGATGTTCATTTCCGAGAGCGGTGTCGCGATTTATGAACGTCGACACCCATAACGTCGACACCGAAATTTTGTCGACGTTATGGTTGTCGACGTCGCGTGTCGACGTTGTGGGTGTCGATGTTCATTTCCGAGAGCGGTGTTGCGATTTATGAACGTCGACACCCATAACGTCGACACCGAATTTTTGTCGGCGTTGTGGTTGTCGACGTCGCGAGTCGACGTTGTGGGTGTCGACGTTATCAGTACCCTCCGGGAAACATTGCCTCTATGCAAAATTTAAAATCTTAAGACCCATCAATTTTCAAAGATTACACCTGCCAGTATGACTTTCCTTTATCGTTTTTTTTTTTAACCCTTTCATTCACGCATTTTGGGATTTGATTTTTTTTTAGATACTTTTAGACCATTTAAAAGAGGGCAATTTTCTTCACACAATTTTTTGCTAAATTTCTACTTAAATTCCATTGAATCCCATGGTACAAGCAGAGTCATTAGTCCTGTGTCGGCGATTTGACGCAACCCGCACCATACGTAAAATTAACGCTCACTTATGTATCTTTACTTTTGTTCTTTCTAGACCGAGAGATTTTCGGGCTATGTGTAGTGCAGGTTGCGTCGAATCGTCGACGCAAGACTAATGGCTCTGCTATTACATAAAACGGCACACATGTGTACCACTTCCCATGAAAAGGTTAAGCGTTTGAGTAGCTGACTATACATCATTCTAACAGAGAATTATGCTATTTGTTCGGTCTCCACACACTGGTGGTCTATACAGGGGGAGCTTTGAAGACTTAAGCCCCCCTCCTTTTTTTTAAAAAAAAAAAATACTCAAAAAAGGGATAGACAAAGGACAAAACTCTTCAAGCCCCTCCACTTTTACTTAAAGAAGGGCTCAAGAATTGTGAAAGGCTAAAAAAAAAAGTATGCAATCACATTTTTGCAAGGCCCATCCCCTCTTTGATTCCACGGACCTCCCATAACTCCGGATAAAATATGCTAGAAAATTATTCTTTCAATCTATAGAAAGAGTCTATTTTTAACCTCTTGCATTTTATTTTTCTGTTTGTTTTACAGCAGCAAACAGGGAAGTTTTCTGTGGAAGAATTTGAACAAATTGGAACTATCAACTCTGCACCTGTCCACGAGTATAATTTGGATTCATTAGAGGATAAACCTTGGCGCAAACCCGGAGCTGATATCACTGGTAATCGAGAGATTTTGCTTAGAGTTTGAATCTTTACTTTTCATCCAAGTATCATAAATTTAGTCATGGTTGTCTAAGATGAGGAGCTACTTATTTCCAGACTAGATAAATTATAAAATAAAACCAAAGGTGCTTACACATGAATATTATATCAAATGATCATTTCGGGTATTCACCCATCTTCAGTGATTAATAAGGAATATATTATTCCTTATTATTCACTGAAGATGGGTGAATACCCGAAATGATCATTTGATATAATATTCATGTGTAAGCACCTTTGGTTTTATTTTATAATTTATCTAGTCTGAAAATATCTGGTGCAAAATGCGAAAAACCTTTACATACTTATTTCCGTTAGTGAAACCAGTGGAACTCGGAGTAATCTTGAAAGAGGGAGCACTGCGAGTACATCATTTTAGATTTGTAAAGTGTACTGCACAGTTTGAGGTCACTCACATTTCTTCTTGTTAGATTTTGTAGGTCGTTTCCGGCGATTGTTTACGAAACGACCGGAAACGACCTACAAAATTTAACCTCAAAATCAATTTTTACGGCAAGATGGCGGCGCCCTAGATGACAGCAGTGAACCAGCGGAACATTCCTTGATTTGCCACTCTAAAGTTACAGCTCGTTGGACTAACTCATTCCATCTCAATCAGTGGCGTCATTGCAGGTCTTGCCAGGGGAGCAAAAAAATCCGATAACCTTTTTTTATTCTTTCCTTATCATGCATTTGGTCCTTAAAACTTTGACCTTCGAGGTCTTTGATGACCTTAATGGCCACATTCACTTACTAAATGAGCAAATTTTGGGAAAAAATACATTTCATTCACACCTTTTCAAGAAAAAACCTTTTTAGCCTACATCACTCACTAAATTTGACAACTTTTTTTTTTTTTTTTTGTTGATCTTTCTGTGTAAGCCAAAATTTCTGGCCCAATCCCAGGGGGGATTGCCCCCCTGCCCCCCCCCCCAAATGATGCTACTGATCTCAATCACGAATTAAAAATTGGGCTTCTATACTGTCTTGATTACTGTTATTCAGATTACTTCAATTATGGATTCGATGAAGATACTTGGAGGGCTTACTGCGAAAGGCAGAAACGTATGAGATTGCAAGAATCTGGAGTTGGACTCAGCACTCTCAATAGCAACTCAGCCGCGCCACCTGTTAACATACCCATTCCTACGAACAGTTTCACTCCTGCGCCTCCACCAGAAAACAATCCACCGCCTCCTCCGCGGCCGTATGTTGAGCAACCAAAATATACAGCTCCGACGTCAGTTATTCCTGTGAGTTCATTTGAAGATATGAGTCTTGCATATTAACCTGTAAAAATGATGATGAGGACATTAAAAATCACGAAATCCGATCTGAGAATTGAAATCTCAAATAAGAAGCTGTCAAGGGTATTTAGAAATATAGAAAATGAAAAATTTGTGGCAATGTCCCTAACTGACTTTATTGTATCAAATCTTTTAGGTATGCTGTTCGCAAGAAAAACGCCTGAGACGGGTGGTCTAGGTCACCCTGTATAGTGAATTAATGTTAGAAGATCATTTGATATAAAGATATTTTACATTGAATCTCTAAGTTTCAATTTAAAAGTAGCTGTTACAGAAAAATCTTAACATTTGGAAAAAGACGTGTTTGAATCAAAGAGCATAATGGATGGTATTTTCTTTTGTATTTTCCTTCAGGTCATGACTGCTGATAGAAGAGAGTACAGCCGCAAACTTCTTGGTGATATGTCCGCTCCTCCTCCGACTATTCCGCCTCCTGTTGTGCCACCCAGCTACTCAATTCCACCACCACCAACTGCGTAAGTATTTAATAAATTTAATAAATTTATTTTTCATTTTTACCGGAAATAGGGTAACACTGCATTTTGCTAATATTTTTGTAGCCTGAATGTAAAATTCTCAGTCTTCAGTTCCAATACTGTCTGGCGGATGAATTGATGTAGCAGAGACGACAAATAAATTTTCGCGATCGAATATGATTACAATACCAACCTAACATACATATTCGAGGAAACTCACTTGTGTTTTCAGGTGTTTTCGGGCATCGATGGCATCAATTTGATATGAAATTCACCTCCAGACTTAAATTCAGAATCGAATTGATGCCATCGATGCCTGAAAACATTGAAAAAGTTCTAAAAACACGATCCAGTTTCGTGTCATCCACTGTTGTCATGCGTAGATTGGCAATGATTTTGTATAATTCTATAGAATTTATTCGTCGCAAAAATTTGCTAAAATAGAGACCCAGTACAAAGCTTGCGACGGGTGTCCAATTTCTCAGCTCAATTTTGGTTAGGACTCATCAAAACAACAGCCAACAGTCACCAACCGTTGAGTGATAGACTTAGGTTAGGTTTCCTCCCTGGTGTAAATTGGCAATTTTATTTACATAATAATGTTTTCTGAATAATAATTTCCAATATTCATGCAATAGTTAATTAAAATTTTGACTTCAAAACGAAATTTCGGGTACCCGAGTAGAAATCTTTCAGTTCCTGTTAATCAGCAGAAGATTTATTTTATTTTATTTTACCTTAAAAGCTTTGGTATATCATTAAAAACTGTTTATTTTGTATGTTATGCTAATTACTTTTCATTTCATAATTTTTCCGCCTTTCATTGGAAGATTTTTCTGGAAAAAAAGTTATTTTCTGCCAAAAGGGCGAATTTTACACTTTTTTAAAATGGCCCTAACTTTTTATGGAATGAATCTTAGAAAAAATGCTCAACGAAACATGAAATATGAAGGTTTTTGCCATTACATTTCATTTATTTGAAGTATTTAACTTCAAAACTTTTAAAGATATGTACACTGCTTTGGGAACTTTAAACTGTAAAAAGACTTATTATAACCGTTCGTTGTCACATCCGCCATTCGACGGATCAATTCTTGATTATTTTTCATCTTTCAAAATGTCTTCTGTTTCTCCAGGTATCCTCCGCCTCCACCACCTGGAAACTATCCACCGAACAACTTTTATCAGCCCCCGGAAGTAGATCCATACTACCTGCATAATTCATACGAGCCAACGCAAGACTCCCAGTGGACTCAAGGTGGATGGGCGCCTTCAGATGTCAAAAATATTTTGCCTAGTTCAATTCCGGTATTAAACTTTTCTTCCTTCTAACTCTACTAATCTTTCTCCTGAATCATTAAAAAGGACTAGGAAGTGCCCATCTCCGCAATAATATTTTCCCTGCTGTTTAGGTACACTTTTCTGGAGCATGGTTGAATATATTTGAGTGGAGTTTTTTTTTTTTGTTTCAAAGCTTATCATTGCCATCACACTTCAACACGACCATTGCTGAAAATCCTGTAAATTGTAATTTTTGCAAACTTTCAAAATTTAATGTTGAAAAATGACTAAAAATGGAACTTATAAGATGTTGTAAATCAAGTTAAAATCAAAACTTTAAAAAATCCCCGTATTAAAGTATGCAGAAGAGCGTCAACTTTCAAATAAATAAATCGCATTCAAATATTCTTGACTGTTCCTGAGAAGAATGTACCTTAGTGAAGAAAAAATGACATAAACCTAATGCTTGTAAAGAGAGGCTCATTTTAAGGTGAGGTATGAGTTCCCTTTGATTTAGGTATAGTTGCCAATAGTATGATGAATGCTAAATTTGCCATAATTTCAAGGCTAATCATCATAATTTAAAAAATGTGATGTTAATATGAAGGCAAAATTATGCAAAAATAATCTTCAAAATTGCTGAAATTCCACTTCCCAGTCCCCTTTTAAAAGCATTTCCAGAAGACCTGCAGCATATGTAAGAGTTCAATGGAAAGGAAATGTATGGGACCACAATCCCCGTGAAACCTCACAAGGTAGCATTCTTGTCCTTTTTTATAGTGCTTTATTTAAAAAAAAATTGTTTTTACACAAATATTTATAAAAAACTGGTTAGTCCTAAAAGCAGGGGTATCAACTCATAGCAACATTATGTTGCCGAAACTTCTATAACTTTTTTTTTATCTATTTTTTACATTTTTCAATTTGAATTTAAAATCAATTCAATGTACCTATACTTAAATTATGTCAGCAGCCAATCAGAACAAAGCATCATTGTTTTGGTAGTTGGTCAACAATCAATGTAGGAGCTGTTGGAATGTGTTCCTGATGTCATTTTGTTGAGTCCCCAAAAATAAAGTCATCCACTGTGCGATCTGCAAGTGCGTGGTCTCTGTTGTCTCTGGTAAATAACAATCGGTATCTACTGTCCACGGTATTCTTCCCTAGCAGTTTGCAAAGCGCAGAGTGCAGGATACCGTACAGCTGGGGACAAAAAGAGCGTCAGATGTCTCCTTGAAGTAGGCAACCCGCAATACTTATCTCAATTAATTTAAGCATTGCAGGTGGCCTACCTCTCTTAGTCTTCTGACATTCTCTTTGTCCCCGACTGTGCTTCAAGATATTATTTCAGTGTTAAGGTGATTCTTCAGTTTTTAGTGCCGATTTCTGCAACCAGAGCCCTACCGTTCGATTAATGTCAAATCACGGGCCGAAAGCAATTTATATTTATGAAAACAAAAGTTCAGTTAAGGCCCTATTCCACCTGAGACTTTAGTCGCCGGATCTAGCGTCAGCGTCAGGAAGATCAGGTGGAAGAGCGAAGATCCGGGATCTAGCGTCAAGTCGCTAGAAGTAGGATCGAATCCTACTTTTTTGGCTTCTAGTGCAACGTTGAGCTCCCGAGTTTCATCAATATCCCTGTGTCATCTTTAATTCGGCTGAAAACAACCAAGCACTTCATCATCCGCGGTTCTTGTTATTATTGTTATTACTTTGTTATTATTATTTTCTTGTTATTATGTTATTACGTGAAAAATTACCGACGATTTCGGTAAACAAATGAGTGGTGAGAGGCACTGTTTGCATCGGTGACGCGCGTCAAGTCGCCTAGGTGGAAGGGAGTTTTCAGCTTCTTGACGCTAGATCCGGCGACAAAAGTCTCAGGTGGAATAGGGCCTTTACTAGATAATCATCTGAAGAACGTCTCTGCAAAATATCTTGTCAATAACTTCAAAATAAGACTGAAAGTACCAAAAAATGGAATATCGCAAACCGGTACTTGTATCAATATGCGATATTTCATTTTTTGGTACTTTCAGCCTTATTTTTGAAACTGTTGTCACGATATTTTGCAGAGACGTTCTTCAGATGATTAAGTAGTAACTTAAACTCTGTTTTCTTGAATATAAATTAGTTTTGGCCAGTAGTTTGACATTAATTAAACGGCAGCGCTCTGGTGGCAGAAATCGGTACTAAACGCTGAAGAATCACCTTCAGGGACTCTTGAGTTAATATACCTTCTCCTAAAGTATTTTAACTGTGTACTAATTCAGTATTCCATGTATATCTGTTGAAGGAAATTAAAACTGAAGAAAACCTACCTCCAGGAAATGTTCAAATTAAGAAAGAGCCAACTGGTGAATCTCAGTCGACCAGCAGAGACCGAGACAAGGATCGCTATAGAGAAAAGTCACAAAGGCCCAGGAGGTCGAGGAGTAGAAGTCATGAACGAAGGTCCAGGAAACGGAAATCTAGGAGCCGATCGCCTTCACATCGCAGTCATAAAAAGAAGAAGTCAAAGAAATCTGATAGAACCCGAGATAGGTCAAGAGATAGATCCAGAGATAGGTCTAGAGATAAAGAGAGCTCGTGAAAAAAGTATGTTGTGTTTTATAATCCCATCAGTACCTATGTTTTATTACATTTTATGGAATGTTTGTGTCATAGTTTTGGTGAATTAAATCTATTTTTTCATCACAGCTGGAGTCTCCCTAGATCAGTAGTGACGTAATGAGTCTATTGCAAACTTTGGCTTGAGTTTTATGGAGGGTTGACTTCTAAGTCTTCTTCTTCTTTCGTGTCCGGCAACACCAAAGACTTCCAAGTGAAATCACTTGATAATTAGAGTCCCTTGGAAAAAATTTTGTCGGGGAGTACTGTCACGAGCTCAATGAGTTCTGATTGGTCCTTGGTTTTAGACTTTCATGGAGTTGAGCAGCACAGAGAAAAAAAATGTGGTTATGAGAACTGAACTTCAAATCATATGGAACACCGAGGTGTTCGGTTAAAGTAACCGAAGTTTTTAGTTGTGAGTACCGATCTTCAGTTAAAAGTACTGATCTTCAGTTAAGAGTACCAATCTTCAGTTAAGAGTACTGACAATTTCGGTAAGTGTGACTAGTGCTATGACTCACATTTCATTCCTACTGAAGGACTTTGGTACTCCCAACTGAAGTTCGATACTCTCAACCGAAAACTTCAGTTACTGGAACCGAACGACCTCAGTGTTCCATAAGAACCGAAGTTTTTTTCTTCGAGAGGAGTCTGAAATATTAAAGGTGCAACACATAGATATTGATGAGGGGTAAGAAGAGAAAAGGAACGTGTGGAAACGGACTGGAATGCCGGCAAATCCGCTCGTCCACAACTGGACCACTTCAAACTGAACCTTCCAATTCGTTCAGGTGTGTCGGTACTCTCCAAGAAAATTGCCTTCCACGGAACTATTGTTAATGAAGTTGGGAGCATCAGGAAGTTCCAAAACTCGCTCACAAACTCAAAAAATGTATTAAAAAAAATTCAAAGATGGTGGTCGAAGAAGCGGACGACAATGGGGGAGTCCCATCTAATCGCAGATTTTTATGCTGAAAAAAGTGATATTATCGTAGAGGTTACTGCAATTAGATGGGAATCCCTTAGGTAGCGTTCTAGAATGGGGCTCTTGCAAACTTCTGCTATAGGGGATTGAAGAGTTGATTCTAGCATAAAAACCTGTAAAAATGACAATGAGTACACTGAAAAATCACGAAATTCAGTCTCAGAATCGCGCTTAATGGCGGAGAGACGCAGGTATCATGGGATATTCCTATCTAATTTGAGACATATCTCTGTGTTTTCGTAGAGAAAGTGACATTATAGACAGGAATCTTCCATGATACCTGCGTTGAGCCGCCATGACAAACTTACCGTTATAGCAGTTATGTCAGTTTATTCCTGAATTTTAGACTTTCTCAATGTGATTTTTGTGATTTTTGCTGGTTTCTACGTCACATTGGACTATTCAATTGCTCACAGCAAAAGTTTGCAAGAGCCCCATTCATTTCTTTACTGTCTTGGTGCAGAAAAGATTATATGTTTAGCAGTACTTTCCAATATATATGGTTATGCAGGTTATGCTTCATCACAGGATAATTTAATCTTTTCTGCGCTGATGCAGGAAACTGATGAATTCTAGAACGCTACCTTATTATCACCTGCTCATTTTTCCAGAATCGGATAGTTCTGTTAAACGCCTTTATTGAGTTTGTGAGTGGATTTTGGAACTTTCTGGTACTCTCAACTTTATTTTCAAGTGATTTTACACAGGAATCGACGATCCACAACGCTGTAGCAAAAGTTTGTAACAGACCAACGGACTGAACCACAACCTAAGCAAAGTGAATTAAACTTTTAGGCAAGCCACAGCAAATATTTGAAATTCTGATGGAAAGCACTAGCATTAAATGCACGGACTCGAAGGTTTGGCTATTTTTATTTGATTATTTTTACCTCAATCGCGTGTTACATTGCCTCAAAGTTGATTGTTTCTTTGTTTTTCACGGAAAAATTATTCGTGAATATTTCAATGTGAGCCAGCTGTGGTGAAACTGGAGGAAACAGCTTTATCAAATTATCACTGTGTCTTTTGTAAATTAAGAAACTTAAGAGTTGTTCAAATGGTAATTTTTAGGCTGGTAAACTTGAATATTCTTTTCATTTTTTATTTATTTTTCTTCCACCTATCCTCTAACTTAAAGAAAGGCAGAGCTTGACTATAGTCTGTTCGTTCTAACTTGAGACCCGGAGATTGAGGTAGATTTGTCTTCTGTGGCAACGTAGGAGTGCTAACCCTTGTCAGTCGGCCAAGGTGACAGGGCTGCTG
Organism: Trialeurodes vaporariorum; assembly: GCA_011764245.1. NCBI lineage: Eukaryota > Metazoa > Arthropoda > Insecta > Hemiptera > Aleyrodidae > Trialeurodes > Trialeurodes vaporariorum. The sequence continues at coordinate 20,371,569 of VMOF01000111.1, read as the reverse complement.
CCCGACTCTCGGGCTATGACAACCTATTGAAGTGTTGCCATTCTCTATTTTCCGAAATTCATTTATCGCCCGCTCAGGACTTAAGTTAGAACAAACAGACTATAGTATAAAACATTTATTTAGAACAATCACGGCTACAGGCCTCCTGACTGACCATAACTTTGGTTGTTTGGACTTTTTATTTTCGTTCAATCTGTTGTGCCGAAAACCGTCTTTCATAAATGGGTTAGCTCAGCTCAAAACTTTAACACATTTTAGCAAGAGCTTTTCTGAAAAAAAAATTTCTTTGGACATTACCCAAGATTTTAGTCGGGAAAGTATCAAACAAAATTCCTGACGTTAATTGGAGTTGAGTTACATTTACAGGAGTTTCGTTCAATACTTTCTTATTAGGAATTCTGGTTAGGGTACCAAGACATTTTTCTCACTGTTGAGCTTTCTTTTACTCTTTTTGGGTGATTCCAACTTTGATTTCCTGCATAGACACTGCCTTCAGTCTTTTTAAATGCAGAAGGTAACTGTTGCAAAACTCTGGGCTGATTATGTCAAACTTCGTTTCTTCAGTCAGTTCGTCATTTGCGTCTTGTTTGCTTCACTGATCTCATAATAAAACTTGGTTATCCATTCTGATGAATCCTTTTTCTTTTGAACTTCTTTCAATCGTTAAATTTTATCCTACTGAATTCCTTTTCTTTTTAACTTTTTTCAATCGTTAAATTTTATCCTACCATGAAAAAGTCTTTATACACAAGAAAGTTAAGGTATAATCTACGGCTGATACTTATTCTAACCAAGAATCTTCCTCCTCGCAAAAAAATATCTGGTTTTGGTACCAACAGTTCTCAAAATGTTTTGCCCATATTTGAGCCCGATAGTTCTTGTGACAAGTGGTGGATATAAGCTCTGAAGAACTTTTCAAGATTCAAAGTACGTTCATATCTTGTGCAGGATTGATCACCATAATGCTTCTCTTTGATTTTTAAAACAGTTCCTTTCGTGACCCACCCTACTTTGAAGCATTTGACCTTGGGCAATTTAGAGTCTCCATATACTATTTGAGTTTTGCTGTGTCATATTCTTCTTCTTCAAAAACTAAGAAGAAGAAACAGATTGAGGAGTCCTCAAGAGGCAAAATGCAAATGGCAGATGGCCCTGTTGCCGCAATTACAAGTTTAGGTTAGGTTCCAATTCTAAACGATAACGTTCGTTATTGTAAGAGATAATGTGTCCTACAGAATGACATCTAGGCAGAAGAAAAATCAAGAATAAGTTACAGCAGTCACAGTACTGTAAATGTGTAAAATGAGTGAGTGCGGAAAGAAAACTGAACTTTCTGCCATTTACGTTTTGCCTCATGGGCTCTGTGAGAGCCAATCAGAAACGGATACCGAAATGGCGCAACTCTCAAAGTATAGGGGACTCAAGGGCAGCAGTGCCCTCTTTTCATGAGACTTCAAGAACCAAGAAAGGAGATGGATCGGAGAAAGAAAATCACTGGGTCGTAAGCTCAATCAAGAACTAAATTTATTAACAAGTGATCTTGAAGACACAATTGTGAAATAAAATTAACATTCAAATCACTGAAATTAGCAATGATAAAAAATTAATAAACAAATTAAACATGAATCAAAATAAGAGGGATAAAAAACAATGAATAACAAATACGTGTAAAATATTTACAAAAGTTATCAACATAGTATGTAACAGTATTATTTGTCTTTAAAAATCATGAATACATAATAAGTAGAAATTTTACAATGGTGTGGTAATGATATAAAAATTATTTACACAAATGTAGCAAATATTTTCTTTACAATTAGAATACAATCATTAATTACAAATGAAACATTGTTAAATGTATTTATGAACATGAGTAGAACATTTTATTTTAAAGTAAGCGATTGCCTTTGCAAGTGATTATTAATATAAAAATCAGTACAGAAAAAAATAAACGATTTTATTTAAAAGTAACTGAACCCCCTAATGTAGCTTGGTTGAATGAAGGATCGGGATCGGGTAATTACTGCAATCAAAAGCGCTGGCAAAACTAAAAATAATCATTAATCGGTGATTTGCAAAACGCTAATAGCGAATGCTATGGCACCACAAACAAATACAAAAGTTTAATTTGTATAGTAAAATTCTGATTTTTTTCTTCTTCTTTTTTTTTCTCTTCAAGCTAATAGAACTATTTTCACCACAAAAAAGTCAAGTTGTAGTTTTCTGATATCGAACAATAACCATTCAATCTTGGATTCAAAGTTTCTTACACTTTCGTGAAAAAATTTTATGCTGTGGAAAGAAATATTTTTCAGTGGATAACACAGCTGTGGGCTACCTCCAATATCATTATTTTGCATGGAACTAGGCATAAGTTTCATAATATCTCAACACCTTGTTTCCACTTTTTGCAGATGGGCCTTCAAAAGCTCAAAAAAAGCTTTCAACAGATCACAGTATTCAAAATGCAAAAGCTACAATCGCAATCCGTAGTAGACATTCATTGACACATTCGGCTGGGATGCACGGTTTCAATTTACCCTTCTCACATTCCAGTCCTGTTTTTGGACGGAAAATTTTTACACAGGGAAACAGTCAAATTGTCTCTCAATAAGTTATTTTTTTTCAAAAATACATTTTCTGAGTTTAGTATTGAGCTTCTAGAACTAATTATGCATAATTAATTCAAAACAAAAATTCCCTCGATCACAGCAAAACGGCGATTTATTTTGTTTACTTATCTGTGAGTGAGGAAATCTAAAAATTTCCACGAGACCCAAAAAGTCGCAATAGAAAATGAAATATTAAAACTTAAAAACCGACTATTGGCAAGGGTAAAAATTTTCTGTCTGGCAGCGAGACTCAAACCTGGGTAGCTTAAACGGAAGCTCTCTCTCCAGCCTACTGCGCCAAGGTGTCTACTGTAAATGGCAATGGGGTTGTTACACACTTTTGCTATGGGCAATTTAAGGGTCGATGCAGATGTAAAAACCTCCAAATATAACGATGGTTGCGCAAAAAACTTACGAAATACACTCCTAAACTCATAAAATGCTTTTAAACACGTGTCTGTAATGGCAGCGTTGGGCACGAATAATGGGAGATTCCCATCTGAATTTCATCACTCTTTCTATACCGAGTAGAAAGATTCACAGAATAACGATTCATCAGAGGAGTGATTCATATCCAATTAATGGTATAGTGACACCTAGTGACATCGGTGTCAAAGGAAAGTTGTTTCTAATTGGCCACTTCTTGATGGAGAGATAGTATTGTTAGATGGGAATTTTCCATTACGGTTGCGCATTGTGAAGCATTTTATAAGTTTAGGAGTGAATTTTGTAAGTGTTTGAAGCTTCTATCATTATTTCTGGAGGTTCTTACATCTGAATAGGTCCTTGAATTATCTGTGGCTAAAGTGTGGAGCAGCTCCATTGTGAAAATCACATTTCAAAAACTGTAAACTCATAAAAGCTTCTTTTAAGAGCCCATTTGCAAAAGAAGGAAATGAAACGTTGACAGGCATCTTTGGCAACTGTTCTTTATGGATAATTTGAATGATAACAGAGGTGCCCTGGCTGTGTCCTCCCCTTGCAAAACTGCTCTTTACTATACTGCAATATCTCATCAAGACCTGAAGAGTAAAATAAAACAAGTCTAAATCATTTGAATGATTTTGATTTTCTCTTTCAAAAATGTCAAGATCAAAGTAGAAATTAACTTGAGTAAAAGCTGCAACAAAAAGCAGGTTTCATTTAAAGCGTGCTTCGATTAGTGTTTACAGCAGAACACCGGCTATCCAACTCAACTTTATCCAGCCCTATTCCAGGAAAACCCGCAAAATCCGAACACTCAAATAAATACTGTATTTACCCGTGTATTATGCGCATCAAAAACACACTTTTCATGGCTCAAAAATCTGGCTGCGTATTATCTACGTGGTGAAGTATTATCTAAAGGTGTTCAATATCAATTTTCAACTTCCTTATATTTTCCTTTTCATTCGGTAACTACAAGATACCAGGATAATTTTCATCCAAAGATAAAAACTATGACTATTTGATCATTTTGCGATATAATGATAGACTATACCCAATAAGATAAATTACGGAATGACTCGCAGATTTCAATCAGCAACATAAGATAAGACAGGAGACTGGACTGCCTCTATAAGATAACGGGAGGAGGGCCAGAGGACTATGAGTCTGATAAGGAGTCAAAAGCCATCGACTCGGCTTCTGATGAAGAAGAAGAAGAAGAAGGCGACTCCGCCACTCCATCAATTGAGCAAACGCTGTCTGAGTCAGACGAAGCCAACGATCGTCGATCTGTCTTGAACAATAGTAAACAAGTGATAATGCACATGTTCACTGTGCAACGAAGGGCTGAATTTGCATTTACCGACTACTTTCTTGAGTTTCCTTCAATAAAGTCCATGAGTATTATCTATAGGTGTTTATTTTTTACATTTTTAGCCTCTTGAAAATCTGGGGTGCGTATTATGTACGGGGACATATAATACACAGATAAATATAGTACCTTCCGCGATGGTGCAAAAGGTCAGGCTGTCTAACGTAGTAATGTATATTGACAATATTGGTGTCGGGTGTTCATGTTATAAAGGAAAATTACAAATAAAATGTTGCACTTAAAAATGCGACTGAACTTCAGTTTATATTGCCGGGCCGCCGTCCAGTGAAGTGGGATAAGCGGTTTTCTACTGTACTGTTATAGCTATTCTTAAATTTATACAAACTGTGTCAATCAGGAAGGGAAAAAAAATGTATGGAGTATATTTACATCGCTTGGATATAAAAAGGAGGTTATACACACGGAGGTGTAAAACAATGATAAAAATTTTATCAGCACTTGGAATTTATGGTTATCGTAAAAAGCATGTCTCATTAAAAAAATGATTGGTGTATCAGGAATTTGTAGGAAAAACTGAAAATTCAAAATTTCGGACTGTATCAATCTACCATCTCATTGTCGATCAAAACGACTGAATGTACAAGTCTTGTAAAAAAAAAATACAAAAAAAGAGGAATCAATTAGCTGGTTGACATTAAGGATGGAGGAAAATAATCAACCCACTTTCAGATGTAAAAAACTGGGTCTGTTTATCTTAAGAATGAGAAATAATTCTTTACGCAACCAAGGACAAAGAGAGAACTAAGGACTGCCGACTCCCTATCTCCGCCCGTGTTAAAACCTGTTAGCGGGTTTTGCACCCGGAATAGCGCGCTCTAGCAGCTGAGTCAGAAGCTGTCATCAATCCTCTCACAAAAAGTTTCGGGCTGGGATCGGACTTGCACCCAATTTTCCACTGAGCCAATCAAGTGCTCTACACCTTGCGCTACTTGCACGCACAAACGGACATTGTGCTAGAAAAATCATGCTGCTCGGAGACCGCTGCAATTCCGCAAACCGCTGTTAAGCGCGCTGAGGTCAGGATTAAAAAGGACAAACAGCAGTTCGCAGCCCTTAGTTATATTTTCGTCCATGATGTAGCCATAAAAAGTCTAAGGGCATTACATTACATTAAAATCAGAATCAAAGCTCTCCTGAATGATCAGATGGATCAATAGATCTTGTCAATATTCCCCAAACAGCTACAAATACTTGTTTGAGTCAGTAAAATTATTCGACGTTGCCTCTAGGACGTTCAGGAATTTTGACTCAATCTAATCATTCCTCAAAGCTTTGATTGTGATCATCCTCAGAATTCACAGGGATACCTACAGAGGTTGCTTTCACCATGTTCCAAACTTCTTTGGGCCATTCCGTTTCATGGTAGATGGCTTTAAAAAGAATGAAAATTTTGATGTCAACAGGCCACTTCTAGAACTTATAATTTTCAACTGGGATTCCTAGCTTGTAACTTTTTTTAACAAAGCAAATATTACTAACATGTTCCTTTGAGATAGATAGTGAATCATTTTCAAGTCCAACTGATCAATTGATAAACTTTCAGCTTTCCCTCGTAACAAACATTTACAAGTAGATAATTACAAATATTTAATTTAATATTAGAAAAATGTAGCCACTCTCAATAGGCATTGCAATAGATGGAACTTCATCTAAACTTTCTTTAAATTTATCACATGACAGCAGAGCTTGGAAAACAATAACAGTACAAATTATTCAAATAATACCAAAAAAACACAACTTTCGGACATCATCTTTACTGGATTTACGGGTAGGTACAAACAGTTACGTAAGTCTTACGCTGACAATTCGACGCAACCCGCATCACACTTTACCCGAACCTTTCTCGATTTTTAGAGAACAAAAGAGGAGAGAGGATTGGTTTTACGTGTAAAGCAGGTTGCATGGAATTGTCAACGCAGAACTTACGTAACTGATTGTCCCTACCTCCCTTTACTGTTGAAAAAAATGTCCAAAACTCAAAATTATTTAAAGAACACAAGAGGAGAAGAAGAAAGTAGATAAACGTGAACAAAAATGAAAAAAATCCAGTACATAACAATAATAAAAAATGAAAAATTTCAAAGCTAAACAAGAAGGAACAAAGAGTACTAAACCTAAAAAAAAAAAAAGGAAATAATAAGAAAAATGCTGTCAGACAGTTGGAGAATTGATCAAATTGGTTTGACTGAATAGGAGTCAAACTAGTATCAATTTGATTGGAAGAGAAAGCTTAGATGTAAGAGTAAGGACCATCAGTGAGAGCGCTACAAAGCAATAGTCAGGAATTTTCATCTTTCCCTCTTCCAGCCGTGCCGGTGCTTGCTCCGCTAGTGTTAGTTGTGCCAATACGGTTTGTTGGTTTGTACTCAAGGCCAGGATCAAATTGCATTAAAACAAATACCTGCCCAGAACAGAGAAGTATAGAAATAAGTTAATTACAGTAGGACACTATCTAGTGTGTTATTATAACACTCTAGAGTGTTATTTGCAACAAGCAGTACCAATTGAGGGGCTAATATAAGTTGGTGCTCAGTGGAAATGTCCTATTTTAAATGTCCAATGTAAAATATGTTCAAGAAAAAACGTCCGTTTGAAAAATGCCCGCTCTAAAGTGTCCAACGCACAATGGGGCTGTTGCACACTTTTGCTCTAAGCAATTTTATAGTCGATTCTGGTGTAAAAACCTCCAAAAATAACGATGGCATCACTCATGGACAGTCTTAACGATGGGTTTAGCGATGAAGTAAATGATCCGTCCCCTGGTTTGTTTGCCGCATTTTATTAACCTTAAATCAAAAATTGTAATTAATTCAGTGGAAATTGGTTTTAAGGGGTCTCTCTACCAATAAATTGAAGAGCACATATTGACTGCTTGAGCCAATGGGCTTCTTTGTCGTCGATACATCCGACTCGACTGCATCAACTTGAAGGCAGCTCATTGGCTCAACCAGTTAATTTGTGCTTTTAAAGTTACGGGTGAAGAGACCCCCCACCCCCCTTTAGCCCCCCTCCCCCAGCGAACGAAACCCCTTTAAACGAAAAACCAGCCACTGGCGCCCTTGTAATTTTTTAAGATAACTGTTTGTACACGAGGGAGATGGTGTTGCATATACAGTCATTTGAAGGCACTTTTAGAGCTTGCTTTGTTTGAAACTCAACAAAATGCCTTCAGATCACCATACATGCAAAACCATCTCCCTCGGGGGAAATAGAAGAATGGGTAGATTCGTTTTTTACAGCGTTAGAGACTGGTTTCAAACTAAACTAAACTTTAAAGTGAGAACTCACCTGATCAGTCGGCAGTAGAGAAAAATCATCTGGCGGGTTAGTTATTACGTAACGCTTTGATGATGCATCACAAGAAGAGCTAGTGTCACGAAACCTGGAAAATAGGAACAACACATTATTAGAAATACATGAAACAACAAGCTACAAAAGTGCCACTATAGCTTCATAGATACAACATTTTAATTTTAAATGCTTAAGTTGAGTTAAGTTAAGGGGAAAAAGTCTTTCCTCAAGGGATAAGTAATCTTAGGGCTGTAATTGTTCAATAGACTAGTTCTTTGGCTTGTTTCATAGATTATGTTCTTCTTTGCAACGGTACAGAAACTATCTTTGATTTTATTTTATCATTGGAAGTATTTTTTTTTCATATTTTTTTTTCGAGGTTCAGTTTTGAATTATTTTTTAACCTTAGAATCAAATGTTAAAAAACCTTGGATGAACAAATTAAAAACCCCTTCTGTTGCAGCCTGGATAGTTCTGCAGTTTTTAAAAAAAATTAAGTTTCTAGCTATCATAGAATTCAAGAAATCTTATCCCTCGTGTTGGAAAAATTCAAAAAAACAAAGTATGTCAAAAGAGAGAAAGAAAAACAAGTTGAATTGAGAAATGCCCAGACCAGACGTCATTGAACTAGTTTTTTAATAAATACAGAGTCCTCAAAAAAAAATTCCAAAACCATCATTTTAAAGACGAGAATATTCTCTAATAAAAAATCAAAAAAACTCAGAAAAAATATTCTTGTCTTGCAAACCCCTTACGACAAGAAATCGAGAAAACAGAACAAATGAGTCATTGAGCGCAGTACGCACCTGTAAAGTCCTATGCATAACATTCCGTAAGATTTTAAAGCCGATACAAATAAATCGCCATATTTTCCTGCTTCTCCAAATTGTGCTAAAGGGCCATCGTAGAGTGATATTTGCCCTACTCTACAACGATCTCGATTTGAAAGACTATCAGCAGTGCTGTTGAAAAGAAAAGTAAATATATTTGTGTGAATTCAGAATTGAATTGGTAAGTAAAAATGATATTAGCAGGCTAACGAACTAAGAAAGAAAGTGACATATATCTTGATTTGATTTAATGAACAAATAAATACCAGAACAAGTAAATTAAGGCGATTTAAGGCCAAGTTTTTGCAGATTTCAATCTGAGGGATAGCGCCTCTGGTCACTTTGGCGGAAAGTCGCGTTTTCGCCAGTTTAAATTGAAAATGAAGGAAAACGCAAAATCCAAGACCGCCATCACCTGCATGATTTTTAATGAATTTTTTGAGCCCAAAAGGAGCATTGGTTGAGAGTTGAAGCTGCAATTCATTTTGTCATGAGCTTAGTGCGTGTGAGTGAAAGCAAGTTGTACCATGTCAACCTACCTCACTAGTACTCATTGAGGCTTATGGGAATTTTTGTATTTCCTAAATCCAAGCTTTATTTTTGAGTGGGTCAGCTTGAAACTTCCCGGGTATCTTCTTGAAGTATGCTCGCAGATGCCTACTTTCCTCAAATCTGTACTTCTTGCGTACATTCATCAATGTCGGCCAGAAACTGTTGATTTTATGAGCAGCACAACGCAGTGTTCACGGTTCGAACGAATCGGCCCTAGAATCACCTAAATATTGGCTGACCATCAAAATTAAAAGAAGAAAACTAGATTGGAATAGATATATTTTCACAATTTTTTTTCTTTTTATTGTCTTAATAGGGGTCCAAAATGGTCAAAAACCCTATATGACCCCCTACCTGAACAAAGAAAAAACTCAACATATTGTAAAAATACAACTATACCAACCTAATTTTGCATCTAAAGGTAGTTTCAGAAGTGTAGGCACACCTAAACCGGCAATCTTTGGCATTTTTCAACATTATTTCTCATATTACAAGATAAAAATTAATAAAAATGAATTTGAGCAAAGGCTTTCTAAAAAGTCCACAGTAAAGTTGGAGTCCCCTCAAAACTAGACCGGTTTTAGAGAGCCTTCCTCTCTCTCTCTCTCCCAGGTTCCAAGCACAAAACTTTTAGGCACTGAAAATTATATTGTCTTACCTGTATCCACCTCGGAGACCGGCACCTTCTGCTAAGATCAATTCTAGCTCAGGAGTCGCTCCACCGGTAATTAATGATCTAATAAGTGTTAATGCATTTTGGTTAAAGTAAGTCTGTAAGAAGAATAAGAATCGAGGATGAGTAAAACAAAAGAAAAAGTACCAGTCAAAAAAAAAAATTGATTTGACTACAGAAATGGTTTTTAGGTCAGTTTAAGAATATTCGTGTTATGGCATCGATGTCATCAAAATGAGTAAGGTTAAACACGCATTTTATGCGGCCGCACATGTCTGTACCGCACTGAGCATCACCACCATTTTCGTCAAAAATGTAAACAAACACAGAGAAGAAGAAGAAAGAAATCCTCCTAACTCAAGTTTAAATAAACGGTTGTTTATGCGCTAACCGGAGTTGGACCCGGGTTGGTCCAACCCAGGTTGAGATCTCTCACATAAACTAGGCTAATCTGTATTCCCACGCTTATTGAAGACTCATTAAGTTGCCCTCACATTTGAAGTGCGTGTGCCTCTTCTCAAAAATGAGTTTTCTCTTAAAACATAAGTAAATAAATAAATGAGTCAGTAAACAAATAAATACCGTAGACATCAGAGAGTCCAAGACACTGACAGCAAAGGCAGTACCACAAGCGAACGGCTGTGTTAAGTACAATTCTGTGTCAGGATCATCGTCATCATCTTGATCTAAGAACTGTACATTACTGTCATTTACAAGCTCTGAAATAAAAGATAGACAAAATTGGAACAATTAGAGTGATGACACATTAAAGAAAAATCAAACAGAATACATAGTTTTGCTGGACTTTCTTCGAGGGCAAGTAAAATTATGTACTTATAAAAGAAAAACTTTTCCAGAAGTGACTATAGTTTAATATCCTCTACATGTATTTAACCCATTATTTCAGTCGGTACAAAGAATTTATTTCTGTGCAGCTGGAGGCGTTCGAGTACCCAAAAAATACCCGAGTTTGGATTTTTCCGATATTAGAAAGTGCTACTCGAACGGGAAAAAATGTGAGTAATTTTCAAGTTTTTTTTTCACAACAAAAAACAAAAAATGATTTTTTGTAGATCATATTTGCGGGTTAAAAATCGAAATTTGTGGAATTTGCTTCATGTTGCCTAAATTTGTGCATTTCTTACTGCTCATTTTAAGAAGATTCGACACTCTGTGAATCAGCGATTTGTGCCGACAGCACAAGTAGATACTACCAGGAGCACAAAATTAGGTCTGGTAATATATTGCTCAGCCCACATACATTTGGGATCAAAACTCAAAGGGTTAAGTAGATACTACCAGGAGCACAAAATTAGGTCTGGTAACATATTGCTCAGCCCAAATACATTTGGGATCAAAACTCAAAGGGTTAAGACTGCCCTGAAAATATTTGTTTCCTTAATCTATAGGACTAAAGTAGACAAGCTTGAGTGAAGCTGAGAAAAAAACTTCAAGCCTCTTTATAAAAGTCCACTGCAGCCCTGATGGAATTCTAAATTTATTCCTTATCCACCGTTCACAAATTATAATATTTTTTAAAAGATGAAACTGAAAAAAATAAAGCGTATTAAATATTGAGAAAAGCAAGCAAAAAAGATCACACACCAGTAATCATAGGCACATTAGCTCCATAGACAGATCCTCTCCGTTGCAAAACTATCGGACCAGTTGTTCCAAGATTTTCATTTTGATTTTGAAGACTCATGACCCCTGATTCATCTGAGAACATATGAAATTCACACAATCTTTCAAGCAGCGCGTAAAAGTTTGAAGATTTTGTAGATACATGAAATTCAAAATGTCATTTCGGATTCAACCTGATTTGAACTAGAACTTGGTCTAAGAAGTAAGTATAAACTAGATAGTCAAACACTAAAAAATATTAGGGATTTTTTTTCTGTGTTTATTTGTTTTTTGTTATCTGTTATATGTTTGCATGTTATCTACCCGCCACTTCCTTGGAGTTTTATACAGAGTTCTACAAAAGCGAAAATAGGAGCAAGATTGGGAAAGAGAGCATAAACCCAAGCTAACATATTACTTCAAATCATCAATAAAATGAAAAAGCACGGATCAAAAAACCCAAAGAATTTATTTTTCTACCTTACATATTTGTGTTCCTTTCCAAAACAAAGAACACACTACGGTTACGTGATTTATTGAGTTTTATTTTGTCTTACAGTAAAAAGCCCATTTTCTCTACTAAAATCAAAATTTCTATTTGGATCTGGGTTCGTATTTGAATTCGGAAAAATTTGATAATTCAGCTTCAGATTCTGATTCAAAATTAAAAAAAATGGGATAAGCACACCCGTAAAAATGATGAAACCTTTGAAGGAAGAAGGAAATAAACGACGATATAAAAGAGTGCAAGAACTAAAACTTACCTTGATTTAAAACACCTATTGTGTCATCAAAGGTCATGGCCTTGATATTGAGAGAAGCCAGAATGGCTTCTTTATCAGCAAGTGTGGGATCATCATTGCTTGGTACTTTTGCAGAGAGAATCACACACATATCACAGAGGTTTACATTCACAGCACGTAAGTCAGCTCGACTTAAAGGTGAGCCCTGAAAACACAGATATTAATAAAATAGAAATTGTTATTTTTTTTTAATTTCAAAAATTAGTACATCGGAACATCATAGTGTTATCGTACAAGCCAATACATTAGTAATAATAATGACACAAAACAATAGTGATAACTGCTGATTTCCTTTGTGACACATGAAATCAGGTATAATATACAATTTATCTCATCTCAAGTGCAGCCTGATCATGAAATTTACCCATTTAATAGTGATAACTGAATAACTCATAAACTCGTATAAATAAATTTGATTAGACTTGGCAACTACATGACTCGTCTCTACCAATCACCCGTTTTCATTCTTGTCCAGTCAGTCCAAAAGTTGGGAGTATCAAGGATTGATCCGCAGGAGGCTCAAACAATTTAATTCCTTGGACATGCCATTACGATTTACCTAACTTTAAGAGAAAAAAAAACAAAAAACGAACAAAAAAACATTGAGCCTGCACAATATGAGCATCCATACAAAATTGGTACTCTTGATCATTGGTACAATGATCATGAGCTGATTGTGAATGTGACCTAATTTTTTCATAGTATTGTATAGAATAGCTGTTTATTAATAGTTGAAAAAAAAAAAAAAACCCTTGGTCTATTAGGTAAGAAAAATAAAAACAGAATAACAGGGTATACTCACATTGAGAACAGAAATTTTAGGTAAGTTTTGAAGCATTTTCCATTCTCTACGGATGTATTCAACTGCCCCAACAATAACGACATGTTTTAGCTCGTGATAATGAAAATTGGAAGCTCGAAGAGGCATGACCAAATTTCGTAATCCAATTAACGGAGAATCAGGGTCAGCAAATAGGCAAACAACAACATGGCCGTTTAAAACTGTCATAGCTGCTTGATTTCGATCCTTTGAAGGAAAACAAAAATCAATAATTAAATTATGGCTACCTCTGTAATGAATGCACCAGAGATGGATGGAGAAATTGTAATTTTCGGAGCCAACTTATCTTTATCCTGTTGCAACAAAATGCTACTTTTCTGATTTAAAAAACAGAATAAAAATTAGTCTCTCGCATTGTTCCGTAATTTTCCTGGTTCCATTATGTTTTTTTAGTTTTGAATCAATCTAGAACGACACAAAATACTTTGATCACTAATTTAAGAGAGAATGCCTTCCTTCAACCCTTCCGGAACTAAGCTTAGTCAGTTAACCTTCGTTGCACTGAGGTGTTCCCGGGGCATAAAGCACCAAGGAGGGGTCAAATGTGACCCCAACTTATTTTTGGCCTATTTATGGTTTTTTCATTTTTATTTTTTGGGATTTTTATTGCTGCAATTTCATGATTATACCAGTTACACTTAGTACCCCATCATCATTAATTGATCATTATTTGATCATTAATTGAAGGGGCTCAATGGAGCATCCTTATGGCATAACGTTCTTCCGTTTTTGAAATGAGGCGTGGGGCCCTTTTTGCGAAAGTATGCCTCGAATGATAAATTGAAACCTTGGGAAACAGGTTTGGCAAAGCGAATATGCTTGGGGTTGATACTTTAAGAGTCAATAGAAAAAACTTATACAATTTATTATTACTCCAAGTTGATCAATAAGTATTTTTGTCAGATGAGGACAGGTTTTGAAAAACAAAACAAACCGTATCGGAGCAAAGTCATCCATACTCTACGAAATTAAACATTGGCATCCTGACCTGGAGGGTGATCATGAAAAGTTCATATCATAACTGTATTGAGTCGCTGTAAAGTAAGTAGGATATTGGTACGTTGTATCATTGGAGGGTCTTTATTTTTTGAGTAGACATCCAGATAGAAACCATTCAATTTCTTTGATGTGTGCACAACAGATCAGGAGTCATTGGTGGATTTCCGAAGAGATGTAAAGGTTTCTATTGTAATGACAACTCAAAAGATAAACACCATCTGACGTACTCCATAACGACTTGATACAATGGGGCTCTTGCAAACTTTTGCTGTGAGCAAATGAATAGTCCAATTTGGTTAGAAAACCAGCGAAATTCACAAAAATCATGATTAGAAAGTCTAAAATTCAGTAATGAACTCACATAGGTAACTGCTATAACGATAAGTTTGTTATGGCAGTTCAATGCAGGTATCATGGGAGATTCCTGTCTATTATGTCACTTTCTCTACAGAAACACAGAGATATGTCTCAATTTAGAGAGGAATCTCCCATGATACCTGCGTCTCTCCGCCATTAAGCCCGATTCTGAGAGTGAATTTCGTGATTTTATAGTATACTCATCGTCAGTTTTACAGCTTTTTATGCAAGAATCAACTCTTCCGTCCGAAATAGCAAAAGTTTGCTAGAGCCCCATGACAATACAATCCTTCATAAACGGTCTGCTGGGAACTAATGTCTTTGTTTGTAAATATATTGTCCAATGATGTCTGATTTGTCATTTTGCTATTTTGAAGACGCTGACAAAGCTATATAACATTGTCCACGTGCTTTTGAGCAGTGATGGTTGTAATTTCCTTTAAAGCCCATTAATTTCCTTCAAAGTGCATTATTTTTCGAGGAAAAAAATTAATTCATGGACTTACGAGAATACAGTCTTCTAAATTTCTTGCGGGACTCCAGTGAAACATTCCGGTGGAATCATATTTCATTTCAGTCTTTTCAAAATCAAAGTCTTTGGCCTGATCATCAGCAATTCCCACTTGTAGGCCATTGTTATTGCTAGTGTTATTTGCTCCTGATCCTCTACTAGTAGGCCTGAAATTGACAGATCGTAAATAAATCCAATTAGCGCAAAGAGAAGTAGAAAATAAGTGCCAATTTTTTAGGGGAAAAAAAAATATTTAGTCTTTTATTGAAAACAGATGCACTGTCCTTCACTATAAATAAACCGTAGAAAAACAAACAAACAAACAAAAACCATCCATCCGAGTATTGCAAATCTTCACAAGAATTACCGTGGGTAGCCTGAAATTATTAATGGATGAAACATTAGAAACAAAGCATAGCTCTATAGCCTTTTTAAAACAAAACCTATAACTCCTGAATGTTTTACCCACAAGAAAGTCTCAATGATTTTGGAGAACTTGTCGTTCCAAGCGTCTTTTGGGTGCCTGCAACCCACTGTGAATCGATGTAGGTATTTAAAAGCCCTTTTCAATGTTTGATTGACTTTAAAGCTGACTCATAGCCTATAGTTAAGGTTCGTTTCAACTCAAAACAATTCGGTATATTCGTTTTGTTGGTATAAAATCTTACTTTTCTGCTGATCAATCTTGCCCGACTTTTTGTCTCATTATACCACTGTGCTTTGACAATTTTGAGCCTGAAACTCCCGAATCTTTAAAAGGCCGCCATTTTGAATTAGGTAGGTGTAAGTACTTTGGCATGAAAGCATAGTGTTCCCATTGTGTGAGACCTTTCAATCCATATATCACAAGTCATACCCTTACGCTTTCAAATTTTTTTACAAGGGGCCTTGAAATCCCAACATTTTTGAGGAAGGGGCCCCTAAAATTTGAGGGAAAGTAAGCATAGGACACATCGATTGAAAACCCTTCATTTGCACTTTCAGAATTTTCTTAGTTTCTTGCATGATAATGATTTGTGAGGTCACAACAATCAATCAATTTTTTCCCAAACCCCCAAAACTCAAAAAAAAGGGGGAGGGGGGTTTCAGGAAAGATTGATAGCTACAAAAAATGTTTCAAATCGCCTCATTTTTTCTCATATCTTTAAAAAGTATTTTTTTCAAGCAAATTTGGTTAATCTGCTTAAACCCGCAATTAAGGGCTTTTGAAACTCTTCAAAATAGATTTTTCGGGGTCGGATCTCAATTTAAACCAACCGATCTTAAGAGAAAAGGGGTTGTCTTGGACAACCTGTGCCTGTACAGCTCGTTCAAGCTTGCCAAAACTGACAGCATTGATTATTATTTGACCCTGCCAGAACCTACTTATTGCTAATTGATTCTGGACGATTAATTTTAGAGCCTTAAGAAAATTCTTTTGAAAAATCTTTTTGAGTGCGAAATGGTGTCCATGGCTTCATTTTTGCTGAGAGCTTTTTCCCAAATTGAATGTGCCCAGACCTTTAAGGATTCACAAAACCATTCAACCTATTTTTGAACGAAATGGAAATAGAACTAAATCATCACCCCCTATAGGAAGTTCAAGTGTTCAGAATAAAATAATTGAGTAGTATTTAGGTAAAAGGGTGTTTGAAGGAATTTATAGTTTTGAGAAAAATGCAGTTGAAAGTTTAGTGGCTCATATTTTCAAAAGTATTCAGCATTTTTCAAAAAACTAAAATCAGTTTTGAAGAAAAAGTATTCAATGACATTTGTGCAAAATTTCAGAGGTTTACCTCATCAAGGCTGTTGAGGCGGGATGTTTTATGGAACGATGTATATTGTATACTCCCTTTTACCTAAATATGCATTTTTGTAACATTTCTATAATCGAAAATTTGTATTTTCAAAGGCTAAGGTTAGGTAAAAAAGAGAAAAAATCAACTCTGATGTATATTTCAACTCTATTATCTATGTTCTACAAGAAAAAAAAAAAAAAAAAATCCCTCAATAGTCTACAAAAAATAAAAAACAAATAAATAAAGGAATAAAAAATAAA
Source organism: Trialeurodes vaporariorum (assembly GCA_011764245.1). Classification (NCBI taxonomy): domain Eukaryota; kingdom Metazoa; phylum Arthropoda; class Insecta; order Hemiptera; family Aleyrodidae; genus Trialeurodes; species Trialeurodes vaporariorum. The sequence continues at coordinate 20,354,620 of VMOF01000111.1, read as the reverse complement.
TAAATAAAAAATAGGTGGATAAAAAGAAAAAAAAAATTTAGAAGAAAGAAATCGCGTAGGAAAAACCAGTATTGGAAGATAGTGGTGTGGTGTGGCAATTGAGGAGGTAGCTGGAAAAACGGCCTAAGTAGCAAAATCGCGTTCTGAGAAAACGGCTGTTAAAGTTTTTATTTTAGTGCCAATCTAACATAGATGAAGAATCAGGCTTGGGTTGGATCAAAAAAGTTGATCCATACCCTCAGGTTGAAGTTGGTACAACTGAAATATGCTTTGGCTGTATAGGAAAGAAGAAATTGGATAAATACGAAAGGTCTACTAAGGTCGTTTTTCCATAGAACGACCTGTTGCACAGAGACAAGTCTTCACTAAACGCTGAGTATTAACTCCGTTTTTCCAGAGAACGACTTTCTGTATGGAACATATGTACTACTTGATAGATGTAAAAAAAAAAAAAAAAAAAAAAAACAAAAATCTGCAAAAAAAGAGGCGAATTTATTAGAAAATAAAGAATATAATATTATTCGTCCTCGTATTCACTCTCGCTTTCACTGTTGCTCGAGTCCTCTTCACCATCTTCAATTTTCCCCATTATGGTCATTATAGTCGCCAGCAGAAGTGGCAACCTCTTCTCATATAAACTCCCATATCTCACTCAATTTTTGACGTACGGTCATGAAATTTTGTGGAGATATTATTGATCCTATGTTCTCTCAGAAAAGTTGTTCTCCGGAAAAACGGCCTTAGCCGGCTAAGGCCGTTTTTCCAACTAGCTCCTCAATTATAATAGATAGGTTTTCTGATTGACAAAATATTCGCTGGAATAGTCAGATAACCTGGTTTTGCCAAACACAATGGACGGTACCCTCATTGTTGCCGGACTGTTTATTAAATTACTCATTATTCGTCGAACATGGTGCAAACTATTTATATTCGGACGGTACAAGATGCCAGGATCTCAATTAAACAATCTCTGCAGTAAGAGAATAAACGCCCTTTTACCAAAATCGGAAATACCACTAAATTTCTTCGAAAACATGTGGATGCAGCTCATGCATTTAACAATCTAAAGGAAATGGAAAGAATGTCACGCAAAACTATAGGTACCTACAAAAGAAGAGAGAACTCGGAGGAACTCTAGTGAAAACTGTTACAGTAAGCTATTTAGCTCTAAAAATATGTTAGGTGGATCAATTCTACTCATGCAATCCAGAGATTAACGCTGACTGGAATTTATTTGCTTCTTCATTAGTTACAACATTTACTGAAAGGTGTGCAATTGTGCATGCATTTGAAGATATCAACCGTAAAGCATGTGCGACTCTTGGTGAAACGTAGAAGCAGATATTTCAAGATATTCAGATTACAGTGAGGTTGAGCTACAACTGTTGAAGATGAAAAGTCTGCTCCAAAAACAACTAGAATGACTTGACTGTGATGCATAGCAATAATGGATCAGTAGCAAACTTTTGCTTTCAAGTTATGGAAGGTTCTATTCCTCAGTGAAATCACTTGAGAGCATCAAAAAGTTCCAAAATCCACTCACAAACTCAATAAGCATATTGCATTTAGTAACCAGGTTCAGTCAATTTTTTACTGTACAATAAAATGGGTGTCCGCCATCTTTGATTTCAAACTCCATGACCAGGTTACGGTTTTCGAAACCTACCTAGCGAGGTAGGTTACGAATTTGTAACCAGGTCACGAAAATCTGGGATAGGAATAATACACCCTTAATATGTGTGATATTACATTTATCTACTATCAACATGATATGAAATGGTGTTAGGTAACATTAAAATTACACACAAAACATAACTGACAAATGTTATAAAAATTTTAAAGCATATTATAGTCACCAAATGACCAAACCTGGTTACTAAATAAAAATACATTATAATGCGATGGGATGGACCAAAACTTTAATGTTAGAACTGTATGTGTATGATCATTGATACTGCTTAGTGACGGTAACAGAAGAAACTGTATCAATGGATCAAATCCTCCTGATCACCGCAAACTCCCCTTCTAAAATATCGTCTTTCCAATACATCCATAGCTAACGCTTTCAGTGCTACTGCTTATCAACAATTTTGAAAGAGGTACCTTTGGAAAGGTGGCTCAAACATTTTCGTTATTCAATTTGCTGTGCAAACACTTGATTCATAGCTTCTTTTTTTTAAAAAAAAAACTTGTTTGAACCAATATTGTTAGAATATCCGTGAGGCTGCATGAGTGCATGCTGTGTTGAGATGACGAAGCATGACAAAAAGTCTGAAGTATTTGGAGGGGGGGGGTTCATGTTCCATCGCACCAAACTTTTGGCTCTTCGTTGCAAGAAGTTTTTGCTCGTTTTGTTCAGTTAAGGTGGTTCCAAGGCACGTAACCAAGGGGATTGATTAGTAGATTGATTAATGGTCATTTACCAGATTTTATGGAGTTTTTTTTGTAAAACGAGGATTACCAGCACCTGTAGGTAGATCTAACAAAGATATCTGCTAAGTTTGGATGATCGAATCCACAAAATAGGGACGTAATAATGGGAATTCGTACAATCGTAGTGCGATACAAGAGATCGAGCAGCGATTATACGAATTCCCATTAATACGTCCTTATTTTGTGGATCCAAGCATCCAAACTTTGCGGATATCTTCCTTAGATCTACCTACAGGAGCTGATGATCCTCGTTTTACAAAAAAAGTTCCATAAAATCCGGAAAATGACCATTAATCGATCGACTAATCGATCACCTAGGTCATGTGGCATGGAATCACCTTAATTTGTTGACTTATGAAGCAACACAAGGAAAGATGTTTCAAACAACTGAGGAAAATATCATTCATAATAAAATGAAACATCACATCTATGGGTGCTGAAGTAGATTTCATGCAAAAACCTCTCGTTTTTGCCAAAAACCACCTACAGGTTTGAATTCAGTGAAATGTTTATGTAAAGAAAGAAGATACAAAACAAACCAGCAACAACTTGACAGAAAAGAAACAGGTGTAAACGCAGTGTGCACACTGTAAACACAGGAATGTGTTTTCTGTGTTTACAATGTGTAAGAGTGGTGGTTCTCTCTACATTTTGAATTTTTTTTTTATTTGTCTAAAGTTTTGAGTTGAAAATGGCTGCAATGGGGCTCTTGCAAACTTTTACTAAAGGGGATTAAAGAGTTGATTCTTGCATAAAAACCAGTAAAAATGACAATGAGTAAACTAGAAAATCACAAAATTTACTCTCAGAATCGGGCATAATGGCGGAGAGACGCAGGTATCATGGGATTCCTATCTAGTTTGAGACATATCTTTGTGTTTCCGTAGAGGAAGTGACATAATAGACAGGAATCTCCCATGATACCTGCGTTGAACCGCCATTACGATCTTGCCGTTATTGCAGTTATCTGAGTTTATTACTGAATTTTAGACTTTTTTAGTGTGATTTTTGTGATTTCCGCTGGTCGTTCCATCAGATTAGACTATTTATTTGCTTACAACAAAAGTTTGCAAGAGTCCCATTGGAGCCGAAAAGTCCTCCCAAAAATTATTTTTGAGTGTTTCCAGCATTTTCCCATTTACTCTTAGTTCTGTTTTGTACATGAAAACGGGTATTTTGAGGTTTTTTCCATTGCATGACAAAGGTTTTTCAACAAATTAAATTACGTTCAGGATACTGATGATTATTACAATGCTTCTCAGTATTCGACTCTTCCAGGGATAATTTGAAAAAAACATGTTTAGATATTCTATCATTCCAAAATCATCGGCAAACTATACCAGATGAAATTTTTTCCCCCAAGGTGCCTACAAAAAAATCTGAAAGTAGACAAAGCACGTCAAAGCGAGGCAAAAATAGTTTCAAAGCTGGTGGTCTCATAGAAAATTTTTGATGAGTTAGCAATGAAAACCAGTACTGAGTCAATTGGACGAGAAATAAGAGACATCTATCTATCTATTGTCAAAGAAGAGCAAACAAGGGACAATAATAAAATAAGTAGGAGACAGCAGGGTAGGATGAACCAAAAAATAAAAATGGTAAATGAAGTATGAAAGACACTCCAAGGCAATTATAGTACTAATAGACCTGTTTAGTGATGACGTCACGATCAAAATTAGATCCAAACAAATGCTCTATCTCGCTCACTCTCGTGGATTCACCCCTTAAAAATCAGATTCAAACTTTCGAATGCAAATTCATGCTAGTTAACGACCAGTTTTCTAAAATTTTATTGCACCGTTAGATTCCACGTACCTTAAAGTATCTTTTCACTCCAACATGATTCCTGAGCATTCACAAGTGAATTTACAATCGCAATTATATCGAACGATGTTCTAAGTTTTTTCCTTGCCTTACTCACAGTCTCTTATGGGCATATCACCGCCATGACCAACCCCATGACTCAATCATCCTAACCTCTCTTTGTATCGAAGCTTGTTTGAGGTATAAGATGTGGTGTGATGGTGCCGATGAGCCTACATCCTAGGATTCTGTGCCCATGAGAAACTGTGAGTGAGACAAGGACAAAACATAGGACTTTCTTCAACATAACTGTGATTGTAAATTAATGCGTGATGTTTTGAAAATGTAGTTGCACCGTGATTATATTTTAGGGTACTTGGAATCCAACTGAAAGAACTTGTTGTTTACTAGCACGAATTTGCATTTGAAAATTTGGATCCTGCTTCTTATTGGAAAACCCACGGGAGCAAGTGAGATGGAGCATTTGTTTGGATCCAATTCTTTTTTGTGATATCACACTAAACAGGCCTATAACAGCTATATGATCAGTTCTTAAAAAATTGGGATGAAAAAAAAAAAATTAAATACTGAGACACAGCAGTATACATATATACACATCACTACAGTAAAACATTTAGGAGGAACCGGTCATTCGCACTTGCAAATCCCACTAGACACTATGTTGACATCGCTATCGCGTTCAAACTAACTTTATATGAGAAGAAAAAGATTTAACCACTTAGATTGGATAAACAAGATGGGTCGTACTGTTGAATCTATAGTTTTGTTCAAGCTAAGATAAGCTAGTGTTTAGTTGATGGTTTCTAGAAGCTGAAGTTTCATGGTCACTTTTAAATATTTGTCCCTACATATTGCCTGACTCATAAGTAAAGATCAACATTAAAATGAGCTTGAAATGAATGGTGATAAAAATTAGCAAACGAACAACGAGGCCCCCAAAAACTAAACTCCAAGAAAAACAATTTTTCAAGCAGACAAAAACTACCAAATTAGTTTTAATAAGAAATTTTCTAGACCGTTCAGTGTTCACCAGAGAGCGAAATTTCAAAACATCGAAACAAAAAAGATTTTGATGGAAAAACGATCTACCGTCAGTTAAACTCTTTCATTCTTCTGCGAGCTAAAAAAAAATATTAAGAAATCGACCGTCCGGGAGAAAAACTAATAAGCGGCTTTGGAGTTTACTACCAGGAACCTGGCTCACTTGGTCCATTACCAGTAGGGGATGTGAATACCTAGAATCTCCTCCAAGATACGAAAAAAAAATATTATTTCCTTTTTCGACGAGTTGGTGTTGAGTATGTTTATCGTATAATACTGATGAATAATACTATTCATTTCAAAAATTTGACAGCCACCAATACGGGAATTAAAATGATGATTGACAAGACTATCTCAAAAATTACTAAACAGAGAGGGGGGGAAAAACAAACAAAAAAACAGAGAAACTTGAATCGACTCTATACTAGAGATTCTATGGTATGTGTATATACATATAAGAGTGTAAAAAGTTTGATGAAACAGAAATATAACACCGAAAAACTGGGCAAAATGAAGGAAAATAACAGAGAGACAAACGAAAAAGAGCGTACATGAGTTTTTTCACTTCATAGGCCAGTTGATACCCAGCGTACTTAGGTTCAGAATCTGGAACCCTGAAAAAACAGCGCACAAACTCGACTATTACCAAACATGGAAGTTTTTCAAGCCAAAAGTTACTTGCAAACATCAGAGTAACATGTTTGCACGATTTTCAAACCTAAGTGTTGAAAGATAGTGATGAAGACTGAGCTCAACTAAACTTTGAAATTGTAAGCATAGTATGGTTGCAGACAGTGTTAAAATGAAAAAGAACAGAAAGATTCATTGGGTGATGAACAAATGCACAACTGATATCAATAAAACAATCAATAAAATTATTAGTATCAATAATATTATTGTTTTAATATTTTTCTATTTCTTCAATTAACGTTTCTACCGTCCATGTAATACATTCTTTAGACTAAGAAATCATCAAAAAAAGATGAAAAAAAAAAATTACCTAAGTAATTTTTTCTTCTAAAGCATAAATTTGTCAGCAACAAATCAATAAACTTATTTGTAATCAGTCCCTGAAGTTGCGGTGTTTTTAACCAAAAACTACCACACTGAAGCTTTTTCCACTTTTTTCTTTTAAAATATTACAGTTATTTAAAGTTGACTTAACAATTTCAAAAGAACTACTTTACAGAAACAGCTTATAGCTTTTCAGATTGAAAGAAGAAATAAAATAAGTAAAGGTGAGAAAATGAAAAAAGGAAAAAAAAACAGGTAATGGACATTGATAAAGGCTGAAAGAGATACGACATAACAAATAAATAATACAACCCCACTGTGAAAAAATTGTATTGTATTCTCCTAATTTTTTTTTTTTTTTTTTTTCCTGCTTTGACTCGTACATTTTGTGAACATTCCTGTTGATGTTTGCTGTATCAATGTAATTAAATAAATATAAAAAAAAAAGAAAAAAAAAAGTCCTTTGGTGTTCAAAGAACTTTAACAACTTTGTTAAGGTGATTCCATGCAAACCTTTTACAGATTTCACTCAGATGGATAGCACCACTAGCGTTGCTCTGAAAGTCGACAGTTTTTGGCTGAAATATTATGAATTTACGCCAAAAGCACAAATTTGAGGAACATCAGCATCTGCAAACATACCTCAGTAAGATATCCTGAAAGTTTCAAGCTAAAATACTCAAAAGTATCACCAAAAATTGTGAAATACAAAAATTCTCAAGAGTTTCAATGAGTGCGAGTGAAAAAGATAGACATATATCACCCACACTCACTCCCACTCACTAAGCTTATGGCGAAATGAATTTCAGAATTTACAACGGTAATTCTCAACCAATTTTGTTCATTTCGGGCTTGACAGATTCAAAAAAAAAATTTACGGGCGCTGATATTCTTAGAATTTGCATTTTATCTTTGTTTGCAGTTTAAAATGCCAAAAACGCGACTAGTGGCACTATCTATCAGATTGAAATCTGAAAAAGTTTCTCCAGGAATCACCTAAATATATCATAGTGATAAAGTTGAGGAACGGCGTTCTGATTCTGGTTTGTTCGCCTAATTTTTTTTGAACCTTAAATTAAAAATTGTAATTAATTAATTAAACCAGTAGAAATCGATTTTAAATGAAAGTGCGAGTGTTTTAGAGTGGCTGTCTGGACAAAGAATTCTAATTCAACAATCTAGGTGAGATAATTTTGCTTGTTTTCCTTATACGTCACTTTCTTTATCATGAAAATCCTTCCAAAAAAAACAACCAACTCAATTTCTGGGTCCAGAGAGCCGCTCTAGAACATTTTCTTTTTTTGTTTAAAACCAATTATAAATGGATTTGTCACAATTCTTCTTTCAAAACTTAAAGGTTAAAAAATATGAGGCAAACAAACCGAGCCTGAGTGAAAATTGTTCATGAGAGATTTCTATCACTGCTGCCTCAGAAGCGCGTCCCACAATTCATCTCTAGCTATAACTCGTTGAAATTTATAGTAACTGTTGTTAACTGTTTTGCAAGGCATTCCTCCAGGTGTGTTTCTGATGCCAATTCGTAGGAGTCCAGTACAAAATAGACTAATAGTCTGAGCAGGCAAAAGATTTATTATGAGTTGTGTGGAAGGAAAGGATGCGTTTTTGAAAAGTCAGCAAATATTTACAGCTTTCTCAAGGAATTTTATTGTTATCAAAAGTCAAAGGTACGTTGCTTCAGCCAATGCTTAGAAAAGTAATCATCTTCAGCGCAATTCTAATTTCAACTGCAACGCCAATGAAATGGAATCAATAAATGAGCTAAATTTACGGATAAAAGTGGTAGTTTAAGAGTCTGACAGAAATAGAAAGATATGCAATGATTAATAAGCCACTACAAAATGTAAAAGTAGATTTCGTTAGAGATAGTTAGCAAATATTAAGAAGTGTGAACGTGGAAGAGAAGCGGTAGGGAAGACTCACCTTGTATACTGTTGATTAGTTGGGGAAAGATTATCCTGAGGTACACGATTAATTGTAGGCCTTACTTTGTTAACTTGCTTCGTAGTCGAATTCATTATTGGCAATGGTGGTGGAGTTCGGTGATTCTGATTCCGTAGACCCATCACTAGAGCAAAGTAGGTACATAAATCAATCAAGAGGACAGCAAAATTTTAAATGGAGTAAGTAAATGATTTGAAATCTTATTCTTTCGTTGGTTTTTAAAGCTACCTTTGCCTGCATTTCAACCCCCAAAAAAGTTGCGCCATCTTCAAATTTCAAAACTAACTAAAAATGGGCTCAATTGAATTAAATCAAATAAAAAAAAACCCAAGCATTTTAAAGAGAAGTAGCAAAAGGTTTTTTGGCAAAAATTTTTCAATGTTACCTTGAAAATATCTTAAATCAATTTTTGATTTATCAATAATTCCCTTTTTTTTTTTTTTCCTTCTACAAGTCGATGAAAGATAATTTTCACCAATTATAAGCAAAACTTTCTCCCTTTTTAACAGCCACTTGTTCAGGGTCGGTTTGAGATGGGGAACCTTTTTTCGAGGTTTGGTTTGAATTCAGCTCAAACTCAAAAACTGAGGTTTGCAGAGCTCTAAATACAAAGAGTGTCCCAAAAGTATGGCACACTTTTGTCTGAGGGGGCGAACAGAAGCAGATATCAAAAAATGGTCTGTGAGGGGCTATTGTCCTAGTAATTATCTACAAATCAAGATCAAATTCAGCTCTGTAAGTTACATATTCACTGAGTTGAAGCGTTTTGAAAATGACACGTCGAGCTGATCCCTCCAGGATTTTTAGCATTTTTTTCAAGAAAAAAAAAAGGAGTTGAGAAATCGAGTGGTTTTATTTGTTTTTTAACAAATTTTGCAAAATCTTACCAAGACTGATAAAAATTAATACTCTTCATCGGACAAGTCATCATGGTTTTCTATTTCAAAATATTTGTTCTCTTCTCTTCTTCCCTTCATTCTCTTGAAAACTTTTGATTTTTTAACTCTCTTTTTTTTTCTTGAAAAAAAAAAATGCCGAAAATCCTACAGGGGTCGGCTCCACATGTCATTTTCAAACCACTGTAACTCAGTGAATATTTAACTTACAAAGCAGAATTTGGTCTTGATTTATAGGTAATTACCAGAACAATAACTCCTTACAACCCATTTTTTGATGACTGCTTCCGTTTGCACCCCAGACAAAAGTGTGCCGTACTCTTAGGACATTATTTGTATCTTATCGAAGTCAAAGAGAGATTGAATAAAATTAGGAAACTGATCAATATTAGCGGGGAGAGTTGAAGAAAGAAAAATGAGGGTTAAGGTTAACCGGTTAAGTAATACAAACCTCCATCATCAGCGCCGTGCTTCATATCAATGCCATCACCTGAGAGTAAAGAATAAAAATAAAATACATCAATGTTGTGTTTTGAGAGATGAATGAGGAAAATTTGACTACCCAATTAAAAAGAAGGACTCAAATGAATTAATTTAGATAAAAGAAAAATGTTTAACACTGTTTCATAAAATCATAACTGAGGTGGGTATGCCTGAAATAAAATGTTTTTCTATGATACACTTTTTAGTTAACAATAAATTTTTTATCCTTCTTTTTAATGAATTTTTTTTTGGACGGATCAAGAAACAACAAGAGCATTTTAATCCTGACTTACTAAGCGAACCATGAAAATAAACGAGCTTAAGTTCGAATTTTAAGGTCATTCAATGCAAAAAAAAAAAAAAAAAAAAAAGGTGCGTGATTATGAATGATTGTATCGGAATCCTATCAAGTCGATGATCGTGTTATTCTTATGGATGGTGTCATAACATTAGGCCATAAAGTAAATATAGATAGAGTATCCACTCATCATAGAATACTGGAATAGCATTTGCCGAGGATCAATCGTAGCGCATTGGCAGTAAATAATTGGAGCCTTTGGTTTCGCTCGGTCAAGTGAGCGCACAACTTGATTTGGGTATGCAACTCTCGAAACATGAGCAAGTGAATAGCAGGTAGGGGTGCTCAATGGTCGTTCCTTCGGTCGCCTCATCTTCATTCTTATGTGAAATAACGACTACCAACGGTGTCTTCATAGGCAATAATTAAAAAGACTGTTCCAGTGAGCTGGATAGAGTAAATACTCTACCTGTACTTACTTTATGCATTAAGCTCCATCTTGATAGACACCCTTCAATCTCTACAATGTGCGCTGAATAGCTCAGGAGTCATTGATGAATTTTTGCGGAGATGGAAGGGTTTCTGTTGTAATGGAACCTATCTTCATACCACCACCTAAAAGACATACTCGATCATCGAATCAATAGGATTCCAATAGGATCGTTCAAAAGCTCCCCTTAGGTTGAAAAAGAAATTCGGGTCCTTTAATCTCCAATGACCTGTTTGATTTTAAACATATAACTCCTTGGGGTTCAATTAAAGGCCGTTCTTCTTTAACGTTTTTTAATGAACAGCAACTCTTGACAATAGAGGCAAGAGTCTAGAATTTGATATTGAACTCAACAAAACATCAAGTGAGTATCATGGAAAAATATGGTTTTTACCTTGAATGCATACCAAAATACTTAAAAAGCAAATGAAAGAGATCCAGCACAAAATTGGCTATTACACTACAATGTTGTTTATAAATCAGAAATCACTGATCCATTATGCCTGATCATGATAAATAGCTCAAGTAAATAGTTGCTTCAATTGAAGTATCTTAAAATTTTAATTTCAATAGGTAATTCTGTATATTTGGTAATTTGTCTTATCAAACTTTGATTTTTAACTTTTTGATTTCAACTTTCAAGAATGATGTTGATGTTGGATTTCAGAACGTTTCGCTTGGCAAAATTAGTTTTAATTTTTTTTCCGCACAGTGAAACAGAGATCAAGTTTCGAAAGATTTTGGAAGTCTCATGCAACCAAAGAAAAACAAAATTTCTTGCAATCAAATGAAACTCAACCATCAAATTTGAATAAAAGAATAGAAAAAAGATAAATAAGTACTATAAAATAAAATAAATTCTAAAATGGAGTCCTCGTCAATTTTAAAGAGAGGTGTATAAATTAATGTGACTATGATGGAGACTCAATAAATTATTCCGTCTCACCAATAGTTGAGATTAAAAGACCTGGGTGCGAGAAAGGCACTTACACGGAAGTAAGAAAATGCTTAATATTTAAAGAGTCTTGCGGTTCAAAGAATCTCAAAGTTTTAAGCAAGAAGGGTGTTTCTATTGTCCCTCCTTCAAATTTTTGCCCATGACACACCTCAAAACTAAAAAATTATTTTGCTGAATTCTTAAACTTTAGAACTCACATGAATTTTAAAACAATATTTGAAGTCGATGCATGAATCCAATTGTGAGGAAAGCAAAACCGGATCTTTAACTGATTATTTCTTAAAAAGTACATTTTGACAAAATTACTTTTCTTGCACCCAAATCTTCATTTGACGTGGGAGTTTTATTTTCCATAGGATATGGTGAGCATATTAGAATTCATTTCAGAGAATCAAAGAAAATAAAATACTCTGTCGGCGGCATAGCGTGCGATTTGGCAACTGGCAACATTATATGCTGTCTGTTTAACCCTTATAAAAGGCCGAATTTGAAGGTGTTCACCGGACACCCAATAGTTTAATATTTTCAATGGGTTTAAAAGGAGAAAAGACAACATTGCCAAATTGCAAGCTACGCCACTGTACTCTGTGTGTATTTTTTTCTACCTTAGAGGGACATCTTGCATTTGGTATACAAGATCTAAAGTATCAGACGGAAAATGAAAAAAAAAGGGATGATTGACAACTGCTACAAGTTATAAGTTTGATTCGGTCTTGAGATAAAGCCGAAAATATATAATTTTGAATAACTAATAAAAGCTGTTTAATTATTACTGATTACTGATTAGTCACACGGGAGGAGACAAAATAGCAGGAAAAAAGGTTGATCATGCAATTCGAAATAAATGTAAAGGAAAGTTACGCATCTTCTAACTACTGAATAAAACCAAGAGATATGCAAAATGAAAAAATTGGGAAATATTTAGAAATGAATATTTACAACGATTTACAATGGTAAAAAATTACTCGGTGCGTTATGAAGTTACTAAAACTTATTATATGAGCGTGTCTATCTTAGGGAAAGAAGAGTTATACCCATCATCTGAGAATTCTTGTAGGTCGAAATATTATTTAGTAGAACTAAATGAATAAATAAATGAAACTTGTGAGTAAATATGAAGCAAAACAAAAAGTGTAAAAAAGATTGTAGAGTGTAAAACTTTGCTTTTAGCTATGGGAAATGTAAATATTCATACAAACGCAAACAGAAATTATTTGAGGAAAATATCACATGATGATGGGTCAAAGAAGTGTCATCTTTGGGAAGAATCTTTGGGACCAAAAATTCAAAGGAAAATATATTTGCATTTTACTCAGCAAAATAAGGTGATGGTCCAACTAAAACTCAACAAAGATTCACCCTTTAACCTCTCAGTAAAGGAAGGGCATTGTGTATGTCTAGCTCAATCTACATTTCTTAAGGTGATTTTTCAGCATTTAGTGCCAATTTCTGCTACCAAAGCGAGCGCTTCCGATAGATTAATGTCAAACAACAGACCGAAAGTAATTCTAATTATAAAGAAAACAAAAAGTCAGTTACTAGCTAATCATCTGAAGAACATCTCTGCAAAATATCTCGTCAATAACTTCAAAAATAAGGCTGAAAGTACCAAAAATAATAAAACGCATTTCGATACAAGAATCAATTTGCGATGTTCCATTTTTTGGTACTTTCAACCTTAATATTGAAGTTATTGACAAGATATTTCGCAGAGACGTCCTTCAGATGATTAGCTAGTGACTGACACTCCGTTTTCTTAAACATAAGTTACTTTCGGCCTTTAATTTGACATTAATTGAACAGTAGCGCTCTGGTGGCAGAGATCGGCACTAAACGCAGAAGAATTACCTTGAACGGAGAAGTGTGTTGCTTTCTTTTCAACTATTCACTGGCAATTATGGAAATGGTCAGTTAAATAACTGAGTTTTAGCCAAAAAGTTCCCTATTTATGAGTTTGAAATGAACAAAAAGTTTGGATTCCATAGAAAATGATAAGTATACATTTGAGGGTTTGATCAAAATCACTGGTTCAAATTTGCGATGAAAAAATTATCGTTTGATAACAAAATAACCTAACAATGATGCAAACTCTTGAGACTGGGCATCTTTTCAATTCATGAGGTTTTTATCTACAGGGTTGTTCTATAACCCTTTCAAAAATTTCTGAAGCATAATTTCTAGGGAAAAATATGAGATTCCCCTTCTATGAACAAAGAGCTAAAAATGCACCTTTTCCAAGATAGAGCCCCCCCCCGAAGTTACATTTTTGGTATAGAAATTCTGCGACTTTGAACAGAGAGTAATTTGATGAGAATTCGAATGCTGAAGTATTAATATGGGTTTCGACCATTTAAGATGACTTGCCTATAGTCCTAAGATTATACCACAGACTAGTAGACATGTTGTGACCAAAAATTAATGTAATTACTGTCATCATTAACCGGGGGAAATTTTTAATCTCAAATGGGGGATAAAATTTTCGAGAGCCAAATCTTGATGGAAACAATAACTATTCTTAAACTGTGCGACAAAAATTTGACAAATGATCAGGACGTAACATTGTAAGACATTGAATGGTAAATAAATTAAGTTATCCTACAAAGCAGATTGAGTCAACAGTCGAATCAAAGAAATAGAGATGATGCGTAATGCGTAATGCATCAGTGAGAGTACAACCGGGGATAACTTAAAAAAATTAAATCAATAAACGACAAAAATCTATTTGAGGTGATTCCAGGACAACATTTCCAGATTTCAATCCGATGGAAGGCGCCTCTAGTCGATTTTTGAGAATGTCGCGTTTTCGGCATTTTAAACTAAAACCAAGGAAACAACACAAAATTCAAGAATGTCATTACCTGCGTAGTTTTTCTATGGGGTTTTTGCGCCCTAAATGAACAAAATTGGTTGAGAATTAAATAATGAAATTCATTTCACCATAAGCTTAGTAAGTGAGAATAGTGCAAAAGATACTATGCCTATCTGCCTCACTCGCACTCGCTAAGATTAAGGCAAAATGAATTTTACAATTTACAGCTTTATTTCTCAACTAATTTTGCTTGTTTTGAGCTAAAAAAACCCATAAAAAAACTACGCAAGAGCTGAAGTTCTTGCATTTTGCATTTTTTCTTTGTTTCCAATTTAAAATGCGAAAAACACAACTTTTCCCCAAGGCAACTAATGGCGCTATCCATTGGATTGAAACCTGAAAAAATTTTGCTTCAAATCCCCTTAACACTTAAGTGGTCGGCCAAATTTTTCGGTCTCTGACGTGCTTTGCCCTGGCAGATTTTTTGGACACTACATACCCCTACGCAACCTGTATACCAATTATGTGGACTTTTTTAACGTCCGCTAGCTTAATACGCATGCAATCATGAATAACGTGTATAAACAGCCTTGACCGCCAATGGTAAAATCCATTTAGATGTTTATAAAAGGCTTTGACCACTTAAGTCTTAAATTGAGTAATGTAAGAAATAATAACTGAGAGGGATGATTTATTCACCAGGATTGATTACAGAGCACTTTAGTGCTAAACTAACTGGTGGCAGTGAGAGGACCTTATTATTCAGAGTTGGAAATTTTAAACTAATACTTATATTAGTACAATGCGAGAAAATGTCAAACTCTCTAAAACTTGAGCATCCTTGAATTGATCTGATAACCAATAATCATCGAAATAAAAACAGAAAATGACTGTGCTGGGTTTAAATTATGGTAAAGAAAAGAAAAGAAAAAAAAAGGATCCTTTCCATGGAGAAGTGTTGACAGATGTGAGGTTATTTTTATTTTATCATCTCTTTACTGGGTTCCAGGACTATACGTCCACCACTTTTGTTTAAGTCCACCTCTTTTAATATCCACTAATTTGTATGTCCCATATTTTTACGTCCAGTGTATGATAAGTCTACTTATAAATAAGTCCACATCTTTTTGGTCCACTTTTTTTGAAGTCCATATCTTCAACGTCTGTATTCAAAGTCTGAATCATGGGCGTAACGTGCAATGTGGCAAAGCTGCATTTTGTCCATTGAATTGCATGAAAAGTGTCAAACAGTTGAAGGTTCGAACTTCCCTTAATACAATATTTTACACGGGTTAAAATGGACAAAATGCGATGATGATACAATAAACATAAGACTTTTATAGAATGAAAAAACTTCTTTTCTCATCAGTGAGAAGATACGGATTCCTGGCGTATTTGTATAAATTAACCAAGAAAAACTTGAAAAGTTGGAAAACAATGAAATTGTCCGGGAAGAAGATGATGGTAACATTTAGAGGTAAGGATAGATTAAAAAAAAAGGATTATTCATTTTTCAGAATGCACAACTAAAAATTCTTTTCAATACCCCCCTCCGGTCAACTGTGCAATGGAGCTGTTGCAAACTTTCGCTACAGGCTTATCAACAGTTGATTGAGGGGTAAGTAAAACCCTAAAAAATGACAAACAGCGCACTAAAAAATCACAAAGTCCACACTTAAACTCATACAGTGCTTTCAAACGCTAGACCATTATGGCAGTGATTACCGCCTTATGGAGCTTAATAAGCCTCCATCCTTAGGAGGTGTTCTCGCATCATTTTCAAAGGGTTTTACCCCATTATCAACTATTAATAAGCCTTCAGCAAAGTTTGCAACAGCTCCATTAAGATAGCATTAATTTCGTTATTCAATCAATTGTAACTAAAATCTTTACATTTTAATGAGTGGACTTTGAAGTTGTGGACAAGATAAATGAGTGGATTTTGAAGTTGAAGACATGATAAATGAGTGGACATAAAAGCTATGGACATACGATTTAAAATGGACATAAATAAGAGGACATAAAGTCCATGTACCCTTTACTTTTTATTTGAAGCTCAAAGCATCATATTAAGAACAACATATTTTATTTTTTATTCTTAAGAAATTTGGAATATGCTTAGGGTGATTCCTCGGCTACTTGTTGTGACATTCAAATCCGCTAGATTGCGCCACTGTTGCACGGTCTCTGAAACCATAGGATTATCACCATTGACCATCATTTGCGAAAGGTATGGTCAATTTTCCGAAAATTTTTGGACGTAGCGTTCAAGATCAAATCCTAGGAATATTTTGATACCCAGCTTTCTACGACCAATTTTTCAGGTTGAAAGAATTGGCAAGAAATTGTTGAAGTATGAATTCTATCAACACCTTCAAACTAGAAATTTCTTACCCATACCTTCGACCCAAGAAATTGGTTGTAGAAAGCTCGTAATGGTATCAAAATGTTTCTTAGAATTTGATATTGAACGCAATGTTCAAACATTTTTGAAAAATTGACTCTAGCTCCCGCAAATGACGATCAAAAGCGGCAATCCTACAGTTTCAGACAGTGTGCGACAGTGGCGCAATCTAGTGGATTTGAATGTCACTACAGGTCATTGAGGAATCACCTTGAGGGATTCCAAACGAAACTTTTACAGATTTCGATCCGATGGATAGCATCATTAGCGCTGCTCAAAACATCAACATTTTTTGGCTGAAATAAATTAATTTACGCCAAAAGTACAAATTTAAGGAACGTCAGCATCTGCAAATATATCTCGGGAGGAAATCCTGAGAGAATCAAGCTAAAATACTCAAAAATAAAGCCGGAAATTGTAAAATTCAAAAATTCCCATGAGCCTCAATGAGTACAAGTAGGGCAAATAGACGTACTATCACTCGCACTCACTTATCTTGTGGCAAAGCAAATTTTATCATTTACGGTTTTAATTCTAAACCAACTTTGCTCGTTTTGGGCTCAAAAAATACATAAAAATTTTTTGCAGGTACTGACGTTATTGGATTGTGCGTTTTTTCTTTGGTTTCAATTTAAAATGCCAAAAACACAACTTTTTCCAAAAGCTACTGGAACAGGACCATCTTGAGTATCGGGTTCTGACAAGTAGCTGTGCCTACTTCCAAACTGCATCAAAGCGCACCGGAGAACGTTTCATTAACAACGAGTTGAAACTCTGCACCAACCAACCCCTCACCGATGCACATTGATGCAATTCAGAAACAGGCACCACAATTTGTCAGAACGCAATACTCAAAATAGTTCTGCTCTATTGACACCATCCATCAGATTGAAATCTGGACCAGCTTCGCCTGGAATCACCTTAACGGTTGATTTTCATGCAGCCTTGACAGATACAATAACGATAAAATAGACAGAAGAAGAAGAAATCAAAGGATTGAAATACCTCTTATATGAACTTTCTTTGGGAGCTCTGGTGGAGTAAACGTTGGGGGAAGATGGTGTTCATCTGGAAACACACAGTTACACTAACTTAACACTACATTTGAACATCCAAAATTACTAATACTATTATGAGATAACTAGATATCTTTCACCTCACTAAATTAATGTATCTTCTAGGATAAATACTTTCACACGCTGAAAATATGCTATTGAAAAAAAATCTTGAAAATAGCATTATTTGCAATCAAACTTCCAAAGAAAGCAATATAGTAACATGGAATTTTTTTATGTTACTCCTGAAAAAGAAATTAGGGTTGTGAAGAAAACTACGAATATTTAACATGAAAAGTGTTTTTTTCATTTGACAAATTGGACACATTTATACTAAACAGACCTAATAGTATTCCAAAGTTGCCAATTCATCTTGACTTTTTAATTCCCTTAAAAATAATCTGATCAATGAAATTGCTTGATATTTTCAGGAACAAGACTTAACAAAGAGAAGGTAAGTTCCTGGAGGTTTCAACAAATTCTTTGAACCAGGTCTAATTTTATTATAATATTAAAGTCAAGCAGTGTTGCCAGATTGGGGTGAAAAAGCCGTGCGCTTTACTTTGATTTAAATGGGGGACGATACAGCTTTTTACCTTCGATCTGGTAACACTGAAGTCAAGTGGAAATGGCAATGTCTAAAGTCGAATAGGTCCCTTTAGTATGTATGAGCCCAATTATAGCTTGAATAAAATAAATTAATTGGAACGCTCTTATCAGATGCCATAGATTTTTGTAGAATTTAAAAGAGAAGATTATCTGATATCTTAAACAAAACTTCTAAAAGACAGTCTAAATGGTTTTACTTAAAAAATACTACTCTGCAAATTTTCAAGCCTCCTGGGTGAAATAAACGTTTAAAATGAAACAAAGTTTCTTTATTCAAGAACTTTTTTCACGCTCCATTTTAATTTTTTTTTCTTTTTTTATTTTCCAAAACTAGATACAGCAAATCCATCTTGACATTTGAAGTCAAGATGGCTTGCAAAATAACACCCTATGGGCCGAATTACTTCCCAAGGGAAACTTTAAAAAAAAAAAAACCTAGAGAACGGATGTATTTAATACTGCAAATGAATAGAGGAAACTCAACTGAAGGTTTCTAAAAATCCAGAAAATTAACTTAACAGCTCAGCAAGGGAGTGAAACGAAATTCATCCAATGGAAGACAAAATTCAAACACTACAGTAACGAGAACCAAATGTTGGAACCAAAATGAAACTGGTCCAAAATACTTTTCTTTCGGTAGTCAAAGCAATCAGCTTTTGATGTATGTATATAATCTCTCATTCTTGATTCCTCTTCAAAAATACTCAGAAATGAAATTTCCCAGTGTGTAAGTAATAAAAGGTGCTTGGTATAGTTTGTAGTTCTGAACCATCATGAATGGAAGATTTGTGAAACTTTTTCAATGGACAGTGGACACCACTGAATACGTATCAACCCCATTGCAAGGAAGTAACAATATGCTCTTCTAAACGGAGAAAGCAAAAATGTCATTCAGTTTTTTTTAAAAATTGATGATTGGCTCAGCGGTTTTCAGTAGATTTGTATTTAGAATAAGAATAAGAACAATTAGGAATTGATATTCAAGAAAATAAAGGAACGCTTCCATTAATGCTTAAACAAAAAGAATCAAAAGACAGACCGTGATGATACTAAAAAAATTACTTGATTCAAAATACAAAAACCATAAGTTCTTTAAAACAGCAGTCTTTGATTGCAATCCACTCTAAAGTGAAGACTTTTCCTACATTTTTCAGTTGAACAAATAAAAAGTATCAACGTTTGAATTGAAATCTGGGTGGCAGATGAAAAAAAAGATAGACTAAAGTGTGCATAACTGTGCAACAAACTACTAACATTCAGTGACAAAATTGTCACAAACATGAAAAACATTCGTTTCCAAAGTAGAACGGGTTTTGGAATAAGACTGATGCAAAAAAAAAAAAATAAAATAAATAAAGAAATAAAATATAAAAGCTTGCTTTTGGCAAACAAAGAAAGGTAAGAGATCCATTTTTCTTGAAATGTTGGCAGAGTCAGTTTATTTCAAAATGCGACGAGAAGAAAGCATACAATGGATGTGGAAGTTAAGGTGACTCTTCAGCGTTTAGTGCCGATTTCTGCCACCAGAGCGATACCGTTTGATTAATGTCAAATTACAGGCTGAAAGTAATTTGTATTGAAGAAAACAGAATGTCAGTTACTAGATAATCATCTGAAGAACGTCTCTGCAAAATATCTCATCAATAACTTCAAAAATAAGGCTGAAAGTACCAAAAAACGGAATATCGCAAATCGATTCTTGTATGGAAATGCGATATTCAATTTTTTGGTACTTTCAGCCTTATTTTTGAATTTATTGACAAGATATTTTACAGCAACTTTCTTCAGATGACTATCAAGTAACTGACTTTCCGTCTTCTTAAATATAAATTACTTTCGGCCAATAATTTGAAATTAATCGAACAGTAGCGCTCTGGTGGCAGAAATTGGCACTAAACGCTGATGAATAACCTTATAAGTGCAAACAATTTACAAAAAAGATCATCAGTATTTCTACCTCACAGACATTTTTTCTCCAAAGAACCATGAAGTTTCATACTGAAGACCAATCTCCAATACTGAAATAATGGACATGGATTTATGCCTCTGGTTCCAGCCTCTTGTTTTTGCAAAAGTTTGACTGAAAATCCTTTCCATTTCTAGATTGATACCATAGCAAACATCCAGGGTAACTTTGGACAACCTACTAGCTAATTTTGAACCACAATTTGGTTTGTTTTTAAATTTCTTAAACCTAAAATTACAATTGCGAAATGAGGTGCATCCAAAAAATCGAAAAGATAGGAAAATCCACTGGGAGCCATATGATTAAGAAAGTATTACTGATGCGTTGTTTTCTAGTTTTGAGACTAATTAGTCACACGCAAATAAAAATATATTCAAACCCTACTGATGCTTGACAAAACAGAAAAGAGAAACTGATTAAGAAGGTCCATGAAAGAAGCAGCATTAAAAACTACCGTGCATCATGCATATTTTACGTGCCAATAGAAATGAGATAAACAAATCTTAGAGTTGATCATATTCTGCAGTGAAATACTGTTAGAACTATGCGCTACCATAGTTAAAATCAACCAAAAAACGAATCAATTGCGCAGTCAGATCCTCACAATTTCAATGTTTTTTCTTTCTGAGGCTTTCACAATGAAATTAAAAAATTGTCTGCTCCTACCAGTATGAAATTTTCTTCCGTTAGGACTGCTCAAATTTATATTATCAATATCAAGTGGAAATAAGATGGAAAGCTGACCAGCAAAAACTTGACGTAAAAGAAATAGGTGTATGGGAGAGATATACCAGGCATCACACCCTTTGATGATTTAAAACGATATTGTTTTAAATAAAATGTAAGAAACACAGAGAAAGAGAACGAGCAGCCTTGGGTACAATTCCTCTTGGGAAAAGGATGTATAAAACAAGACATAAACACCATTATGCTAATAACTCTTCGTGAAGGCATCGTTTTATGTGCGATAGTTAAATGGCTCTTCAATTTTCATGAAGCGACCAAAGAAAAAAGAAAAGCTGAGAAAATCCATCGAGTTATTTTCAAAATTAACGCTGCAGTCGTGTCTTCTTTTTATCAATGTTGAAACATTGAGAAAGGAAAAACATGAAAAACATAAACTTTGATCTACAAGGTATGATAGAAGAAAATAGTTTCCCAAATTGAAAATGCAGGAGAAATGTAGAAAGAGGCTTTGATTTTGGACAAGACAAACTACTGTATGGAATCTATTTTAGGGCTTCAAATACATGTGCAGTAGTTATGCAACTTTTCATCAAATTTGTGCAAAAGATTCAGTTAGGATCAGCATCGAATGAATAAAACATAAGGATAAATAAAAGCAAGGTGTGAAACTTGAAGTTTTCTATCCATCCCTTCAAATCAAGTTGAAGCCAATCGAAAAAAAAAGTCAATCTCTGATTGGCCAGTAAGCCGATCTTTGAAATCATTAGATAAGGCTGCTAGACTAGATAAATGAAGGGTTGCTATTGATCCATTTAAGGTGATTCTTCAGCGTTTAGTGTTGATTTCTACCACCAGAGCGCTACTGTTTGATTAATATCAAATTACAGGCCAAAAGCAATTTATATTAAAACAAACAAAAAATCAGTTCCTAGATAATCATCTGAAGGACGTCTCTGCAAAATATCTGATCAATAACTTCAAAAATAAGGCTGAAAGTACCAAAAAATGAAATACCGCATTTCGATACAAGAATCGATTTGCGATATTCCATTTTTTGGTATTTTTAACTTTATTTTTGAAGTTATTGAAGAGATATTTTGCAGACGTTCTTCAGATGATTATCTGTTAACTGACACTCCATTTTCTAAAATATAAATTACTTTCGGCCTGTAATTTGACCAGTCGCGCTCTGGTGGCAGAAATTGACACTAAATTCTAGAGAATAACCAAGGAAGAGCTCTTTAACCAATTATCCCTCTGCTACATTCAATAAGCTATCGGCTGGTTCATTTGTCCAGTAAAGCAGCCTTATCTAATGATTTCAAAGATTAACTCACAGGCATCCTGATGAAGCAGTAAAGATAAAAAATTAGCTGAAAGAATATAAAATCCAATCAACAATTGCTCAACTTGATTTGAGACCAGTAGAGGGATGGAAATTGCAATAAAAATTTACGACCAGAAAAATATGTGTAAAAATAGTAAAAATAAAGTAATCGATGCAGGTAATTAACAATCTAATTTGAAAAGTAGGTAATAATTTGAAGGGGTGTGAATGGTATGTTGGCTAACCAAAAGTCAAGAACGAATTTGTAAGAAACTAAATAAGGAAAATGAGTGTGGTATCAAATTCAACAAATTGTGTACTCTGAAAAACCTAACTTACTTGCGCACGTAAAATCCTCGCCTTTTCAGATATTTGACAAGAGAAGACGGTTAAAGAAAACGAAGAAGAAAATGAAAGAGAAAAAACACAAAAGAAACAAAAACGAATTAATTTTCTTTCCAATTCCAGAAAAAATGGTGTAGCGGAATCGACATGAGAAGGAAAAATAAATGAATGATTTTAGAAAGTGAAATACATTCGACTTGACTTTGACGGAGGATATACAGTCGGGGACAGAACGAATACCAGATGTTTCCTTGAAGTAGGCCACCCGCAGTACTTATCTCTATGAATTTTTAGCATTGCAGGTGGCCTACCTCAAGGAGTCGCCCGACACTCTTTCTGTCGGAGACTGTACATTGTTTTGCACCAAAACCTGCAAAATCCATTCCTGTTTCAGTGCTTTACCATCTCTCCTTTGACATTTTCCGTTACATGCTTGTGTGTTCTCAGCAGTTCTCAAAAATATATTTTAGATTTTTGGGCTGTTTTTGGAACTTTTTTTAGTGCTGTTATACGAGAAGACAAATGAAATAGCTTTTGTGAAAGTTGCGTTTGTTTCACCAAATACTTGAAGAATTCACAGCACACAGTCCAATGAACTAAATGAATCAGCTTCCCTCAATCCTCGAATACAAAAATTGGAATCAAAATTTTGAAATATCACAACAGAGTTTGCAGGTTTTGATTCAAATAATTTAAATTTACTCAAATAGCATTCCATCTCTTTTCTCCTTGAGCTAATTTTCAGGGAGAAAGAAAGGAAAAGTGAAGAAAAAATCAAAAATAAATAAAAGAATTTCAAGAAATAAAGTCCGATGAAGGTTTTTTGTTTTTTTGTGATCTGATCCACTCTGTGTCACAGCGTATTACTGAACGCCATGACTTGTTTGCTGACCACGGTTATTTCACTAATATATTTGAAATCACATTTTACAGCTGGAAATATTTTAATTTTACAAAGACTTGGTTGCATGTTGGCTGTTCATGCATGTAGGCTTGTTTTAGCCTTTTGACTTATGAAACTATTTTGTAATTTTAGCCGTCTTGTTTTGTTTGCTCTATTTGTTAAGATTGTAATTTTAACTGTGATAACTGGATTGCGTGGACTGAAAAATCAATGTTGATTTATCTATGCCAGTATCAGAGTAGATACCTAAGAGAATTTGAAGCTCTAGATCAAACTTATCATCACTCTACAAATGATACAATTAAATACGAGTCAAAGTAAATCATACCCATTTAATGGGGCTCTCTCTAACTTTTGCTACATGCAATTGGAAAGTTAATTCTTGCAAAAATTAAGATGAGCACATTGAAAAATAACAAACTTCACTCACAGACTTACAAAATGACGCTAAAGTTTAAGGCGTAAAGGTGAAGCTACATACTTAGATACATTGGGAGATTCCTATTTAATTTGAGACTTCCATGTGAGTATTTCTATGGTGAGAGAGATTAATTAGATAGAAATCTCTTATGATACTTACAGAGCTCCGCCATCCTTGCTCTTAAATGGTGGAGCTACGCAGGTATCATTTATTTATTTATTTATTTGTTTTTAGTACAATTACAATGTATTTATGCAGGCTCTGTACACTGTCAATAGCTTAAATAGTAACAAAATAACATGACACAACTATTTATCATTTTAGTTTTGGTGATTAAGAAATTCTTGCTCAGAGTAATAACCTAATTCGCTCAGATGTCTTTCTAGTCTTCTTTTAAACATTTTTTTATCTGTAGTATCTTTCAAGGTATCCAGCAAAGGCGTTGTAATACCTTTGGGCTATCTTCAAATCCTCACTCATGCTATCATCCCTCCCTGGTAGTCTGCTACAAGTATTGTACCTGTGCATGCTTCCATTTATTTCAATGGCAGGGTCATGGGAAGGTCATGGGGGATTCCTGTCTAATTTCTCACTCTCTCTGAAGAAACACACAGAAGAAAGTCTCAAATTAGATAGGAATCTCTCATGGTACCTGCATAGTTCCGTCACTACGCCTTAAACTTTAAAGTTATTTTAAAATTTTTTAATGTGCTCATCGTAATTTTCAATTGCTTACAGCAAAAATTAGCAAGAGCCCCACTTTGTGACATTCATAAAGTAAAGCATCACATAATTGAGGACTTTTCCGGAAGCAGGGCCCATGAAACAAGAAATGCGCTCTTCAGCTGAAAACCTCAATTTGCACAATGTACAATTTTCAGGAAGAGCACACCCATTGTTTTAAGGGCCCTTCTTCCGGAAAAGTCCTCAATTCATTCTGGAATACGAGTGGAGCAGTTTTGCAAAGATTTATGAATGCCATCAACTAGGAGCACCTCTCAACACACTTGAATAATAATTGCTTGAGACACAGACATGCAGCTGAAAAGAATCTATTTCAAAATTATCAAGATAAATAGTTCTATCGTAAAACATAATCACTGCGCCCAATAATTTGTAGGCAATATCAGAGATATCTATAACGGAAACACAGAAGTTAGTTAATCCTTTTAATATCTCATTTCATCTACAGATAACCATCAAAACACCTCAAGAGGACTATCACGAAGAACGTGCTTATTCAAATACACTTAGAATACAAACATTCACCCGCTAGAGCATGGCCACAACAGACTGATTAAAACAACAAAATTAACACGCACACTTTCTAACTCCATCATCGAGCCCTTTAATGTCACTGATTTTCCATTCTTCTTTTAAAAACTATTATCGGAATTTTCAGCTTAAAACCGAGCTGTCGACTATCAGCTTTTTCAGTACATTCATCAACACGCATGTAACATTTTATTCATGTGATTATTTGCTCACCAAGGCAACCTGAGTGCGTTAATAACTGAATACGATCCTTTGAATATGATAATGGGGCTCTCGCTAACTTTTGCTACTTTCAATGGGGCAGATGCAAGGGTCTGAAATGTTGTGTTTTTCATAAAGAAAATGAAAATACTAGATGAGCTGAGAACAAAGATGCCCTTGGTTTCTAATAAAGTCCTATTGTTCAGGATATAAGATTTTGACCCAAAATACATTGTTTTAAATAGGATTCCGCGTAGTGACGTCACTATGCACACAATTTTTTACATCTTTACATGTGTGTATTGTCAAAACTGGGCCTTGTAGGAAAAAACCAAAGGCACCATTGTTCTCAGCTCATCAAGTACTATACATAGTTTTCTTTAAACAAAAACACAATATTTCAGACCCTTGCAACTGCCCCATTGAATAGTTAGCTCTAATGTAAAATCCAACGAACATTGTGATAAGCGAAACTGATGGTACTGATAAATGGAAAGCCAGTGGTTTTTGCAATCACACGACGTGGAAGTTACGCTGAGTCAGATTATAATATACTTGTACACAAACATGCAAACCTCGAATTATATACAGCAAATTATTTGATATTTTGTGATAAGCTCAGTGACAAAAACTCTTGAGTATAATTCAGAACCCAGTTGGTTGTACTTAAAACTTGCCGATTTTTTTGGCAGCATTATTACGTGAAATTTAATTTTTGGGTTGCAACCATATTAAGTTTTTCTAATTCCTGAGCTTTGAGATCAAAAAAACGACAGAATGTTATGCGTTGAAAATCAAAGATACTAACATCATAGTTCCATTATACATTCATATTTCCCTATGATAGCATTTTCTCATTGCTTCCATCTTAATATCTGTGCCAACTCTACAATTAACACTAAATAAAATTGAGACCTTGATGGAACAACGAACTATAAACGAGAAAAAATCAGTCTACACTTGCATTAAAAGATAAAATGACTAGGTATGACACATAAATTGATTAATTCAAACTTTACGTCAGTGGAAAAGAATTGAAATGATGAGAGAAGGACCTGAATTGAGACTGGAAGGAAAGATAGAATCAAGTTCGCCTTTTTTCATATTTATTTTGTAATTAAAAAAAAATACCGAGTGATCAACTGATTTATTTTGAGAAATAGAGTATCTTTCAGACGCAGACTAAACTTGATTACTTTTTTTGGAGTTTCCGATGATGAGAGAAAAAATTAGCAGTTAGATCATTATTATTTTAAAAAAAATGGTACACTGATGGTAGTGGAGTTCTAAAGATTGACAACAGATCAAAAACTCAACAAAAAAACAATATTGTTTCCAATGATAAGAGAAAAAAATAACTGTTAGGTAATTATTATTTTTAAAAAAAAAAAATGGTACAGAAGTTCTAAAGATTGACGACAGATCAAAAATTCTAAAAAAAGATGGTGTTTCCGATGATGAGAGGAAAAAAAATAACTGTTAGGTCATTATTGTTTTTTTAAAAAAATGGTACGCTTTTAGCAGTGAAGTTCTAAAGATTAACGACAGATCAAAAGTTTTATAAAAAAGATGGTGTTTCCAATGATGAGTGGAAAAAAAAAATTGACTGTTGGGTCATTATTATTTAAAAAAATGGTACACTCTCAGCAGTAAGGTTTTAAAAATTGATGAAGGATTAAAATTCTGTAAAAAAGGATGGGGAAAGGATGTATTTAAATGAGAAATTACAACATAGAAAGTCACATGGTAGGAAATGAGGGAAAAAATGTTAAAATATAATAACGAATGGAATGTAAAAAAATTCAACATACTTGCTCGTCCAACCATTTGAATAGCTCGTACGCCTTTTCTAAATGTCGCCACTGCAGAGGGCAGGCAAATGCGAAAGAACAAAAATAGGGCAAAAGAGTTAGTAAGCGAACAAACAAAACAAAATGAAGTGTGATTGAATAAAAAGAAATAAATAATAAAAAAAAAAAAATACACGCACGCACAAAATGCATCATTAAAAGATCAGTAAAACTACAGCTATACGTTTGAGTGAAAAGTTGCCAAAAGACAATGTTGCCAGTTTTTCCTATAAATTACCAACTTTTACATTGAGTCAAATACAAAAATTGGATAGTTATTAAAAAATGGCAACACTGCCAAAAGGTTAAATCAAATTGGTGTTTTGCAGCGACACAAAATGGAATAGTCCGCCGTAGTAGTCTACAATGTAAATTCAGACAAAAGAGGAAAAAGAGGGACTACGCGAGAGTTTAGACAACTTAGTTGGTTGTTAATATGAAAGAGCAAAATAAAATGTGAAATTTGGCAACAATGTTATGGTGAGCAGATCCCCATGAAAATTACAATGCAAGCATTACTCCTCTTCAAGTGGCTCAAGTAGTTTCAAAAACCCTAAATAAGGGTTAATTTAATGATTTTAAAAAGTCTTAAGAGCGAGCGTTCATATTGAACTTCAAAAACACTGCGTATGCAAAAACCAATTTAATATTACCTTTTGGTCATTTGATGAAGAGACTGCAATGACTTCATTAGCTGATTAGTTGGATGTATAAGGCAGAAAAGGTAATCGTTTCTTCAACAAAATTTAACGAAACAAAAGCCAGAGAGTTCTTTCTTTATATTTTGTTTGAACGGAAAAGAGAGAAAATTTAAAGGAGAGAGCTGAAAAATTAGTCAGCATAATTATGACAATGGAACTGAGAGATTTTGGCTGCTATCAAACGAACTCTTTTCTTACAGTAACAACTAATTTGCATTCTCACATTATAGTTCCATCTCTCACAAGAATAATCAACACTTATAGAGAGTAAAAAAAGTACTGAAAGTAGCATGTAAACACACTATTGTGCGTACTTTTCAACTGAAACAGTCTTTTCGCTTAAGCAAATTTCATCAAATGACCTTATTTTTTGGGACAAATTACTAAATATTCGGGTTGGAGAGACTAGAAATTGAATGCCAAAAATTTAACATTGATGGCAAAAAGTTAAGAACATGCGTCTGAAAGGAAACCATTTTCACTTTGGTGAAGAGAAAACCAAAGCAATTCTAGCAAAGGTTTGAGCAAAAATGAAATTAACTCACAATCTCCTTGATTGTACTATCAAGTTTTGGTAGTCGAGAAAGTTCACCGAGCACAGGAACGTCAGGAAAAAGGCATAAATTCGCAGGAAGTCAAATTTTTGGGACAAGAGACTTGTGCATAATTTTTCCAAGATGAGAGTCAAAAAATGTGGACAAAATTTCACCGCACAGCAATATTCCAGCCTCCTTTCTGCGATGAAAATTCTTGACGGCCAAAACTTTTGCGTTTAATAGTACTTCTATTCTGAATTGCCTTGTGGACTTGCAGCATCTTGAGTGGACTTGTTAAATTTGTCACGCTAACAAATCATCTCAGAATTGTCCAAAATGCTTATGTTTTTAACTTTTAGCCGTCAATATAGCATGGTTATAGCATTAAAAAGATGCACTTATAATAAATCTTGCTTAAATCTAAAAGTATTTCAAGTTCCAAAGTAAAAAGATAATGTAAACTTGAAGCATCCATGTCTAGATTTGTTGCATTAAGCTGTTAATGTTCGGTTTAAATGTCATGGCAAAATTAGGTTATAAAAAAAAAGTAAGCACTGTAGATACTTAGTGATAAAACTAATGTATTGTGAGACAATATAAAAGTTGTGCTGGTTAAAGAGGCCGACGGAGGAATGAAAAATTCTCAATACAGGAAATTAATAAGTGCAAAAACTGTTTAGGATTGCCTGAAAAACTGGTTCAAATTATTAGTAGCAAAAGTGATTTAACACATGATAAAATAAATTAATGTAAAAATGGAAGAAAACAGAAAAGTAAATTGATAAACAATACATGAATATAGTAAATAAAGGACACGAATCATTTGCATTAGAATTAACTTACACAAACGCCAATAATAAAACTATTCAAAATATTTTATTGATCATAAAGCAGATGGTTCAGACAGTTGCAGTAGTCAATCTAATGGTCTCAAGTACAAAAATTGAGCGTGAAAGCGTGAAAGGCAACAAAATATAAAAATACCATCCAATTTATTTATTCATTTTTATCAGAAAACGTTAAAGTTTACAAGGACTGACGTCACCTTAGCAAAGTGGCTCCTGATTCCAGGATATTACATGAGTTTCGAGCAATATCAAGAGAAGTTCTAGAAGCAGAAGCGGGACAAGGTTAATGTCAAGTACACCGTTTTTGAGATCTCGGACTTTTATCGGCTTCTTTGCCTCTATTTCCTTACTTCTCAACTATTCAGTCATCCCAAAAATGAGCGAGACACAGACAAAGAGTCAAGAACATTATTCAAATTGTAATCAAACTAACCTAAACTTTCTTTAGAAGACATGTCTGTAAGAGAGTGAATCAACCGACAGATCATTTGTAGTGGTGAATATTAGGATGATTCTATGGCAAACTCCTGGAGATTTTAATCCGAGAGATGGCGTTACTTGATGCTGACTCCAAAAATAGCCGTTTTCTGATGATTTTTCTGTGAAAAAACGAATTATAGACAAATTATCAGATTGTCAGCATCTGCATAATTTTTTGCTTGATTTTCTAAGCTAAAAACGGGCCAAATTGGTTCAGAAATGAAGATGTATTTACCAGGGGAAAAAAATCAAATGTAATTTGGAGTTTTATCAGCACAGATTACAGGTTTCGGTTTCCCCTGTAATCTGTGCTGATAAAACTCCAAATCACATTTGATTTTTTTCCCCTGGTAAATATGTCTTCATTTCTGAACCCATTTGGCCCGTATTTAGCTTAAAAAATCAAGCAAAAAATTACGCAGATGCTGACGATCTGATTTTTTGTCTATTATTTGTCTTCTCATAGAAAATAGCCGAAAACCGTCAGAAAACGGCTATTTCTGGAGACAGCGACTAGTGGCGCCTTATATTGGATTAAGATCTCTGAGAGTTTGCCATAGAATCACCTTAAACCCTAGATTTCTCATTAGCAAGTTTGCCGGGCAAAATAACATTAAAACCCTGAGTGTGCCTACAGATTAATAAATTGATATGAAACAGAATCGTCTGGTGAACATGATATTGTGTGTACCGAATTAATTCTAGTTTACCTCATTCTAAAATATTTTGAAGAAACTTGAAGTCAAAGACTGCTGAAGGGAATTACAAACGAGTAAATCATCAAAAGCACTATTATCTCTTTATACCCTTCCACTATTCTCATTTTTGTTTTTGTGCTTAGCTTAGTAAACATGCCAGTGATAATATGTCTATCTGCCTCACTCACACTCATTGAAGCTTATGGAAATTTTTGTATGTACCTATTTCCTATTTCATAAATTCCGATTTAATTTTGGAGCGTTTCAGCTTGAAACTTTTAGTTTATCTTCTTAAAGTGTGCTTGAAGGTGCTGACATTCCTCAAATTTGTACTTAGAGTGTAAATTCATCAATTTTAGCCAGAAGCTGTTGACTATTTGAGCAGCGTGACGGAATGTTCGCTGTTCGGACTAATCGACCCGGAAATCATCTCAACACTCTTAATACGGTAACAGCTGTCATCTAATTTAACCATTTCATTTATTTTTTTAACACGGAGTTTGGACGGATAAAGATTGAACCAAAGAAAAGAAACAACGAGAGAAACAAAAACCCAATGGCGCAAACAAAGAAGACCAACTCGCCACAACATCGTAATACAGCTTTTGAGGGGTGGTCAGTACTCCCAAAACCACCCCTTTCCTGCACTCTAAATTCTTTGAAGAATCGAAAAATATTGTTCGATGAGAGAAACATCATACCCTCAAAACTACCAACTGAAGAGATAAAAAAAAAATTAATGAGGGTCTTGAGGTTTTAACTTGATGAAATGTTTGAGCAAAATATTATCACTGGATCTAACTGAATTCAAGAAAGGATAATAAAAGTGTTTTTGAGCCACTCTCAAAATATCCTGGTGTCATTACAGTTTGAAACCATGATTGTTGCTGTTGTGGGGGGGGGGGGGGAAATCTTCACACTTCACATTGATTTAAAAGGAGAGTATGAAGAGTTATTCAGTCCCATCTGGCAACCTGAGGACAATAGCAGATAACCCAGTGAATCATATTCATAAAGGAAAGTTCCAACAGGTTCTGATCAACAAAAAAACAGAAGATCAAACATTATATTCCAAAATACTTTGTAGTGCTTAGTTTACTTAACAAAAATGTCCTTATGGTGTATTGAGTAGAAGCCACAAAAGCTACTTAAGCAATTTTATTAATTCAGAGCTTAAAGCAGATAAATTAAATTACCTAAAAAGCCAAAGTTTGCATTCAGCTAATATGGAGGGCTGCTGATCAAGATCAGTAGTGAAAATTTAATTTTGCAATATAGCATTTTATTCATGTAAACACACAAAAAAGATCAAATGGGGCTCTTTCAAACTTTTGCTACGGAGAATATACTATTGATTAGTTAATGCTTGAGAAAAATCCATCAGAAAGGACGATGAGTGAAAAATGACTGACAAATCACAAAATTCACCCAGAGACTCACAAAATGACTCCTGTCAGTACTTACCATAGAAGATTCTTATCTAATTTGACGCTTTCCTTTATATGTTTCCACAGAGAGAGAGACAATGATAGGAATCTCCTATAGTACAAGCAGCGCCAAAATTCCTGCGTCGACGATTCGACGCAACCCGCACTACACGTAAAATAAACGCTCTCTTATCTTTCTTTTCTTTTGTTCTCTCAAGACCGAGAGAGGTTCGGGCTACGTGTAGTGCGGGTTGCGTCGAATCGTCGACGCAGGACTAATGGCTCTGCTTGTACCTGCATAACTCTTGCATAAAAACCAGCGACAAAATTCAAAAATTACAAAATTCACTCACTGACTCACAAAATGACTTTGAAGATTAAGGAGTAATGATGGAGCTACACAGGTACCAGGTACCACATGGGAGATTCCTATCTAATTTGAGGCTTTCCTTCACGGAAAAAAAAAGATTAGTAAAAATAACCATACGGATACCTGATTTTGGCACCTGCTAGATGTTATGGTAAACTTGACCAGAAGTATGGTACATTTACCAATACTTTGAGTAAATTCGACACGCAATCAGGTAACACCACCTAGTACCTCGTCAAAACATAGTATACTTCTGGTCAAGTTTACCATAACATCTAACAGGTGCCGAAATCAGGTATCCGTATGGTTATTTTCACCGCGTTTTTTTTTCCGCGTTTGTATGTTTCTGTTGAGAGACAGGCAAATTAGACAGAT
Source organism: Trialeurodes vaporariorum (assembly GCA_011764245.1). Lineage (NCBI taxonomy): Eukaryota > Metazoa > Arthropoda > Insecta > Hemiptera > Aleyrodidae > Trialeurodes > Trialeurodes vaporariorum. Next base: position 20,321,933 of record VMOF01000111.1, on the reverse strand, counting down.
GTCCTCCATGACACCTGCATAGCTCTGCCACCTTTGCTCTTAAATGGCAGAGCCAAGAAGGTGTCATGGGGGATTCCTGTCTAATTTGTCACTCTCTCTAAAGAAAGACACAAAGTGAAGTCTCAAATTAGATAGGAATCTCTCATGTTTTTAGTAGACTCATTGTCACTTTTGCTGGTTTTTACCCAGCAATTAACTGTTCAATCGCTTGTAGCAAAAGTTAGCAAGAGCCCTGTTATTCCATTTAGATCAATTGTTCATCCCTCTAACATCTGTTCAATCGCTTGTAGCAAAAGTTAGCAAGAGCCCTGTTATTCCATTTAGATCAATTGTTCATCCTTCAAACATCTTTAGACCTCACTGGAAAAAGCGATTCGATACTTCGTATAAAATTTAATGAAGTTAAAGTAAAATAGTTTCACTAAACACTTTTGTTAACGATTGCTACGGTAACCTGTGTCTTACATTTTCTTATTATTATTGTATGAATACTTTTCATCTTCCAAAGATCACTTGCCTCCGTTAATCTCAAAAATCTATTTAATAATTGGTAATTATTTTCAACATTGTTGTATATTCATTGAATACTCAAAACTTGTGCTTGGGGAACCTCAATGACTCAGAGGTTTCAGACGCTGGATTAAGGCCGATCAGCAATCATGGTAAAACCTCATCAAAGTAACAGGTCCATACTGCAGGCCCTATCCAAACATTTTTTCCTATTTCCATCTTCCCTACAAATTGTTTCCTTTTATCCGGGCAGTATAAATAGAACAGAGTTCAAGCTTACGACGCAATGCAAGTCTACCTAGAAAGATACAAGAGTAGGTACACAGGGGAAAAAAAGACTGGTAGAATTTACTATCTGCATAGCTGATTTTGGAGTCTGCTATCAAGTATAGTAAATTTTACCATCATATGGTAAATGCAACGGACCTTGTGGTAAAATGTGTCAACAGGTTATCTTAATTTACGACAAAGTACGTTGCATTTACCATATGATAGTAAAATTTACCATTCTTGATAGCAGACTCCAAAATCAACTATGCAGATGGTAAATTCTACCAGTCTTTTTTTACCGTGTGAGTAACTCCGCCTTAAACATTAAGATGTGTATTCTCAGCTCAAGATAGGCCAGACGAAATTTGATATGATGGAAAATGAGCTGATCAGATTCCTTTCATAGCCGCAAATATTTTTTTCCAAGTTTTCATTTCAAAGAAAATGTGATTTATGTATTTATGTTTAATGATTTAGACTTCATTTCATCTCCAATGCATTCTGCAATTATTTTCAAAAATATAAAAGCATCAATCAAAACTGAAAATGTCTAAAAATTGTGGTTAAAGATAAATTAAAAAAATTGGCCAATATACAGCGCATTTTGAGAAGAACTTTTTATTTGATTACTACATACTTACCTAAAGCCTTTTGGCACTTATTGCTGACAGAGAGGAGAAAGAGGAAATTATAAACTTCATCAAGAAACAATCAAAAACAATAAAAATGCTGCAAAAGAAAAAGAAAAGCATAGAATACGCCATTCTAAAGATTAATGCACAAGGAAAAAAGAAAAGTCAAAAGTCAAGGACTATTTTTTGCTTTTTTTTTCTTCTGCACCATTTTCACTGTTCATGATTGTTTCATGATGTAGTTATAATGTCCGCTTCCTTCCCTCTTTCCCACCTCTGAAGATAGCACTAACAAGTAAGTTGTAAGTAGTAAAAGCCGAACGGCTTTAGGTATGTTTTGATCGAATAAAAAATTCTTCTGAAAATGCCCAGAATATTGGCCAATTTATTTAATTTATCTTTAATACTATGCAATGCTGCTAACTGCATCAACAAGTTCAAAAAATTGTGGGTCGAGCCAAAAAGGAAAATACAACTTTGATACAGTTTTAATTGGAATGTGGTTAACTGGTGTTAAAAAGGGCTGACATTTTTAAGCGACTCATGATAATCAGAGGATAAATTAGGAGGACCTTAAAAAAGGGTCGGGGGTAATGAGTTGAGTAGTCCAGTGCAAATATTACGAGCCATTATCTAACCGAGCATCAGACAAAATGAATAAGAAGCTTCATGGGAAACTATGAAAGCACAAATTACTAGAACATACGTTTAAGCGGCGAACAAATCTGTTTGCGTATCGGAACGAATGTGTAATGTTGGCATTTATTGAAATAAATGGTTGAAAACGGGAGAGCATCTACCCTCTCCTCCCTTGATTTTTTTCTTGACAAAAATGTCCTTCCCATTTCTTGGCAGAACTTGACTTTAAATAAAAACTACACAAATATTACAATGACCTCTTTAATTTAAATGAAAAAAAATTTGTAGAACAAATGATTCCTAATTTAGAGGTCATTCAATTTTTTCTCAGAAGTGATGCAAATTGCATATTGGGACATGAAAAATAGCATATTTGGGGATAGCAAAGACCTATATTCCCTCCCCTAGATTAGGCATTTTCCTGTTCTTACAGCAGTCAGAGGCTCTCGAGTTCATTCTTACTATAGTTTCCCATTTTAACTTTGAACTAACATTTATCGAAACAAAAAATAAAACCTCCTTTCAAGTGTTTGACCACCAAGTTGAGAGAAATGCAAAAATTATTATAATGATTATGAGTCCAGCCAAATTTTTAAAAAAAAAAAAATTGCCTCATGAAAAGAAGAGGTGATATAAAAGTAGAACTTTTGAGGAAACATGGGACACACAAAGAGAACGCCATTCTTAAACATTGAAGATCTTAATAACGGAAGGAACAAGAGTGATTTATTTGACATGATTTATCAAAAACTTAAATTCACACCCTGCGATAGATCGGATTTGAAACCCTCATTCAAAAGACCTCCAACCAGTACTTGAGAGTTGGACGCATAATCTAATCATAGATCAGATAAAGGTAATCCAAAAAACAATCATTTCAATAAATGCCAACACTAGGAACCGAAGGAGACAAAATTAAGTTCTTAATTCATATAAGAAGCTTAGAGAGTCACATTCGAATGAAATTTAAGATTTTTAAAAAGAAACCAGAAAACCCTCCTTGATTGATTGAGTGCCACGAGGTGTCTCTGTTTAGAAATTAGCCAAAAAAATGTTCATCTACGTAAAATAATGTGAGTTAGCATTTAGATGCGCTTCAACAGATAAAGGCGAAATGAAAATATCAAGTCTCTTGATTTCGTCAAAATAAAAAATGCGGAGAGAAAAATTACTGAAAATTTTTTAGCAGCAACGCAACTCAATTTACGACAACCAATAGTTTGAGAAAGTTAATAATGTTAGAACACCAAACAAGGGCCCTACCCTCTACACAATGAGTATTCGTGTCTGTACCTTTCACCATTCCTGACTGCATCATCATCATACCAACATCTGGAAAAAATGCCACATATTACCGCAAACGGAAGAGTCATCATGTGTAAAACTTGGATGTGAATAAGAGATCTCAAAAACAGACGGTAAAGAGTAAAACATGGGGGAGGGGGATTAGATCTAAGAACATGCCCCCTAGATTCCCCCCTACAACTCGAATTACAATATCGGTAAAAAAAATTTAGGGGTTGAAGGCCTGGAAAGAGGCAAATAATAAACTTTAAATTTAATTAAAAAACAAACTGTAGGGAATACCCTATGAACACTTTCTCACACCATTTTTTCTAGGGTGACCCCTAGACCCCCCTTTAAAATGCTGGGGGAGACCCCTCTTTAGAGTTCTTGTGGAGACCCCCGGATCCCCTTTAGAATTCTAGGAGAGACCCCCAGACCGCCATTGATACCCATTTCTGATTTTAATGAAAACCGTTTTTCCTCCATAACTAACTTAGAAGTTGAATTTTCAAAAAAACAAAAACAAAAAAAAACGCCTCTGAGGAATTTAGAGAGCAACATCTGTGCAAAATTTGAATGCATATGGATCAATGGTTCAAAAGTCATGCCAGTATACGGACTAACAGACTGACAGACGCCACAAAATCTTTTGCATAAAACCCTGTAAATTTTAAAGGGTTAAAAAATATGTAAATATGATGGAAGGATGTTCTTTTGGATAGTATTAGGCATGATGAAAGGCAATTACTTTGTAAAAAATATGATTGATTTTGTTGTGAGAGGCCAAGTATCGAAACAAAACACGTGGAAAATCTCTGCACCATTACAATACTTTCTCAATTTTTCTAACTTAGTTAGAATGAGAAAGTAAAAAGTGGAGAAAAAAGTGTTTATGTAAATATGGAAAAAGAAACACTACCTTTCACAAAATGTGTAATCGGAAAATCATTATATGGGTCACTAGAATGTCCTTTTAGTTGAAAACTAATGTCTTAAAAATATTTCAGGGAATTATTAACCCATTGAAATGTTATGACGTGAATGTCACTCCTCACTTTGAAGAAATTTGGAATACCAATTTCCCAGTTACTCAGCATCCAAATGACATGTTCAAAAGGTTGCAGCTATTTTTGATAGATAGCGTCACTTGCTTCACTTAACTTCTGCTATTTCACCGCTAGGTGAGCCACTGGCATAGAATGAACGCATATGCTCTATTGCCAAGCAAATTTTTTAAAATAAATTCACACAAAAATGAGTTAATTTTTCCACAAGTTATTTTTTTTTTATCTAACAGACAATGAGTTGAAAGGTTTAACTTTTGTGTCTATGGCTCAAAATCTCCTTGAAAAATTTTAAAGGTGCAAGATTCCTTTCGGTTAATTTACCAGGCAAAGCTTGTCATACGCCGACGAAGTATTCTAAATTACTTACATCCGTGGGTAAAATCTAGTCTTCCTATAGAAGTAAAATAAAGCCTGGTTCCCAATGAGACGCAACGCTATGGAATTGAAACGCACGCTAACAGATGGGATTGTTCCCATTGCAACAAACGGCTTTGCATTAGAACACAATAACGCGATCAAGTTGAGAAATGTTCAACTTCTTGCGTTGCTGTGCAGCAGCAAGCCGGAGTCAGATCATAGTGTCAAAACTTCACGTTTGCTTGAGAATAATAAAGTGCATCGTCTGGCTTGGTATGATAACTAACTTTTCATTGGGCTATGTGGGCTTAATGTATATTTTCTAAGCTGATCTAGATCATAATTTTACTCAATGTGCTTATTCCTGAAATTAAGAGCACTACATCGCAGCGCAGCAGTCCAGTAAGGAGTAATGCAAGTATACAACATAAGATGAATGTTTTTGTCTAGATTACCTAAACTGAAATTTTTTTAATCAATACACATGACAAAGTATTTGGCATTAGTATCACTGTGTTCCTGGCAAAATCAAACACACAGAGTGTCCCAGACCACCAGTATCAGGCTTTGCACTTGAGGACAACTGATTATTAACCTACATTCAACTGAAAAGATTTTTTTTTTTTTTTCAAAATTTTCATTTTTTTGCATTTTTAGAGTGAAAATACTTCGAAATGCCCGATGAAAGAGTGTAACTAATACTGGCGCTCTAGCTTATTTGGAACAATCTGTAAGCATATGGTAAAATTAAAACCGTAAACTTTGAAACAGTAATAAGAATATTACGTTGAACTAGCAGTGCAGCTGGGGGGGGGGGGATTGAGGGTCACCCACCCCCCTCCCCAGACCTATGAATTTTTGCCAAAAAAGGTTAATTCTTAAACACCCTCAAGTGACACTTCCTGCAGCCTGGAACACCCTATTTTTAAAACAATCTTTCATTAAAGACAGATATCAACAATTGTGATTCTGACACATAGCCGTCATCTTGCCTCTGCATTATAACAGCTGATCCGAATTTAAGAACCAATTGTTTATTAAAACGTGTTGCCTGACAGAATTCATTTCTATGTCTCCAGTTGGCTCTTCCCGCAATTTAAAACCTTCATCTTCCCAAGCTCCGTCTTAGTGTGGACTCTAAAGTTGGGTCTCCTGGACCTCAATCTCAAATTGCTCCATCTCAAATTATGATTTGTTTTTAATTTGCTTAATTTGCTTAACTTTAATTTGCTGTAAATTAGTTACTAATCTTCGAAAAAAACCTCTTTTTGAAACATGCCTCCAACTTGGCCACGCGTGATTTTTTATGATAAGCATAGTTGCATTATATAACTTTTTTCTTCAGTTACAAATTACAGGGTAGGTACCTGAACCCAAATGAATGAAAAAACTTGACCTATGGAGTGCCCCGTTTCTAAAGCATAGCCTCGCTATATCTGACAGGCCCCAACAACTTAAGCCCACAAAAAATGAACTGCATTAGAATTATTTCTATCAGAAATTGACTGAAGCGTAACTTGTACTCTACAAAATAAAGTCAAGATATCCAAACAATATAAATAGGGGGTAACCCACTTCTTGGGATCTGGGCACCCTGCGCTTAGGAGAATGAAGGTTCAAATTGACATTGTTATGCCGTTTTTCTGTAATACAAGTTTGGGTCGCAGATGATATGTCCACAGCCTTAATGTCCAAAACTTTTTTGTCCAAGGTTTTATTTGTCCAGTTATGTTTTTATCTAATGTCATTTCGTCCAAACGTTCTAATGTCCAATGAGCAATACACTACTGTCCATAAATAAAACCCCCATTTCCAAAAATATGTCCAAAGGTTCAAATTTAATGAACAGAAGTATTATGGTACCTACAATTTTTGTATTCTTGTCCCTATAGAAAGCTTGAAATAAATCTTGCTGTGAAATCCATCAGATGATTTGAAAAAAGTACCTACCTCTTCAGTGGCGCAAACTTGGGATTTTTATAGAGAGGGGGGGGGGGGGGGGGAAGGCGGCAAACCAACTTTTGAGAGATTCACTATGGGGGGTCTGGGGGGACACCCCCCAGTGAGAGGGGGGTCCGGGGGTCCTTCTCCGGAAAAAGTTGAAAATTCAGGCTCTCTCAGACGTTACTTTAAGGAATGTAATCGCATCATAAAAATACCACCGAATTTAAAAAAATTAAAAATAGATTTTACGTTTATTTTCTTCATTTCTTAGGCAAAAAGGGAATATTTCAGTTAAGACTTTCAGCTTATTGATGAAGCTGATATTTCTAGGCTTTGGGAAACTGTTCCTCATGGTTAGAAGTCTTCTGGAAATTTAAAACTGCAGTAAATGTAATGTTCCGCTCAGTGGCGTAAAATTTGAGATTCTTTTTGAGGGGAGGGGGTAGCAAATAGTCCGATACTTTGGGGAATCTGGGGAGGGACACTTTCCTGTAATAGGGGGTCTGGGGATATTCCCCCGGAAAAATTTGAATATTTGGGTTCTCTCTGACTATATTTTAAGCAATTGAATCTTTCAAAAATAACCAACCGACGGAACAGAAGTTAGTAGACTCAAAGTATATTTTCTTTATTTCATTGACAACAGAGGAATTTTTCACTTTACTTTACTTTACTTTTACTTTACTTTTCACTTCACTTTCACTTTACTTTTTTCATTTTTTACTTTAGGCGCAGTTTCAGGGTAAAAATAGAGCCACTTATATTCTTGCCATTTTTTGCTCCTCAATTCCTGTAATTATTCATTTCTTTCTTTATTTTTTTGTATTTTTCCGTCTTTTCTTTTCTCCCTCCCTCTTTTTCCCTCCTCTTTTTCATCAAATTATTGGAGGGCAAAATGATACTTTGCCCCCCCCCCTTCTCAGATATTGGAGGGGCCAAGAGGCCGTGCGCCCCCCCCCCCCACAAGATTACGCCACTGTACTTCTTTATTAACCTTGATGACATTAACTTGTTGATCAAACTTGTTGACAGAAGGTTTCCAGGGATTATGAGTTAATTAAAAAAAAAAAAAAAAAAATGATACATTTGCATACTGATCGCTTTGCAAAATTCATTTGCTCCTTAGACTTTCCAAATTTTGGACTTCATTTTATGAACTAATAATCTCAGGACATTTTAAAATTGGCCTTTTCTTCTTTTGGACAATTCCTTTTTAGACCTTTTTTGGACTTAAAAGTTTTGAACATAAAAATTTGGACTTATCATCTGTGTATCCCGTTTTTTTGTAATACAAGTTTGCAGTGAGTTCAAAAACCGCCTCGTAAAATCCTATAAAAAATTGTATTTTACAATCAGTGATGATATTGGAGAAAATGATTGAAGACGGTACAGTGGTAGAGGAAAATAATGATGGCGATGGCAGCCATGGGCGGACACATGAATTTGTCTGTCTCTCTCACTTTTCCATTTGAACTTTTGTGTTAGAAAAGGATAGCAGAGGGGGCAATCACGTTACTTTAGCCCCTATCTCCGTCCTTTTCTGATGCACACATTCAAATGGAAGGAGAGAGAGAGAGAGAGAGAAAGACAAATTCCAGTATCTGCATATGATGGAAGCATTATGATTTTGATGAGAAGAGCTCATCAAGCTATCCTCAAAATATGAAAGGAATTGGTTTGCATGCACAAGAAACTCACGACCTAAATCTTGACATTGAAAAAAGAAATTAGAGACCTGATAAAACTGTCTGTTGAATTGACATTTTGATGGGGCTGTCACACTTTTTTATTACAAGCCAATTAGCGGAGTTATTTAGATGTAAAAACCTCCAAAAATAACAATGGTAACACTAAAACCTTACAATATTCACTCCAAAACTCATTAAATGATTTCAAGCGCACAATTGTAATGGCAGTGTTGGGCACTAATAATAGGATATTCCCATATTAATTCCGTCACTGTTTCTATGCTGGGAATGTAGATTCACAGAGTAACTAACGATCAGAGGAGTGATTAACAGACGATTAGTGGTACTGCGGCATCTGGTGACACTGGTGCCAAAAGAAAGTCATCTCTTTTGAGGCCTTCGTACACGCTCAAAATAGGATCGTCAAATTGGCATCGGTGAGCTGAAATCCACCGCAAACTGTAGAATTACCAACATGACATTTCTAAAATTCAAACATGACTTTGACCAAAACACCTGCTAAACAAGTTTATTGGTTTTGTTGACAGTAGATTGGTGAACAGATGACACACGATCCATTGTCAAATAACTCTGCAGTTTGACAGGCTGTTACATTGCACAATTGTTTGACAAACAGAACATCAACCAATCATGCAACCGTTGGCTCACCTGCCGTTTTGCGGTGGATTTCGGCTCATCAATGCCAATTTGACGATCCTTCCTTTGAGCGTGTAGGAAGGGCTTTTGACCACTTCTAGATGGAGTGACAATATAAGTAAATGGAAATCTCCCATTATTATTATAAGTGCTCAGCACCAACGTCCAACATTACAAACACACATTTAAAAGCATTTTTTGAGTTTCCAAGATAATTTCCAACATTTTTAGCGGAGCCATAATTATTTTTGGAGGTTTTTACCTCTTAGTCGCCCTTTAAAATGCCTGAAGCAAAAGTGTGCAACAGCCCCATTGACATTGTAATTAATTATTTTCCTAGTTGGAGGTCATAATGTAACGGAAAAAAAGGAAGAAGACTCAAAACATTGAAAGAAAAAAAAACTAGAGAAAACGCAAAATTTAGCAGTTATACTTTGACGAAGGAAGCGTATAGAGTACAACTACCTGACGGTTAATGATACCTATGAAAACAGCATAAAAATAGATCCAAAAAGCGCCTGGAGTTCTGGAAAAGAGATGGATTCAAAAATGGAAAGAAGAAAAAGGCGAAAGTAAAAATTGAAATAAAAATGACAAAATACTCACAATTTTTACACTTGCATTTCTTGATCAAAGTTTCATCCTTGATATCTTCATGGCAAGCCTTGCAATAGAACCATGCTCTGAAAAATATATTTATTTATTTATCTATTTATCTATTTATTAAATTTTAAACAGAACAAGCCCTTGGACAAAGTGACAAAACAACACAAGTAAGAATACAGGCAGTGCACTATTATGATATTAGATACAAGAGTTTTTCAAAAAGTAAGTATCCCCATCTTTTTTCTCAGCTTCTTATGAAGCCAAAGAATTTCCAATTATTCATCATTAAAACCGCCATAAACTCACAAGTTCTTTACCAAAAAGTATCGATTCACGTGCATTTTTACTATCTTTGTCGGCTAAATTATGAACTAAATATTGTTCCATTATTCGTGATATTGCAAAATGCAACATGGTGCAGTCGCTTATCTTTTAAACTTTAATCTTTAAATTTAAACCTGTATAGCAAAGTGCACTAATGCACCGATCTAGTCATTGTGCACTCTTTATTTCGCAAACTGTCACACATGATAACGAGTTAAAGTACATCACTTTTAGAAAAAAAAAATGCCTAAAAGCACCGAAAAGATTGGCTTCTCAGTTTTTCACCCAATAAATGTAATAAAATTTGGGTGTTTCAGAAAAATTTCTGAAATTCAGCAATTATTTTAATTCTGACATTTCCAAGGGAAAAATCTGACAGCAGTGAACTGTTTGTCAAGTTTTAAACAACACATCATCAACATTTTTAACTATGTATTTGGATGACACATGGGCTCACCGCAGGCAAAAATCCAACATTACTTTTTTTTTATTATTCTGAAAAAACGAGTTCAGATCTTGGGGTGTATTGTGCACAAAAAAAAAAGAGCTCCGTGATGAGAAAGCTTAGTTTTAAAATTCACAAAAAGCAAAAAGTAGAGTTGTTAGCCAATCGAAAAAAAGGTGTGCCAGCAGTTGCAGTTAAACACACAATTATTTAACTTTTATTTGAATAAGATTACATTAAACAAAATATTATTAACAAAGATTAAAGTGATTTCAGGCGAAACTTTCCACAATTTCATTCCAAAGGATAGACTGTTGGGAAAATGAAAGTTTTTGGAATTTTAAATCGAAAACAAAGAAAAAGCGAACAGCACCAAGAACGTCAGCACCTGCATAATTTTTCTATGGATTTTGGGTTGCCTTCTGGCGCCGATGCAGTAGCACTCTGTTACATGGGCGGATACAGGGAATTGTCTTTCTCTCTCTCCTCCTATTTAAAAACGTGCGTTAGAAAAGAACAGAAGAGGGGGCCAAAGTCACGTGATGGCCCCCTCTGCTATCCTTTTCTAACACATAAGTTCAAATGGAAGGAAAGAGAGAAAGACAATTCCCTGTATCCGCCCATGCATGGCAACGAGCTATAGCCATAGAGGGGGCCATACATATTAAAAGTCCTATCTGTTGGATTAAGAAATTAAATTAGTCGCATCAACTCCATCGAAGTTTAAAGAAAATATTATGATTTATTTGATTAAACAAAGATTCATTCAAGATTCATAAACAAAGATTCTAGTAGAAGACTAGACTTCATACAAACTAGACTGTCAAAGGAAGACTGTGCGAGAAGCGCAATAGGAAAGATAAACAGAGAGAGAATGTAGGAAAGAGACTCAGCTTTGTGCTGATGCATGGTTTTCTTTGAGTGTCTGCACACATAGTTGCATGACGTCAGTTACTCAGTCGAAAAAGGAATAAAATAATTGTTTTTTTTTTCTACACTATCTCAAAGTGTGACAGCATGGGTGATCAGAATCTGGCTGTTTGCCTCACTTTTTTTAACCTTAAATCGAAAATTGTAATTAATCCGGAGGAAATTAATTATAAACGAAAGTGCAAGTGTTTCGGAGTGGCTGTCTGGACACAGAATTTTAATACAACTATCCAGGTGAGAAAACGTTGAATTTTTTTGTTACGTGACCGATTCTTTAAATTGCAGATTCTTCCAGAAGAAACAGTCATATCGATTTCTGTGTCCAGACAGCCACTCTAAAACGCTTGTACTTTTGTGTATAATCAATTTCAAATGTATTTGTCACAATTTTTTTTTTAAAAAATTTAAGAAAAAAGTTAGAAAAAGTGAGGCAAACAAACCGAACCTGGGTGAAAATGTCCATAAGAGATTTCCATCATGGCTAGTTCCGTGAAGTTTCAATATCACGTCCCACAAATCCTCTCTATCGCTATAGCTCATTGCTGCATAGTCAACCAAATACTCTATCTATTGGTTAGAATGAGAACTATTAATTTTTGTAATTGCCGATAGAGTTTACCCGGGGGTCCAATTTTTAACGGAAGTGCAAAGAGAAATTATCTTGAGTCGTCTACTTTTTCTTAGTCCAGCAGTCCTGCTGCTGCAACTTTTTCTAAGGAGTGAAAAAGTTAGTGGGTGAAATTTTAAAATTTCATTACGAAAATCTAGGCAATAAAAATCATAAAAGCTTTTGATCAAAAACTCAAACCAAAAGCAAAAAATAGAACTTGAAAGGCTTTGGAATTAAAAACCAACTCTTACCGTTTAACTTCATCAGCTGACTGAGCAATAAAAAAACCCTGTGTGTTGGCAGTGATTTTGGCGCCTCTAGGATTGATGGAAATTTTGCTGTCCCTTCCGTCTTCACTCTTGATCTCGATGGCAAGGAGTAATAACTTGAGTTTTGTGAAACAAAGTCTAAAAAATTGGGGGAAAAAACAAGGAAATGAATTTAATCTCTGATTGAGTCGTGCTCCAGTAAATAAATAGAAATTTACAGCTGATCTTCAAGTTCAACCAAAGAATGCAAACCGTCTCACTGTCTTGATGCGCAATTGGATGCATTCATGGCATTGTTCTGATATTGATTATGAGTCAAAAACCGTTCCCAGGAATTAATTCTCTTAGTTACCTACAAGTAGTAAATTGAATTATTATCTCTTTTCAGTAATCAGAGGGTTGTATTCCTTATTTTATTCTAGAGCTCTTCACAATTTACAACCGTTCTCCAAATATTCACGTAGACAAATAGAGACGGAGCTCTACGCTAAATTACATAGGGCAGATTTGAGGCACGCTGAATTCTTGCGGATTCAACTAAAAAACAGTCAATACCCCTCGGATTTTTACTTAGGAAAGCCTCCTGCAATGCTTAGATTCATTGAGATAAGTTTTACAGGTAACCTACCTCCAAGAGACATCTGACTTTTTTTTTTATGTAACTGTATACCTTGATAAAAAAAATTAAAAGCATGAAAACCATTATTCCAAAGCTCATTAAAGTCCTACATTAGGATACAACATGGATATGAAGTTTTATCTACGGTTTTACTTTGTTACAGTGGTTTCCTCCGAGACGTTTAAAAAATAGTTGAAAAATACTTCAGTCTACATGTTCATGAGAGAATTACAGGAAGATCTAAGATCTATTAAACTCACAAAGAAGAAATAGCCATAAGGGACTGATTTTGGCCCCAAGCGATATACTGGTTGCTAACTAGATAAGTTAACTTGCCTCTATAGCTCTATTCATTTCAAGATGACATAGAGGTTTGGAAATTTATTAAAATACATAAAATGATCCACAAGATAATGATAATAACAGGGCTGCGCAAACTTCAGCAATAGTTTGGGTTTGGTTTGTACCTGACAAAAAAGCTCTAACTTTTTCAAACCTCTAATTTTTATTTTTTTTGTTTTTGTTTTGTTTTGTTTTTTTTGAGCTTCCGTTCTAAGTACGGATTTTAGTCAAAAACAAAGCATTTAATTTAACTATATTACTGTAAGAGGGCAAAAATGTTTCGATAGGAACCTTGTTCTGTCTACCAACATTTCAAGCCAATACCTCGAAAATTTACATTTCCCCCTCCAAATTTTCCGATTTTTTTTTAGAAAAGTCAATGAATAAGGAGAGAATTAAATGAACTCCTCAAAGTTCAATAAAATTTGGCGAACTCAATTATCCAGGCTGACCTAATAGCTGCAAAATTTGAACTTTGTACCTTTAAAACTTTCTAAAAGCGGCAACTTTACCCCTAAAAGGACCTTACCAAAAGTTTTGATGGTTCGATAGTTTTGAAGTTTTCTATAAGCGATAATTTTACCGAACTATGGATAAAAGTTTCTCCCTTTTTTTAAAGCCGAAGTTTTGGGTGCGGTTTGAGTTCAGGATCCTTTTCTTAAAGTTTGGTTCGAGTTTGGTTTGAACTCAAAAATTGAGGTTCATAGTTTACACAGCCCTAGATATTAATGATTGATCAGGAGAAAAGAAATATTCAGTACAGGAAAATCAAAATAGGCAGAAATTGAGAAGATGTTTCGAATATTGAGAGCAAAATAGGAAATATTTTAGCGTTAAAAGCACAGAAAGCAAGCACAGTAAGGAGCCACACAAAAAAGAAGCAAGGAAGATGACAGTCATGCCTGACATTAAATAATGATAAAGAGTAATAAATAGTAGTGAGTATACATGAAAATGTTGAAAATATGTTGGTGGAATTAAAATGAATGAAGGGTAGGGAAATTCTGATACCACATATATACATAGAGCCAAGTTTAATCAAATTTTTCAAGAAACCGAAATTTCAATTGAAAAGTATCAGTACAAATGAAAAGATGACTAAAAAATAATTTAGTGACATCAAAGAAAGCAATGAAACACACGTGGTAGAAAATTATTAAAAGGAAAAATTTATGGAAAATATGGAAAATCTAGGAGGAAAAGAAACTAAATTAAAAGGAGGAAAACGCTGTTTAGAGGTGGCGTGCAGAAAAAGAATCCTTGCAAGCGTTCTCTGCAGAGTAACAAGAGAATATTCTGCATGGAATGTTTGGAAAATATTCTGAATGAAGTATACTGGCAGAAATGCTCTCAGAATATTCTTAGAATACTCTTCATAGAGTTCTGTCTACGGAGATACAAATTCTGGTTTGGATCCATTTTATGCAGATGGCGTCCTCCTGATTTCAAATTCAAAACGGACATAAAAACGCGAAGAACACAAACCCCTCCTTTTTTCACAAAATATCTGTTGAGATTGTGACTTTCAAATGGCAAATAGCACAAATTTGGTTTGGGAGAAAGTCAGGCACTTAAAAATTGTTTGCATTTTTTTATGCATCCTCTATCCAGCATGCAAAGAAACATAATGATTTGTCAGCACATTTTTGACTTCGTACACAAAAAATGTGGTGAGTTAAATCTCCCTCAAAAAAAAAGTTTAAATAGTTATGATATAATGCCTTGAAATTATTTTTTAGACTTGCTTTCCGGATATTGCTTTTTATGAAAGCAACATGACACTCACTTATAAATCACCTTTTTTGCTTTGATTGCGTCGAATTTTGGGCATGTAAAGTTAAGGTTGGGTCATGCAAAAATCGCAGACATTTTTTGGTTTGGATGTAAACTAAAACCGGAAGAAAGTTTAAAAAGTTATGTGACCCGTTGAAAATATTTTAAATATTTGCTTTCTTCTTTTATTTTTCAGGAAAGCAACATGATACTTGCTTTTAAAATGCCCTAGTTGCTTCAATCGCATCAAATTTTAGGACATGTAAAGACAGGAAGTGGACATAGAAAAATTGTTACCTTATTTGTGGTTAGAATTCAAATTAAAATTCATACAAAGGATTGAAAAGCTTGAATTATGACACATCGGATAGCGCAATAGATTTGCTCTGGCATTGTTGTTTTTTTTTTTTTTTTTTTTTTTTAAATAAACCATGATAAAAAATAATTTGCTTTCTGCCGTTACCTTTCTGGTTCGATTGTAATTTAAACAGTTCCCTAAATTTCAATTTTTGGTGCGACCAAAATTGCCCTATAAACCAGTTAACAATTCGTGGTTCAATTTCGATTCGCATCACTACCTCTGACTCACTTGAAACCAAGCATCTGAAATGAATATGATGATTTAAAAGCTCTAATATTTAGATAGGTTTTCTAATGCTGACAAATTTGATAGTGATGAGTGGATAAAGGATATAAAAGTTAAAATCTATAGGAATTCACTAATCTACGTGGATTAATTGGACATATAATTGAGTGACACATTTTTCAATGACACTTTAGATACATCTACTTTGTGATACCCAATATTTTTGCGGGTAGATAATGTGCATTGAATTGAACGAAATACAGGTGCTTTGTAGAAAACACGCCCAAAATATTTAGAAAAGAGATACTGAATGAATAGCTCTTTGCTCTTAACAGATTTTGAGATTTTAAGAAAAATGGTAGTGATTGGTAAATTATTTCGAAAACTATTTCTAGGCTATTATGAACAGTGTTACCATTCTTCGGATAACTATCCGAAGTTGGGAAATTTTGAAAACTATTGGATAATTTTTTAATGCTGGATTAGTTCAGATAAGCAATTGAAAAAATTCGGGTTTTGTAGAATTTTTTATGATTATTTAATGTATTCAAATCAACAAAGTTTTTTTTTTTTTTTTTTTTTTTTTTTTTTCATACTGCTACACCTTCAACAAAATATTTTGGATACTATTGGTTAATTTTTGTTTAAAAAAAATGGGATATTTTCGAATTTTTAGTAATCTAAAATCTGATTTCCAACAATTCCCCTGCCAAAAAAAGTGATAACATTGGCCATGAATGAATAACTTTCCTTGTCACAAAATCAACATTTGTTTTGGGCATTGGCCCTACTTCCTTCTTGAACTGAAGAATTTAGCAGTTTTCCACTTATTTTGAGGTACTAACAATGACCTGCACCATACCTATTTGCTGGCAAAAATGTATCAATCAAAAGTAAATAAATAAAAAGATAAATTTGATGAATTGTGCACGTAATTTGAGTTTCAGATACTTTTCGCACAGTTTGAAAAAAATCAGTTGACTTTTGAGTTTTTGCTGTCTAAAATCAGAGTTCACTGTTAAACAAAAATGGTAACACTGATTATGAAGTGAATCATAACAAATAATGGAAAAAATGCGTTCACATGAAGACAATTTGATGTGTTAGTGATTAATAGTATCAAAAAGATCAAAAATCAAAAATAACAAAAATTTAAATCACTGACAAAAATTTTTCAGATGAAAAGTTAATAAGTCATGCACGAACGAGCTAATTTGATAGCCACCATACTAATCGAATCTAACTATCATCTCAAGGTTACTCAGGTATTAGTACAGATTAAGGGGCTTATTAATGGGGACTTACTCGCTGGCTTGTGGGAAAGTCATCCCGGTGAAAGAGGGGGATAGAGTTTCAGTATACATCTCGCAACCCGTTCCTTGAAGATAATCGTTCTGCCAAGCTTGCGTATCCGGTGACTGAAATACGCAATATATTATCCTCAACACCATTGCTTCAAAGAATATACAGTGCAATGGGTAAAAAAAAGGGAAGAGATCAAATATTCAATTCAGAGATAAAGTATCGTTCAAGTGGTGGACTCGGAGAAAAAACAAAAAAATAAGAATAAGAAGAATATGATAAAACATTTCATCGGTGGATCGGATAGTTTAAAAAAAGAGGAAAGAGAAGGAGTTCATAAATTCAACAAGAATTGATTATGAATTATGATAAAAGTTGCAATACCTGGTAGTCAAAGAAAAAAGGTCAAAGGGAATTTCTGATAAAACGGATCCCAAAAGGCCTTCGTACACGCTCAAACGGGTTTAATCAAACTACAGGATTGCCAACTTGACATTTCCTAACTTCAAACTTGAAATTGACAATAACACCTCAAAAACAGAGACAGTAAATACTATAGATCACGCACTGGCCAAACACGCAGTGGCTGCCTTTTTTTTGGAACTCAACAGAATAACATAGGGAGCACCATCCAACATGGACCATACGTTGACTGATGCAACTTCGGTGCTTCGATCTAGTCAACAAATGGCCCATGTTGTTGATGTTTTGTTGAGACCTCAAAAAAAAAGTTGCCACCGCGTTCAAACATGGACTAGATAGACTGTGCGTGGTCTGTAATATACAATGTCTCTGCTCAAAAACAGGCTCTATTGGTTTTATTGACTGAAATTGGTGAACAGATGATAAACCATCCATCGTCAAATAACTCTGCAGTTGTTTGACAAGCTGAACATCAACTGAACATGCAACGGCTGCCTCACCTGCCATTTTTGGTGGATTTCGGCTCTTCGATTGCTTGTTTGATCGTGTACGAAGCGCTTCAGTCCAACCAGATTGGATCATTCTGATCGGGAAGAACTGAGAGTTAAATAATATAATGTGAATTTGTTATGATGTTCTTATGGGATTTTATGTGCGAATAAAAGCAAGAACATACGTTGAGAAAATGAATGTACAAAATATAAATGTATAAAAGAGAAAAAAAAAAAAGAAAAAAAAAAAAAAGTAACACATTTATATCCATATTTTATAGGTCAGCCTCAATTTTCTTTAAGCATTCAATCCTTGCGTAGCTTACACAAGCCGTAGCTTACACAAGCATTCTAAGATAAAAACCCTTCATCCTCTTCAATGCACCTTGGGAATTGTGGAAGAACAATTTGAAAGACAAGATAATTTCACAGAAAGAGTGAAATAATTTGATGAGACACAGCAGCAGAAAGAGACAGTAAACGGAAGAAGTAAATTTTATGACAGATTTGATGAAGAGACAGAAGATACGATACAACACAACATTGCTTAGCAGTGCTCCGTGCATTTCGTTTGGGTTTTAAAAGTTTTCTTTATTTTTCGTAATTAATTGCCCATTAACAGCTTTGATTGAAAATCATCGGAGAAGGGTAGGGAAACACTCAATATTTTTAAGAGCATCCCGCATCTTGTGATACTTTGGTAAAAAGAACACTAAATTCTACACAAGTCAGCCAAAACTGCGGTTCTTAGATGATGTGTCCAAAGCCTTCATGTCCAAAACTTTTTCGTCCAAAATTTTATCTGTCCGGTAATATTTTCGGCCATTGTCATTTCGTCCAATGAACTACAAAGTCCGCGAATAAAAAGTCCATGCCCAAAAAATTGTCCAAAGGTTCATACTCAATGAAAAGAAGTATTCCAGTACAATTTTTGTATTCTTGTTTTCTATAGAAAGCTTAAAATAAATCTTCCTGTGAAATCCATCAGATGATTTGAAAAAAGTAACTACTAGTTGATTAACCTATGTACTTGTTGACAAGAGGTTGCCACGGTTATGAGTCAATTAAAGAAAAAATACGAAACATTTGCAAACTGATCGCTTGCAAATTTCATTTGCCCCTTGGACTTTCCAAATTTTTGGACTTTATCACATGGACCTATAATCTCTGGCCACTTTAATATTAACCTTTTCATCTTTTGGACCTAATTTTTGGACATTAATTTTTGGACTCAAAAGTTTTGGAAATAAAAATTTGGACACATCATCTGTGTATCAAAACTGCAGATCTTAAACATTTTTCTTGATCGAGACATTACAAAATCAAGTTTGATTTGGACCCGTCTTTAATTACTGCTTCTTCCCTTTAAATAGTCCGAATTAAAAAATTAAAAAAATATGAATTCAAACTGCTCTACAAAAGAAACAATTTTTGGGAAAATGCGATAGTCCCCAAAAATTAGATATGTAGTTTATTTTTGGGCTACCAAAAACTTTTCAATTTTCTTAAAATCTCACACCACTGATTTTTAAAGACAACCGTAAATTTACGAAGAGGAGTACTACAAATTATCACTTGCATCACACTTACAGCTTCTAAGCATTTTAAAGCTTCAATATTTTCAGATCAACCCAAAAACTGGAATCCCTCGCAGATGGTCAAGTTCTGAATCAGTATTTCTGAGTTGTTTTTTTTAGGTTCAAATGGAAATATTTTAAGTTTGAGAGGACCTAAAAGCTATTAATGTGACATTAATGATAATCTTTTGGTAAATGTTTTGTTGGTAATCGTGCAATTATCCATAAAATCAGAGAAACAATTTTTTAAAAATTGGAAAAAATTTGAGGGTCCGAAGCTTAAGTTGTGACTATTACTCGAGGACTATCATATCTTTTTAGCTTGTACCATGGATCAGTTTTGACCCATTATTTTTTTTTTTTACTTGTGGTGGTTCAGAGGAAGATACAAATATTTAAATTGACTGAGTTAAATTTTGACTTTGATATCTTGAACACATAAATGGTATTGACCTGAGGTTTACGCTAAAATGTGTAGAATTCAGTGTTCTTTTTAAAGAAGCATCATAGGATAGAGAATGCTAGTTGTAAATTTTGCGTTAACCTTCTACCTCTTAGGGTTGGGACAGACAGGTAGGGTGTTGGTCTTAGTACCTCCTCTCCAGGGAAAAAGTTTTGCATAAAAACTATGAAGAATAGCACAAGCCGCACCTTTCTATTTTGAATACTTTTGGAGATATTAAGCTATTCTAAGACTTTTTCTTTACCCTCAAATGAATTGACAAAAGAAAATAAAAAAAAGTACTTTGAAAACCCAAAAGTGTTGAATCTTCTTGAGAAAAATTTCATGATGTAACTCAATGAAGTAGTTTTTGTACGCGAAAGACGACGTACAGAAAAACTTTCATTTGATCCGAAGAAACGAGCACAAGAAAAAAATGAAAAAGAAATATGCAAAAACGCAGAGCAAAAGTTACAAATCAGTGCAAGAAGTTAACACCTAAAAATAACTCCATATTTTACAACATATGGACAGGTTTAGGTGTTACCAACTTACTCAGCTGCTTTCGCAAAAGGTATTCCGATGAAAGAAGTGCTAAGAGTTTCGGTGTACATTTCCATTCCTGTCCCACGGAGATAATCATTCTGCCATGATTGCATTTCAAGAGACTGATCGCAACGTACGTTCTAAAAAATACAGTGTTTTTAGAATACTCTGACAAGGACCTTTATAATCTTTTCCTCACATCAATGCATGTTGCTGATTTTTTGCAAAGATCTCATAAGCTTTGATCAGAACAGCAAAAAAATGCGGTGGTTCAATTTATTCTGATATAACACAAAGTACAAATTAAGTTCTCTATTATAATCTGAAAAAATGTCCCCAGTTAGACTCCAAAGTAATAAAAAGAAGTTGGATTCTACAGGAAAGAAACATAATAAAATGATCCTCCATGGCTCTCATTTGTAACCAAATCTAAAGGAAAACCAAAGATCTGATTGGACCTAGATGAGTTTCAGGGAAGACTCTTACAAAGTGAAACAGTATGTTGAAAATTTTTTGATTAATTAAAACAAAAACTTACCGCAAAAGAGTATGATAAAATTTCAAAGTTGGAAAAAAGAAACAACTAGGATCATTATCAATGGCTGAACCAAACTTTGCCCCAGAACAAGGTAACTTTTGGCGTTTTCAGAGATATTTCACCAAATTTTGACCTTCAGACACCCCTTGATAATTTTTAGACTCCAGACCCCCCTCAAAAAAGTTCTGGCTACGCCGTTGATCATTTTTATGGACACTTAAGGCCATATTACAAAATTTTAATTAGGTTAAGGCATTGAAAATTAAAAAAGTAATTACAAGATACCTGTGCGGAATCCTGGTGATTCAAAATTTCAGAATAATGTAAGTTTGATGAAGTAAAGTAAAAAATGGAGGTGACACCTCTGCAATTTACATCGCGCTATAAAGTCACAATAATTGAAAAATACTCTTCATAACTCTTTTCCTACGCCATTCAGCGTAGTAGAACATTATTTGCGTCCATACATTTTTAGCATCATTAGGAAATCTTATTGCGACAGTAGCTAAACTTTACTTACAGTCTTGAACGATCGCATGGCAAAGAGATTAGCCATCATGGTGGAAAATCCGGGAGCAAGGCAACTTTGAGCAATGAATCCTAGTTTCAGTTCAGCTAAGCAAATGACATCGTCTCCTTGTTTCCAGTCCCAAGATGGAATGTTCAATAGATAGGCCTGAAAACAAATTTAAGAGCCCACGGTTGAAATCATTACAAAATTTATAGATAATAGGTATTCTAACGCTCCAAAACTTTGACTTTCAGAATTTGCCAGAAATTATCTAAAATAATTAGATAGTGAAAATAAGACAAAGCCAAGCAAGAAATAGCAAGTGACAATAATAGATTTTTACCCTTGAGAGAAAGTTAGAAAAATAAAACTGTAGTCGGCACAACCAGTATTATACACCAGCAATGCCCAATTTCACTGGTTGCTTTATCAAATTGTTACGATGGGTGCTGTACACAACTACTGGTAACAATATGACTTCAATTAGCACAGGAATGCATTTGATTGTCATGATCAATAAATTGGTGAAAGTTTCATTTTAAAACTAGCAAAGAGGAAATCAAAGAGTCGGGGTACAGTCGGGGACAAAAAGAATGTCAGACATCTCCTTAAAGTAGGCCACCCGCAATACGTATCTCTATGAATTTAAGCATTGCAGGTGGCCTACTTCAAGGAATTGACTGACATTCTTTTTGGCCCTGACTGTACATATATTAGTGGGGCGGATAGCGGAAGAATCGTGCATTTCTGGAAAAAAAAGTGAAACTTTCAGGGATTGTAGTTGACCCTTAGGAGAATCGAAAATCGAAGAGAGCCCAAAAATGTGGGCCCCTGGGGGCCCAGGAGGGGGCCCCAAAATCTTATTTTGCTCATAACTTTTGAATGAGTGATTTTTTTGAAAAAAATGATACAGTAAAAAGATGAGAAATTTTATTTTGAACAAAAAGTGTCTCTTGGTATTTTTCATTTGGACGACAAATAACCAAGATATAGCCGAAAAACCGATTGGACGTTGGGGGCGCCGCCCGGATCGGGCCACTGCGCTGCGCTGCGCGCGCCGCATTCAGCATACGCTCGCGCGCAAATGTCTCTTGATACACGCTACACGCTTGGCACTCACACTCCGACACTTTGCACAAGTTTATATCGCCGTGTGTGACTCTTGGAGAGTTGAAGGGGGGGGGGGGGGGGTTGCCCAACACCCCCCCCCCCCCGAATTACACCCGTTTGCAGAAGTCGGCTAAATTCCGTTAATTTTATATTCAGTTTATCGCTAAAACAAACGAAAGTAACCAAAGTAAGTTGATGACGTCGTTTTCGGGGGGGAGGAGGGTGCCCCCATCCCCCCCCCCCGCCGCCATGAATCGCACCCATTTAAAGAAGTAGGTATATTTCTGTTAATTTTCATTCAGTTTATTGCTAAAAATGAACGAAAGTAACCTGATGTAAGTTCTGATTAACGTTGATATCTTTGAAAACAAACGCAAGTATGAATGAAGAGGGGGAGGGGGGGAGTTCCACATCCCTCCAAAAGATGGCTCCCACCGTGTTCAATCATGCACCATGCAACTAGCATCAAGATAGAATGGTTTTGATATTAATGTCAAGTTCTTCTATCCGAATCGAATCCGGATTCAGTCTGTATTGAAATAGAGCGAATCAAAACTAAGCCTGTATGCGTTAAAATATATTTTTATTGCTGAAAGTCACGCCAAATCATCTCTGCTATACTACATGATATAATGAGTAGGTTTCCACCCGAAAGTCGCGAAAAGAATTCCGAAGAGCAAGACCAAAAAAAAAAAAAAAAAAAAAAAATTGAATTGAATTGAATTGAAAAGAAAAACAAGAATCTTTTAGAAAATAAAAAATCTTTTAAAACGAATTGAATTAGAAATGTTTCTGCGCACTCAGTCAAACATACTCAATTTTCTAATCCACATTTTATCTGCATTATAATGCTGGTATGAACACAGTATATATTTTCTACATAAATAAAGTGAACGTTGCAGGGTCTCAATCATTCGTGGTAAAGAGACGACTTCTAGAAATTATATACAGCTCACGCCTCGTCGCTATACGCAGTTTACTCTGACTGTAACACGACATAGAAGCTAATGAGCCACGCATCTCTGGCAAACGATCGCAGTGCTCTGCGGTTTTCGGCGATATTCGTCTTTAAAACCAGATTAGTTTACATTATACGCGAATGAAACATTCAATCAGATCGAGTACTTTTATATCGTTTTCATCACGAAATTGTTAAAAAATGAGACTCTAGAGATTGTCTCAAATCGAAAGTGGAGTTTAGTAACGACCCCCCCCCTCATGAGCTTCTCCTTCACTCGGCTCCTTTGTGAGATATTCCGACAATGTTGATTTAAATCAATTAGATCGTATGTCCGGCTTATTTCACTCGTTTTTAGAGGTAAAAACGAAAATTCTGGATTTTCTAGTAGGGAAAGGAGGGGGAGTGGAGTGATACCCCCTCACTTCGTATCAATACTTCCTCGATGAATCTCCTACATTCATACTTGCGTTTGTTTTCAAAGATATCAACGTTAATCAGAACTTACATCAGGTTACTTTCGTTCATTTTTAGCAATAAACTGAATGAAAATTAACAGAAATATACTTACTTCTTTAAATGGGTGCGATTCATGGTGGCGGGGGGGTGTTGGTTGGGATGGGGGCACCCTCCTCCCCCCCGAAAACGACGTCATCAACTTACTTTGGTTACTTTCGTTTGCTTTAGCGATAAACTGAATATAAAATTAACGGAATTTAGCCGACTTCTTCAAACGGGTGTAATTCGGGGGGGGCAACCCCCCCCTTCAACTCTCCAAGAGTCACACACGACGACATAAACTTGTGCAAAGTGTCGGAGTGTGAGTGCCAAGCGTGTCTCAAGAGACATTTGCGCGCGAGCGTATGCTGAATGCGGCGCGCGCAGCGCAGTGGCCCGATCCGGGCGGGGCCCCCAACGTCCAATCGGTTTTTCGGCTATATCTTGGTTATTTGTCGTCCAAATGAAAAATACCAAGAGACACTTTTTGTTCAAAATAAAATTTCTCATCTTATAATGTATCATTTTTTTCAAAAAAATCACTCGTTCAAAAGTTATGAGCAAAATAAGATTTTGGGGCCCCCTCCTGGGCCCCCAGGGGCCCACATTTTTGGGCTCTCTTCGATTTTCGATTCTCCTAAGGGTCAACTACAATCCCTGAAAGTTTCACTTTTTTTTCCAGAAATGCACGATTCTTCCAATATTGTGGAGTTATCCGCCGCACTATATATTGCTTCCTACATTTGAGGATTTGCGTACAAGAAGGGCACTATTCCAACGTATTTTAAATGAGTGAAGTGTCCTTCTTGCACCCAGAGGGTTGATTCTGCTCATTTCACGAGACGAGACAAGATGACTGCGAGTCGTCTCGCCCTATCTTTTTGCAAGAGACAGAGTCGTTTATCTCGTCTATCTTGAGTTGTCTCGTACGAGATAGACAGGGAGAATCAGCCTACTAGTCCTCAATTGAATCGGCTCATGCAAAAACGTCCGTACCTGGTCCATTTTTTTCATGTTTGATATTGTGTGCATGCATCACTCTTAGGAAAAAGCTGCATCTATGGAAATACAGATCAGACCTGTTCCATCGCTTTTTGCTCCAATTTCCTTTGTCTTATCTGCTTGCCTTGTTTTTTTTCCCCTTTGATTTGTTACTTTTTCACTAGTTTTTATTAATTTGTCTTCTCCATAAAAAATATTTTGGAGATCAGAACTTTTCACAAAAGTCGATCAATTGTTCTTGATAATGAGAAAAATACCATTTTCCTCTGTAAGGTAAACACCCCAGTGCCCGGCAACCCCAGAATCGACGCTAGTATCCGGCAGCTATTGATATATCAGTGGAAAATAGAGAATGTTGGCAACAAGGCCGGCTCGCGATTTAAGTCTGGAAATTAGACATAGCAGCATTAGTCAGAAAAAGATTTGTTCTTTTTGTATTTCTTTTTAGTTAAAGTTTTGTGTTTAATTTCCTAACCTCCCTACACTGCTCCATCGCAAGCAACTTGGCTTGGAGCCACGAGTGAAA
Source organism: Trialeurodes vaporariorum (assembly GCA_011764245.1). NCBI lineage: Eukaryota > Metazoa > Arthropoda > Insecta > Hemiptera > Aleyrodidae > Trialeurodes > Trialeurodes vaporariorum. The sequence goes on along the minus strand of VMOF01000111.1, from coordinate 20,296,454 downwards.
ATAAGGATTTGTGACTTTATTTTTGTCAAATGTTGTTTTTGTTTGTTTCTATGGGTTCTGCTAGGTGTAAGGAAACTATACCTCTCAAGTTTTTACATAATTATGAATTTTTCAGGTCAGAATCACCGAATCGGCAATTTTTGTGCCGGGTGCTAGGAATATTGACTATTCAGTTTTACCATTGTAGCCAACTTAAATTGTTTTTTTTTTCTTCACTTATGGCTATCAATAGAGAGCTAATAAAATTTCCTTTCCCACTATCTTGACAAAAATACCTTGGGGGGCATCAGTGATTTCATACGATTTTTCATGTGCAAAAAATTCCTTATCGGTGCCGGGTACTGGGGTCAGGAAAAAAGAAAACAAATATTTTTCACTGAGATAAAATCATTATGTCTATCCTAAAGTCCCTGTAGACGAAAGAGTCTTGCCAAGTGAAGAATGAAAGAGAAGAAGGAGTCCATGGAGGCGTCCACTTTGATAGGTTGGGTTCACTGAGGAGGCCTCCTTATACACGACGCTTATGGCAAGGAGTTAATTTCATTATTAACCTGGAAACATCAAATTTTGCTACAAAAAATTTGAGTTAGGGCTTACAAAAGTTTGATAGACTTTTATGAACCAGTTTGATGGATTTTCATAAACCAAATTAAAGTCTTAAAAGCCCGTCAATTTTAATTACGAAATACTTACTCCTCAAAGGAGTAAGGTGTTGGGACGGTCATCTTATGGAGAAAAAGCACAGCAGAGAACGCTTCCTTGAACTCCTAAAATCTAGCAGCCAGTCAGAAGTTATACCTTGTATGGCGAGCTTCTTTAATATACAGGGACTATAGTTTATCTCAGAGCTCCTAAAGCCACTTACCTTATTATGATACTGCATAAGTTGAATTATTACTCTAATGTCATCGGAATAGTTTTTTATAGATATCACTCTCATGATGTTTGCGGCGTCTTCTGCATCTGGATCTTGGCAGTATTTGTTAGCAAGGACGAGACAAGCATCCGCTTCGTGAACCTTCACAAGTTTAGATAATATAAAAAATGGTTAGCGAAAAATGAGATAAACTTCTTGTTTCACAGCACAACTGAACAGTACTAAACGACTAAAGGGTATCTTTAAGAGTCCTGGATGACATGGTGTATTATGCTACAACTTTAAGTAGTAACCACCTATCCTAAAGTGTTTTGGGCAGTTCTTCTTGAATTGAGGTCAACTTTCCATTTTCTTCCACAAAAGAGCCGTGTTTTGCTTTGACATCGTGATTGAGATTTTGATTATTTTTTCATGTAAATAAGTTTTGTCTTATTTTAATTCTGTTTGTACGCTCACAATGTGCTCACTTTGATTCTGTTTTTAGATCACTATGAGCTTTTTAGTCGTTTCAACGGCAATTTTTGAATTTCTCCGAAACAGACACGAAAGAAGAAGAAGAATTTCTCCAAAGGCAAGTTTCGGCGTTTGATGGCCATCACGGTTTACTATCTCTTGAGATGCCCAACCGCGATGGCCATCAAACACCAAAACTTGCCATCGGAGAAATTTGAAAATTGCTATTTAAACCACTAAAAAGCTCTAAGTAGTCCAAAAACCGAATCATACAGAGCACATTTTTAACGTGCAAACAGAATTAAAATACAACAAAACATAATTACTAAAAAATATCAAAATCTCCATCGCGATGGTAAAGCAAATATGGCTAATGAGTCCGAAAAGAATTATCGCAACTCAATAAATTCAAACCAAGGGCTCTTAGTTTACAGTTAATGTTGAATGGATTATTCTAAAAAATATGCTGCGGCAGAGATGAGATTCGCATTTTTTTTCTTTCAAAGTTATCAAGGTGCTGTTACTTTGATGTGAACCTATTCTTGAAAATTTGTAACATCAGTGTGAACAATTATTTACTTAGCTTAAGCAGCTTCACACTGACGAAACATTTTTTTTTTCTTTCAGCTTCCCCCAAATTCAAAAATTGAAGAAAACGAGCTGGTTAACTATACAGTTACATGTATAGTTTTTTTTCCTACTAGCTACATGCTTGTACAGAGAAAGGATTCGGAGCCGAAGCCACAGTCAAAATTGAAATTTGCACTTCTCTTGGAGAAAACAACAAATAATATTTTTACAACTGTTTACAACCCAATAAGTAATTCAAGATGTTTTAGCACAGACAGAAATTGAATCGTATAGTTTGAAAACACGCCATTGTCATTTTTAAGGAAACTACAAAAACTGTGCAGCGCTGGCGGAAAAGTCAATGCAGAAAAAATCTTTTCGGTGTTAAGGAAGAAGTACTAAAATACCTTGCTTATCACCAAAAAGATTTTTTCTGCAATGACTTTTCCGCCCGAGCTGCACAGTTTTTGTAGTTTCCTTAAAAATGACGATGGCGTGTTTTCGAACTATACGATTCAATTAGTTTCCATGATTACAGTTTGAATTATTGCAATCACAGCTCCAAAGCTGGAGCTGCTCCGACTCAGGGCTCCGATCGCAATAACTCAAACAGTAATCATGAAAAATATTAAATAATTTCTTTCCTCACTAAAAAATCTTGAATTACTAATTGAATAGTAAATTTCAGTTCTGAAAATATTATTCATTGTTTTCTCCAGGAGAATTATTCATTGTTTTCTCCAGGAGAAGTGCAAATTTCAATTTTGACTGTGGCTCCTGCTTTGAATCCCTCGTACAGAGTCTCATTCTCATTGTCAGCTATCAAGTTGTATTTTCTGTAATTTTATGTCAGTTTGGGCATAAATTCCCATTCACCTTTCAGACAACGAAAAAGTATATTTACTTAAAGTGTTGATTTTGATTAACGGACAGCTGCCTAATATTGAGAGAGTGCTCAGAAACTCTTACAGTCTCAACTCCAAGTCATAAAATTAAAAAATTCACGGGTTTTTTGTTTTGCCTCGGTACTATCTCCACCCTTAATAATTTGTCTTCGTTCAAACTCAAAAACCTGCTGGTTCACAACCTGTTAGACACAGTTGCTCGTTTGTTTTTTAACATTTCGGCCAATGCTCAAGACAAGTTTTTTACGTTGAGTTTTTGGCTCTGTACATGGGTATTTTCTTTGCTTTTCATCTTAAAAATGAAAGAGATTCACAGACTCTGAATATTGACAAATTTTAATGACTAGTTGTTGATCAATGTTGGAATGAGAGTCAAATAAATTTCACAGTGTTCAAAGAAAAAAGTGGAAAAGAGCAACATTTTAGTGAAGTTTGATAAAGCGTGTCTGATGATACTAGGCAATGGTACTGGTATGGCTGTTGAGTCAACCAAAATGAATCACAGTAAATGCAATGCAAACTGTCAAAAATCAGGAGTGAAAAGAAATAGATGGAATTTCAATGTATTAAAAGAGATAACCATTGCTAATTATACATTTATTAAATTCTTCTATACATCAAATGAGGAAGTCAACGCTGATCACAAATCTCGAATCGAAGTTGACTTCAAAAAAACTACAAATTTAAGAACATAATAAACAAAAATAAAAAAAAAGCATGCAGAGATTCATGCACAAAGACAAAATACGAGATTAAATAGATACAAGTACAGAAAAAGCAAGAAAAAAAACAAGGTGGCAACAAATCAAAAGCATGGAGAGATTCTGATAAACTGAAGCGAAACCAAAAAAAGCCAAATTCACCAGTGTAACGTAATAAATTTACACTTACTTGGTAAGCTGGGAACACACACTTACCACAAAACAAATGAACATGGCAGCTTACTGATAATGGAACACTTATTAAATGGGAGTGAACTGAATAACTAAATTCAAGACTGGTTCCATGTTACAAAGACAACTATGACAATATTTATAACAGAACAGAACAGAAAGAATAGGAAGGAGTTATGTTGGTGGCAAGACAGTTTGACCAAAAATTTCGACCAACTAACATTTAGTCCAAAGTATTTTGTCCACATTCAATTCTGTCCAATTTTCCTTGTCTAAACATTCATGGTCCACAGAACAAAAACTTTACGAATAAACAAAATGTTTTTCTCCTTAAAGGCTCTTGTCATAACGCAAGAATTGGCAACTCTTCTGTTTAGCAACTTCAACGAAAAACTAAACAAAGACGTAAAAATATAAAAAAGCAGATCGATTTTTTAAAGTATTTTTTTTTTATACCAATGGACATTGAGAAATTTAATGGAAAAACTGTTTTTTTTTCCATCTTCGGTAGAAATATTGGACAAATCGAACATTTCCTTGAAATTTTATGCGCATCGAAGTGTAAAAGCGGATCAACGTGTAAAAGCGGATCGACTTGTAATATACTTGAACTTTCTTTTGGGGAGGGGGGGGGGGGGGGGGGACAGAACTTCAGAGGAAAAAAGTTTTTCAAAATTTGGATGTACTCTACCTCTCGCCAAAGAAATAATTGGCCCATTTTACTAATTGGACATTATTTTTCTGAATGAATTCGACTTGTAGACAAACTAAAATTACAGACAGAATAAAATATTGGATCAACTGGGCCTTCAGACAAAAATGATTGGACAAACTGTCCGGCCATCCGTATGTTGCGTAGATCTTGATAACCAAGTGGTGATTTCACATTGAGGGAGGATTAAAAAAAAAAAAAAGAATGAAGAGAAATTCAAGAAAAGATAGCTCACGGACAATGAGAGAAGGAGAAATTTTGGAAGATACACTTTCGGATAAAATTGGAAAATGTTAACCCCAAAGCCTCCAAGCACAAACTTTCAAAAGCTCAAAACAATCACACAATTAATTCAGTTTTTAAGATACATTCTCCAAAGTTTCAGCAAAAAATAACCTCTTATCTAGTTACAGCAAGTTCCAAGTCTATTTTCAATCTGTGTAAGTAAGTACTAAGGGATTTTAAAATATTATTTTTCCCATTTAGTCAGTATACTTTCCCAACAATCATTCGTTTGCAGCATAATGAGCAGTGGCGGCTTGTGCGATTTGGCAACAACGCAATTTTTCCATTCAAACTTAGGATAATGATCTATTCTTGATTAGGCTGACAGCCTCCTCAAGAATCGATTGTTTTACACTCGTTTTAATGGGAAACAATCATTGTTGCCAAATTGCATGAGTGCCGATGATAATGGGTCTGCTGCGAACATTTGCTACAGCATTATTAAAGGTCTTTTCCTACATAAAATTGAGTGAAAATCAAATAGAAAGTAACAAAAAGTCTGAATATCCACTCACAAACTCTATAAACACATATAGTAAAATTCAAAGATGGCGGTCTAGTGAGAGGATCACTATGGGAGAGTCCCAGCTAATCATAAATTTCTATGCTGAGAAAAGTGATTCATCATAGAGAATGCTGCAATTAAATGAAACTCCTCCAAAGTGACCCGCTCATTTGACCGCCATTTTGGAATTTTGTTTAACGCATTAATTGAGTTTGTGAGTGGATTTTTTTTGATGATTCCAGGCGAAACTTTTCCTGATTTCAATCCAATGGATAGCGCTACTAGTCGCATCTGAGCATTGCCCTGTTTTTGGCATTGTATAAATTGAGAACAGAAAAAGAACGCAAAATCCAATAACGTCAGCACCTGCAAAATTTATTTATGGATTTACTGAGGAGCTCAAAACAAGCAAAATTGGTTTGAATATAAGCCGTAAATTATGATATTAATTTCGCCATAAGCTTAGTAAGTGAGAGTGAAGGCGAGTGATAATAAGTCCATCTGCCTCACTCGCACTCATTGAGGCTTATGGGAATTTTTTATTTCAAAATTTCCGGCTTTATTATTGAGTGTTTCAGCTTGAAGCTTTCGGGGTATCTGTCTGAAGCATGCTTGCAGATGCTGACGTTTCTCAAATTTGTGTTTCTAGCGTAAATGCATCAATTTCAGCCAAAAACTGTTGACTTTTTGAACAGCGCAACGTGGTGCTCTTGGTTTGAACTAATTTACCCTGGAATCGTCTTAATTTAATTGATTTCAAATTAATCCAGGAGCCACCCTTCAAGGATGCTATGGTACAGGTCAATAATCAGATAAGAAATAGTAAGTTAACAAGTAATGGTACAGGTTATTACAAAGAAAGAAGATTTATTAAAAAGCTCAGTATTTTGAGACTTTTTGATGCTTTCAATGTGATTTTTACACAATTTTACTTAGAAATCAACCCTTCATAACACTGTAGCAAAATTTTGCAACAGACTCATTTCAATTTCAAATTAAAAATTATTTTAGCTCAACCTCGCAGACAGCATTCTTCATCTCGAACCTCAACCATTACAGTCTAATTACCTATCGAACAAACCATGGTACTATGAAAAAGAAAGTTCCCTCATCAAAATGTTCACTCACTCAATGTTGAGTCGTCGATGACTTTAAAAACTTGCGGATATTTTAATTAAGTAACGGAGTTTCCACCGATTAAGGAAAGATTACAGATCAGAGTAGTTTTGTGCATTACAGTCATACACAGAACTGAACTGTGTAATCTTTTCTCAACCGGTGGAATCATCGGTGAATAGAAAAATAGCATTGATTACACGCAAAACGGCAGCTCTGGGATTCACCTCTAATCTCGAATTCTCGACTGCCAAAACTTTTGTATTTGAAAGTATGTGATGTATGACAAAGAAGAATACCTACAGTACCTAATTTAATTTTCTTGCATCTAAAAAAAAGACCATAAGATGTTAATAAAAAAACTGTATTTCAATGCCTTGCGTTTTCTTTTCAAGTTCAAATTGAAACAATGGATAATCTATGGTGATTAAACCCCTATGATAACCTATCAATTGAGGAATTAAATCTTGAAAATGACTGAATCAACTGAAATACTTCAACACTTCTCTTTGATTCCTTGCAGAATTTTCTTCTCACAAAGTTACAACTGTTTAAACTCTTTAATTTTTTTTAAAAAATCAAACAGGATACTCAAGATTTCACACGTGCCACTTTTTTTCACAGCAGTATAATTGATCAAGTAAAGAAAAGTATAATAAGAAATAGCTAAAGACGAAGAGAGAAAACAGAGAATTGAAATAAAAAAAAAGAAATTCAAAAAATCATAAAAATGTTGGAGGAGAAAGAAAAAGGAAAAGATAGTTGAGGACTATGATTGAAAAAATAATGACATCTTGAGCGGGAGATGGAGATTTGCCCAAAGTCTTGTTTCTCACCCATGAAAAAAAGACTACGCTATATCCATAATTTAAGTAATTTTTTTTCCAGTGATTACCCACTGTGGCTATCTTAAAAAAAATAAAAATGACCTAAGGTGATTCCAGGCAAAACTTTTCCAGTTTTCAATCCGATGAATAGCACCACTAGTCACTTGAGAGAAAATTGTGTTTTCAGCATTTTAAATTAAAAAAATTAAAGAAACAAAGCAAAATCCAAAAATGTCGCCTCCTGCATAATTTTTTAATGGATTTTTTGAGCCCAAAACCAGCATAACTGGTTGAGAATTAAAGCCGTAATACTTGAAATTCATTTTGCCATAAGCTTAATGTGTGCGAGTGATATTATGTCTATCTGCCTCACTCACACTCATAGAGGCTTATAGGAATTTTTCGATTTTCTAAATCCTGGCTTTATTTTTGACTGTTTCAGCTTGAAACTTTCAGGGTATCTTCCTGAAGTATGCTTTCAGCTGCCGATGTTCCTCACATTTGTATTTTTTGGGTATGTGCATCAATTTTAGCCAAAATTTTTTGACTTCTTGCGCAGCGCACTAATCGGCCCTGGAACCACCTGAACAAAGATTTGGAAAACACTTAATGTAGGAGGATTAAGAGACCTATCTTTGACTCATCCATAATCTTGTGATAGTATAGGAGGAGGGAGGGTGGAAATAAACAGAAAGTCAAGAGAACACACTAGCGATGTTACGCACACACGCACACACACACACACCCACACACTTTAGAAACAGGGTGTCCAAACCAGTTCTGTCAATTATCATGCTATTGGTACTCAAAAAAATTTAAAATTTCAGCAAATATAGTGATAGGAACACACCATCAATGATTTTTGTCCAAATTAGGATCGGTCGAAAATATTAACTCCAATAATAATTAACGTCCAGCGCATTTTAAACCAAATTGTCAAGTCAAATTTCATACCTATCTAAAAAAAAGTTTGGCCCCTCTCAATAAATGGTACAATATTTTGAATGGCTTTGAATCTAACATTCCATGCTAATTTTTTTCCGAGCATTTTCCTTGATGTGAAGGATTGCTTGTTAAGGAAAAATAACCAGTTGGACACCCTGTTAATGTGGAGAAAGGACAAATTACGGCTGAAGCAATCAGTAGGATTCAGGAGAAGGGCATTGATTAACGTACCTTAACCCTCTGTAAATCAATCGGATTCATAATGGATCCTTGGAAGAATTCTACAGTTGTAAAGTGTCTCTTGAAAAGCCCTTCAAGTTCCAAATCAGGCGGTTTCCTATAGACATTTAATATAAGAAGCACGACCATACAATATATATATTTATATATACAGGGTGTCCGAGAAATGAGTTCACACTTTTGCTGTGAGCGCCTGGTTGATTGTAAAAATCTGAAAAATTCAGGAATAATCTATTACCCCTAAGCGACTTCAGAGAAAATATCGGGGGGCTCCCACAGCCCTTAAGGGGGGGCGTAGGCCCCAAAATGTACCCCGTGTTGCCAATATATCGCATATTTCAAATGGCAGGGGGTATTTTTTATTTCATCATTCAAAAGGACTCAAAAAACTGAGTAATTCCGTTTTTTCAGATTTTCGGTAGCCCCTCTCAAAACAAAATGGCGGCCAAATAGCTACCCCATACTTTAGAGGCCCATAACTTCGGTTTGAATTAATATTTTTTCAAAAACTAAAAACTTTCTGAATCCTCAAATTGTCTTCTTTCCAACGATGTGCCACACTTTATCATTTGGTCGAAAAAAATGGGGCGCGGAGCCCCCCAAAAATTTTTGAGTTTGGGGGGCTGTAGCTAAAAAAAGTCAAATGTAAAGGGGGGTCGTGTTGTACATCAATCGAAAGGTCTTAAAAAAAGGAAGAATTTGGCGCAAACCCGAAGTCGCTGCAATACGTCTATTGAAAATGGCGGCCATTTAACCATTTGGGGGTGGGGGACTGTCCCCCCCAAATAAAATCCCTCTATCGAGTGACACACCAATCGAAAGGTCTTGGAAAGAGAAAGAGAATGGCGCAAACCGGACGTCAATACGATGCTTGAATCCAAAATGGCGGCCGGTCAAAGTTTTTTGGCTTATGACCCTGCAGGCCTATAGCCAAAAAACTTTGACCGGCCGCCATTTTGGATTCAAGCATCGTATTGACGTCCGGTTTGCGCCATTCTCTTTCTCTTTCCAAGACCTTTCGATTGGTGTGTCACTCGATAGAGGGATTTTATTTGGGGGGGACAGTCCCCCACCCCCAAATGGTTAAATGGCCGCCATTTTCAATAGACGCATTGCAGCGACTTCGAGTTTGCGCCAAATTCTTCCTTTTTTTAAGACCTTTCGATTGATGTACAACACGACCCCCCTTTACATTTGACTTTTTTTAGCTACAGCCCCCCAAACTCAAAAATTTTTGGGGGGGCTCCACGCCCCATTTTTTTCAACCAAATGATAAAGTGTGGCACATCGTTGGAAAGAAGACAATTTGAGGATTCAGAAAGTTTTTAGTTTTTGAAAAAATATTAATTCAAACCGAAGTTATGGGCCTCTAAAGTATGGGGTAGCTATTTGGCCGCCATTTTGTTTTGAGAGGGGCTACCGAAAATCTGCAAAAACGAAATTACTCAGTTTTTTGAGCCCTTTTGAATGATGAAATAAAAAATACCCCCTGCTATTTGAAATATGCGATATATTGGCAACACGGGGTACATTTTGGGGCCTACGCCCCCCCTTAAGGGCTGTAGGAGCCCCCCGATATTTTCTCTGAAGTCACTTAGGGGTAATAGATTATTCCTGAATTTTTCAGATTTTTACAATCAACCAGGCGCTCACAGCAAAAGTGTGAACTCATTTCTCGGACACCCTGTATAATCAACAAATTCAAAAATAAAACATACAATGACAGAAAAAATATTGAAAATAATATAGTAAAATTGCGCAGCCATAATACAACCTAAAAAAGAAATATTGGATGTGGAAAGGGATGTCATACCAAGAAATTTCTAACAAAAATGTGCTCCTTAAAAATACTGGCGTAAGAAAATTTTGGGACAGTTACAAAATGAGCAGGCAGAATGGGTTTTAATTAAAACTACGATAGCTAATCTAAAAATGCGAACCATACTTCTAGAGTGAGCGAAGAGATGAACATTCGTTACATTATCTGGTTGAATGACGTCCATTGAAAAATAAACAATTCGCGAATATTGATTTTTCCATTTTAGAACAATAATCAAAGTAATAGAGGAAAAAAAATTAGAGGCAATGACAATGTCTAGTGATGGAGCCTCAAAACTAAAGTTAAAAAAAAAAAAAAAAAAAAAAAAAAAACCATACCTAAAAATATACCTTAAATTGCGTGAACGATGTTTGACTCAATTACAAAATAATTTGTTGGTTTAAAAATCAAAGAAATTATTTTGTAAGGATTCTCGTTTGGATACAGAGGAATCGCATAAATCTCAAGTACCAAAAAAGTAAAGTCGACTCAATGATCCAAGAAAGAGAGAGACAGAGAGAAGGAGAGAGAGAGAGGAAGGGGGAGGAAAGGAGGGAGGAAAATTGAATGACTGATCGGTTGATTGATAGAGAAAGGGAAAAGAAGGAGACAAAGGAAATGAAGATGAAGAGGAAAAGGCAATTTTGGTTAGATAATATCCAAGAATTAAAAAAGTTGATAGGATATATCAAAACTGATGAAACGGGGGAAAAGCTAAATTGATATTGAAAAGATAAACAAAGTTCGGGTGATTTTTCTGATGGGCAATAAGTATGAAGGATGCAATGACAGTCATGACGATCCTCAGATAATGTAACGCAAACCATTGAAAAAAATTTACGCTTTAAATTGAGGGAAAACAAAAACAGAGCCAACGCTTACTAATTTACATTATACATGAAAGGACCGATATATATAAAAAACTTTTTTTCTTAGGATGTACTACTATCCTGGCACGATTCGGCAAAAAAAGGAGTAATAACGATTTGAGGGGGAAAAGCTTATACAGTAATTTGAGGACATCAGAGTTTCCTTTTTTGAATTGAAACGTTCTAGCTCGATGAGGAAAAAGATCGTGCGAGATGAATACGAATAAAAATGAGAAGGACGAGAAGGGATAGGGGCTACCAATTCCCTGACGTACATATCATACTCAACTTTAATCCTAACAAAATTGCTCAGAACTTGCGAAAGTTTTTGTGAATGAAAAATTGAAAGTCATGTAATCAAAGAAAGCAAACTAGGTTGCAACAAGATCAAACTACAAAATGAAACAAAAATAACCTGATGGAAACAAAAGAGGCGAGAAAATTGAAAAAACTGACGATTTACAAATTACATGTCTAACAGAGCGAGTGACAATCTGTGGGGTGACGGAGGGTGAAAGTAACTATGAGCGAAAGACTGACTGAGGAAGGATTTAAAGAGGAGAAAGTTACCTTAACTCTCTCAAGATCTACAGCATTCATCATTGTGCCCTGAAAAAACTCAACCGTCGTGTAGTGACGTTTCAAAAGGCCTTCGAGTTCCAAATCAGGTTCCTTTCTGAAATGTATATGCAATGGGAATATGACTGAGGATTCAAAGTCCAACCCACTAAAGTCATCAGTGCCCATAGGTGGATACAGGAATTCGCCTTACTCTCTTTTTGGTCATTTGAACACATGAGTTAAAAAAGGAGAGCAGAAGGGGGTCATCACATGACTTTGGACCCTATCTCCGTCCTATTCTAATACATGCACTTAAGTGGGAGGAGAGAGCGGGAGAGAGAAAGACAAATTCCTATACCTGCCCGTGTCAGTGCCTTCTATTTTACTAGCCTTTCCATCAACTCTTCAGGATCAGATTCATAACCCCGAATTCCTCCTTTATTCATTATTTTCACCCAAACTTTACCAAAAGGACGTTTTTTAACACTAAATAATCAAGCTCACTGATGAAATCAAAGAGAGAAAGTAGAATCAAATGAGGTAAAAAATGCAAAAAATAAAGAATCAAACATTTGTAAAAAATGATACATTGATAAATTTATGAAGATATTCAGAAATAAAAAATTATCAGGTGATCAGGAACTGAACTGGATATTCAAAAATAATGAAAGGAAAACATATTTATTTCTAATTTGACTGATGCAAGTGTCCCTATGGAAAAGACCGGACAGAATTGTTACTTTTATTTCTTCAGATGTTATTAATTTAATTCTTTCTTTTTTTGTTCAAATCGATTTTTGGGGAGAGGTCTTGAGAGAATTATCACTCAGAGTGACAGGGACTTGCTAACTTTTGATAAAGGAGATTGAATAATTAATTCTTGGGTAAAAACCAGAGAAAATGAGAATACTAAAAATCACAAAATTCACCCACAAACTCACAAAATAATTTTAAAGCTAAAGGCATTGCAGCAGAGCAATGCAGGTACCATATGAGATTCCTACTACCTAATTTAAGGCTTTCCTATGTGTGTTTCTATAGAGAAAGAGACACAGATTAGAAAGGAATCTCTTATGATCCCTGCATAGCTACGCCATTTATGTTCTTAGATGGTGGAGCTATGCAGGTGTCATGTGGGATTCCTGTCTAATTTCTCACTCTTTCTATAGTAACACACTGAGGAAAGCCGCAATTAGATAGGAATCTCCCGTGGTAACTGCGTAGCTCTGCCATTATGCCTTAATCTTTAAAGTCATTTTGTGAGTCTGTGAGTAAATTTTGTGATTTTTTTAAATGTGAACATCATAATTTTTGCTTAATTTTACTCAAGAATTAACTACTCAATCGCTAAAAACGAAAGTTAGAAAGAGCCCAGTGATTTTTTGAAAAATTTAGATTTTGTTCTCAAAACTGTTTTTAAAAGGACAGTTGCTTCTTGTTACTGAAAGAACGGTTGAAGATACAGAAGACAGAAGGAGGATCAGCTAAAAAGAATTTTAACATAATTTTGGAGCCACGGTTGGTTGAATCACTCAAGTTTGATGCAGTTTTAAATCAAATGCAGTTTAACTATAGGTTACATTCACACGTTTTTAAAGGGAACATCAAAAAGTATGACTACTTGGGTCCTAATATGTATTAGGTAAAATGGGGCTGTTGAACTTTTTTGCTGTAAGTGATTAAAGGGTCTGTTCAGATGCAAAAACCTGCAAAAATAACGATGGTAGCTCTAAAATCTCACCAAATCCACTTCTAAACTCATTAAATGCTTTTCAATGCACGAGCTTAATGGCCGCATTGGGCACTAATAATGGGAGATTCCCACCTAATAATACAGTAATTTCATCAATAAGTGATCAATAAGAGACGACTTTCCTGTAACACTGGTATCACCAGGTGTCGCGGTACCATTAATTGGATGTGGATCACTACTCTGATGTCTAATTACTCTGTGAATCTTCTTCGTTAGCATACAGAGAGTGACAAAGTTAAGATGGGAATCTCCCATTATTAGTGCTCAACGCTGCAATTACGCTCGCACATTAATAAGCATTTTATAAGTGTAGGAGTGGGTTTTGTGAGTTGTTAGTGCTATCATCATTATTTGTTGTGGTTTTTACCCCTGAATCAACCCTTTGATTGCTTATAGAAAAAGTGTGCAACAGCCCAATGGGATATGCTTTCATTAGCTTTCATTAGCTTTCATGGATCTATGCACATGAAAAAGAATTGTAATAAACCAATCAATTGACTGATATAAGCTTCTGATAAGTTGAAGCATTTATAGATGAGGTACAGGGGTTTCCTTACCATCACCTTTTTGAACAAACTTGTATATAATTCCTAAACTACAGGCTGAAAATTTAAAGACATAAATCGATGATCTTTGACACAACAGGATTTATTTTGTAAAATGTTTAATGCTTTGGCAGTAACTCAAGCTATCATGGGTTAGGAGAAACATGAAATGCATACTAGTTCTAGAGGAGACTAGCCGTGATTGTCCACATCAAAACAATATTAAGTGAGTAGCTAGAGGATATAAAATACACACTTCTAAAGAATATTGAAAGGTTGACATTTCTTTCTTTCTGCGCAGTTCAAATGTTTCAATATTTTGAATCAAAATAAATAAATAAGTAGATAAATAGATTTTTAAAAGTTTTAGTCCTTAATAAATAAAAATTAATTGGACTCATCAAGCTACACGACTTTCTTGATTTTTAATCTATACCTTTCGCTACCACAAGGGGAGCATCTTCAGTGGAAACTAACGACTTGAACCGAAACAACACATACGAGAAACAAAATCTAAACTAAAAAACTTAAAACGGATGACAGTAAAATACGACTTATTAAAAATGATAAAATAATAAATTCAAACTGTCCGCAGAACGAGCGAAAGTAATAAAAATAAACAGAAGAAGCAACTATTAACGCAAAATTCACATAACTAAAAGAAACCGTTAGCACAATCACCTGTGCTTGACTCCACAACAAATTGAAACAATTGCTCCTCGATGTTTGGGTTTGTTGCCGGGCCATTGTTTTTGTTTCAATTTGTCGTGGAGTCGAGCACAGGTTATCGCGCTAACGGTTTCTCTTTTTGATGTGAATTTAGCGTTAATAGTTGCTGTTAAAGGTTACTATGGAAACCGATTGTATTCCTTTCCTGGGATTATTACTATTTACTATATTGTTCTATTGGATTCTTATTACTATTAAATATAACAGGTAATCATCCTCAATATTGTTGTACATTCATTGAATGCTCAACAGTTGCTTCTTGTGTTTATTTTTAATACTTTTCCTCGTTCTGCGGACAGTTTGTTTTTATTATTTTATCATTTGAAACATCCGTTTTAAGTTTTTGAGTTTAAATTTTGTTTCTCATATATTTGTGTTGGTTCAAATCATTAGTTTCCACTGAAGATGCTACCGATGTGGCAGCGAAATGTATGGATTAAAAAAAAAACAAGAAAGAAAAGTCGTGTAGCTTAAGTTGTGTAGTCGAGAGTTTTAATTAATTGACAGATAGGTGAATAGATAAATAAATAAATAAATACATAAATAGATGAATAAATAAATAAATGGAAAGCTTTTGCTTACTTTTCCTAAATGCGATGGAATCATTAATTCTTGAGTAAAATCTAGCAAGAATTACAATGAGTGCATTGAAAAATTGCGAAATTCACTCACAGACTCACAAAATGATTTAAAAATGTAAGGTGTCATGGCGGAGCTACGCAGATACCATAGGAGATTCTTGTCTAATTAGAGAAATTCCTTTGCGTAATTTTATATAGAAGGTGACAAATTAGACAGGAAGCCCACATGTAATCTGTGTAGCTCTGCCATTAAAGAGCGATAATGGTGGAGCAATGCAGGTGTTATAGGAGATTCCTGTCCGATTTCTCTCTTTCTCTATAGAAACACACGGAGGAAAGTCTTGAATTAGATAGGAATCTCTCATGATACCTGTATAGCCCGGCCGTCATGCCTTAAACTTTTATTTGTGAGTCTGTGAGTGAATTTTATAATTTTTCAGCGTACTCATCTTCATTTTTGCTGGTTTTTACGAGAGAATGAACTATTCAATTGTATACAGCAAAAGTTAGAAAGAGACCCATTATGATAATTTCAAAGTAGACTTAGTGATTTCAGATAATGTAGAAAGAAATTTTAAGACACAGTTAGCAACTGGGGTAATTTCAATTATTAAAAAAACTGTCTAGAAAGTTTGGAAGGATAGCTTCAGATTGGTGCTTGCGGAAATTCGTCATCCTTTTTTGATCGAGATAAATGAAATGCTTTCAAACATATGATGTATGATTGACAAATATCAGAGACTGCTAGAGAGTGCTATATGATATAAGCAATTCAATAAACACTTTCAAACTACTTTCCATTACAATAATCTCTCATGTCAATAAAAGACTCAAGTGGACGAGTTGATAGAATTTTCTAAAAAAAAAAAAATTGGCTGTTCAGCAAAACGAGAGATGGATTTTCTTTTTCAAAAACATGCAAGGCATCAATAAACTTGCAGATCAAACTTTGCCAACTTATTTCAATCTTTCTCCTTAAGGCGTTTCTCAATAAAAAATCAGTGTGTAGAAGTCTATCTGCTAAGCCTCAGCCCTCAAGTTTGATTAAAAGATTCTTACAAAACTCTCATCGATGAGCATTCTAGATGTGTAGCAAAATTCTTTAAAATAGGGCTCTAGCTAACTTTTCAGAGGCGGCTCGTGCATTTTGGCAACAATGTTTTCCCTCCATTTGATTCAATGCAAAAATATCGATTCGATAGTGAAGCAGCGCTTCACCTGCAATCGATTGTTTTACATGTATTCAAATGGAGGGAAAACATTGTTGCCAAATTGCACGAGCCGCCACTGTAACTTTTGCAATAAGCAATTAAATAATTCATTCTTGAGTGAAATCCAGCAAAAATTCTGATGAGCACATTGAAAAGTTACGAATTTCACTGATAGACTCATAATGACTTTAAAGTTTAAAACATGATGGCGGAGCTTTGCAGGTGCGATGAGAGATTCCTATCTTATTTGAGATTTTCTTCTGTGTGTTTCTAATGATAGAATGAGACAAATTAGATAGGAATCTCCTATGACATCTGCGTAACTAAAAGATTCCTATCTAATTTGTCTCTCTCTCAGTAAGAACAAACAGAGAAAAGTCTCAAATTAGAAGGGAATCTTCTATGATATCTGCACCTGCATAGCTCTGCCACTATGCCTTAAACTTTTAAGTCATTTGATGAGCCTATAGATAATGAATTTCGTAACTTTTCAATGTGCTCTTTGTGATTTTTGCTAGTTTTTACGCTAGAATAAACCATTCAATCGCAAATTGCAAAAAATAGCACCAGCCCCATTATCTTTTTCTTTGCACAACCAGAGGTTGCCAGGGATTTAGAAATTTTGAAAGTAAAGTGCTAACATTTTCCAAAACTAATCTAAAGATGCAGTAAAAAATATCAGATGCAAAGAATTTGAATGATTTCAATCACCAGCACCATTTGATTTGGTGCTTAGTTAGTGGTGTATTCTTCCCAAAGGGCAAAAAACCGTGAGTGGTCAAAGAAAAAGGGAGGGGTTTAAGATGCATTCACTTTGTTTATGCCCCTTTTTCCTTGTGAGCCCAAGGGGCGCACTGTTCTACACCTTCAAATCTACTATAGAGCTTAGAATCATATCGGAAAAAAAAATTGGCAGAGACAACCTTCAAATCGGCTTTTGCCATTTGACTCTGTTGATTCCAAATTTCTCCAAAATGTAAAATAATAGCCTTCAAATCTTCATGGCTTCCCGAAACCTTCATCAGCCAAACCTGACGATGCTTTTACACTAAAGTAAATTAATTCTTGTAAGGTATTTAATAAGTAACCAAACTTCCAGGGTACCTATTTTGTGCACAGTTCTAGACTTTAGCTGAGAAGACTGATTCATCAAAACTCTGGCAGGAAAGGGGTTGAGTCAATCACATATTGAAGTGAACACAAGTCTGTCATTTTCCATACCACAGTATAAGACCATAATCAGGATACCATTTAGATATTTTCACGTTCATTTCTCCGGATCAAAAAGCAAAACTTGTTCATGGGTAAAGGCTTCCAGTGGTTCGAATTGGGACCAGCTATTTAAGAAAGGTAAGAACTGGTCATTTTGAAAAAAATTCTCAGGATAAATTAATTAACACAGTTTTTGCAGCAGGCTGTTTGTTTATTTTCACACTAAACCGATCGTTAAGACTGTCTATGAGTGACACTATTGGTCGAGCATTGTAAGACTCAGCTATTGCTATGGTAACCATAGTTGAGTTTTCCATTGGCTATAGTTTCATAGAGGCTACGCATGGCTAATTGTTAAAAATGGGCAAATAAAGTACGGTTACCATGGCAACAGTCAAGTCTTAAGATTCTACGCCAATAGCATCACTCGTAGACAGTTTTAAACATCAGTTTAGCATAAAGCTAAACAATCAGCCTTGCAAAAGTTTATCCTGAAGAGCACACTATTGGGAAGAGTTTGTGAAATGTTAATCTTCAATTTTACAGCAGCGCGAAAATTGTAAAACTGGGCGGAGAACTTAAAATACTGATTTATACTTGTGATGCTAATCAAATCAAAGATTCTTGAAGGATAGATAATATTTCTTAAACAAGATGAAAAATGTAGATGAGAATTACCTGTGCAAGAATACAACTTCAACGTCGACGTCTTCACGATCCTCGTGCAAAAAGTCTTTTAGGAAGTGCGAAACAGACTCATAAGTAATGTGTCCACAAACTACTATATGTCTGTAACAGAAATTAATTTTGTTCAAAATTCTATGTCATGACTAAAGGGCAAAAGAAAGTCAACTGACCAGTTCAGTAGGTTTTTGTACATTAAATTCAAAATATTTATAAATCTTTTTTTTTTTCTTTCTTTCTTTCTATAGTAAACAAAGCGCTAAGATATTATTTGAAGACTTGCCTCTGCATTTTCACAGAAATTGTTTTAAAGAGAAAATGATTATCTTTGTTTCATTTTAGTGGAGCTAAGAAACATCTTCCGAGGCTACTTTTTTTGACATTTTGTAGTATAGAAGATTCTAGACACAATATTCTGTTTGAAATTAAATTAAATAAATCAATAAATCAATAAATAGATAAGTAGAATGAAAAGAAGAAAGGAGCACAACATTTTGTATTTACTCAACAAAAATGATTTGAAATTAAAAATACGTCTTGAGGCTTAGTTGGAGAGTGAATGGAAACCTTTATACACGTACAAAAATATCGTGTTGAAGCAGATGATTTAAAATAACAACCATATTTATTTTTAAAAGGGTTTTGCGCGGATTTTCAAAAACAAAAGATCAAAGCGTAAGTTAGAAATTGTTATCTTCTAAAAAGTTAATTAAGGTTCTAATAAAGAGGTTATTGTTTAATGGGAATAAAAGAAAGAAAAGAAACTGAAATAAGAGTAAGGACAGTAAAATTATAAAGTAAAGTCAAATAAAATAAAGCAAAATGGCTTAAAGTCTAGACCATTTACAAGGGGGGGGGGGGGGGGGGGATAAAAATGATGACCAGATATGGAGTCAAGCAAGGAGAGAACAAACCAGGATTAAAAAACAGAGACGGTGCGAGGTTCTGAATATTTGGTTGATTATTAAAATGAAACAAAAATAAAAAAGTTAAAAATGAAGGACTCAAAAACCAATAAAAAACCAAAATTATTTAAGCACTTGGATAAACACGATAGGAAAAAAGTAATTTGTAGCTTCTTGTAAATTCTTGCAATGTATGGTGTCCCAATACTTTTTTTTTACTACACCAGCAATTCTAAGGCTGTTATTTACAGCCTTTCCAATAACTTGAAATGGAAAAATAATAATCATAAGTACGTGGATACCATTGCAGCAGGCTGATTATGAACGGTCGTATCGTAATGCTATCGAGTACATGCTATCTTATGGGTGCTGCCATTCCAATAGAAACCCTTTCATCTTTCCGGAAATCCTGCGATAGCTCAGGAGTCATCGGCAAATTTCCGCAGAGATGGGAGGGTTCCTATCGGGATGAAACCTTTCCGGATGACACCACCTATAAGATAACACACACTTGATCATCGACTCAATAGCATTACGATATGATCGTTCATAATCAGTTTTCAGGTCTGCTTGCACGGCTCCTATTATAGAAAATAACCAGATGATTGGGGCGGGGGGGGGGGGGGGGGGGGGTGTTGGACTAACGAAGAAGAAAGAATACTGGAAAAAGTTATCCAATGATTTAAATAGACAGGACAGAGGATTACAAAGGAAAAACCCCCTTCTCTAAAATAAGTTCTGAGTTAGCTCCAAAATGCATCGCTATTGTTTCGTTTTTTTTCCAAGAAAAGTAAGATCAAAGACTCAAATCAGAACCTTTCGAGGTAAAGCCTGCCTTTCTTATAGAAACTTTATTCAATTCATTGAAACAATTTTTAACCATTGGTAGTCAATGAGAAACGTTGATACAAGTATTTGTATTTCGTAATGTAACTTTTCATTTTGGCTCTTTACTCTTAACTAAATTTCAATAGTAAACAAATGAAGTACCAAGTGGCCAATTTGGATGCATAAATAAAAATTGAAAATGTAAATAGATAAATAAAAAGATAAATGAATAAATGAATAAATAAATAAATAAATAAATAAATGAATAAATTGTACCATTAGGGGTTTTGGAACAAATATTTTTCCTTGGAGAGCTCGAGGAATATAATAATTTTAAAATAAAAAGGTGTACGAAGGATTTAATTTTTGGCAAAGAAACACAGCCACACCACAACTTAGATTCTTCTTGTGCCAGCTGGGCCGGACACAAAAAGAAAGATAAAATAGAGGAAAAGCTGTCCCAAAAGGAACAGCACCCCTTTAATTACTTCACATAATTAATAAAAGAATTTACATCAACTTACGTTGACGAAATAACGACACGAAATGCGACACGTACTATACCTCTAAGGGTCTAAACTCAAGTGGCTCCAAACCGTCTGGCGCGCCTGATCAGTCGAGAAGCGTCTCTGCTCCCAACCAATCAGAGCACTCCCTTCTTTCCAATCCACTCTCCCTCAGGATTTATTTAATTTTGAAAGAGAAAACAGAAAAACTTAAAATAAGACTTTACTTTATATTAATCAAGAGAAAATATGGATCATTTTGATACCAGAAATTATATTAACTATGAGAAGAAATAATTTGGGAATGTTTGTTTTACTAATTAGGAGGTGGAGAGTTCAAAAACCATTTGGGTTTGAGAGTTCCAATTGGGAATCCGTTGAGGAGAAAGGCAGACTGTCTGGAGCCCACGAATTAGGGAGTTGCCAGATTGGCATCAAGCTACAAAATAAATAAATAAATAAATAAATAAGTGAATAAATAAATCGGGAAAAAAAATAAAGATTATTTCCACCGGAAAGTCATCAACCAAAAGATCAATATTTTGAAATAAACAATTAGTATAGATGAGCACAAGAGAGTGCTCTTCAAGAAAGTGACTGACAACTTCAATCTCAAAATCTAAATTTGCGATCATGCCATTTTATTCAATGAAGGAAAGTTATTTTACTTCTTCAATTTTTCTACCTAACTCTACGTTACTATCTTACTCGAGCATTCAACTTGAGAGATTAAGTTTGTGACTTCAATTGAAATTGGTTGCACCAATGAAGCAGTTTCATTTTTTCAGAAATCTAATGAACTTAACTACATTTTGGATATACTGAAAAGGAAAACGGAACAGGAGGAATTCATAAGAGTATTTCATGAAATTTACTATTCTATTTAATTTTAATTTTTTACGGCTATAAGCATGCAATGAATTTGAACTTTGTTATTGAAATTAATATCGAGGTAGTTAGAGATAGACATTTTTTGCACAGTAGAGACCATGTTTTACTAAATGAATAAAAAATTACTTCAACAATGTTTTTAAAAAGATTTGACTGACCAAACGAATTTAGGTGTGAGCCACACAGAACTATGCTAAAAAACTAGGTGTTCAGTGTTTAGTAGTAATAACTCTACAGAAAATGGCGTGAATTGAGAGTACTGCGGAAAAATGTGAAAACTGTTTCATGTATCAAAAGCTCAAGCGTTCCTTTTTAAGAACCAGCCACAGCATTGCCAATTTACCTTCAAAGTTGTACTGAAATTCTTAATTTACTCAGTTAGTAAAAAGGGTCTTCAATCTGTCTTAAAGATGTCTTTGAAAAAAAATAACTTGTCTTAAATTTGTCTTAAATCTGTCTTGAATACGTCTTTAAACCACATCGGGTTCTGCCTAAATCTATCTTACAAGTCTGTCTTGGAGGACACATTTAAAGACGGTTTTAAGACGGATTAAAGATGCATTCAAGACAAGATGAAAAAGTCTTTAGAACTACTACCACAAAACGGATACAAGACGTTTTAAAGATGGGATGAAAAGACATCTCAATAATGCCACTTTCAGTCAAATTGGCAAGACAAATATTGTTATTTAGGTGACTTTGAAATCAAGCAATCTTAAGTAGACTTTTCTGCAGCCCATGCTTATTTTGCAATTCCTGAGCTTATGATATTCAAAAAAGGTTCTCATTTTTCAGAGTTTTTATCATTTTTTAAACGATCCTACCTGACATATTGATACAATACCTAAACAAAGAATTCAAAAGCCAACGGCTTGCGCAAAGCGAAACTAGTTGTAAGAGAAAGTGACGTTACATTAAGGCTTACAAAAGGATTTGAGCACGCTGTGTTCACCACTTAGCGTGAAACACTAGTGATTGGTCACCCTGTGATATCCGTGCTTCATATTCTAAGGAAACAAATGGGCTTTCATTTGCATTGAATGAACTTGACACAAGTTCCACGAGTTCCTTGCTTTCTTGTCATTGCTCTACAATCGAACATTGGTTCGTTGCTCTGAGTAACACACCATGGAGCATTTTCAGAGCGCGACAGGAATGGCGCAATAGTTATACTAATGGACTTAACATGAACTGAACTACAAACATGACTCTAAATCATCGATACAAAATATTAATTTGAAACATAATAGTGATGGGTGCAAGTAAGTATAATTGTTGGTCACACCTAAACTTACGTCTAAGGGGGAAATTAAATAAATGTCAAATACTTTATCAATGCATTTGCAGACTTGCATACCAACTAAAAGCAGGAGGATTATTCATCTAAATTTACGACTGGAAAACTCGCGGAAAATAAAAAAATAAATCAGTTTGGAAGCTAGAATAATAACTGCAAACACCATGCCTTGCTCAAAATGCATCCAAATAACATGGCTTGAAATGACTAAAAAACTATTCTGAGGCGGAAAAAAATTAATAATATAAATCCGCAGACGCATTAACGAATTTATGAATGAAAGAATATAAAAAAATAGAATGGAAGATGTGGAGGAGGTGGAATGATGACAAATTATTTCATGAGATGTTGATAAGGGGGAAAAAAAGAATAAAGGCAGACAGACCGATGAAATATTGCATAGTTTTCGTATGGGGAGACAAAAATGGAGAACAATATTATTTTAAGTATGTTACTTCACATGGAAACGTTAACACCAACAGTGATTACAAACAATTAAAGAAGCGGGCTGCACCAAAAGCAATATTTTATTTAAATCGAGAGTTCCAAGATGAATATAAAATATTTTGTATCTTTTAAATCATATGATGAATGTTCTTTAACCATCAGCTTTACGTACATTTAAATATATTAAGATGATGGCGTAAACAACTAATGTTTTTTTTTAAAAATGAGGATATAAAATTTATCTTCTATTGACGCTGGTGGCAGGTGGAAACATCAGACAACGATTAGGATTTTGGAATGACCAATATTTGACGAGTACTGACTATTTCCTTCCATGTAGAAGAAAGACGAAAGACATTTTTTGGAATGAAGTTAATCTTGTATACATCAAAGAATGAATGCAAGGGTTTAAGTCATTTCACAAAGTTTTTGAACCAACGGTGATTAACAAATGAAATGTATGATAGTGAGTATTATTAGAAAAAGAGCCTGGCAGTGTTGCCATTTTGCAGAGTTTCCTTCGATTTTTCCCATTTAACTCAATGGAAAATTTTCAAATTTTTTGCCAAATTTGGCAACACTGGAGCCTGGATGAAAAATGATGAGGGTATGAGGAAACACCTGAAATAGTTGATACACTACTCAAACACTGAGACCGCCTTTGATCGAGGAGTTATATTTACGTCCCAAATGATTGCATGGAATCGCTGAGTAAATTTCATGGAGGAAATTTCAAGAATAATCCAGAAAAATACCGGCAAGTTTGTAAAAACCAGTAAGTATGCGATTTAAGAAATGTTGACTTAAACTTTGATAACTATCTTGAGTCAAATTCAAGGCAAATAACCAGTTGAAGTGTGAGAATAATGAGAAGCAACGCTAAGAGAGCTATTCTAAATTGTATTGATTACTAGCGGAACCAAGATATTGTCTTTCTCTCTCTTTTCCCGCTAGAACCCATGTGTTAGGAAAGGATAGAGGAGGGGGCAAAAATCACATGACTGCTCCTGATCTGTCCTTTTCTAACACACGCGTTATAATGGGAAAAGAGAGAGAAGGATAAATTTCTGGATCCGCCAGTGGTATTGACTAACTTTATTGTTGGAAAATAATCAAACAAATGTTTGCATTTTCAAAGGATGATTTCAATTTTTTGTGGCTGACAACTAATATTAAAAGCAGACGAGTTCTCAACATAATTACATGAGAATAAAAGGAGACTGTAAGTAAATGTTTGAAGGTGAAAAGACCAATGTGGCAATTTATCCTTAAGACTTAGGTCAAACAGAGACTAAATTCCTACCAACATTATAAGGTATTATGTTTTGCCCTATATTATATCCAAATCTTTGGACTTGTGTAAAGTAACGTGAAAAGCATCTATTTAGAATAATTGCTAGTAATAAGTAATACGCCAACAAGAAGTATTAAAACGCTTCAATTAACACTGATCTTCTTGATGTACTTTAGGGACACCAACTATAAAAAAGAGTAAAACTTAATGTAAGATGTAAAACTTAAGGGATGTTGAGTTAAATCAGTAAATTTAGGTAAGTACACGGAAAAAAGATAAAGAAAAAAAGTAAGAATATCATACCTTCTGCCACGTTCATTCTTCAGTGTTCCACCGTATTTGGGTCTAGTTCCAATTAGATCAATAATCTCGGGAATACAACTCGCAAATATTGCCTACAAATTTATTCATTCAAAATCATTTTTAAAATGTCTGTACCTCAAGTTTTTTGCTTGTTCATTATTACTCAATATGATAAAGTGAAACAAAGTCAGTCAATAAAGAGAATCAAAGGATAAGATAAATATATTTTAAATCATTTAGAGATTAATAATAAAATACGGCCAAGTTTCCCAACTGGTCAGAGACAAAAATGTCAAAAGGAAGAAAAATTTCATTCTTTCCTTCATCTTCTCAAGGCAAATTGAAGGGCGTAAGACAGCATACCATCACCTAAATTAATGGAATGGGGCTCTCTGGGTAAATTTAGAAAATATGGATGGAAAAACGAAGATAGCAGGAAAGGAAAGTATTTGACATTACCAAAAAAAAAAAGACTAGTTAAGATAAAGGGGCAGAGAAGACACGAAATCTTCAAACTTGCTGAAACATTCGCTAAAGATTGAAAGGATCAAAATGAAATTATTGATCAGAATACCTGATCAACAAAAGGAATAAGGAATATTTAAAGTGAATCCTTCTTCAAACAATTGCATTTTTTCCCAAAGTGAATGAGTTTTCATAAACTTTTAATTGAAAAATGTTGAATAACTTCTTTAAGAAGTTATTGCGTGGAGATTCACTTCAGAAGAAAAACTAGAGATTTTTAAGTTTGAAAAGAGCCAGGTAGATAAGTTGGAATATTTCAAGCAAAATTTCTTCCTTGGAAAAAGAGTGATGCTTATAAGCAGGAAACCAAAAAAGTAGGGATGAACCTCACGATTAAGAGCTAGATACCAGAGAGCGAGCAATAGAGGAATAACAATAGAACTAACTAGTAAAGTGTATTTTTTGCTTGGAATCAGTTGTTGTGGCAGAGAAATTTTGTTGTAAATGCAGATAGTTGTACTGTGTTCCTCAGGAAAAGCATTAACCCTTTACTGCATGACTTTTTTTCTTCTTCGAAAACATGATTTTTTAATTGATTTTGACTCAAAATGATTTCAAAATTATTTTTGTTGCATCTAAAGGAGCTGCAAAGTACCGAATAACATGGACCAGCGTAGGGAGCAAAACCAAGGTCAAACAGTTAAAAATGTTTTCTATTAATGTTCCGACGGCCCCCATTATGGAGCTGCCCTCTTTCAGACTTCAGTGAAAGATCTGAGCAATTCCTCGATTTGTGCCAGAGGGATGAGGATATGGAAAAGAATGATATTTTAATTTTCAAGTGTTCAAAAAGGGGAAAATATATGATTTGCCTTGAAGGTACCACGATGCAGTAAAGGGTTAAACTTTAAAGTACAGATTAATTAGGTTCACTCGGCAGGAGGTTAAATAATACTAATCTGAAAAAAATCAAATCTTAAGATAAGATGTCGAGGACGAACGGGCATTTACTCATTTACTTTTTTCCGTTAGTTTCTTTTTTTTTAGTATAGGTAATCATGAGAGGGAGGGGCTGATTCCATGCTCAAAATCGGTACGCGTATGTATAAAAATGCTGATGAAATAGGTTAAACCCCGGTTTGAATTGCGAAAACATTTTAATGTAGAAAAAGGCTCCTGGTGGATTTTAATATTTATCACTTGCTTTCGATAGTTGCACATTTTTAAGAAAAAATGGGAAAGTGATTGCAAAAATAGGAAAATCTAATTTTGATGGGTCAGTAATGTAAAGTTGAATAACTCCTATTAATAGCATTAATTATACTATTCCAACGACCATCATAATTATAATAATGACACTAAGAATAATAAGACGTCACTAAAAGTGACCAAAACACGTTAAGTGCCACGGTTTCTTGTTTCTATTTCTCCTGGAATATGATTTCAAATGAACGGTGAAAATCAGTTTTTCGCCATGCATACATATTCTTTAAGATCTCCTAAATATCAAAACTTATTTCACAAAGATGAAATCTCCTTTACTTATACTAAAGTCCAAACGGATCGGCAAGATAATTTTCTGTTGCACTACAACCAGTAAGTACAACTACCCTAGAGATCTGTTTTAAGATTTTCAATAAGCAATCAAACAACCCCTATTTGGTGTTAAGCCATTGGAAATAACACAACTTAATTTTGAAGGACTTCAAGTCCTCTCCACCCTTTCGCAAGTTCTGGCAAAAAGTTAGCCCCCCCCCCCCCCCAAATGTTCTTCACTGAATAGAATTCGGCTAGTTTCAACCATTTTTCGACTTCTACAACCATTCTCAAAATATTCGTAGAGACACCTCGACACCTCTGTTTCATAGACACCTAGACAGTGCTGGTGGATTTAAAATACTTCAGGGGAAGAGCCAAAAGTTTTGATCTTAGAGCAATTTTCAAAGAAAGCTGAGGGGAAACTATGATAATCAAAGATCTAGTTAGACTCAACTAATAAGTAGCTTTGGTCTTAGAGAGCCATCCTCTGGGAGAAAACGTTGCCGAAACATGAAACAAATAAAATCGCTGTAACTAAGACATTAGTTTTTTGAAAGTTCAACTGCATTTAATAGATAAGGTTACGTAACAAGATTGAACCAAAGCTTTTCAATCAGTAAATAATTTTTATTCAGGGTTTCGATGATGGAAAAAAGGAGCCGTTAAGGTGATTCTAGGCGAAACTTTACCGGATTTCAATCTGATGGATCGCGATTGGTCACTTAGGGGAAAAGTCATGTTTTGGCATTTTAAATTCAAAACTAAAAGAAACGTAAAATCCAAGAACGTCAGCACTTATATAATTTTTCGATGGATTTTTTTTAGCACAAAACGAGCAAAATTGGTTGAGAATTGAAGCCGTGTTTTGGGAGATTCATTCCGCCATAAGCTTACAATTAGTGAAAGCAAGTGAGTGTAAGTGATATTAATGTCTATCTGCTTCACTCGCCCTCACTGAGGCTTGTGGAAATTCTTATATTTTCAATATCCCGGCTTAATTTTTGAGTGTTTCAGCTTGAAACTTTCACAGTATCTTCCTGACGTATGCTTGCAGGTGCCAATTTTCCTCTAATTTGTACATGCTTCATAAATTCATCAATTTTAACCAAAAACTGTTGACTTTTTGAGCAGCGCGACGTCGTATCCACGATTTGAACTAATCGACCGTGGAATCACCTTGCGACTCAAAAATTAAAGTGCATCTAAAATTATCTGCCGATTCGAGAGGACCAAAGAGATCTGATAAACGATTATCATCAATGAGAGTTCATTACATTATTCCAACTTCAATTGAAAACAATGATTCGATCTGAATGGTAAGCTACTTTTCGCAAATATCTTATATCCATCCGTTTAGAACCATGTGAGACTTAACGTGTCTGAACTTGTAAAAACCTATGAAGGCAACAGCTTCAAACTCGTAATGCTACTTTGAGTTTGAACATTTAAAACCAGCTAAATCAGGGCTGCTTCAATGGAAGTAAAAGTAATATCAATAGGAATGAAAACTATTGATTTTAGTGATTAGAGAAAAATTGAAATGTTAGAAAAAAATATTTTAGGGAAGAGCAATTTTTAAATTTATTAATCGTAGTCTCTTAGAGAGCCACAAAAGTAATTACCAGGGTCGTATAAAAACTAATTTTCCCTATTTTTTATCCCAGTCTCTAAAAGTTCTAGAAAAATCTTCTTTGATCAGTCAAATTTGTCATTTGTTCAGCTTCCTTTTAGTAAATTATTGTTTTGATTACAAGAAACTTTTTGAGGAGATAACGTGATTTTTCCACACTCTTGTGAAAAAAGTTCCCGCCAACTTTTGAAATGGACGATAAAAATTAATTTGGAATAAAGAAGACAAAAATCCAAGATGAAACATATCTTCTCTAAGATTTTTTGACAAAATTTCCATTGGGTTGATGCATTTTTCACAGCATTCAACCAGTTTTTCCAATACCTTGGGTGAAAACTTGATGGTCTCAGCTGTTCCAGGAACTTCCATGACTTTTTACAAGAGGTAATTGTTAGACCATCAATTTTTCGCCCAAGACATTAAAAAACTGGTTGAATACTGTGAAAAATGCATTAAACTAGATGGAAATTGTGTCAAAAAATTGTAGAAAAGGTACATGTTTCAAGAATCAAAGGTATGTTGCATCTTAGATTTTTGCTTTCTTTATTTCAAAGTACATAATTTTTATCATCCAGTTCAAAAGTCGGCGGGAAATTTTTCGACACAAGTGCAGAAAAACAACTTTATCTCCTCAAAAAATGTCTGAAAACTTAAAAACTAATGGTGAGGGAGCTAAAAAAAACGTGAGTTAACAGAATTAAAAAAAAAATTCTAGGTCCAAAGGGGGAACTGAGATAAAAAATAGGGAAACTTACTTTTTGTACGACCCTCATAAAACTACTGTTCCGAAATTTTCAGATTGAGAAGAAACGGTTTCAATGTTTAGCTCCAAGTTCTTTTTTAGTATGCCAGTACGAGTCAAACCTAATATCGTCTGGAAGGAGTGAAAGAGTTTCAACTCAAAAAAAGGGGAAGTATGAAGTTAGCTAAAAAAATACTTTCATCACCCGTATTTTACATAAATTTCTGTACTAAGAATTGACCTTTATGAATACATTCACACATACACAATATTCTAGAACATTTGAATCAGCAATAGTTAGAGGAAAAGTGGCAACACCTAGAACAAAAGTGTGGTGAAAACCAGCACCCAATAACTTTTCACGTGGGCGCACCAGGATTTCAGTATGAGGGGGGCCAAGTTGTCATTCCATCTAGGAGTTTAGGAGCTGATTCTGCTCTTTTGGACGAGACGAGACAAGATAGCTGGAATCACCCAGTCTCATTGGTTTAATCGGCGTCACGTGATAGATTTTGAGTCATTCAGTCAGAAAAGAACGACTCAGATGACTTCAAAATTGTCAAAAGACGCTGTTTAAACAAATGAGAATGATTGATTCCCGCTGTCTCGTCTAGTCCAAAAAAGCAGAATCAGCTTCTTGGAAGGGGGGAGGGGGGGCACCCCCAGCTGAAGGGGAGTCTAGAGGTCTTCCCCCGGAAAATTTTGAAAATTAAGCTCATCTTAGATGCAAAATTAGGCTTTTCCTATTCGAAAACTTTAATGAATTAACTTTTTTTTCTCTTTTCCTCTTCTTCTCTTCTTTTTTCCTATCTTTTCCTCATTTTTTTTGGCTATGGGGTGGAGCTCCCCCTCCGGAGGGGGGGCATGCCTTTTCTTATGAATTAGAACACCCATAGCAACACCCATAGCTAATCCAGATGTCCAAAGAGCATGCCACCAGCTGGAGAGGTCAGATCACGTCCGACATACGAGCTACGCGTCGCGTAGTTTAATGTCGGACGAGGTCCAACATACGACTGGAACGGCAAATTCAAAATGTCGTACGAGATCCGACATACAAGTGGAAAGGGTTAAAGCCGTTATTTATGTAATTCAATTTACCATAAGCTCAGTGAGTGTGAGTGAGTACAAGTGATAGTATGTCCATCTGCCTCACTCGCACTCATTGAAGCTGAAGGGAATTTTTGTATTTCATAACTTCTGGCTTTAATTTTGTGCATTTCAGTTTGAAATTTTCAAGGTATCTTCCTGAAGTACCCTCACAAGTGCCGACAACCCTCAAATTTGTGCCTTTTGCGTATATTCATCAATTTTAGCCAAAAACTGTTGAATGTTAGGGCAGCACGACGTGGTGTCCACCGTTCAAACTAATCACCTCAACATTTGACCGAACTATAGAGCCAATGAGTATTGTTAACATCTTTGAAGTATAAATTCTACCCTGAGTGTTGAGAAAACCACTTGACCTAATGAAGATAATTTTATTTTCTCAATTGACAACAATGTAAACCTAACCAATTAGAAACGGGTACCTAACAAAAATCAGCGTAGTAATCGTCAGACAGTGCGCTTATGGGCACTACGAGTGTCAAGTAACGAATAGTTCTCAGATTCCATCACATAAATGAGCTAGAAAATCAAATGACTATGACTAAAATATTAAGTGGTAAAATACTCTAAGGTGAGTGAGGTCAGTTAATGACTACATGCCTTTCCTCCTTCCAGGGGTGAACTGGAGTCACTTTTGATGAGTATTTTAGAATACTAAATGATTAATTACTTAATTAGGTAACCAGCAAGACTGCATACCTGGATGTCACTAAAGTAGTTTATAAGAGATAGGAGATGGGGTGAAGGGGTGACTATGTAAATGCATTCGAGATCAATTCGTGAAAGTTTTGAACTTGGGAAATATAGAAGAAATGAAAGTAAGAACGGTTTAGTCAGAGGAACTCAGATTTTCTCTTTCAGCCAAGCCTCTTATTGATTCATTTAAATATTAAAAGTCTTAAATTAGCTATTAATAAATTAATAAAGATCAGTTTCTTCTCAATTAACTCCAGTCTTTCAGAGATTAGTGATGAAAAAAAGGGAAAGACGACAAACCAAGGTGAAGGAGTTAAAATTAAAAATTGAGATTTGAGAGGACTAAGCTAACATTTATGCAGCACACCAAAGAAGAAACCCTGGCTTGTTAGTATGGAAATAAAACCATCAGAGAAACTGCAATAAGTAATATGAGTATAAAACTTCAGATTAAGCTACATTAAAACCTATCAACGCCGAATAACTGAAAATAAGAGAAAAGAGAGAAGAGAAGAAGATAAAACACAAGAAAAAAACTCAGATAAGTCATTAGATCAGATGGGTTAAAAGAAACACTTTACTTCAACATCTCTCTATCTTAAATACCATGAAGAGCAAATACATCTGGACTCGAACATCTTTCGGTTTCGGACATTTTTCTCTTATTCTCTCAATCCGTTTACGGAGGAATTCAAGATTTAATCTACTACCGTTGACAAGGCATGTAAGTAAGACCCGCTTTAATCTGATGAAATTTGACTCATCCAAATTTTACAAGGCAAAAATATCAATACCTTTAAACACTTGAGACACACTTATCAAAAAACATCCCAATGAAAAATAAATTTTGTTTCATGTCGGATTTTGTCACTAACTCTATTTTTGACACACCCATCCTCCTATTTTAGTACTTATTACAAATAATTTACAAGCTGTAACCAATGTTACTACATCACAAGTTTTTTTTTTTCGATTTTTACTTTAACTTTTGCTAGCTACAGCTGTGTGAGTTCCTTTTGAAATTTTGGAACAAATTTCGCTAGTACATATTTATTACAATAATAAAAGATAACGGTAAAATACGGTTTCAGTTGTTGCATACTTTTCCATTCATGTCAGATCTTTTTTAATCTAGATCTTTGAAAAAACTACTCAACGAGCCAATGTTTCTTGGTGTACATAAACATTTTAGGAACTAACTTAAACGAGGGGTGAAAATTGAAAAAAAAAAAGGAAAAGATAGAAGAAAAACTGCACATTGAAAGCGGGGTAAAGTTAAAAGAGCAAAAGAAATAATGAAACGAGGGAATACACACCTAAAAGACAATTAGACAAACAAAATAATGGATATCCAAAAACAGATGACTGAGTCCTAACCTAACGTATGTGAAGTGAATTTTATTGCTAATCAGATTAAAAATACAAAAGGTAGGTACCGAGAAACAGGAAAGAACGTTATCATGAGCCGAGAAGATGTAGGTATTTCAAACATTTATAGCAAGTTAAAAATGAGGACTTTAGAGACCTACAATCGCATTATTCACCTTGAAAAGATGTATGAATGGAGAATACAGGCGAAACATTGAAGATTAAAAACGCTCGGTTTCAGTTAACACCAACGAGCTAAAGCGATAGAGAGGCTGATACATGTTGTAAGTCCTATCTCAAAGTGTGACAGCGTGGGCGATCTGAATTTGGTTTGTTTGCATCATTTTTTTTAACCTAGAATCAAAAATTGTAATTAATCTTGTGGAAATGGTTTTAAACGAAAGTGCAAGTGTTTAAGAATGGCTATCTGGACACAGAATTTGAATACAACAATCCAGGTAAGAAAATTGTGCACTTTTCTGTTTTGTGTCAGTTTCTTAATTATGCAAATCCTTCCAGAAAAAAACAGTTACATCGATTTCTGTGTCCAGATAGCCACTCAAAAACACTTGCACTTTCGTTTAAAACCAATTTCAAATGTATTTGTCACAATTTTTTTTTGTTTTTTTTTTAAAAAAAGGTTAATAAAAGTGAGGCAAACAAACCGAGCCTGAATGAAAAACGTCCATAACAAATCCTGATCATGGCTGCCTCTATAAAGTTTCAATATCACGCCCCACAAATCCTCTCTAACGCTATAGCTCCTTGGTTAACACGATTACGGAACAGGTCTTGGGTTGAAAACCTATCAAGAGAAAATGCCGATGAGAGAGCCTATGAATGTAGCTATTCACTTTGTTACAACAAACTTGAACAAGCCAAGCAACTAAATAGTAATAATTTGAATTTAGTTTTGGAGTTAGCTGGGAAGGCTGCAAACTGTTTTAGTTTTGCAAAATAATGACCATAGTAAAAGCTGCGAAGCTTTGAGTTGAAACAGAGTTCGTAAGGAGTAGTTCAAAAGTTTTGACAAAAACTTTTACAGGAAATAATCAACTTTGGGATTTCCTCAACATTTTGAATGGGGATCTTGGAAACTTTTGGTACAAGCAAATAAAGAGTCCAACTTAATAAAACGACCAGCGAAAATCACAAAAATCACACTAAAAAAGTCTATAATTCAGTCTTAATTAACTCATAAAACTGCTATAACTGCAAGATTGTATTGGCATTTCGATGCAGGTATCATGGGAGATTCCTGTCTAATTTCTCACTTTCTCAACGGAAACACAGGGATACGTCTCAAATTAGATAGAAATCTCCCATGGTATCTGCATCTCTCCTCCATTAAGCCTAATTCTGAGAGTGAATTTTGTGATTTTTTTGTGTAATAATCGTCATTTTTGCAGGTTTTTACGCTAGAATCAACTCTTCAGTCCCCCGTAGCAAAAGTTTGCAAGAGCCCCATTCATCATTTTAACATGCATTGAATCTAAGTGAGTTAAGACTTCTCTTGGAAGATTTAAGAGAGGATCAAAGAGGTCAATCGCGAATTTTCAATTCAGAGGTACATGGAGAAATGTGCATTTTTCCAGGTTAACTCGGATGGGTAGATTTCTCTACTACAGGTTGGCTCTAATAAGTAAACTTATTTTTCGAGCAATTCAAAGTACCTCAGACATTACCTCGAAGCTGCCTCAGAATTCCTCAAAAATTCTTGATTTACTACAAACGTAAATGAAATACAATTTTTGGCCCTACCCTGAGTCGATAGGACTTGACTTCCTCTCCAGCCAAGTTAAGTTCAAATCAAAATTAACGTGAGATTTTGTCAATACTTCTGAGGTACCCCTCATAATCCAATATCAAATTTTGGATGGTCTCCAAAATAATTTTTTGGTAGATTACAAATAGAGCAAGCATGAAAATTGACAAATTTTATAGACGGTAAATCCTTCCGTCAGTCACAAATTTGAGGAAAGTAGTTGCCTTCAAAAAAGAGATCAAAGATTTTAAAGTGAAGTTAGTGAAATACTGCCTTTTCATTTTCTTGCTGTAAATTCATTTACTAGCAATGAGTATCAGATATTTATAGATTATGATTTAGAAAATGATTTGTGAGAAATCATTTTAAATGCATAAAATGAAAGAAAATGGATTTGCCATTACTTTAGACCATTTGATTCAATTAATTATTATTTACTTGTTTGACTAGCAGTCACTAAGAAAACGATAGATTCAGTTGTTCAGTTGGGGAGAAAAATCTATGGAAAAAATTCAAATTAAGATGAATTTTTTACTCAGTCGTTGGGAGTTTAGTAAACAATACTTTTCCCCAATCAAGGCCAATATTTCTGATGAAAATGGCAGAATCAGTGCTCATAAGTACATCATAATTAATTAATGAGATGGATTGTGCCCGGACCTCAGTGAACCGTGAGGCAATTACTGCAAGTGATGTATCCCATAAATCAGCACAAATATACTTCAGTAAACTTCTGAAATTAGATTCAATTAATCCATCAACTAATTAAAGACTAAAATAAGTGCGTTAATACTGCAACAATTAGACAGCGCATTTTTACCGTTACCTGAAAACTTTTAACCAGTCACTCTTTTTTAGTCATTCAACTTAAGTTTCCCTGTGTGGCATATCAGATTGCCTTCGGAAATATTCATCAGAGAAATTTTGAAAGTAGCGAGAAAAAAAATTATAATAATGGATGATTGAAACAATTCCCAGAGCAAGTAACTGGCACAACACAGTGATAGTAAGCTGTGGCTACAGAGGCTTTGCACTTCGTCTAAGAAAGGACTGACTTCAAGTACCTGAGATCTAGTCGGGAAGCAAATCTCTCTCTCATCACCTTGAAAATGGCCAGCTGCTCTGATGTCGGGCTTCTCCGATCACTTATTATCTCTCAAACAATAAGAAAATTTGATTGGAAAGCAACGAACAACACTTTCATCTAGAGTGGCGACAAATTGAGAAACCAGCGTAACCAACATGGAGGACTTTTAGGCTAGTGTAATATGTTTCTTTATTTTATGGTGTATTTTGGTGATCTGTGCTGACTATTTAAAGAGATACATCAGGACCATTATGAGTATCGGGTTCTGACAAGCAGCAGTGCCTGCTTCCAAACCGCATCAAAGTGCATCGGTGAGCGGTTGATTAGCAAAGTCGAAACTCTGCGCTAACCAATTGCTCACCGTTTTGATGCAGTTTGGAAGCAGGCACCTCTACTTGTCAGAACCCCATACACAAAATGGTCCTGCTCTAGTCGCCATGCTGCACTAAACGGGAAAATATGTGGTAATACCCACACTGACTCTAACCTGAAGATCTTAAACATTGGTAATGCAGGTTACCTAAGAGTTTGTTCCTCTAGTAAAGGTGTAACTCGTTGCTGAAAAGTCATTTCTAAACTAACCCGGTCGCATCATGTCATTCATTTAATTAAGTTTGCTAAGATGAGTTCAATCATTTCAAAACATGCTATCAGGCTTGAATCAAACTGTCAATTCATAAATGAAAGGCATTTGAAAAAGTCTCAGACCTACTATAATCACGCCTAACCGATGAAATATGAAACGCAAAATTCAACAAATTCTTCAACCCACGGCTTAATATTTTTTCAAATGACTAGATAATCTTAATGATACTTAAACTGGTGAAGAGACAATTTTATCGGGATATTATACTTCATTGGAGATGGAAGCAGGCTTTCAAACATCATGGTTAAATATCTATTTACCATAACTAACACTGTGCTGGGCTAAACTCAAACGCAATGATTAATAAGGTCTTATAGGAATATTTCTTTTATTCTTTCAAGGCGTTTGTCTTTTCCTTTCGTGTTAGTTTAAATCTGTCTGACTTTCCATTAAAAACAAGGACAAGGATTCGCTAATACGGGCAAGTTAGAAAGGTTCTTGAGGTTCTCTGGAGCATTAATCAATAATAGAAGACGCGGTTCGTAGTAAAAAAATTAACAAGAGAAGTTTTCCGAACATCAAGAAAATATGAGAAAAAATTAACAGTTTGTGTTTTTGAGGTGCGAAGAATTATGAAATCCTTAGAGAAGCTTAAAGGCCTAATAAGGTATTAGTAGAAAGTGTAAAGGTAAAACGTTAATCATGAACTGTATACATCAGAAAGGCTTTAACCGCTATTTAATAACTGATGAGAAGACGAGAGTAGAACACTTTAGTTTGCACAAACTCTAGATTATATGAGAGAAAAGAAAAAGAACACTTAAAGTGGCAATCAATCACATTTTTCCCAATATCATTCCTGTATTCAGAAGTTTACCAAAGTTTTGGCAGCAGCTAATTTTTAATTTTTTATCAGAGACTGTGTAAAAGCAGTATTAAGTTGATGCGAGCCCCTCGTTTCACCAAATCTTGATGAAAAAATTACCAAACAAATCACTAGAACCAAAAAACTAGAGTGTTTCGCTTAGGCTCGCTTTGCTCCTCTTCAGGTCTAAAACGGCCACTTTCACAAGATGATTCAATTATGCGCATTACTCTCCAACGTTGTAATATTTAGTGGTGAGTATAGTTTTCAAGATTTAAAATTGCAAGTCTACACAAAACCATGGAAATTTAAGTAGCAAGAGCATCAAACTTAAAAAGCTGCACCAGGAAATGTATGTATTCCTCACGGAACACTGGTGGTATTGTCGTACTTTGAGACTCAAGATTACTGGTATCAAATCAAGATGTTCTAACAGTAGAGAAACGATGAGAATATGATGACGCACGCACTGAATACGAATCATTTGATGTTAAAAAATCATGTTCCCGAATGAATATACATGTGAGATGCGTGAAGGGAAAATGGAAGCAGAAAAAAAATAAAAATAAAAATAAAATGAAACATTTCTAAGAATTGAAAATTTAAAAGCAATAAGTGACTGCTGCCTAAACAAAGCGGAAATCAGAACTCAAAATTAAGAGAGGGTGAGGAGTGGAGCTTGAGCATTGAGCAGTTGAAAAAAAAATTACTAATTTTAAACTAACACCGTGGATGTGGGATACCTTTTAACGTAGCAAGGTCAATCCAGAGTAATTACAGTATTTATACAAAACAAAATAATAAGACTCAACTAAGTTTTTAGAGTGCAAAAATAGAGGAAAACTACAAGTGCAAACTGTTAAGGTCTGACTTTTTTCAAACAATTATTTACAGGGGTCAAATGGAAAGTAAATTTAAAGAAGCACATGCCACCAAGAAACATGATACTGACTGGCACTGTTAGGTGAATAATCCCAAGAAAATTCATGTTTTAGTAAAAAAATAAAATTTTGAAAACAATTTTTCACAGTCTGAGAGGAGGACATATAATAAATAAAAGTGCTTCCAATGATCAAGTTTATATATTGGGTACTTGACCGATTGCAGCAAAAAACTTTGTGCATACCATAATTTTCAAGAGATGTGGAGTGACGTTTGTTTCTTTCAGATGCAACCGATTGAGAAAAACAGAGATACAGTGGAAAAGCAAATTTTATCATCAGGTTCAGGTGAAGATTTTCATACGAACCAAGGGTTGAGAATTTTACTATCTCACCCGAACTAATTGAGGCGGTAGCTGGAATAAAATCACATAGGCAAAAATCAAGTTTTGAGAAAATCAGCTTTAAAGTTTTCATTACCAATGTAAATGATCCAATAATCACTAACTTCAAATTGCTCTCCTACCCTCAAAACTTCATATTTGTTCACGAAATTTTGAGGATGACTATTTGAGGGTATGACGAATCGATTAATGTGTTCTCCACAAAAAGGGCCCATACGCCTATGGGCCCTTATTCTAGTTACCACCTCAATGGTTCGGCGACACTGAATGACACCAATGCTGCGCCTGTTCTGCAAGGTGCGGGCAAAACGAGTAACTCAAAGGTGAGCGACAACAAGAAACAAACCTTTTGATTGGCTAGAAACGATTTTATCGACTTCGGCATTCAGTGTCCCTCAAAAAGTTCCGAACCTCAAATCTTCACCTGAACCTCATAATAAAATGCGCTGAAAGAATAGCTGATAATGAAACATAAAAAGCTATTTTCTTCGTACTTGCCAACACGTATTTTGACTGAACCTAATGATCCAGGATGAAGTATTTTGAACTGAAATACGGAAAACTCAAAAATACAATATTTTAAGAATATTAACTTAGAAAACCTCATTTGAATAGATCGAATTCATAGACCAGGGATTCTTAACTAGCAGATCATATCAGCCACCTAACCTTATAACATCAGGAAATAAAATAGGAACCACTGTCTTAGATCAATCAGAGTCATTGACCAACCATTATGATCTTCAAAACTGTATTTTTTTTTTCTTTCTTGCCACTTGAGCATAATTTTTTCTCAAGTTCTTCAATCAAAATACAAAAAACTTAGAGAAACCTAACTAGAGATAGAGTTGCACTTATGCGTAAAACTTTCATAGCAGCCATTTTGGAATAAACTTAAAAATTAAACTCAAAGTATTTAGGAAGAGATCTTTTTCTTCAAAATGCCCATTTAATTTGAAGATGTAAACTGAGTGCGTAGTTTGCCCACATTCCACGTTTCTTGACAAAAAAAAAAAAAAATAATAATAATTAAATAGATGAAAATTTGAAAAAGCAAGAGACCGCTGCATCTGAAAGGTTTGGAAC
Organism: Trialeurodes vaporariorum; assembly: GCA_011764245.1. Lineage (NCBI taxonomy): Eukaryota > Metazoa > Arthropoda > Insecta > Hemiptera > Aleyrodidae > Trialeurodes > Trialeurodes vaporariorum. Next base: position 20,257,467 of record VMOF01000111.1, on the reverse strand, counting down.
GACACTCCTATCGTGAACGAAAATTATATTAGAAGATACTGAGAAGCATTAATCGTGTTGAAAGCAAATAAAGAAACGTAACAAACAATCAGTGAAATAGAGAAGAAAAGTATTTGTGGTAGTTTAATTAAATTGACGCTAACTAGTGACTAAAAAAGAAAGCATTAAAATACGTCTCCGGACTGTGAAAAATATGTTGACAGGTTTTTTATTTTTATGTAAATATATTTTTTTGAACTAAACCAATCAGAATGTATTACGAATAAGATCAGCCAAAGCTGAACTGTTTGAGGTAATTGCTAAAGAAAAATATGCAACTCTAAAACATGAACGATACATCATTCATTAGATTAGTAGACTTCCATTTCCAGATAAGGAATAGTTTATAAAAACAAAGGACAAAATGGAAAAACTAAAAGCAAATGTGGTAAGATGGAAGCAAGTCAGCATAACTGAACAATTCTCAGATTCTAAACTTTTCAGTGAATGAAAGAACTCCAAGTCTTGAGCACAAAATAATTTTAGGGGTTAATTTGAAAACTTTGAAAATCTAAAGTCGAAAGCAACACAAGGTTAAATAAAATAATAAAAAAAAAAAAAAAGGTAAAAGAAAAGAAAAAATTAATGATGAAATAAAAGTCTAAGAGCGAATAATCAAATTAGGGCTTTTCCCACAACTATGATCATACATCAAGTCCATTAATAATGAAAAATCATTCTATTTTCAGAAAAAAAGTGATTAAAATTAATAATGGAAAAAGTAAAATGGAAAAAAAGCTTGCCTCCTTCTTTCACGTCTGTATGCCCCGCCGTATTTGCTACGATTTCCGGCGAGCTCAGTGATTTCTGGAATCCAACTTGCCATGACTGCCTATACATTTTGGAAATCATTTATTGAAATATAACCAAGAGGAACTATATTAAAAATTTAGTCTAAGCATTATCTAAGAAAAAAACGGGCTGAAAGAAAAAAAATTGCGAATTCAAACACGGGTAAAAGCTTCGTTCCTTCATTTGATTCCTCTTTTCCAAAAAAAATAAATAAATTAATGTATGAATAAATTACTGACGATAGAAGTTTTTCAAAGAAAAATTTTCAGAATCATGGATGGAGAAATTCACATTTGAAAAGAAAGGGGAACTGAAAATCAGATCAATGTAAAAAATTGTCATCCATTTCTACCGCTTATACATAACGAGCAAAACCTGGAGTAGCAAAAAAAATATTTGACCCTTGAGAGGCAAACAAATGAAAAACATGGATGAAACGCAAGCAAAATATTAGGTCTAAGATGTTGTCAGAAACATTCCCTGGAGTTATAAGAAACATTACATCAAGAGTTTTATTTTTAAACTTTTGTCTTCATTTTTTCTTTCAATTGTTGGTGCATTACTTCTTGGATCCTTCCCTGCAAGCCTACTTCAAAATATTCCGACAAAATAGAAATATTCCTATCGAAACTGCACAAAAAAGCGCAAAATTAAAGTACCAGTGAATTTTTCTTTTCAAAGACGTTAGTCTTTCTTTTTTACGTAGAGACAAATAATTGCTGATTATGATAAAGATAAAACATCACATCATCACTGTGTATGAGACTAAACCATTGATGGCTTCAAAGACAGAGACTTAAAAAGATGCACATCTCTTTTCTAGAAAAATGTCACATGATTTCGGTTGCTGAACTGACAACCGCAAATAATCAGAATGATTTAAAACTAGAGGAAAATCAAAGTGCAATGATAATATGATAACGACTAGATTATGTGAAATTATCAAGAAGACTAAATCAAAATCAAAACAGATTATCATGCAAATGACTATAGAACATTAAGCCATTTTGACGCAAGATATTTTAACCGCTTTACATTTTCATTTTCTCGAGGACGGGTTTCGATGATTTAAAGATTAAGCAATTCAGGAGTTATAAAAAAATACCAAATAAAGTAATGATACGAAATTGAGTTCAGAAAATCAACCAGGCTCATCCTTCCTTTTAAAAATAATATGAATAAGAATCCCTAAGACTACATTATGTATTTACAGTTTCTGGATGTGTCTTTTTCGGTGTTCACAACACGAATTTTGAATAAATTTCGGGATCGGCGAAGTATTATCAGCGTTTTCAAGAATTTGTTATTTTATCATTAATCAATAATCAGTCTCATCTACCTTGTTACAGTACTTTCAATGTTGATTGCTTTTACCTTAACCTGGCTATTGGTCTCATGACTGGACATTTTAGAGGCATCCGTTAAAAATTGTTTAACCCTAAATGTTTGAGATTAAGTTGTCTTGTGAAAACATATCCACATCCTGGATTTTTTACGATCGTTCTGAGATTTAAGGTTATTCTTCGGCGTTTATTGCCGATTTCTGCCACCAGAACGCTACCATTCGATTAATGTCAAATTACAGGCCAAAAGTAATTTTTATTTAAGATAACGGAGTGGCAGTTGCTAGATAATCCCCTGAAGAACGTCTCTGCAAAATATCTTGTCAATATCTTCAAAAATAAGGCTGAAAGTATAGAGAAATAGAATATCGCAAATCGATTCTTGTATCGAAATGCAATAATTCATTTTTTGGTACTTTCAGCCTTATTTTTGAAGATATTGATGAAATATTTTGCAGAGACGTTCTTCAGGGGATTATCTAGTAACTGACACTCCGTTTTCTTGAATAAAAATTACTTTTGGCCTGTAATTTGACATTAATCAAACGCTAGCGTTCTGGTGGCAGAAATTGGTAATAAACGCTGAAGAATCACCTTAAGATAGAGGATAAAAGGTTTTTTCATTAAACATTAATTTCACTCAAATAAGTAGTTTTCAGAAGTTATGCGTAGTCTGCTGTAGTTTGAACAAAACTCAAGTAATAGTTTAAAATAACTGCATCAGTAAAATGGAACCTACTGTACATGAAGAGTGCCTCTAAAATATTCAGGAAGCAACTTGCTCTAGCACAAGAGAACGAATGCACCACAAAAGGCAGTCAGGAGACTTGTGATTCACCATACAAAAATACGAAGACAGTTCCATGAGACTTTAGAATGAGACATTAAGAAGGGGTTCTATGTAATTAATTTGACATGAACCATGGGCCAAAGGGATCGCTCAACATAAATCAAGGAATACGATGTAGAGGGACAAATTAATCAACAAACAATAGCAGAATCGTGCATTTCTAGACGGAAATTTGAAATTCGCATGGATCAAAGTTAACTTAAAGAAGATTTAAAAAAATGATAAACTACCAAACATTTGATTAACTCCATGACCGTGAAAGGCTGTTAAAATCTCACTTCTTCCCTAACTTTTAAGAGTCTAAGATCATTGTATTAAATTTCCTTAAAACGAAGGGAAATTGGAATTCTGAAAAGGATTGATTTCACAATTATTTTTTTTAAAAAAAAAAATTTAAAGAGGGACCAAAACTAACTATTTTTTGGTTGCTCTTTGGTTAGTTTCAGACGGATTGAAAAAAATTCAGAGAAAAGCAGGGAAGCAAATCTTCTTGAAAAAATTAACTACAAGTACGACTTTCTCTAGGTAAGTACATTTATTCAAATTTTTGAAGAGAAATAAGATTTAGGGATATCGTTATTTTCCGAACCTACTTCACCTTAAATTCAACACCTGCAGGTTTCATGGAGATGCTGACTAAGATTCATATGAAACAGAACTTTGTTGGCGAAATTAAACGGTCAATAGTAATAAAATATCAATTACACACTGTCACGCAAAGCTTTTTTTTTTTCATGTTGACAATATTCGATTTTTAATGCATTTTTTTCACCTGGGGTAAGATCTCTTTTCTCTGGTTACGAATGAGTTGCTATTTGCAAATTTGAGTATAATGTTCTACCTCTTAAAATTGATTGTGGCTCTTTACTGAGCCTACAAGGGAAATAAAACAGAAATCTTAAGCCAAAATTGTTTTTTTTTTTGTTTTTTTTTGTTTTTTTGTTTTTTTTTTGTTTGTTTTTTTTTAACTGAACGTTTCAAAGGCGAAAAATTGACATGAATTTCTCTTGAATACAAGGTTTTCAATTGATACACGCAAGAGCTATTCCAAGGTCTAAGGATATCTTTCTGAAACTTCATTTACTACAGAAAACTCAAAGCAATTTCACTCTAGCAAAAACTTAAAATATTATTCAATTCTTTTGAGAATTCTGAGAGAATATCACAAATAGAAAATTATATAGGAGTCTCTTGAATTGTATTGCTTGTTTTCAAAGAAAATAAGTTTCTTTTGAAATCTACAGTTAAAGTGTTCAGACACGAACTATGAAAAATGTATCAACAAAAATTGAAACAAATAAGTCAATTAAGCAAACCCTGTCAGATAATTTGATGTTAGAGTGGATTTTTTTTTTTTTTTTAAATTCAAAAAAGGTTCACCTTATCAACGTGCATATATTTATAGTAGAGTGCGGTGCCCAGAAGGGTCATTACCACAACATAACAGCAGAAGGAATACAGGGTCTTACAAAACGCAAATGTAAAAAGAAAACAATTCTATGTATCGCCAAAATAAAACTGCCTTCTTCTATGAGCAAGCTTCCGTAAATCTTTTTCTGTGATTGTAGATTTTTTTTGGTACTGTTGCTTAGCTCAAGCACTTTATACTGTACCGTCGCTGTATGTAATATTTTTCTTCAAGTCTGTAGGCTTAAGCTCAAAAAAAGCAAATGCTAAAGTTATGTACGTATGAAAAATGTCAATTTTTTACTTCAAAACTAGGCACTTGAATTTTAGCTTGAGGGTTTCAAAGTAGTGCTTGATTCAAAAGTGTAAGCGCACCCAAACCATAATCTTTGGAGAATTTTCAATTTTTATTTCCGCAAATCAAAACAAATCTTGCCTCCAAATTTGAACCTTTGATTTTAAAGCATTCCACAGTGAAAAGCCAATGCTCTAATTCATTTTTATTTTGTAAAATGAGAAATAATGATGACAAATTCCAAAGATTATTGGTCTAGGTGCAGCTACACTTCTGAAACGACCTCTACCGAATACGAAGCAGTCTGTAGCAGCTCCAATAACTACTTACATCAAAAACTACAACTCTGCATTTAAAAAAAATGACAAAACCAGTACAAAACAATCATAGAGTTTTCAACGATCACAAATTTACTGAGATAGAAAATACGAGATGCATGCTACAGTTTTTAAAAGTTTTGAAAGGGAGAGGCATAATTAATTGTAATAATGGTATTGTTAAATTAATTGTAATTAATTGTAATTAAATGTAATGATGAGTATAAGATGGTTTTCTTCTTTATGCTTTATTCCTTGTTTCGATGAAAGAAATACATAGAGGTTTTGTGGCTTAAAAAGTGATGAGAAAGAGATGTTCAGGTAAAAGTGAGTGGTGAGTGAGAGAATGAGAAAGAAAGAGGGACAGGAAATAAAGCCTTGTAAGCAAAATACGTAGAACTTGGTAAATAAATAAAGAAATAAATTAATAAATAATCTAATATTTTCAAGATAAAGTCAAACAAACGCATGGATGACATCACAGAATGGATGGTATACCTCTGCACCAAAGACAGTTAAGGTGATTCCAGCCAAAAATTTTGAAGACTTCAATCTGATGGATAGTCAATTTTGGGAAAAAGTTATGTTTTTGGCATTTTAAATTGAGAACAAAGAATGAACGCAAATCCAAGAATGTCAGCACCTGGGTAATTTTTTTATAAATTTTTGGATCGCGAAACGAGCACAATTGGTTGAGAATTAAAGCAGTAGCTTAGGAAATTCATTTTGCCATGAGCTTAGTGAGTGCGAGTGATATTATGTCTATCGTCTATCTGTCTCACTTGCACTCATTGAGGCTTATGGGAATTTTTGTATATCATGAATTCTGGCTTTAATTTTGTGCATTTCAGTTTGAAACTTTCAGGGTATCTTCCCTAAGTACCCTCACAAGTGCCGACGACCCTCAAATTTGCGCCTTTTGCGTATATTCATCAATTTTAGCCAAAAACTGTTGAATGTTTCGGCAGCGCGACGTGGTGTCCACAGTAGTGGTGGCTCGTGCATTTTGGCAACAATGTTTTCCCTCCATTTGAATACATGTAAAACAATCGATTGCAGGTGAAGCGCTGCTTCACTATCGAATCCATTATTTTGCATTGAATCAAATGGAGGGAAAACATTGTTGCCAAAATGCACGAGCCGCCACTGGTCCACAGTTCAAACTAATGGGCCCTGGAATCATCTCAACTATTTTCATAAATGTGACTAAACAGAATTAAGTTCAACTTCTTAATTTTTTACCAAAAAAAAACTTCTAAAATAAGAACTCGATCTAAAAAAAAAAGTGATAAGATTATGAGATATAAAAATGTTCATCAAATTTTCAAACTTGTCTAGAGCACTCATAAATTGGAAACACTGCGAATGGTTTTCAGGCAAAACTTTTGCTAGAGCAACTTTCTCAACAAACGCGCCACATTTCTGAAATGATACATGATTAAATGGAATATTCTGCAAGAGTGGGACAAAAAAAAATTTTCCGGGAAGCAGTCCGTTTCTTATTGCTCATTGAAACGTATAAAATTACGAATAATTTAGAAAGTTGAGAAGAACTCTTTTATCACACGTTCCGTAACCAGATTTCTTTCTGCTTGGGCTTGATATAATAGGGCTTGTGCTAACTTTTGCTACATGCGATTCAATGGTTCATTCTGGTGTAAAAACCAGCAAAAATTGCGACAAGCACATTAAAAAAATAGACCTGTTTAGTGATGACGTTACGTAATGGCGGAGTAAGGCAAGTATCATGGTAGATTCCTATCTAACTTAAGCCTTTCCTCTGTGTATTTTTATAGAGGGAGAGATTGACAAATTCAATAGAAATTGCTACAGAGGAGTCATGGGAGATTCCTGTCTAATGTGCCACTCTCTCTATTCAAACATACAGAGGAAAGCCTCAAATTAGATGAAAATGGTCCCATGGTCCCTGCGTAGCTCCACCACAACGCCTTCAACTTTGAAATCATTTTGGAAGTCCGTTAGAGAATTTTGTAAGTTTTGTAATGGGCTCATTGTAATTTTTGCTGGTTTTTACTCTAGAATGAACTATTCGATCGAGCACAGGAAAAATAAGCAAGAAGCTCATTAGATACATAAGGGAAATAATGCTCGATTGGTCAAAATGAAAAGGACAGAAGAATAACAAACATTTAAATTACAAGAGAACTTGGAATTTCAGAGGTATGATCTATCATCGGATGAGGAAAATTTGACTTACGCATAATTAAAGGGCGGGTAGAGGAAAGCTGAGAAAAGAGTTTGCCAAAACTGGCAAAAATTTAAATTATAGAGAATGAAAATTAAAGAAATAAAAAATACGTAAAAATTAATTTAAAAAAAGGAGCAAATGTTAAAATTGTATCTTAAACCGAACTAGAAAGCAGACTTAACAAAATCAGAGGGAAAAAGTAGATCCACGAATAAATAAAATATTCATCTACCAGAGGTTTAAATTTTGCTTTGATTCAAACTGGCTTTTGTTTCATTTTAAAACATTGCCGCCCTACCCTGTTAAAATACACATATTACTATACCGAGTTTTACGTGCAAAAACAGATTGATCCTCTCAAAATTAGTTTAAAACCTCTTCTAAGTCATTTCGATAGCCAAGTGTTTGAGAAATAAACGCATAGACATTAAAATTGTTGGGAATGATTCTTCTCATGCTTATTTGAAAGCAAACTAAACTTTCATCACGGTGCTTGAAACCATTGATTTAAAGTCTTGCAAAATGAATAGGTGCGCATAAACCTGAATATCATATAAATTAAAAATGAACCATGATTCTATTTATAAGAGTACAATCTTTGTCAATTCTGAACCATGCTTTGGAGAGAGATACAGATGAAAATGAACACTTATCTACCTTTTTCCATGTTCACGTTTGAATTCGCCGCCGTATTTAGATCTAGTGCCTACGAGTTCAATAATCTCTGGAATGCTACTAGCAAATATCGCCTAATCAACAAACCAATTCAGTCTAAAATGAGAAAAAGTACTTGGATTTTTTTTTAAAGGAAGAAAGGTTGAAAAGAAGTGATTTGAAGGCACGGGAGTAGAATTAATGAAAAGCGGAAAATGAAAGCAGAAGCTTCTCTACCTTGGCCAAGCACTAATCAAGTATACAGTGAAACGAAAACATTCTCTTATTCTTTAAGAACAAAAGAAAAATCGTCAAGCAATCACGCTATGAGATGAATGAAATACACCAAACGAACGGCGTAAACAACGTTAAATAATTTGGAGTAAGTTAGAACATAAGAAAGTAAGTTCTCTACTAGGTGGGTGGGTGAATGGGTAGGTCAAAATCTCATTTTGGGAGAATTGAGACACAAAAATTTATAAAAAATTGAGTGAATATTAAATGACAATGATTACTTTTGCATGATTAAAATCACTTTCTAAGTAGTTTTGCAGAAGGGCGCTAAATTATGCCAACAACCTATTTAAGGGAAAGATGAAATTGGATTAGGGTTACCTACCAACCAGCCTAATATGCGCGTAGCATCTGTTTTGAGGAACGGCAAAGTTTAATTTTTTGGGATAATTAAGGGACCATATCATGTTTAAAGGTTATGGAATAGAATGTTTTCAAATTTACCGTTTCTTCTTAAAACTTCAACTGCGGTTAACAACAGGACATCATGCGAATGACGGAAACCAAGTTTCGCGCTTAGAATCAGTTGTAATGAAAAAACATTGAACTTTCAAACATAGCTCTGCATGATGATGATAAATGAGGTTATTTAAAAATGAACATGAGCATGAATGTAACATTCCCAGTTTTTTAAAAACAAATTAATCTCATAAAATCATTGGTTCCAGTCAGGAAATTTATCCTGGGGAACATTAGTTTCCGGTATTTAATTGTATAAAACGTAAATTAATGAGATTATTGGCATTTCCCCGGCATTGAGAATTTTTTCAACTAAAGTTCGTAGTTCAAATTTCAAAAGAGCAGAATTTAAGTTCTGAAAGTTCATGGAAGGACAGGTTTCTGACAGGACATTTAGGTGTTGTTATATGATGACAATCCATGTAAACCATTCAAAAGCGTGAAAATAAGTATGGATCCAGAGACAAATAGAGAGCTAGCACGAAGCTTGTGACAAGTGTCCACTTTTCCAGCTCAATTTTGGTCAGAACTCATCGAAACAACAGACAACATTGGCCTACTGTTGACTGATGAGCGCGTGGTTTACATTCGCCAAGCAAAACCTGTTTCCATTTCCGGGACTGCGGACCAATCACAGTCTTTTGTTGAACTCACCACTCAATAGTAAGCTAATGTTCATCATTGCAGCTGGTGACTCCCGAACAAAACTGAGCGCACTCAACTTGCCTCACTTTTCTAACAAGGGAAGCATACGGTATGCTGGGTCTCTATTTGTCTCCGTACGGATCCTAGTAAATGGAAGTCAAAACTTTCTGAAAAACGCAAAATTGATTGCTAGTCAAGTAATACTTAACAGAGATTCGCCCCAGGGACAGTGATTTTCCCAAAATGAGATTTTGACCTGGGTAGTGTAAAAAAAAATAAGTAAGTAAATAAGCTTCGTGCTTGAGAAAGTGAATATGTGTGTGAGAGAGTGAAAGAGCGTATCATTATTACTGTTATTGTTACTGAATGTTTTGCTGAATGTAATTAATGTTACTGAAGGAATGTTTGAGTATGTAAGAAAGTAAGTAGCAAGTTGCTACAGTTGTAATACAGCAAGTAGGCGGTAACAGTAAAGTACTTTTCTATCTGAGAGATGTCTGCAGCCTCTTGGCGCATCGACATACCTCGGATAAGAAATTCCTGTTTACAAAACAAGAGTTCAAAATATAGGTTTGAATAAACGATGGAGAAAGAAGTTTATAAAAAGTAGTTCAGTGAGTAAGCAAGTAAATAAGAAAGCAGATAAGTATGTAAATAAGTAGGTGCGTAAGCATGTATAATAACAAAGAAGAGAAAGTTACTGGCTCTGTTATTGAAGAAAAGCGTCAGCTATGTTTTCCCAAGGCAAATAAATATAGCGACATGGAATTTTACTTACTTTGAAGTAAGTTAGAATAAGCATAGTGAGAAATACACGCAATACAGCGCTGATAAAATAGATTGGAGGATTATTATTTAAACAATTGCTCCTAAAAAAAAACACCATTGAAATCTATAGGGGGGTTTTCTTACATTTTTTTTTTTTTTTTTTTTTGAACCTGTCTTCGTGGGATCCAAAAAACAAGGAGGCAGAACTTGATTTGCAACCGAAATAATGAGGATAAATTTTGGATTAAATCAAAATCTATTTCAAACAGATACTTCTTGGTCTAAGAGTGAGGGCAACGATTACTTTGTTGAGATGGAGTAAGATAATATTCTTCCGAAAAGAAATGGTAGAGTAGAAAGATTTCAACCTAATACAAAAAAAAAAGTGGACAATGTTGACGTAAAATTCTCAAAAAAAGAAAAAATGTTTTACCATCGCAATCCTACCTCTCCGTAAAAAAAAAGTTCTTTACTGTTCAGTCCTTGAGTACGTAATGATGGCTTTCCATTTTTTTAGTTATCGCACACAATGCACAAAAATGTGAGGTATGGCAATCTTCCTGCTTCCATTCAACGATGAAGTCTTCCGAAAAAATTGTAAGTAGGATAGAGAACGTTGAAAATTGGACTAAATATGCCTCTTATTCCCTAGAGAGCGAAAATACCTTAAAGTAACGTGTAAACAAATTTACGTTCTCAATATTTGAAGAGCAAAGCGTCGAAAGAGGGCAAAGCTACAGCAGAGAGCAAAGACTAATATTCAGGGAGTCTAGCAAAGTTTAATTTAGAAATTCCTAGACTTTCCCTGACTCCTAGTTTTCAAATCTCCTGAGGTTTATTTGATTTTTTTGTACAATTCGAGAGTATTTTCTGAATTTTGAGAAACATGAGAACCGCAAACTGGTCAAAAATTGCATTAAGAAATTATTCAATGGTTTCAATAGCATGACAATTTTTCAGACATGAAAATTGATGGGAAAACAAAGAAATCCATAGGAGATTCATTGATAAAATCATTTCTTTGGTGGATTCTGACAGAAAATCATAATTTACAGGTTTTGGAATCGAATTTCCAGACAATGGGGCTGTTGCACACTTTTGCTATAAGCAATTTAACTGTCGATTCTGGTGTAAAAACCTCCAAAAACAGTGATGGCAGTACTAAAAACTTCCAAAATCCACTCCTAAATTCAATTAATGTTTTTATTTGAGCGAGTGTAATGGTGGCATAGGGCAGTAATAATGGGAGATTCCTATCTTAAAGTCGTCTCTCTCTCTATGCTGACAAGAATGATTCACAGAATATTTAGTCATCAGAGTAGGGATCCACAACCGATGAATGGTACCGTGACAACTAGTGACACCGATGTCAAATGAAAGTCGTCTCTTATAGGTCATTTCTTGATAGAGTTACAGTATTGGTAGATGGGAATCTCCCATTATTACTACCCTAAGTCACCATTACGCTTAGGTACACAAATAAAAGCATTTATTGAGTTTAGGAGAGAATTTCGGAAGTTTTTAGTACTGCCATCGTTATTTATGGAGGTTTTTACACCAGAAACAACTATTAATTTGCTTATAGCAAAAGTGTGCAACAGCCCCATTCCTTGATTCTTCCTGATAGATTTAAATTCCCTGACATTCCCTGATTTTCCAGGTTTATCCTGACAGTAGACACCCTGAAATAAGATTCCTGTCCAAGCATTGGCCACCTAAGGCAACCTCATTCTTTCAATTTTGTGCATTGACGCCCAAGCATTGATATTCTTGCTAAACCCTAGCATTTGCCCGTGATATGGACGTGCAAAAAGCAGAAACGATAACAAAATTGCTGTTTAGGCGTTTACTACTATCCAAAATTGATTGGTCACTAGAATCAAATCGTCTTCTTTCTGTTTCTTATAAAAATTTGTGATAAACAAATTTTCAGCTTTAGAATAGAATCACAACAGAAAAATAATCTAACTGACTGCGAGAGTTGAAAAAATGAACCATTATTACATGAGGATCCAACAAAAACTCAATTTTGAAGCTCCAAAATGTCTTCTTTTCTTCTGTCTTTGAAAAATATAGGACAAATGCACATAAAAGCTTTTGATTTGTACTTCAAGATAAATGTTTGATCAAAATGGTTGCCACAAAAAATCAAAGCTGACCTTACATCGGTGCGGACAGATTTGGCAAAAGAGATACAAATTTGTCATATGATTTAATCAAATAATTTAAAGTTAATTAATTTTATTAATATTTTAATTAATTTAAGCGAGCATCGTTTTTGCCAAATTTGGCAACACTGCTTTACTTGATCACAGTGTGCTCGTTAAGGTAGTTCTACAGCATTTAGTGCCAATGTCTGCCGCCAGAGCGCAATCGTTCGACTCATGTCAAATTACTTGCTGAAAGTAATTTATATTTCAGAAAACAGAGTCAGTTACTAGATCATCATCTGAAGAATGTCTCTGCAAAATATCTCGTCGATAACTTCAAAAATAAGGCTGAAAGTACCAAAAAATGGAATACCGCAAATCTACTTTCAGCCTTAATTTTGAAGTTATTGACAAGATTTTATGCAAGAGACATACTTCAGATGATTATCTAGTTACTGACATTCCGTTTTCTTGAATATAGATTACTTTCGGACAGTTAGTTGACATGAATCAAACAGCAGAAATTGGCACTAAAGGCTGACTTAGATTCACTTTAAAGGACTATACAGAGATCAAGACTTCCTTAAAGAACCAAGCCTTCGATTTCAAACAAGCCAGCAGTTTGAAATAAAATTACTAAACAGAATAAATGAAGCTTTCCTAGACTTGGTTGGTTACTGACAATGAGTGGTAAAACATCAACAACAGCTTTTAGATATTGGCAGAACAAGCTGCAAAGCCATTCCCTTGAAGCAAAACTGAATCATCTAAATACCTTTCAGCCATCAACAAAAATTAGTGTGTATCAACCAGTGATACAGGAAACAACGAAAGATCAAACTTTTACAAGGGACAGTTATTGAAAAATAAAATAATAAAGTACCAAAGAAATAAATAAATGAATCATCAAGGAAAATAAATTGATAAGTACGTCAATTTTGGAAAACAAATAGTTAAATGAATAAATTAGGATAAGTAAAAGAAGTTTCAGGATTAGTTAAAAATGAAACATAAAACAATAAAAATATCAGGAAGGGGAGGGGGATAACTGCCCTAAAGACTGAACGGATAAAAAAAAATAAAAAAATTCAAAATGTTTCATCAATTTGTTTCAATGAAGGTTGCCAGAAGGGATGTTCCATCCCAAAGCATTTCCACTCATTTTTAATCCGTGCATGTCTTTTTTCTTTAGACCTGTAATCTTAGACTTGTTACCTACATTTGCATCTCTTTAGATAGTTATGTTACTACTTACAGAGTGTTTCAAAACTAATTTGCTGAACATCAGGTGGGTATTTAAGGGTTCAAAATAATAATTTTTTTGTCATTAGTCTAGAAATGACCCTCTCACAAACTAAGGCCCCAAAATTTTTGACATTTTTTTTTTTTTTTTTAAAAAAATAGCGTACACAGTTACAAATCATGAATGCAAGTCTTAAGCCACGAAAGTTTGTTTTCAAGGGTTTATAAACGTGCAGAGTTTGTTCATGACCTGAAATATCAGATAATAAGCCTGAGTATGCAAACTTGCTGATAATCTTGTATGTTCAACGGCGCTCTCTTCATACTAATACAATCTTATCTGCAATTAATTAGTATAACAAGCTGTAAAATTCTGAATAGTCTTTAGCATCATTTTGATACAATGCATTTCTATCATACCAATTGACGCTCATCCACAGCATTGTCAAACTGCTGAATTTTCTACCTTGTTTGTTTGATATCCCGCATAGCTTCACATTGAAAATATTACTAAAACTAAAAATCTTCATCAAAGTTTTTAATTAAAATAGTGACTGCCTAAATGATCTTTACAAAATATTGTTTTAGTGACTTGAATTTTTGATGCCAAATGTGAAATTAATATCATCAGATAAGAATTAAAGAAGTTTCTGATTATTTGAGGGCAGTCAATGATTTTTTCCTGTTCAAATACCACCAGGGGGCTGATTCTGCTCTTTAGTGAAGTGTTTTTTTATTCTTCAGAATCCGCACCGGTGCAATAACCCGGAGCTTTTGGAGCTGCTCCGAAGCTGTCTGGTGCAGCACCAGTCACGTGCAGAAGCTCCGGAGCTCCAGCTCCAGTGCATCGGTCTTCAACTCCGATTCACTGGAGCTTGCACCGGAGCAGCTCCAGGTGCATTGCACCGCTACTAAAAAAACACTTCGATGCGCTCCGGTGCTGGAGCACCAGAATAAAAAAACACTCCCGTGCACTGGAGCTGCACCGGTGTGCGCACCGGTGAATAAAAAACCGCATCATAGGACAAGACGAGACGAGATAGCAGGATTTAATCATTCCCCTAGGTTTAAATGGTGTCTGGTGAAAGATTTTAAGTTGTTCGAGACATTCATTTCAGAAAAAATAACTCCTTCGTCCATCAAATGACTCGAACTCTGTCACATGACTCCGTTTAAACCAATGGGATTAGTCGATTCCCACTATCTCGTCTCGTCTCGTCCATAAGAGCAGAATCAGCTCCCTGGAGAGGTATTTTTATATACTTTGGTGTAAAACTGTTGAGTGTTTCTGCTGGTTCAAAGAAAGCATTATTTGCGAAAACTTGGGAAAGAGACTCTAGCTCGGAAAGGAGCACATCTGCCACTATTAATATAGAAAAAAAAATTTAGTTGGACGCCAAAAATATGCACATAAAGTTTGGCAGATTAGTTTGGAAACACGCTGTAGAGATAAAGTCTTCTGTTAGAATCTAATAGAACAAGGTCTACAAAGCAATATAAAGTTGAGAGGATAACTAAACATCAAACATAAGGAAAAGATGTTTTCATGTCCATTCACAGTTACAAAAAAGAATAATAATTCAAGAAATCTAAAGAGAAAAATCCACCATGGTTAAACTATTATTAAAAACAACATACGATTCAGTCCAGGAACGTTTGTGATGATTAGTCGAAATGGGTTTAAGTCTTTCAAATTTTGAAGCAATTAACTTCTTTTTTTTCATAGGAATGAAACATTTAAAACTCTCTCTATTAGTTAGATGCTTTCATCTTGCCTTGCATTTTATTTGCAGGTTCACTGAATGACATAAAATTGAATCAATGAAGAGAAAATAAAATAAGAGAAGTGAAGTGAAGTGAACAAATCAAAGCTTTGAGAAAGATAACATAGTAAACAATAATAAGAGATAATTGAGAGCAATATCAGTGGCTGCTTGTGCAATTTGGCAACAATGTCATCCCTCCATTTGATTATATGTAAAACAATCCATTCGAAAGAGCATGAGCATTTGATTATTGCACATAGATTTAAATGGAGGAAAAACAGTGTTGCCAAATTGAAATTGCACAAGTGACTACTGATAGAGGATAAATAAGAGGAAGAAATTGATCTGATTCAAGTCTAGATCTGACAAAACCAAGTGATTGAAAATTCAAAACGCTGACAAAAAAGCGAAACTGCTGCACATGCTGAAAGCTTGCTATCTTTGCTCTTCTAAATTCATTACAAATTAATGATTCAATAAAATCGGTGCTTTAAGATCCCAGGCTTGTTGGTAGATATTGGAAATCCTTACTTAAGACATACCATGGTCTTTTTTCCTGACAACATCTATGCCTAAATTCTGACTGTTAAACCAAATGCAAAAGTATGATTAAAATATAAAAGTCACTGCTGACAACTGAAACCGTAATGTTTAAAAATAAATAAAAAATAAATAAATAAAAAATACATTTAAAGTGATGGTAAACCTAAATAGTGAAACCATTCAATAGTTACTATGTGATCGATTGATTCAGTCAAATAAGATCATAATCGTATCCTGAACAATGGACTGAGTGGATACGAGAAGGCAAGAATAATGGGATTAAAAGTAGCATTTAAGAGTACTTGCGAAACAAGAGGTTAACATCTTGATTCAAATCAAACTTCAATGAAACCTCACGACTTATTTGACTGCTCATGATTATTCTGCTACATTTGAGGCTTCTTCACAACAGACTGTTTTAGTGGAATGATATATCATACTGATTGCCATCTGAGAACCTCCTCCTTTTTATTCCAAAAAAACTCTCATTCAATGTATTTTCCCCATAAGCATATTTTTAAAAGGAAATTTAGATAGATAGATAGATAGAATCCGTCCGTCGCCCCAGCTGCAGTCTTAGCTCTAGTGCGGGTCTTTCAGGCTATTAAATCAAACAATGAATGTGACCTTTCTGCAATTATGAATTCTAAGTCCTCGAAAATGCTTAGTTATGTCTGAGTCCATGACTAAAATTGCCGGAAACAAGATTGAACCATGCCTTTGGAAGTTGGGATCACCCGAATTCTTGCCAAATTCCCGCCCATGCTACAGCAATAACCTTTGGGTTGATTCCAATCTCCCAATGCTTCATTTTATCTGTAATATCTTGTTGATTTTGGCAGTTTTTAGTTCTAGAACCAGGCATAACTAAGCATTTATAAGGACACATAGTTCAATACCTAACACAAAAAAGTCCCATCAGGTGTTTGCTTTAATAGCAAAAATTTCCTTTCAAAAATACACTTATGGGGGAAATACATTGAATTAGAGTTTGTTTGGAACCAGACATCCTCCGACAGCGATCGATACAATACATCACTCCACTGAAACAGTCTGTACAGTTTGAAGTTTTATTCCAAAAATTTTCAATTGAGAGGGAGGAGGTGAAAAAATCAAGATAAAAATAATAGGGAGTGCGTTTTGGTGGAAATGAGATTAGGCACCACAGAACGAGCGTCTAAAAATCATCAATTTAGTGAATAGCTTCTTAAAAACTATGAAAGGTATTAACATTTTGTGACTGTAAAGTTTTCTTTGCATTCCCATGTATCATAAAGAGAAAACAAATGTCAACAAATTTTGCTTGCGTTTCAATACAGATTAATTTGAAAGATGTTTGATAAGAAGGGATTTTTAAATTGTTTCGTGAAGGAACAAAATATATTAAAAGGATCGTATCCAAGTAAAAATTAGAGGATGACAGATGTTAATGTCAAATAGAAATAGAAGATCAATGAAATGAAGGAAAAAATGTATACACAAACAGCGAGAGGGTTGTTAATATAAAACCTTTTACGAATTCAGTTTGGAAAACTTCATTTTAGAAAAGAATTCAGTAAAAGAGAGGGAGAAGATGTATGATTAATTTAGGCAAACTTGTATTAAAATTCCTGACATAGTTGGAAAAATTCTCGTAGTAGTAGTAGGTAATAATTTTTTCAATGAGTATTTTACATCTGACTATAAATTGAACGAATTTACTGGCTTAAATTTAACTGATGATCAAATATTTCAAATCTCTTGAAAAAAAAAGAAGGAATAAATAGAACGAAAACTTAGAGGCGTCTCGTGCAATGTGGCAACAAAGATTTCTCCCCATTTAAACCTATGTAATATAATCCATCTTCAGGGGATTCACTGAACACCTAAGGGAGCGATACTTTTACATACGTTTAAAAGGCAAAGAATGATTGCCAAATTGCACGAGCCACCATTGCGAAAACTAAAATCAAAATTAAAATAGATTAATGAATGAATGAAGAAATGCTTGAGTGAGTGAAAAAAAAACCAACCAATAAAGGAAAGGAGTCGCTGCTAGATATATAAATAAATAAATATATAAACAGAGTGCTGAGGACAATAGGTGCCACGAGGAATATTTGGGCACATGATTCTAATTTTGAAGAATGCTAAAACAGGAACTCGATAATTTCCAGAGGGACACTGTTTTAGGAGGTTCCCAATTTATAGGCCCCTTCTAGAGGCTCCCATAGGGTTACCACCCCATCAAAATTCAATACCTCAAACGGACACTCCTGTTTTTTCTTTCTTGCCCCCCCCCCCCCCCCCCCCAAGTAAAGAAAGCATTTTGATCATGGAAAATTTTAAAATTGAGCTACCTCTATTTCTTGGCATTTCATAACCCCTAGAACCCAAAAAACAAATCCTAAAAAAATGTAATCCATCTGTCTATCAGTCAGTTTATAAGGGATCAAATTTCTTTAACAATACTTCTGTTTGCAACCAAAGTGGGCAAAAAGAGTTTTTTCTAATTTTCCAAGGGGAGTTTTCTGGATTGTGTCACATTTCGAAATGAATGGGTTAATCCCCGACATATGGCGCAGCTGCAGAAAAACAGCTCACAGGGTTTCAGAGGCGCGCAAATTTTTGTTGAATGTGGCTATAGAAATCATGAAATCTTAAATTTTTAGATACAAAGTGGCTATAGAAATCATGAAATCCTAAGTATTTAGATACAAATTAAGGATTGATGTCATTTTTCATTTTCTATAAACCTAGGTCAAACTTTAATCTAAACCTGTTTTCAAAAATTCATAGGTCCCGCTAAAAAATTTGGAATTTTAGATACTGAAAGCTAAAAGTACTCTACAGAACAAAATACTTTTGTATAAAAAATACAACTGTTCACTATTTAACAAAACTTGAATTTTGAGCCTCCTATTTTTTTTTTTTTAATTTTCAACAATTTTGAATCAGCTTCTTTTAAAACAGTCCAAATCTACAATTTTCAACTTGTAGATTTGGACCCCCCAAGAGGTCCTCTTAAGAGAGGCTCAAAAATCAGAGACCCCCTGAAGAGGTTTTCTGCTTGAAATAATAAACGCATGTTTTACCATTCTTTAAAATTCAAAACAGTTGCGGAGATATTCAAAGTGGCACCTATTTTTTAACACCATGTACATAAAAAAAAATTAATAAAAAAAGTCAATAAAAAGATACATAAATACATAAATAGGATTAGAAAAAACCAGATTTAAATATTGAAATAAGTGCAGTTCAGTCGGTATTTTAAACTTGTAAACTATGTGGATGAAAAATGCTGACTTTTGCTACTGCTGAATTAATGAGCTATCAACGTACAAAACAATTAAGCCACCGTATTAATCATCGTTTTTAAAATGCGATTTGAACGTACTGAAAAATAACTCGTGTTCATGCATTGATCCGGTGATCTTTCTGCTACACTAGAATACAAATCAATACTCCTTTGACGCTTTCTTTCCAACGGCTTGCTTTAGCTGGTTTTCACCCTTTCTATTACCCAGCTAGATATTCTCTGCCTCTCTCTTTTTACCATTGAAAGACGTACGTAAAACAAGAATAGAAAAGGGAATAAAACCCCCTATTTCCATCCTTTTTTTACTTCTACAGTCAAAGAGAAAATGATGCCACTGATTCTCTCTATCCCTCTCTTCTCTTCATTGAGGTGTCCACCGTCAGCTACAATCCCTCTCATTCACGCAGGTACTCGGCGCCTGATCTTGAATAGTCCGCCAACCAGTGAATGAATAAGGGTGGTATGAAACCTGCACCGTCAACGGTTGGCCGGTCAGAAACTCTCAAGATTACTGAAGGTGCAGCGGTCGGGGAACGGAAGCCTTCTTGCAAGCGTAAACAGACTATTGACTTATGTTCTAGTATAGAGAAATTCAGTTTCATTTCACATGAGCTCTTTATTTTAACCCAGTGCTGCCAAATTTAGCATAAGAAAGAAAAGAAATTTGTAGCTTTACCTCTAAATCTGACAGCACTGTTTTAACCGGTAACTAAAGAAACGCAATCTCTCTAATTGTCTCTTTCTTTAAATCATCGAAACCAACGATTGGACCCCTTTTTCAGTGCACACTGACATTTTGATAAAAACAAATCAACAATATCAAACGAAATGAAACTACCCAAGTTTAAAAACTTGTTTCTCTTTTAATCCTCTGATGATGTAATCTAACATTTTTTTACAGACTGAATGATGTAAATATCTCTCAGTATGTCAGGTTATCAATGAGAAAAAAAGAAGAGAGAAAATATTTGGACGCAAAAAACAATAATAAGAGTCTTTTGGTGTTGAGGATCAGGACCTTTCATCGAATTACAATAGGGCCGTACGGCTGATGCCTTGTGAACCTGTGCTTGAGAGAAACGTACAAAGAAAAGATGCAAAGAAATGGCATCTTTTCCCACTTATTTTCCATTCATACCGACTTTTATTATATTGAAAGTTGAATGAGCCTCAAGTCTTGAAAGCAACTAGATGCAAAATGTCAATATCAGGAACATCGCATTATTGATCATGTCTGTTAACAACATCCTACCGCATAGTATTTAAGATGTCAAACTTTCAATCAGTACAAGTTTAGTAGGTTATATTCTAAGTGTTTTTCTTTTTTAAACAACATTTTTATACAGTTTCGAAAGAATTGCATCAAAATTTTGATAACTTAAAAAATTAACAAAGTCTGCATTAAAATTGGCATACAGCACTCACGAGCAAATATTTTCTCATTTGACACAATGAATGCCTATCATTCTACGATACAAGTCTGTTCCAGAGATTTCCATCTTGAATGAGACAGATAATTTTTCTTCAACGACTTCCCTCTTTTTAATTTTTCGTAGATATCAGAACGGGCGGAGATGGGTAGTCGGTAGCCACCAGGTCAAGTCCAAAAACACACAGTAAGAGAGGTGGCATTCGCGACACTTTACCTTCATCCAACAGTTTGTTTGTGTCACTCTGTGCATCTCTCCATTTTTAATAAAAATATTTACAAAGCCTAAAATATTTTTTCCATCTATTCACTTGAAGTTCCAAATTTCTACACGGTCCAACAGCTATGTTTAAATTCCCCTCATTTCCCCGGTTTTCTAAAAAGCAGGTGGCTTTTCCTTCATGCCTAGAGAATTTGGACACTACGACAAAAAAATTCTCTCAAAGAAAAGCAGGAGGAATGAACTAATTTTAGGAACACAGCTCTCGCAAGAGCAATTATGACAAACTTGACATTTTTTATAGATTCATCAACGATATGCTGTAGCTTGCATAAAAAGCTAGCAGACTCAGAAGCTTGAACATAAATTAATTAGTCCACTCAGTTGCACACAATTTAAAATAAAGTCAGGAAAAATTAATGGTGTCTAAAGAGAAGCATAATGGCTTAAGCAGACACTCCGAAAGACTGATGCAGCTTGTAGCCGAATCATGAGCTGCGATATAGTTAGTGACAAAATCGACATTAAACACTGCGCAGTTAAATCAATCATGACATGCAGATGGATGTCTAACATAGATTTCAATTGGAAAAAAAACTGAATTACTGGAATTTAAATATCCTTTTTTTTTTCTTTTTTTTTTTTTCTTAAACAGCCAGGAATTGTACAGATCAATTGTACATCATCAAACATGAAAATCACGGATTTAAGATTTTTTTGAGAAACTGAAATTATCAACATTTTCAAGAGAACAAACGAAGGAATTGGCTAATTTGTTGAAAAAAGTTTGCCTTTTTCAGCAAGTTAAATCAAATTCATTTTCGAGGAGCTAAATAAATAATTGGGAGGAAAATCTTCAGGGTACAAACAGTTTTTTAGTTTCAAGAGGTGATTTTAAATGTTCAATGCTTCTGCTGGCAGCGCTGACTCCATCATGGCCATACAAAAAAGTATGCTAGAGTAAAATAGCAAAAGAGACTGCCCATGAGGTAATGATTGTCAGCTTATATCTGAAATTGTCATCTACTTTGAGGAGATGTATGAGGCTTTCCAAATAGTTTGAAAAATTCTAGGAGGCTTTCTAAATGGTTTGAAAAATATACCAACACCATTAAATTAGGATCAAGTTTTCATAAAAATTCTAGTGGGCTCTCAGCCTTTTCACCGTCACAAAGCAAAGCTGAAATTTACTCTACGTAGACAGATTTGTTTGACAGAAAAATTTGAACAGCGGCATCGGTGGTGTGTGAATGAAATATTTACACGACTCATAAATCAATACAACAATGTCTAACAAAAATTAGGAAAACTAACTTACAATATTTTTCCCACTGCAGGTATAATAATTCCGGTCTTATAATTTGCGTAGAAATTTTTCAGAGATAAAATTCAATTAAAGAAAAGGAATAGTCCAATTGAAATCTATGTAATGAACACAACGAATACATTTAAATAAAATGTCTACCATTGGGTATGATTTTTACAAAATAATTGAGCGACATTAGCAGATGAAATTATAGCGCATGAGACAAAGATAAAGAGAAATAAAGAAAGAGAGGGGGAGACAATTAAAGACAGAGATAGAGAAGAAGAAGACAAGAAGAAACATAGGTTGAAAGAAATTGGAGGGTTTAGGGATGTGGAGTTGAAAAAAAAAAAGACATCAATAAGTTAAAGACATGGTGAAAATATCAAGAGCCCATAATTCTTTGCTTGCACATAGTATGAATTGTCCAGAACTTATATTGATTAGCCTCTAAAGCAATCATAATGATGATTTCAAATAATTCAGTACTACATTGGGGAAAAAATGACTGCAGGATATTTATGGTTCGCAGAGGCAAACTGACAAGACGGTTGATGCCAGAGTTGCTATTTTTCGGATAACTATCCAACTTTTCCCATTTAACTTTATGTAAAAGTTGGTAATTTATAGGAAAATTTGGCAACGCTGATGGCAAAACTAAATGAAGGGTCTGTTGCAAGCTTTAGCTATGGTATTATAGAGGGTTGATTATTACATAAAATTACTTGAAAAAAACATTGAAAGCATGAGAAACTTACAAACTCCACTCACATAACTCAATAAATCCGTATAAAAATTTCAAAGAATGAGGTCAAATGAGCAGATCACAATGGGGGTGTCCCATCTAATTGTAGCAGTCTATGCTGAAAGAAGTGATTCGTCATAGAGAGAGTGGCGATTAGACGGAACTCTCCAATTTTCACTCGCTCATTCGACTGCTATCTTTGAATTTAGTTAAACACATTTATTGAGTTTTTAAAGGGGTCTTGGAACTTTCTGATGCTGTCAATGTTAATTTCAAGTGATTTTACATAGGAATCAACTCTCTTCATTGCTGCGGCAAAAATTAGCAACCGACCCATTTTAAAGGAATAGGAAATACCCAAAATAGTAAATTAAGCCATTGGCAAAATTTTTATAAGAGGCATTATCAGGTATCTTGAAAAACCATTTCAGTTCAATTTCAAGCGATTGAAATGTGACGATAGATTTGTAAAAATAATTCAGCTCTATTTCTCGTCAAAATAAAAGGAAAAAGGAACTTTTGAAACGTAAATTTACAAAAAATTCCCAAAATTAATGGAACTTGACATACATAAGACATTGACCGAGACACACTCAATAACTTTATGCTCAAGCAAAGAAATAAGGGTATGCACTCAGTAAGAAAGAGTAATATTCTGAGAAATCTTCGACCGTTGAGCAATGGATCAAATTTGATTTAAAGATGAGATAGAAAGGCTAAAAAGGCTAAAAATTATTAGAAATAACCAAGGATCCAGTTATGCAGGAATTAGTAAAAGAGAACTTTTGAATAATCATTGGAAAAGAGGCAAGTTAGTGATTAATAAAAAAGAACCCAAAATTACATCTTGCGTGAGAGGTTAGCTGTTACCAGTAGATTCAAAGGCTGAAAATTGGTGCTACCTAAATTATTCCACCCCTGGAGTTTGGTCCTAGTGCCTTACTGACAATGAGTATGGAATTATTTTCAAACATGTTAGTGGCGTTATCTCAAAATCTCTAAATCTATATTTTGCTGTCGTTTAGCTATTGCTTTTCCTTCCTCTCAGAGTGATACATAATTGAGAAATGATTAATGGAAGAAAGATTAGAGATTACACAACAATCTGGAAGGGCAGCGAGGTGTTGGTGAAACTATCACAACAACGCAAGTGAAAATACAACACACCATGCTGACAAAATTATCTTATCACAAAAATCTCCTTCTTCGGATCAATTAGATACAGGGATTGTGCTCAGTCTAGACTAGATCTACTGATAACAGCTATGTAAGTGTATGTTGTGTTGATGAATAGAAAAAACCAAAGTTTTTCAGTTTTCCAAATGAAGGACAGGAATATCATTCAATCAGCAAAATTATGGTTTGAAATATTTTCTGAGATAAATTTTAAACATGCCACAGTGTCTAGTTGAATTTTATGTAAAAAGGGTAAAAATTGTTTTTAAGGCTCTGTTAAGACGCCCCAGAAGTCTGATTGTCAAATAAATCACCTAAATTATTCCACTCGATCCTGCATGTGGAAAAGCAAGATTTGTTTCATTTTTAAAAAAAAAAAAAAAACAATGATCCCTTTTTGACGCGGTATTCTAAAAATATGTAAATTGGGAGAGTCTGTTTTTCAACCTGAACGAAATCGATTAGACCAGCAAAAGGAAGAACTTTTGCCAAAATCTTTCACACTATCTAATATTTATCGTTAGAGGACGGACTTCTCCATTAAAAAACAAAAGAAAAAAAAACAATAAATTGACTAGAACTATACGTAGTATGAAAGAATCAAAATTTGTTAAGACACAGGTGGGTAAACAGAAAGTTTCAAGTTGGGAAACCCTTCTCTAAACCAGTTATTTGAGAAACCAGAAATTTGGTTGAATGCAACGGACAAGAAAGAGGTTTTAGAATTTAAATTGTTATTAAATTGTGGTGGTAAATGAGAAAAAGAGCAACAGGATTCCAAATACTTTCAAGAACATTTGAGATTTGTGGGATACAAAAGGTCTTTTAGCAAATAAAGTCTTGACAGTCGGGGCTTATCAACGTTCAGTTTAGACGAGCAGCAAAAAAATTTGTTTGTTTGGTTCTCTCTTCATAACAAAAACCCGCTATAAAATAACTTTATAACTTGATTCAGTCAAGTTTGTGCTATTGAAATAGTCTTGTTTTATGAACGCTAACTACTCAAGTTTCATTTCTCTTTATCTCACTCACTATCAGAGTTTCATAAAATTCAAAACTGACAAAATACTAAAACTTTTTTCTTGCTGCAGACACATTTTACTAATTTTTTACCCAACCAAAAAATTGATTTTATTGAGTCTGATAAAACCCTTAACATTCAAAGAAACTGCAGATGTATGGCAGATATCTGCCATTTGACTTTGACCAAAAATACCACAATTTATTTTTTGAGACTGATAAAACACTCTTTAGAGATAAAAAATGTCACTTGAGTGGGAGATTGAAAGCAATAGGGTTCACTCAAAAGTTCTACACTTTGCTAGTGCCTTCTTTGAAAATAATGTCACAAATTTTTTTTGTGAATCTACTTCCTGCAAAACTATATGAATTTACAAACAAGTTAGTTTGATCATGAATGACATGTAAAGCAGCAGATTTAGATTCATAGATAAAAAATTCTGAATTAAAAGAGAGACTCACCAAGCCAACAAGGAGAAAAAATACTAAGAAAGTTCGGCCCAAGATGGTCTGACAATAGACATCTCCATATCCGACAGTCGACATAGTAACAATTAAAAAA
This sequence comes from Trialeurodes vaporariorum, assembly GCA_011764245.1. NCBI lineage: Eukaryota > Metazoa > Arthropoda > Insecta > Hemiptera > Aleyrodidae > Trialeurodes > Trialeurodes vaporariorum. Next base: position 20,231,938 of record VMOF01000111.1, on the reverse strand, counting down.
TAAACACAAGTCCAGTAGGAGAGCTGTTGAGGGTTATTAAATTCGAATGGATCACCTGAGTTTTCAAGCTGAAAAAGGAAAACGGGGAGATTACAAAGAGCTCATTAGTAATTGACACCACAGTAAGAACCACAATGGATCAGTTGCAAACTTTTACGGGGAGTCGGATGTGAAAATTAGGCGATTTTTACAAATTTTTGTTTTTCAAGAATTATTTGTCTTTGTAGTTTCAGCTTCATTTTGAGACTAAGTTTTTTAAATTTTGGTGATTAGCCCCAATGTTATGCCCATTTCAGTTGTCTTAACTTTTTTGCAATTACACGCGTTTTAATGGAATATTCATCCCGTACCTTTTTTTTATAAGCCTTTTTTTACAAGAATTAGGGTTTTGTCATTTTTTGACACTTGTGTACCTTTTTCTCAGAATCTACAGGACCGATTTTCAAAAACTTGGGCTTGTCAGAATTGTCTTGTTTTTTTACACAAATAAATGGAAGGGTTTCCCAAAATTTTGTGAATTTTTCCCACTGTGTCCTTTCAAAGTCAAATTTTTTGACATTTTTTGGTACAAAATTTCAAAATTCTGTCAAAACTTGAATTTTTGAGATTTTGAAAAACGCCCGCATCTATTTGTGTACAACAATAAGACATAAGACCTTTCAGATGAGCCCAAGTTTTTGAAAATCGGCCAAGTGGATCCTGAGAAAAAGGTACAAAAACATCACTATGTTTTACATTATTTAGATAGGCACATCCGACTCCCCTTCAGACAGTAAATTTTTAGCATGGGATCTAATCCATCTACATAAAACAGTTGTAATAGGAACTGAGCCAACACAGAAATTTAATCTCCGAAATGTTTCTGCACGCTCACAGCACCATTTTCAATAGGAAAACAAAAAACAATAAATAAGAACAATACTCAAACGAGGATCACACTCCACTTAAGTTGGAAGAGGGAGTTTAAGTATTGATTTTATGTATGGTTTTATGTTTTTTTTCTGATTGAAAATGGTGCTGTGAGCGCACCGAAACATTTTGAAGATTAATTTTTTGTGTTGGGTTAGTTCCTATTACAACTGTTTCTTATAGATCAACTCATTTTTTGGTCATTTAGTTGCTAATTGTTTTCATATGGATTCTAAGGTAAAATGATGCCAAATTTACAATGCAAGCTCTTGAATTACAAAAATTCACCAATTTTATGAACAGCTGATGAAAAGTCACCAACTGATGCCATCGCTAGACATTATTGTGCCCTGCATCTTTCCACGTTGGACACATTGCACGGCAAATTCAAGATTACTAGCTTTGCTGATGGCGCAAATAAAGCAAGACATTTCTGACATAAACTATACATAAAATTTTAAAATTTTAGATTGCCCTTTCATCAATTTTTGACAAAATTCTACCCCCACTTTGTTCTCTTAAACAATATTGATTCCCCATGTCTGAAAAACGATACCTTTGATTGCATAAAATTTTGGGCCCACTGTTACGGGAGATGGTCGCAGTAAAATTGCCGCCATTTGTTCAACTTTAAAGAAAGCAAAAATCGAAAAGAAAGAGTCTTAAAGCTAAAGATACGACATGTCTAAGACTTTCTTTAGATTTTCTTAAGGATTAATAGTTTTTTTTTTTTTTTTTTTTTTTAAAAAACTGATACGCACTTTTGAAACGACCCTCGTGGAATCAATCAATGAAAAAATATTTTAAATCAAAATTATTATTCAAATAAAGAAAAAAAGTCAGCCACTTACAAGATGAATGATACCCGCAGCAGTTAACCAGACAGAGATAAAAATGGAAACGAGTTGAGCAAGTCTGATGCTGCTCGATGTTTTTAGAATATTAAGGTACTGTAAAATGTCTGGCACCGTCATCAACCTTAAAGCTCGAAGGAACCTTAAACCTGGTAAAAGGAAAGAAACAGGGAGACAATTGAAAAACCAAAATGAAAAAAAAAAACAAAACCAAAAAACCAAAAAAAAATTTATATCAAATATTTTCATTTCTTTGCTTTTTTGTTCTTCTTTAACTGATCTAAACAAATTCATGAGATACACGTAGAAAATAGAGGTAGAAGAAGAATATGAATCAATAATGGAGCAGTTGCAAACTTTTACTACAGGCTTAATAATAGTTTATAGCGAGGTATAATCCTGTAAAAATAAAGATTAACGCACTAAAAATTTACAAAATCCATTCCTAAACTCATCAAATGCTTTCAAACCCGAGATCGTAAAGGCGGCCGTTGCCACCTAAATCTTATAGCAATTGTATGCTCCTTTTTCTTCTTGTGTGGTGTCGCAAGAACAGCTCGTGAGGATGGAGCTGATTGAGAGATCAGGAAACCCAATGTAATCGGCGGCAACAGCCGCCATTACGATCTTGCATTTGAAAGCATTTCATGAGTTTGGGAGTGGATTTCGTGATTTTTAAGTGCGCCAATTGTAATTTTTACAGGGTTTTACCTCATAATCAACTATTGATAAGCCTGTAGCAAAATTTTGCAACAGTTCCATTGATCAGAAGATCAATGAACTTTTTGACACAAACAAGTTTTTCTACAGCACAAACAACTTAATAATTCTGAAAGTTATCAAATTTATAATTATTTGGTTAAGAATTGAATTCAATGATCAGTAATATTGATAAACTTGATCATGAATCAGTAATCATATCAAAAGATGCCAAATGATGCTGATGATAATTTTGCATATTGAATAAGTGGATGATGAATGTAAAAAATGTTGAAGAATATTATTAGAAAAAATTGAAAACCAGTATTGTCAATTGGGGGGGGGTTTGCTCCCCCTTCCCAAGGATTTTGGTGAACACGCAACAATTGGACAAAAAACGGCAGCTGATGAAATGGAAAACTCTAAGTAATACTAAGTATTACTGTAATTGGTTGCCATGTATACATGTCCAGTGCTCCAAAATTTTAGTGCTAAATTCCTGTAAATTTCTGTTTGTTTCTTTTTTTTCTTTTCTAACTCCAATTCTGTTTCGACCTTAACCTTTTGGCCCATTTTTTTCTTCCTCCCTCGTCTTTTTTGACGATTTGAAAATTTGATGAGCAAAAACAGAAGATAAAAAAACACGCCACTGTTGAAAACTCAACATTGTTACCAGGTTTACTGCTTTTTGACCAACCAATGAGCAAAAAGTGATTTTAAAAAGCTCAAAGCCCTTTACTCTTGCAGCTGACACGGCTTTTTACCAATAGGCCATGCATGGATTTACCATTGCCTTTGCACGGCATTTTGAAAATTTTCATTCGGTTTTTGGTCATTTTTCATCTGATACCACTGAAACTAAAATCAACATTGGGAGGTAATAATGGATGCCATTGTTGCAATTTTGTGTCCCGCAATAAAGGCCTTGATGTTTTGTTGAGTGTGATAAGTACTAAGGCTCCCAAAAGAATCTCCCACATCACGACGAGAGGGGAAATATTTTGAGATTTTGTTCCTCTTTGATACAAGAAAGACGGCGGAGGTGATATGCGAATCGGCCCTCTGCTTGTATCAAGATAACAACAACAACAACATCCGTAGCACTTAAATTCAATGTCTCCGCCCTCCTCTCAATCATTCGGCAGTGAGACAATCTCTCACTCTTTGCAGCAGTAGAGTGGGGGTAAGAAAATTTCCCTCTCACCAAGATGTGGAAGATTCTTTTAGGAGCATCAGTGCCTACTTGGCTTACTCCCATATTTCTTGCAAAGTTTTCTTATGACGCTCTTTTAGCTAACAAACCTGAACAAGTAAATTTGTATGCACATTTTCATGATTATTTCAGGTTAAAGAAGGGAAAAAGAGGTTCAACTCCAAAAAAGCTTGAGACCCATGAGCCCACAACATTTTCTGTATAAGTAATTAATGTCACAGCCAGAGCAATTATTGTATCATTTTTATGGTAAAGGACTCAGCACACTTCTGACTAGTGAGTTCTGAGTTTATCCTGAGTCTCCTTGAAGTTTTACCTAACTTGAACTTCAATCACGAATATCTTTTAGACTTATATGATTAAGTTGGTGCCACAAGAAATTTTTTTCAGCTCGATCTTTTGAATTTTAAATGATATCAACTCCATCAAAAATCCATCAACTGAACCATTTCCCATTTGGAGTGCGCCAGTTTGAATCGTGAAAAGCAGGGAGTATTGAAACAAAGATTAAGTCTTAGAGGAAGTGATGAAACAATATTGTGGATCACAGAAGAAGTATCAGAACAATATTCCGTCCCCTTTAGCAGAGTATGAAATTGATCAGATTAATAGTTGGAAAATACAAAGGGTGCCCCAAAAGCACCGCAGGGTGTCTACTGGATTTCCAAAAAAAAAAAATCCTGACTTTTTCCTGACTTTTCCCTGACCAAGAAGAAAAATGCGGGACCTTTTATACCAAAAGAAAACGTAACAAACTCCTTTAATATGAGGCACGCAATTTTATCGAACGAAAAAAATAACAGTGCGCCACCAAGTTCATTGGGTTTCTTTTTACGCTGACGTACAACAATTTAAATTTTCTTCCGTTCAAGTTTTTTGTGGACACGTATAGGAGTCAAGCAAAATTTGCTCACTTGCAGTGCAAGTGCGCACTTGGTACGCAATAATTTCGAGGATGAAAAATTTACAAAAACGAAATTCCTGAAATTTCCAGGAACAAAAATAACCTCCCTCAAAAAAAAAAAAAAAAAACGGACCGAACGACGAAATTCCGTACTTTTACCAAACTTACGGACCGCCTTTCAAAAATCCGGATTTTTTACGGACTTTACGGACTTTACGGACCAGTAGACACCCTGCACCGAGACTGATGTAAATGTAACTTCAAAACTAAAAAAAGCTGAAGATTTGGTCTTAATTTAAATAAAAGATCAACTCATTTGCTTTCAATTGAGCATAATATGATTGCAATTAGTCAAAAATTGACAAAGTTATTGACTGCTTGAAAAGAAGAAAAAATTTGACCCCCCGTAGATTTTTTAACAATTATTTTCTTGTAGCGAAAAAACAAAGGACTAAATTAGCCAAAACACTCTTTCTCACTAACGACCATAAACACCAAAAATACTAGGTACTTATAAACACTAATATTGTCGTCTAACTCAATAAGAGACTGATCACGCTCATTGGTTGATCATACTGATAAGAACACGTTTATTATTACGAGAAAATATTTGTTATGTAAAAAACCTGTAGGGCGTCAATTTTTTTTTTCTTCTCAAACCATCTTAATTTTGTGAATTTTTTTACCAAATGTACTTCCATAGACCTTAATTGAAAGCAAATAAGTTGATTTTTCAAACGGTAATCAAGATCAAAATGCTAGCTTAGTTGATTTAGAAGTTACAGCAACCGTCTCGGTACTTTTGGGACACCCTGTGTAGATAAGGACAAAGATTGTGTTTTATTTAATCAATTTAATTAGAATCTATACAATTGGCTAAACAGTAAAGATTGATAACAGGACTTACCGATCCATGTTCGGTCTAAATAAATAGAAACAAATGAAGGCGGTATCGTAAAATAATCAACAAATGAATACATTTCCAACATGAACCACAATTTATCACTAGCTGCTATAAACTGAAACAAAGAAGAAAATGAGATACATGAACAAAACAATAAAAATTGAACAAATTATAAAATCGAAACACGGAAATAATTCGAACTATTTCCTCTTTTACGATGATTCCAGGGTCGATTAGTTCCAACCGTAGACACCTTGTCGTGCTGCTCAAAAAGTCAACAGTTTTTGGCTAAAATTGACGAATTCACACTAAAAACACAAACTTGATAAACGTCAGCACCTGCGAGCATACTTCAGGAAGATACCCTGACATTTTCAAACTGAAACACTCAAAAAGAAAGCCGGAGATTATGAAATACGAAAATTCCCATAAGCCTAAACGAGTGCGAGTGAGGCACACAGACGTTTTATCACTCGCACTCTCTCTCACTCACTAAGCTTACGGCGGCATGAATTTCATAATTTACGGCTTCAATTCTAAACCGATTTCGCTCGTTATGGACTAAAAAAATCCATAAAAAAATTTTGCAGGTGCTGACATTATTCGATTTTGCGTTTTATCTATGATTTCAGTTTAAATCGCCAAAAACACGACTTTTCCGAAAAGCGACTAGTATGGCGCTATTGGTATCCGGAAAAATTTCACTTGGAATCACCTTGATAGGAGCCAATTGTCGCCACTCCAAACTTTCAAGAATGGAGGGGGATAGTGGGAAATGAGGCAAACAGATTCCTAGAAGCGGCTACACGGCACTTTGGTCTGAGATCGGAAAAAAATGGCCAAAAATCAGTGAAAAAAAGTCTTCAATAATAATCATCGTTTTCGATCTATCGAACTTAACCCTTTAATGACCAGGTCAGTTCAAGAGAACACCACTCCTCCGTTTATACAGGGAAGGTAGTTAACTGTTCGTACTCGCTGGAGTTGGAATTGCCTATCCTACGAATTGAAGGCTCCCGACGAGACCTTATCTTGTAGCGTTTTCAACTGTATATTTGCGTTTATTCGGAATGAGGACTGAAATAACGTCTATAATAGACTTGAAAGGAAAAACGAGTATGCTCGGGCTTGGCCACTAAGGGGTTAATTTAAAACTTTCCAGTGACACTGTTACATTGTAATTAATTGCTTTTAGTCTTTTCTGTGATTAAAATTGGTCTTGAAATTGTTTAAATGATAAATTGATGATAAATAGACTTTTTGATTTTTGACCATTTTTTGTCGATCTCAGACCATAGTGCACTGGTGGCAGGGGTGCAAAATGTTCCAAAACTTCGGAAGTTTCACGCGATCCATGCCTTATTTCCTCGACGGATTTTAAAAAGTTTCCTCACAAAAATTTGACAGTGGTTACGTTTTGCGGTTATTTTAATATTTCAACACCGTATGTTCGCAAAATGACCGATATTTCCCCATTTTTACACTATTTCCATGGGAAATCCTTATTGCCATTATTAAAAAAAAATAAAATAAATAAACAAAAAAAGGACAAATTTCCTCAGTTTCCCAGAAATTTCCTCACTTTCACGCGATCCGCGGATCGCTAGATCAGGCACTTTTTGCACCCCTGACTTGCGGATTCAGGAATTTATCATTCTCTTCTCTCTTCTACCATAGACTATTTTAGTAACGAGCGGGAAATTTAAAATCCAGGAAACTGATTGACTTCGATGCTTTTTTTTAAACGTAAAACCAACATCTGATTGGTCAATTTTGAATTTCCCGCTCCTCACTAAAACAGTCTATTAGAACCCGCGACCCCGCGTGTTTAGAGAAGGACAGATCAGGGGCGGTCATGTAATGGGGCAGTTGCAAGGGTCTGAAATGTTGTGTTTTGTACAAAGGAAACTATAGTACTTGATGAGCTGAGAATAATGGTGTCTTTGGTTTTTTTCCGAAGTGTCCCGCTTTTGGAGATACGCACGCGTAAAGTTGCACAAAATCGTGTGCATAGTGACGTCACTACGCGGGATTCCCATTAAAAACAATGTATTTTGGGTGAAAATCTCATCTCCGAAACAATGGGACTTAATTAGAAAACAAATGCATCTTAATTTAAAAGCTCTCAGCTCATCTAATACTTTCATTTTCTTTATAAAAAACACAACATTTCAGACCCTTGCACCTGCCACATTTTCGCCCCCTCTTCTATCCTTTCCGAACACATACATTCAAATGGGAAAAGAGAGAGAAGGGTAGATAATTTCTTGGATCGGCAAGTGAGCGGCTGTAATCATTTTAAGTTCAAAAATCCTTCTCAAATTATTTAAAAGCTAATTTAGGGTGGTAAAACGATTTTTCTTTTCTTTTGAGAAGGGAAACAGAGCCTACGTTGATCTCGATTGAAAATTTCTGTCAGTCAAAAAGCCCTCAGTAAACAATTTTTCATTAAAAAAGAGGAGTAAATAATTGAGAGAAAGTGCAAGAAAAGCGATCAGAAACAGGATTCGTCCGTCCTTTTGGGACTTTCGCCCCTACTCAAAGAATGTGAACAAAATGTATTTCTTATTACAATTATTAAAATTTGTATTCCCAAAATGAGCAATTTTAGAAATCGGTAGACATGGGTTAGAGCGAGAAGCGTGCAATCTGACAACATTGCGTTTTGTTAATTTAAACCCATTAATTAAAAAGTTTTACTTTGAGGGTGTTCATCGTTCAACAGTGGCGTCGCTAGTAATTTGGTAACGTTGCATTTCGTCCATTTAAACCCATGCAAAATATCGATTTGAGAGAGTGCACTGTGCACTGTGCACCTTCAATACTTTGACCTTTTTCATACGTTTAAATGGACAAAATTCAGCGTTGCCAGATTGCACGCGACTCCACTACAGTACCCCCAACACTGAGGTGACTATCCTGGTGATGCTTTCAGGGTTTCCAACCTGATGCAGTGTGAGTCTATGGACACGGATTGTCCGAATTATTGTCAGCAATGTAGCGTTGCATTATGTCCATGAAAACTCGTGCAAAAGATCGAAACTCTTGAGTATGCAGTAAATACTCTTGATTCTGACCTTTGGCATGAGTTTAAATAGGAATAAATGCCGATTTCTTGCTACACAACCACTGTTAGGAGGCATGATGACTTTACAGTTTACACATGTGAAAGAAGGGTAAAATAATCAACAACAAAAATTAATACTTACTCTTATAAAATAATAAACCATAAAAAAAATGTTGAAAACTAAATCTATTTGTTGAGTGACGTTGTTGTTCCACGTCGAGCATCTTTCCACCTCCTCACTACAACATTAAGCAAACAAACAAAAACGAACAGATAATTTAAACAAATCAAATAAAAAGGGCTCATATACATGGCTGAGAAGAGGAGTTTGAGTCATCACACCAGGGCGTTGAACCGGAAACAATATCGGTTCCACGGTTCAGTTCGGTTCACAGTTCCGGTTTGCGGATCTGTTCCAGATTATGAAGACAGTGAGTTTGGTTCGAACCGGTTTAATACCGATTTAAATGCTGCCCAGGAAGAGCAGAGGCGAAGTTTTGAGAGCATTTTTGCTATGTAGGCGTTAAGAAGGCCTCGTGATGAACAGGTATGCTCGTAAGTCTGTTTTCCCATTCTATAACATAGGTAATGTCCAAGAAGAGCTGCGCGAATGTTCTGAGAGCCCTTTGCCAAGCAGGCGTTAGGAAGTCCCAGAGATAAACAGGTCTGCTCGTAAGTCTATTTACCCATTTAAAATAACATTGAGGATGCCCTGGAGTAGCAGAAGGGAAGTTTCGAGAGCCCGTTTGACATGTTGGCGTTTGGAAGCCCTCGGATGAACGTCAGATCTGCTCGTAAGTCTATTTTCCCCTATAAAATAGCATTGAGGAATGAGGATCCCCCGGAGGAGCAGAGGGGAAGTTTTGAGAACCCTGTGCCACATTATAGAGTTAGGAAGCCTCCGGTATGAAGAGGTCTGCTCGTAAGTCTATTTTCCCTTAAAAAATAACATTGTTGATGCACCGAAAGAGCAGAGGGGAAGTTTTTAGAGCCTTTCTTAGGGTCATAACTACCAAAGAGCATCCGCATTCAGAGCACCACCGCGGCGCAGCGCAAGGAGGCCGTTTAATAGCGGTTATGCGCCGTAACGGACTAATTTCACAATTTTTCGTGGCTCCGTAGTGCATTCAGTTTTGATCTTTTTGAAATAATGATCTGATGTCTTTTTGTTGTAAAGACGAGCTTTAATTTTGTAATACGGTATTTTTTGCATTCGATCAATGGCGCTCGAGTTTTGAGCAAAATAAGCCGAAAAATGTGATTTTGACCGTCATTTTGGGAAATAGCGGCCTTTCCGCCCCTCTGATTTGTACGCAAAGTTCAGATTCGGATTCAGCGATCCAGAATACATAAAAATAGACTCTCAGACATAGTAAATCTGTTGCAAACTGTTGCTACAGGCTAATTAATATCTAGTTGAATATGGGGTAAAACCCTGTAAAAATAACGATTAGCTCACTAAAAAATCACGCAATTTTTGTGTGGACCGATCCGCTGCCATTCTAAAGTTATAGCTCGTTGTTCTCAACCGGAAAATAGTCCACGCGTGGACTATTCTACCAAGTCCAAACCTGACAACACTAAATTGTCTTGGTATTATTTTAAAGTTTATTGCATTTAGTTTTAGAATGTATAAAAAGTATATACTTTTTTTTCCAAAATCTTCTCGGCTAGATGAAAAAACCCGATTCGCAGTATTTAAGGCCAGACTGTGTGCCTACACATATATCGAAGGAAGTCCCACGTTTTGTCCGTGTCTTACAATTGTTCCTTAATGTGATGTCAGAATCGACTAGTTCGAATCAGAGACACCACGTCAAGCTGCTCAAAAATTCAATAGCTTTTGGCTAAAATTGATGAATACACGCAAAAAGCACACATTTGAGGAACGACGGCGCGGCCGTGGCGCGCGGCGCAGCGCCTTCGAGCAATCAAGTATACTTCGCAGGAAGATACCCTGTAAGTTTCAAGCCGAAACACTCAGAAATAAAGCCGGGATATTGGAAATACGAACATTTCCATAAGCCTCGACGAATGCGAGTGAGGCAAATAGACTTAATAAAACTCGTATCCATTCGCACTCACCAAGCTTATGGCGGAATTTCCAATATTACGGCTCTAATTTTCAACCAATTTTTCTCGTCTTGGACTGGAAAAAAACCATGAAAAAATTACGCAGGCGTCAACGTTCTTGGATTTTGCGTTTTTCTTTGTCTTTAATTTTAAATTTTAGTCACATCATGATTTTAATTCCCCCCCCCCCTCTAGGATTCGATCATGGATTGACTATAGTCAATGTGTGGTATATAGAAAAAAAGTATACTTTGGGGGATTACGGTTGGTGCTTTTTACTTTAATTTAAACTTGCTTCTCCTTGGAATAATTCTGTCAAATTTGTTCATCGAATCGGTGTCGATTGTAAAGATCTTGACATTTTCAATTTTGAAAGAGGAGCTGATTCATTCTTCACCAAGAATCACGGAAAAAAAGATCAGTGAAAATAACCATACGGATACCTGATTTTGGCACCTGCTAGATGTTGTGGTAAACTTGACCAGAAGTATGGTACATTTACCGATACTTTGAGTAAATTCGACATGCAATTAGGTAACATCACCTAGTGCCTAGTCAAAACATAGTATACTCCTGGTTAACATTACCATAACATCTAGCAGGTGCCAAAATCAGGTATCCGTATGGTTCTTTTCACCGTAGTTTTTTTCTGTGAATTTGCGGGAGACGCAGTGGCACGTCGTCACTCTAAATCCGAAATCTGGCAACGCAGCATTTCTTCGATAAAAATACATGTAAAATATCGATTCAAAGGAGTGCACTGTGCACCCCTCCAATAATTCGACCTTTCTTCATGGGTTTAAATGTTCAAAATACAGAGTTGCCAAATTGCAAGAGACGCCACTGCCGGCAACACTCCATTTTCTTCAATTAAAATTCATGAAAACTATCGATTTGAGGGAGAGCCCTGTCCAGTGTGCAGCCCCCCCCCCCCCCGGTGATCAGTTTCGACTCAAAAAAACCCAATGACCCCAACAAACAAATAGTAACTTACCTCGAGGCATCAATGAAATAAATTATGAGGGATGCTATACTCAGAATAAAAACGAGCACCACCTGAAAAAAAAGATAGTAATCTTCCATTAGTAAAAAAAAAGGTATATTGGCATGTTTTTTCAATAAAAATTAATTGCAATCTTTCATCATTGAAATAAAACAGCATGGTGCTATTAAGATTAGAGTATTTGTACGTAGAGAGTTGTTGAGACAAGTGGAACCACGGCGCCGCCATTGGATGCGTTTTTGCAAATTTATTTACATTCTGAGAGCCGTTGTTGTGTTTTGGTCCAATTCAAATATTACAGTGCCGTAAGGGTGTAATCTTTCACTGGCTTCTCTGATCGACAATTTACGTTTTTAAACATTCTTTTGGGCACTATAGACATTTTTGAGGTGCACCATGCTACCATGGTTAAAATTTATAGGTTCATCGACAGTTAACTCTTTTATTTGTAAAACACCAAGGGGCCTCTACATTTGTATTAAAAAAAGGGCAAAAACGCATCCAATGGGTCTGTCGCAAATTGTATCTGCAGAATTGTGGAGGGTCGATACTTTTGTAAAATCGCGTAAAAAGCACAATGAAACCATCGAAAAGTCTCTAAATTTACTCATAAGCCCACGAACGGCGTTTGAAGGAAGGCCTAAGATGGCGGTCGAATGCGGGCGCATTTTGAATGGGTGCATAATTCATGCACCACGAGCAGCAAGACGGCCGCCGACATCAGACGGCAAAGTGGATACTTGACCGGCGTTTTCTTGCCTGAATTTGGGCAAATTTACTCAAAAAGTGACATACTCACCGTAATTATTAAAGCAATGGGGCTCTTGCAAACTTTTGCTGCAAGGAAATGAATAGTCCAATCGGATGTAAAAACCAGCGAAAGTCACGAAACTGACTCTGAAAAAATCTAAAATTCAGTAATAAACTCACAAAACTGCTCTAAAGGCAAAATCGTAATGGCGCTTCAACGCAGGTATCATGGGAAATTCCTGTCTACTTTGTCACTTTCTCTACGAGAACACAGAGATGTGTCTCAAATTATAGATAGGAATCTTCCATGATACCTGCGTTGAATCGCCATTATGCCCGATTCTGAGAGTAAATTTCGTGATTTTTCAGTGTACACGTCGTCATTTTTATAGGTTTTTCTGCAAGAATTAACGCTTCAATCCCCTGTAGCAAAAATTTGCAAGCGCACCATTATGAGAAAGTTGAATTTACCGGTAAAAAAACACACACATTGACACAAAATGTCGATATTCTGAGGAAGTGAGTCGTTTGTTTACAATCTACGTAATCATCAATATAAATTGCCGTCGTCGGCCATCTTTTGGTGCTCGCAATGCATGCATGCAGGGTTGATTCGCCCGTTCGACCACCATCTTAGGCTTTCCTTGAAACGTCTTTCAGGGGTCTATGAGTGGATTTTGAGACTTTCTGATGCTCTCAATGTGGTTTCCACGCGATTTTACACTAAGTTCAACCCTCCATAACGCAATAGCAAAAGTATGCAACAGACCCACTGCTGCACAATGCAATGTGGAAAAGTCAGCGCTTTTACCATAGTGACTGGTGAGCGGCAGTAAGTATGCCATCTACCACTTTGCTGCTTCTTCTTCGGGCCGCCCGCCATAGTAAAAGTGCTGACTTTTCCACTTTGCATTGTGCAGTAATTATCTCGCGTAAAACGCATCGTATCGAACTAAATTTAATGCAAGAGACCAAAAATCTTTCTATGAGTTTTTTTTCCATCCAATTAAGGTCATGGGTCTGTTGCAAACTTTTGCTACAGCGCTATAGAATGATCAATCTCAAGTAAAATCGCGTGAAAAGTCCATCGGTAGCAGCAGAAAGTCATAAAATGCAATAATAAACTCACAAGAGTCATTTAACTGAAATCCAAGATGGCGGTAAAATATCGAGCAACCTGTATGCAAGCACCATGAAAATCCAAGATGGCCAACCTCACAACATCGATCACAACCGACCACAACGCAAACAAACTCATAACCTCCGATGCTGTGAGGTTGTTAACGTTGGCCATCATGGATGTTCACGGTGCGTGCACACAGGTTGCTCGATATTTTACCGCCATCTTGGGTTTCAGTTAAACGCCTCTTGTGAGTTTAATACTGCATTTTATGACTTTCTGATACCACAAATGAACTTTTCACGTGATTTTACTTAAGATTAAACAATAAACACTCTATATGACTGTAGCAAAAGTTTACAATAGACCCATTACTATAATGGTGGTCGCTATTCCAACAAAACAATCAATTATTTGAAACTTTGAGGGCTCAAAATAGGGGCATTTTCGGACACTTATGAGTAAAAAAAGTATTATTGTGACTTCTAAAATCCGTTGTTACAAGGACAACATATGTTCCTGATACACCCTGTATATAGAACCTGCAAATCTGATCAACTACCTCGAGGATCTGGCTTCGCGCAATGCACTCTCCCCTTGAAAGAGGAAGAGTTGTTTTCAATAAAAACTCAACAATAAAGAGAACTAGATGATAAAAAATGTATTTAAAAATGAAATTATTACCACCGATACTCGAGTCAATGCCTGTATATTATACGATTCTACAGCGTTACGCGCACGCCTCGAGAAAAACCTATAATAAGGCCATTAACCGCATTGCAGAGTTTGCCTTAATGCGGGTATCGCGTTTAATCTTTAAACCGTTTTTACTCCGCCAAGCCAATTTACCTTCATTCTCCCGTTGTCCCGTTCGTGGGATTAAGAGAACATTAACATGCAGATTATATGACGACAAGAGAATAGGCCGGTTAGCATCGAATTTTTTTTTTTTTTTTTTTTTTTTTTTTTTTTTTTTATAACCTTCTAGGTAAATTTTTGGAGAGACGCACAGTGCAGGGAGAAAAAAGCTCCAAAATCGCTTTAGGCAGCTTCACTCAGCAAATTGTCGATTTATTTAAAAACTGAAAAACACACCTTTTTCTTTTGTGGATATAGGAAGAGATTACCTTTTTAAATTCTTACTTTTCTCAATTTTTGACTGAGAAATGCTGCCCCTGTGAAAAATTATCCAGGGCAGGATTTCTCGGTCAAAAATTAAGTTACGTAAGAATTTGAAAAGGCAGTCTCTTCCTTTCCACGATAGAAAAAGGTGCTTTTTTCAGTTTTTAAATGTCTCGATAATTCGCCGAGAAAAGCTGCCTAAAGCGATTTTGGAGGCGTTTTTCTCACTGCACTATGAGACGTCATAATTATTCTTCAATCTATCACTCTAGCTTCATGTATACAGGGTGTGGCAAAAGTCCCCCCCCCCGAACCGAACTAACTACTAAATTATACCGCCTCACATGTCTTTGGCAATAATAGAGACCCATGGCTAGGTTACCCTGGGTGATCTGTAACCTTAACTCGGTTATTTTTGACCGCGCTTACTGAATTATACCGCCTCACAAGTCTTTGATAATAATTTAAAACTCTAAATGAGAGAGAGGGGAGATGCAGAACTACGAGGAAAACCAGAAAAGGGGGTAAAATTGGGGGCAGATTTTAAGTGGATAAAGTAAAGGATTCCAAATGATAACAAATCAAACTGACTGTTGAATATACACTGAAACCATCACGCTTGTCATTTCCTTCTAGCGCGGAGGAAAACGCGGCCACAATATGATCCACGCTCTCGGCCGGAGTCGAAGTTACCAGATATAGGATAAAATTAAGTACAATGTAGTACATTATACATTGGAACAGGTCAAAGTAGTAATTCCGAAGATTTCGTCTCGCAATATATGACGACAGAGTCTGGAAAGGGAGCCAGCTGGAAACTGGGATCTGAGATTTTTTTTTTGGCTTGATAACTAGAAAGCAGTCATGCTGGTTCATTTATGAGGTCAAATTTTAAGGACCGACGTTTCCCATAACAACAATTTATTCACTATGAAAGCCAATAAATTTGACCAATATGCACAAGTATACATTCAATTGAACCCATAAAAAACAAGGGATGAATGGATTCAAGAATTTTGCCATCCTCAAAATTTCATCCCTCCATTATTTAATTTCGTCGTTTTTTATTTGTTGTTTGTTTTTTTGTTTTGTTTTACAATTGAAAGACATCGAACAACTAGCTATTTGAGACATGGGCGGATCCTGCAATTTGGCATCCATAAATTCATCCCATTTAAACGTATGAGA
Source organism: Trialeurodes vaporariorum (assembly GCA_011764245.1). Taxonomy (NCBI): domain Eukaryota; kingdom Metazoa; phylum Arthropoda; class Insecta; order Hemiptera; family Aleyrodidae; genus Trialeurodes; species Trialeurodes vaporariorum. The sequence continues at coordinate 20,216,132 of VMOF01000111.1, read as the reverse complement.
AACAATCGATTCTTGAAGGGAACCTGACCCCTCTTACTAATCGATTGTTTCTCATACATCCTAATGGGAATAATACACAGTTGCCACATTGCTGGATCGGCTTTTTGTTTGAGAGACGGCATGGGCGGATACAGGAATTCATCTTTCTCTCTCTCCTTCCATTTGAACACATGCGTTAGGAAAGGATAGCAAAAAGGGCCATCTGCTCCTATCTCCGTCCTTTTCAAACGCACGCGTTCAAATAGGAAGAGAGAGGGAGAGAGAGAGAGAGAGAGAGAGAGAGAGAGAGAGAGAGAGAGAGAGAGGATGGGGGGTGCGGACGAATTCCTATCTCTGCCTATGGATATAACTTTGGAATACGCACCGAGTCGTAAGAGAGAAACGACAAAAAAAGAGGTGGGGTCGGTGACGAAGCGTGCACGGAAAAAAATCAGTGGTAAAATTAACCATAGCATAGTTGATTTTGGCACCTCCTACAAAGTATGGTAAATTTCACCTGATGTTTGGCATGATGAAGCACACTACTAGTTTAATATAACGCGCAGATGGATGCGTTGACCAAAAGTGTACCTCATCATGCCAAACATCAGGTGAAATTTACCATACTTTGTAGGAGGTGCCAAAATCAACTATGCTATGGTTAATTTTACCACTGATTTTTTTCCGTGTGCAATCTGACAACGTTGCATTCCGTTCTTCTGTACTCACAAAATTCAAATTCGAGGTAGATTCGCAACATGTAGGGAGTTAAGATGAGAGGGAAGTCAACCTCTAATTGGTCATGGGTTTTTTAGGCTTTACGGACGCCGCGCCATCATTGGATACATTTATGCATATTTTTGTTTACATAAATTTGTTTGCAACAACGAGCTATAGACATGTACAAATAGAGAGGCTACCGCTACCTATATGCTATGTAATAAGTCCTATCCCAAAATGTGACAGTGGGGACGATCTGATTCTGGCAGAGACAAATAGAGACGAAGCGCTATGCTAAAATACATACATAGGGACGATTTGAGGCACGCCGGATTCTCGCGGATTCATCAAAAACGTCGCAGAGAATTGAGCGATGAGACCCGGTGAGCACCCTCCTCTTCACTTCCCGGCCTATTCTACCTCCCCCCCCCCCCCGGTGTTTGCCGAATGTCACCGTTCAACAGTTCAACACCCTGCGACGTTTTTGATGAATCCGCGAGAATTCGACGAGCCTCTGCTGCTGCCAGTTAGTGCTCCGTTTCTATAAGCAAATTTTAGCGATCGAATATAATCGATTTCAAGAATTGATGATTCCTAACTGATGCCGCTGATCGGTGAAAAATCCAGCCAATGAGAGTCGAGAATAAACTTCTGAATGATACTCTCGAGAAAATGAAAACTGCGATAGTAATATTCCATAACATAACCTCTAAATCAGCTCTGAATGACAAGGCAATTTTTAATAAAAAAAAAAAAAAAAAAAAAAAAAAAAAAAAAAAAAAAAAAAAAAAAAAAACTAGCGTTTTCGAAGCTATATAAAATTATGTTTGCCTTGTAGGAAAATGACTTCTACGCATGGTCTGTACAATAAACTTTATTCGATAAGTTCATAATTTCCGAAATTATCGTGGCGAAAGGAGTCAAAAAGGATAGAAGATGAGATTTCTGACACTGCACCGGTTGCAACAATTCGAAAATCGAATCTACCTCCGGAGGTGAATTTGATATTTCCAATTGTTGAAATTCAACGGTCTCCGGTGAGACCAACGAAACAATCGAACAACATCAAAATAAAATGCAAATCCATCGAATATCATACGACGGTGAATGATACTCGATCGCTAAAATCTGCTTTATTTGTCTCTGGATTCTGGTTTGTTTAAGAGCAAAGATGGCGGAGCTATGCAGGTATTACGGGTAATTCCTAACTAACTTTTCTCTCTCTGTATAGAAATCAAACAGAGGCAAGTATCAAATTAGATAGGAATCTGCCACGATATCTGCGTAGCTCGCCCCATGACGCCTTAAACTTCAAAGCCATTTTGTGAGCTTTACCAAACAATAAGTACCGCCTGGCTCGTCATTTGTAAATTCAAAAATCTCGAAGAAGCTTTTTATTTTTCACTTCAAAGTTTCTTTAGTATCCAGTTTTCAAATTTTAAAATTTTCTACGTTTCAAAATTTATTTTCCAAAATTTCTAAAATGTCAAAAATTCTAAATCTCTTTCTCATTTGCCGCTCACTAAAATTCCGTCTCAATCCATACTTTTCCGGTTATCTAATTAGTTTACTAGGCACGTATGGTGGAATAAAATTTAGGGTAGCTCTTGAGTGATCTGTTAGTACTTATGTAAATACTTATAAAAGAGTGCAAACTGTACCATCTGCATATAAATCAAAAATAAAAAAAGTTTAAAAAAATTCGAGTCTGAGAGTGAATTTCGTATTTTTGTAATTAAATGTGCTCAGCTTAATTTTCGCTGAATTTCACGCTAGAATGAATTAATCAATCGCATGATTTCAAAAGTTATCGAAAGGGTCATTCTACAGTAAAGTGGACATGATATACAAAAATTGGAATTTAAAAATTAGTGCCTGGCAGTCTTATTTTGCATTAAAATGCAACCAGAGAGGAAAATATTATCTAAATCTATAATAAGGTCAAACGTGTTGATGTTACAGCAGGTTTGATGTGTATTTTCAAAGACGAAATCACGCGCGTCCCACCCGTTACGCTACTTTTTAATTTTCTTAGAGAAAAATAATTTAGTAAATGAAAAAAACTTTATGTAGGATCAAAGCTTATATCCTCACGTTTAACATATATTTTTTCCAATTTCTTATCTCTTCAAAACTCACAGAGTCTCAACTTTTTCTGAAGTGATTCAAAAACCTTGTCTGTTTTCTGTCCCACCCGTTACACCCTTATTTTGTTCTTTTCTCGGCTTTGGATAGATTTTTTGAAATTTTGAAAATCCTTTCACTATCTAGAAAATAAGACCTTTCTATTGGTGGGATAGTTTTTTTCATTTAAATGATTGAAAAGTTGAAAAAATTAGTTCAAAGTCGTCTGAATGTCCCACTCGTTACAAAATAATGACCCGAAAGCCCCATTTCAATAACCAAAAGCATAAAGCTTGAATTAAATGCAAAGATGATGCTTTGGGGAAATGAAAATGTTTGGAGCCGACGCGGCGCGACGAGGGAAACTAATTCTGTAATCTCTTTAGTAGGAAGTCATGTCACATCAAGATTCAAATCGTGCGGAATCAATACACAGGGATAATAATACGAGTTCTGTGGACGTTCAACCATTTCAGTGAGGCGAGTCTTGATCATTTATTGGCCAACAGCCATACCGATTACCACGCGAGACCGAAACTTACAGCGAGAGTATTGTATAGTCTCTTGAGATTATGCAACAAGTGTAGAGTCTAAGTACATGTCAATGGCGTAGCGTAACGCTGTATTTGTATCCATTTAAACCCTTGCAAAAGATCGAATCTCATTTGTGTCAACTTAAACCCTTGCAAAAGATTGAATCTCATTTGTGTCCATTCAAATCCTTGCAAATGATCAAATAGCATTTGTATCCATTTAAAACCCTTGCAAAAGATCGAATCTCATTTTTATCCATTCAAACCCTTGCAAAAGATCGAATCACATTTGTACACCTTTAAACCTTAGCAAAAGATCGAATCGCATTCGTACACATTTAAACCTTTGCAAAAGATCACATCGCATTGGTATCCATTTAAACCCTTGCCAAAGATCGAATCGCATTTGTATCTATTTAAACCCTTGCAAAAGATCAAATCTTCTGGGGGTATTTACTGGTTCGATCTTTTCATCGGGTTAAAATGGACGAAATGAAGAGTTGCCAGTTTTTGCAAGCTACGCCGCACTATGTGGTATTTGACCGGAAAAGTTGGCATAAACTGTTTTTACAGTCCTAATGACTTGGAATTTGGTATTAGGGGGTATTTTTTAACGCTGAATTCAAATTTTGCATCAGTTTTTCAAAATTCGAAAATCCAAGATGGCTGCCGATAAATTTTTCGGCTAATCGGTCGGCAGCCATCTTGGATTTTCGAATTTTGAAAAACAGATGCAAAACTTGAATTCAGCGTTAAAAAGTACCAGTAGATAGTGAGTTTCAAGTCATTTGGACGGTGTTGCCAAATTTCACTCGTCGTCTCTACCACACGTGAAATCGAGAATTTCGTGCAAAAACGCAAAATTCGAACTAATTTTCCCGGAAAAGCCGCATTTTTCCGCAACTTCTGACTTCAAGGCCTATTAGTACGCACTAAGGACTACCATTTCTCATATATATACCCGCGGGATGTGGCAGGATGTTTGAACTTAAGTTCTCTTGAAAATCGAAAAATTTACATTTTTAGCTAAAAACTTTGAAGTAGCAAAAATATATCAAATTCAAATTAAAATTGGATAAAATAGGCATAAACTGATTGTAAATACCTTCAGGAAGACGATCCATGTTCACAAATTTTGTTCTGACTTCATTTGAAACACTTTTTTTTTTTACTTTGATTATAGTCTCGTGCTGAGGCTAAATTTAATGGTGGTAAAACTGATTTTTCCCCTGGTAGATTCTAGGTGAATTAATCTAGTTTAGACCCGCTAAATACAAGTTTCTAATGCAAAAATCTATGTAGATTCCGAATATCATAACAGTTTTTCCCAATAGCGATTTTTTTTTTTTTTTTTTTTTTTTTTAGTTTATGCCAGCTTTTTTGGTCAAATACCACATAGTGCGCCGCTGTGCGGTAGCTCACGCTTCGTCGCTTCGTCTTCCGTGTTTTTTTTTAGGTAAACGGGGTTATTAAATGTTAAGCGCCCCCCCCCCCCAACAAACTGTCTTTCTGATTGAGATGAAAGGATGCAGATAGTGACTTCTCAAAAATCCCGTGGGGCGACCCCTATTGAGAGAAACACTTAGAATTACTTTGGCGCAAATCGCAAGTCGACGTCGTTTTCCGCATTCGAGACATCGAATGTAGAAGTTAGATTTCACCATCTCCGATATCTCAAATGCAAAAAACAATTTCAACCTCCAATTTCTGCAATAAGGCTTAGTTTTTAGTGACCTTTCGATCAATGTAGCACTCGATAATAGTCGTCTCGTGACGACGCAAGTCGTTTTTTCCAGCAAGCTCAGGATGGGGAATGGGGATGCCCTAAGCGACACCAAATTACTTTTAATGACAGCGGAAAAATACGGAAATCTGCTATAAAGTAGCTATATTAAAGCCATCTTGTCACGTCAGAATCATAAAAAAACGTCATTTCCATAGAACAAGCATAACTTTAAGCGATATTTTGCTTTTCAAGCAAATTAGCAAGACAACCTTGACCTCTCTGACGCCCATTGGCGTATACAGGGGGGGGGGGCGATAGGGGCGATCGCCCCCCCGTTCGGCCATAAGAGGGAGAGGGGGAGAGAAAAACAAAAAAGGGGGTCACCTAAGAGCGAAAATCCCAAGTTTGCCCCCCCCCCCCGTTTGCGAGGGCTGGATCCGCCAATACTGACGCCATCACAAATTGGAGACTGTGGAGTTTTATATACTGCAAGATGTGCAGTTCGAAGTTGTTTCTACAAAATCTGGCAGCAATGGTATGAAACCATTTTTAATTGGCTCTCAGATTCAGGCACTCAAAGAGCCTCCAGAGGGAAAGTGCAAATGGGAAGCGGCTCTCGCAGAAATTCAAAACAATAAAGACTTAGGTAATTGTGATGTTTGAAGCTTGAAACAAAAATAATGAGCTAAAGACAAATAAAAACTCACAATCAGCACAAAGGCTTCCGCGTTAGTGCTCAACGTTGCTTATTTTTTAAGACTACAAAATTCGCGAAGATCCATGCACTTCTTAAAACTGTTCCGTAAAAGTTGGAAAAACTCCCTTATCGAGGATTTTTAAAGAAAATATGTTTGCGGTCTGCTCCTGAAAAGGCCTAAGACTATTGTGGTGATTCGTTTACGGGAGCGGGAGGAATAAGGAATATCGCGAATCCCAGGATCAGTCAAGCGCCCTATTGCGGCAACTTTCGGGAGGGAGAAGTATTCGAATGGGGCAGTTGCAAGGGTCTGGAATGTTTAGGTTTTTATAAAGTAAATGATAGTACTTGATAAGCTGAAAGCAATGGTACCTTTGGTTTTTTCCCAAGTGTCCCGGTTTTGGAGATACACACGACAAGTGTAAAGTTGTAAACAATTATGTGCGTAGTGACGTCACTACGCGGAATTCCCATTTAAAACAATTCATTTTGAGCCAAAATCTCATCTCGGGAACAATGGGACTTAACTAGAAACCAAAGGCATCTTTGTTCTCAGCTCATCAAGAACTTTCATTTTCTTTATAAAAAAACACAACATTTCAGACCCTTGCAGCTGCCCCAATAGATAGCGGTAGTTGTGTGTCGCGGCAGGTAGGTAACTATTCGTGCTCGGTTGTACCGTTTTAGTATACCCTGAAAATAGAAGGCGAATCTACATAAGTAAGCATCAAGTTGCGGCAGGTAGGTAACGATTCGTACGCGACTGTACCGTTTTAGTATACCCTAAAAATTGAAGGCGAATCTACATAGTAAGCACATTAAGACACTGTTTCATCGGTTGCATTGCGGCAACTTTTGGGAGGGAGAAGTATTCGAATTAGAAAGCGGTAGTTGTGTGTCGTGGCAGGTAGGCAGAGTTGGGCAACCGAATAATCGGAAATAATGAAATGACTCCGGCAACACTGAAAACTGGGTTTGCTACCTGAGTTGAGGAAAGGGAAACACACGGAAGGTATAGGTCAATTGTAGAATTATTCGTCGAATAATTCGATTGACTCGGCGTTGCCGGACACACCGAATAATCTCCGAATAATTTTTTGCCCAACTCTGCAGGTAGGTAACATAATCGTACGCGACTGCGCCGTTTTTATTTAACTTAAAAATTGGAGGAGCATTAGTATAAAAAAGCAAGACACTATCCCTTCGATTAATTTATTGTTACACTCGAACTTTTACATCAAAAGGTTTCGTGCTAATTTATTGTGATTCCATGGTTGAATAATTTAACTGTATACTATGACACAAATTGCTATGTGTGTAGCAATTAATAGTGCGCTAAAGCGCGGTGGCTGACTTTCTTCTTTTTTTTCCAGAGGTCAACAGGAATTAACAGAGGGGGCATGAAGGAGCACCAACTAACATGGACCATATGTTAACTGACGCAATTTCGTTGCTACGGTCTCATTAGGCAAGAAACCTCAACAAATATTCTCATCAGTCAACGTATGGTCCATTTTTGCGATGTTCTGTTGAGACTCCGAAAAAAAAGAAGTTGCCACCGCGCGCACACATGCATCCGGACAAGATAGATAGTACGTGATCTCTATTATATATTGTCTCTGAGAGTGGATTTCGTGATTTTTCAGTGCGTTTATCGGAATTTTTACTGGGTTTTACATCATAGTCAACTGAAACCATAATCTTTGGCGAATTTTCAATTTTTATTTCTTCAATTCAATACCGAATTTGCCCCTGACTTTATTCTTTTGTGTTTAAAGTTTTCCTCATTGAAAAGTGAACACTTAATTTCATTTTTATTCATTTTCGTCGAGTAATATCAGAAATAATGTTTGACAAATTCCAAAGATTATCGATCTAGGTCCGCCTACACTTCTGAAACTACCTCTACGTTAGCCAATGAAAGACGTTTATCTCATCCTCGAACTGTAAGTCGCTTTTTCTCCGCGAAAAAGTCACTTGTGAGCTGTTTTATGGACTCCACCGTTTTTCTCGTGGAAAAATCAACGGAATATCGCGAATCCCAGGATCAGTCAAGTGCCATATTGTAACTGTTGTTTTCATTGATAGTCGCGATTCACGCGTTTGTCCGGAATGAAGACTAAAGGGGTGTCTCCACCTGCGAATTTAAAAGCGCGAATAAACTGATTGAGCCAATGAGCTGCCTTGAAGTCGATAGGTCGAGTTCGGTGTATCGACAACAAAGAAGCTCATTGGCTCAATCAGTCTATTCGCGCTTTTAAATTCGCAGGTGGAGACACCCCTTAAAGCAACGTGAAATAAATTAGAGGGAAAAACGAATAACCTCGGGCTTGGCCCATAAGGAGATACTAAGCATTTTCGAGGACGTAGAATTCATACTCGCAAAAAGGTCGTATTAATTCCTTGATTTAATAGACGACATTTCCTTTAAAAAATGCGCATTATGGGGAAATTTCATTAAATCAGTTTGTGTAGCGAGCCAGCCGCACAGAGGTCCTCGGGTGGCCGGATGCCAATTTGATGCGATACTGCTGTACTAAAACGCAGTCTATTGGTCCGATAAAATCTGCAGAGACCGCTTGTTTAGTGGTACGAATTTACTTTTAAAAATTTCGATCTAATTTCTCCAGGAAAAGCACGTTAGAGCGAGTGAAACAGACCATATGTTTGGATCCATTGTAAAATGCCGTTGGACCCCTTCGTTTGTATAAATAAATGTGCAAAAACGCATCCAATGGAGGCGCCCGTAGAGCCAAAAACGCATGACCAATCAGAGGTTGACAACCCTATAGTCTCAACTCTACATACAAGGACTCAATTCTAAACATAAGGAAAATATAAGAAAAACGCGAAACAAGTAACTTGAAACAACGGAAAGCAAATAAAACGAAACAAACATAAGTCAAAATAAAACTGAAAATTAAAACAAATAAAATAACTACAAACATCCAAAATATAGGTGGGTAATAGAGTTAGAGAGCTAAATGTACTTTAGTTTATTTTTGGATTTGATGTAAATTTTGAATGTATGTATTTTTGAAGGTAGGGGGACAGAGGGTGCTTATAGTCTCAACTCTCTGCGACAAGGACTCAACTCTGAACATAAGGAAAATATTAGAAAAACGCGAAACAAGTAACTTGAAACAACGGAAAGAAAATAAAACGAAACAAACATAAGTCAAAATTAAACTGAAAATTAAAACAAATAAAATAACTACAAACATCCGAAATATAGGTGGATAATAGAGGTAGAGAGCTAAATGTACTTTAGTTCATTTTTGGATTTAATGTAAATTTTGAATGTGTTTTTGAAGGGAGGGGGACAGAGGGTGCTTATAGTCTCAACTCTCTACATACAAGGACTCAACTCTGAACATAAGGAAAATATAAGAAAAACAAAAAACAAGTAACTTGAAACAACGGAAAGAAAATAAAACGAAACAAACGTAAGTCAAAACAAAACTGAAAATTAAAACAAATAAAATAACTACGAACATCCAAATATAGGTGGGTAATAGAGGTAGAGAGCTAAATGTACTTTTGTTCATTTTTGGATTTGATGTAAATTTTGAATGTATTTTTGAAAGGATGAAGGAAGGGGCTTGCAAATGGGCACGATGGGTTCAAAAACCGGAAAGGAGCGCGCGGGAAACGGTGTAACAGGGGGAATGGGGGGCAGGAGGGGGGCAGGAGGGGGGCAAATTGTAGCGAAGGTTGCTCGAGAATTCTGGAAAAAGGTTCGAGTTTGCAGCTGCAGGGACGATCGATCAATACGCAGGGAAAAGCAAGGGCGAACGCCCGCACGCCCGCCGCTCGCGACGCGCGCCGCGGAGCCAGCCGCGCTCGTTGGCGCTCGCGCTCCACATTCACAGAGCTCGTTGCCCCTATACACTTCCTTCTCTAGTTCGCGTTCGCGTTCTCTCTTTCTCCGTCGCTCCACCTAAAATCCGTATTCTCCTCTTCTCTGTCACTCCTTCTAATAAAAAAACCGCTCTGCTGCAGTCTGCCGCGGTTCGGTTCCGTTCGGCTCGGGAGTCGCGAGGCCGCCGCGGCGCGATAACCTCGCGCGCGCACACTTACAAAGCGAAATCAAAAGAACGTCAACAACACTTCGCAGAGGAGGGAGGAGACGGCAGATCGGAGAGATGAAGGTTAAGCACCCATTCAATTGGTCCTCCGATTGTCTCGTTTTGCGAAGGGAGGGATTTATTACGCCCCGGCATTTCCGTTTTTGAAGATCGCATGCATCTTGATTGCGCCGAGAGCACACACGTTAACTGGTGATCTACAGACTGAAAAAAAAAGATTACCAGAAACGTGAAGATATATGAACCAATGTAAAGGATAGTACAATAACCAGAATTCTAGTGTTTGTACCAAAGTTCTTGAAAATTTTGAAGAAATTCTAGTTCTATATCCATATTCTGATATTAACACCATAATTCTCTGGTCGGAGTACTAGACTTTCTGTCGTTCAAAGTGACGTAGCGTGCAATGCGACAACGTTGCATTACGTCCATTTAAACCCATGTAAAAGGTCGAATGCGAAGGTGTTCATTGAACACCCAATAGTTCGATATTTTGAATGGGTTTAAAGGGGCGAACTGCAACGTTGCCAAATTGCACGCTACGCCACTGGTTCACATATCGTTGTGCTTCTGGTTTTTTCATTGAATTCAGGATTTTTTTTTTTTTTTCAGTGCACTCTGCTGCACGGAAAAAAAAGAATTAGTTCGACTGACAAATCATTAGTGAAAATTGCGCAATCAAATTAATTGGTTGTACTTACCCAAAAAATAAGGTACTCCAGCCAATAAAATTGGTAACTACTACCACAGAATAATACAATCAGAAAGGAAACTCCCATAAGAGCCAATGGAAGTAAGTTTGGAATTTAACGGTACCAATAGGCAACGCTGTGGTCCTACATCCCGACATGGCGGATTTGGTTGATTTGTTTTGAAACTCATTTATTTCTGTGAATTCTGGAACGAAATCTTGGTTTCCGGCCTCACTTCTATTCTACTGGCATTTTAGAATGAACATTTTTGCGGATCATGTCCTATATTTTTTTTTTTCGCGCGCAAATCCAGATGTAAACATCCTATTTCCCAACATGGCGGACGCGGAATGAATTTGCTTCAAAATCTGACAGATTTTCCGTTAATTCTGATTGTACTATTCTGTGCTACTACCATTTATATTCGGTACGTGCAACCAACAAAATTAGGTATACAGTACTAGTTTGAGTTGGTACCCAGTACTAATAAATTGACACCTCAACCAATTAATTGGTTGCCTAATTTAGTGGGCAAGTACAACCAATAAATTTGATTGCGCAAATATCACTAATAATTAATTAGTCGGGCGAACCAATTCTTTTTTTTTTTCAGTGCGCAGCTCCCACGTATCACCACGTATCAGCGGATACAGGGATTTGTCTTTCTCTCTCTCTCTCCTTCTATTTGAACGCGTGCGTTAGAAAAGGACGGAGACAGGGACTAGTCACGTGACGCCCCCCTCTGCTATCCTTTTCTAACACATGAGTTCAAATAGAAGGAGAGAGAGAGAGAAAGACAAATTCCTGTATCCGCATCCATGATCACCATCACTCTGCAAGCTTCTTATGGACAATCGCGTCGTACTGCTATCGAGTCGATGATCGAGTCAGAGCTGCCGATTTGCATAGATTTAATGACATTTTGAAATCTACCGAAGATTCCACCGATTGAGAAAAGATTACAGACTTCAGTTCAGTGTATGACTGTAATGCACGAAAATACTAGCGTCTTTCATCTTTTCTCAAGCGGTAGAGTCGTCGACATTTTTGAAAACTTTCGGATATTTTAATTAATTAAAGGCGTTTCCACCGATTGAGAAAAGATTACAGATCAGAGTATTTTCGTGCAATACAGTCATACACTGAATTGAGCTATGTAATCTTTTTCACAACCGATGGAATCATCGGTGAATTTGAAAATTTCATTAAACCTACGCAAATCGGCAGCTCTGGATCGAGTACGTGTTATTCTTAACCCTTCCAAACCTGAAAATTCTTTTTTTCAGAGACGAATTTTTGGCTGTCATAGCTGATCACAATTTTCTCATATAAAACGATATGCATATCGTATTTTTATTTTCTCCATAACATTCTAGGTTATTCAGGTGTACATTGAAATGTAAGTACATCAGATCCAGTGTTGCCAGATCTTGCGGCTTTTTCTATAAGTTCTTATGGGAAAAGCCGCAAGATCTGGCAACACTGATCAGGTCTGAACGGTTTAAGGGAGGTGTCATTTCAGTAGGTTCCATTCGGATAGAAACCCTTCCATCGCTGCGGGAGTTCGCTGATAGCTCAGGAGTCATCGGTGAATTTCCGCAGAGATAGAAGGGTTTATATCGGAATGGAACCTATCGAAATGACACTACTGCGCCCATAAAAATAACAAGTATTCTAAACAGCCCTCTGTCGTTTTATTGAGTATATTTAGAGTCCCTACATGTAAAGACTTAAGAAAAGAGGGTATAGTTACCATCTGATTGGTTAACGAGATTTAGACTCTAGGGTCACCGCCATTTGGACGAGATTATGTACATTGTTTACAAATATTGGATAACAATCAAAAGGTCTCACTCAGTTTTACGGAAAAAAGAGGTAATTGTACATGAACCTCTAATTTTAATCATGATGCACCTTACGATTGTATATCTACAATACCCAAAAGACTCTTTATCTTTAAAAGCGTAAATAAATATAAGTCGATCAGCAAAGACAGAGAACCATTACACCATCAGAAGCTCAACGGCAAGGCACTGTAATCTTTGCATTGGACCGGAACACAACAACAGCCCTTATCTACAAATATTTTAACCCTTCATTGCACGATTATTTTTTCTTAACCCAATATTTTTATTTAGTACATAATGGGGTACTAAAATAGGGGAAAATAGTGATTTTTCCCCCCAATTATTTTTCATTGATGAGAGGCTGAAAATGAATTATTCCAGATATTACCTAACGTGCATATTTCAATTCCTAAATGTTTAAATACACTTTGAAAGTGTTTGTTCCTAATTCGAAACACGGTGCAGTGAAGCGTTAATGGCACGTTTCAAATCACCAATACAATGGCTACACCATCAGTTTAACAAAATACTTCACTGCAGTTCCTGAAGTTCAGTGCGTGACAGGAATGCACAAAAACCACGCATTTGTAATATTTTCACAATCGGCGAAAACACCGTTAAATGCTCGAAAAATCCGAAATTGTTTTAAAGTCATACTAGTAAAGACGCCGCCGCGCCGGTTACAGAGGCGACGTATGCATAATCTGGCAAAGTTTCGTTCAGCATTCAGTCCCCTTAAAGTCATGAAAGAGGTCAATATATTGGGAGAGGGCACAGTGAACGCCCTCGAATCGATATTTTAAATCGGTTTAAATGGACGAAATGCAATGTTGCCTAATTGAATGGCTCTGCATGATTGATAGCGACGCCAGAAACGCAGCGCGGTGTCAAAACGACAGTTCTATATTAATCATCGACTCATACAACTTTGAACTTTTTTCATTTTTCATACAAACAACGATATGACCCTCCTTCTTGATGCTTTCAGAGTCAAGCGGACATCTGAGGCTATTCACTCAGCCGAAGATATCGAATAGAACCACAGTAGGTTTTCCCACAACGAAGCCTGAAAATTATCGTGGCGCGAGCGTCAAGGCGACATTTCTACATATATGTAGGTATGTAGGGGTGTTTCACATAACCAGCTCTTTACGATTTTCTCAAACGGATGTTCATGAAAAAAATCGGGGGAAATCAGTTTCTGGGTAAGTCGGACGTCAGACCATAAGGTTCATTCAATAGTATTTACTGTCAAAGTAAAAAATTAGGTTTCTTGCGGGTTTATAAAGGGGGGGAGGGGGGGGGTCTCCTGAGTCTCAACATGTTCAAATGGTTACCGCTATCTTGCAAAACCTCATTTTAAAAGACAGTATATTTTAGCATTTCGGCCTAAACTGGAAGTCAATATCTTTTTCCGTGTCCAAGAAATCGAAGGTCAAAGTTTCATTTTGGACCACTTTTTAAAAAATAAGTTAACTCTTAAAATAAGAGCCGCAATACACAAAATTGCGCATGAAAAATGGTCAACTAGTAGTAAACTTTCAATAATAAAAGTAATAATTCGAAATCAAACATACTGAAAGTCAAAATTCAGGTCACTAAATATTTTCGGGGGGAACCCTCCCCCCCCCCGGGGGGGCCCCCCCTCACTTCTCAGCATTTTTAAAAGCGCAACCCTTATCTCGTAAAACCTCATACTAAAAAGCGCAAAATGGAAACATGGATTATAGCGCATTTTAGCGCGATTGAAAGTTCGATATCGCCTTTCCTATTCGATAGATCAAGAATCGAAAATGGATTTTGACCTTTTCGTAACCCCGTAAAAATGATTCCTATCTTGAGATACAGTATTCTGAAGGGAATAAAAGAATCAAGTGCTTTTGTCGCGGTCGAAATATTGCTAGTCAATGATTGATAGACCCTATACCGTTTCTCCCATTAAAAACAAATATTAAAAAAATTACAAACTAAATGGCCAAAAAACATCATTGACAAAATACGGATTAAAATAGGAAAAATGGTTATTGTTGGCCTAGTTCCCATTTTAATCCGTATTTTGTCTATTAAAAACAAAGAACGATGAACAATTTACCTGAATATCGGTGATGAGGGAGGTTGAATTGAATTTACACTCACCTGAGAACAGAAAAAATGAAAGTTTTTATAAACTCACGAAACGGAATCACACAAAATACAAAAACTGAAGCATCTTCAAAGATAAGAAACCAAAACTTATCTTAAGAGTTTGGGAACTCACGAAGATTTAAAGAGTTTTCAAACTCCGGAAATCCTTCGAGTCACGAAAGTCTTGAGCATCAAAGAAGTAAGGGCAAAAAATTCTTTTAGAAAGGGCTCCGGGCCGGGGGGCTTCCGTCGTATCACTTTGGGATATTCTTCATTGGTTTGCACAAGTCTCAAAATCCACTCATAAACCCACGAAAGTCGTTTTAAGGAGAGCTTAAGATGGCGGTCGAAAGGGCGAATCAACCCTGGATGCATGCAACACGAGCACCAGAATAGGTCCGACAGCTGCAAATCGTTGGTTAAAATGTAAAAGAACGTCTCACTTTCTCATAGTACCTACATTTCGTGTCATTTTGTGGTAAATTTTACTTCCTCGTTATTGTTTATAATTATTATGGTGAATACATCAAGTTTTGTATCTATTTTCCTGAACTCTGAAAAGGAAACGCCCGGCAAGTATACCAACTTTGCCGAATGCCATCGTCGACCACCTGCAAGCACAGAATAATAAAATCAGAACGGAAACTCCCATAAGAGCCAATGGAAGCAAGTTTGGAATTAAAGGCACCAATAGGCAACGTTGTGGTCCTATATCTTAACATGGCGGACGTGGTTGATTTGTGTTGAAACTCATTTATTTCTGTAAATTCTGGAAAGAGATCTTGGTTTCCGGCCTCACTTTTATTCTATACTGGCATTACAGAATGAAAATTTCGCATATCATGTCTTACATCTTTTTTTTCTCCCACGGGCGAATCCAGATGTAAACATCCTATATCCCAACATGGCGGACGCGGAATGAATTTGCTTCAAAATCCGACAGAGTTTCCGTTCTGATTGTATTATTCTGTGGTGCAAGCATGCAGGGCTGCTTCGCCCATTCGACCGCCATCTTAAGGCTTTCCTTAACCCTCTAAGGGTCAGGTTATTTCACAAGAATGCCCATCTTCCGTTTATAAAGGGAAGGTAGTTAACTGTTCGTACTCGGGGGAGTTGGAATTGCCTATACGATACATTGAAGGCGCTCGAAAGACATCTCATTTTGTAATTGTTATCATGAGTCGCGTTTATCCGGAATGAAGATTGAAACATTGTGAAATAGATTAGAGGAGAAAAACGAGTAAACTCGGGCTTGGTCCTTAAAGGGTTAAAACCGCCCATGCTCTGTATTGGGGGAAAGAACTTAAGTATGTCTTTCAGTTACTTGATAGAGAGACTTGACTTCTTCGGGTAATCCGTCATCGAGGCCTAAATAATGAAAATCGGCCCTTGGCTTGAATGATGGCCATTAACCCAATTAATTAGTTGTCCCGAAACGCAATCTACTCATAAATCTCCTAAGTTTATGAGTAGCGGCAGCTCATGAACTGCGTATCAATGTCGTGATATCACCTCCATATAAAACCATGGACAAGATTCGATCTTCACGGAAAAAATAACTGGTAGAATTTACCACCTGCATATGTAGCTGATTTTCGAGTCAGCTATTCAAGTATGGTAAAGTTCACTAAATTATGGTAAAATGTACCAACAAGTTAACTTAATTTACCATAATGTGCGTTGCATTTACCTCCTACTTGATAGCTGACTCAAAAATCAGCGCAGATGGTAGATTCTACCAGTCTCCCCCCCTTTTTTTCAAGGGATTGATTGGGCCTCTATTATGTATTCGACATTCTTGCGCCGGATTAAATAGGAGGGAAACGATACATCGTTTAGTCTTTTGTGTGGGCCACCATATTTCAAGAAAAACCCAGACATCTGAGCGGAAATTATCAGGAGATTTAGATGGACAGAACAGAAAAAACCCAGAGCAAAATCAAAGAGTGAAAATAATTTGTCCGCTTTAACTCATTTCTTGACAGAATTCATATCACGGTTCGCGCAAGGTGGCAACAACGGATTTTTTCCATTTAAACCTACGTCGACATCTACCAATCAGATATTTTACGGATGAAAGAGTTAATAATCGTCAATGGACTAGTTATTTTAATCATGATGCAACTTAAGAATGTCTACAATTCCCAAAAGAAAGTCGTCTTTTTAGTTTTTACTTCGGATAAACAAGATTATTGATGAAAACACTTACAAGACAAGGTTTCTTGATTCTTCGTGTGCCTTCAATCAATCGTATAGGCAATTTCATCACCCCTGAGTACGAATAGTTAACTACCTCCCCCATATATATGAACAGAAGGGTGACGTTCTTTAGAACTAACCTAGCCCTTAAAGGGTTAAAAGCGTAAATAGATGTCGATCAACAAAATCAGAGAAAGGTTACACCGTAGGAAACTCTACAACACTGTAATCTTTGCAAATGTGAAAAAACGCATCCAATGGCGGCACCCGTGGTTTCCTTGTCTTAACTCTCTACAAACAGGAACTCTCAGTTTATCTATGATCTATCTAGAACGTGTTTGCCTGCTTACGGTGATTCCAGGCGAAACTTTTTCCAAATTTAAATCCGATGGATAGCGCTACTTGTAACTTTTGGGCAAAGTCGTGCTTTTAGCATTTTAAATTCAAAAAAAAAAAAAAAACGTAAAATCCAATAATGTCAGCACCTGCGAAATTTTTTTTATGGATTTTCTGAGCACAAAATGATGAGTAAAATTGGTTTAGAATTGAAGCCGTAAAATATGAAATTCATTTCGCCATAAGCTTAGTGAGTGAATGTGAGCTCGAGTGCTAATGCGTCTATCTGCCTCACTCGCACTCATGGAGGCTTGTGGGAATTTTCGTAATTCATAATTTCTGGCTTTATTTTTGAGTGTTTCAGCTTGAAACTTTCAGGGCATCTTCCTAAAAGTATGCTCGCAGGTGCTGACGTTCCTCTACTTTAGCGTGAATTCGTAAATTTCAGCCAAAAACTGTTGACTTTTTGAGCAGCGCGACGTGCGGTGTCCACGGTTCGAATTAATCAACCCTGGAATCATTATAAGCTGCAGGATTTACCGTTGAATTTGAGAGTTTCCCAAAATTCACGCTAGATGGCAACACTGCCGCGTATCTGGAAGGATGCGGTAGCTCCCGGCCGGAAGGAAACTTCCGCGCGTATATACACCACGGGCGGGACGGGTGGGGGCGCGCGTGGCGTGGCGGGAGCGCGGTGCGGGCCAACAAACTGTGCACAGATTTTCTATCGGGGTCAAAAACATCCCTTCGCGTCTCGGTTCACAGCAAAAGTCAAACAACTAGGCTTCACAAAGTTAAAGATATGGTTGCGCAGTAAAGCGTCGCCTGGAGAGGTTATAATCGTGGATTCGTAGAGTATAGTTCCAAGTTTTGTTTCTTTAATCCAGGTTAAATATTGCTTTTTACGAAACGAGGTCTTCATTCGCTTGCTCCCCCCCCCCCCCCCCCCCACTCGTCAAACCCTCCTCCACTCTTCCTGAAAAACTGCTCCGTCCAAACTAAACCGATCCCGTGTCAGCTTCAATAAAGTTTATTGCGTCCCTTAAATTCTCTTTTTTTTTTTGGCCGCGTGTTTCCCGGCAAAGGTTTAGATATAAATCTTTATGGGAGTCCTCCCCCTCCCCCTGCCCTACCCTACAAACTTGCCGAGACAGCACAAAAAAGTTGGAAAAGTAATTTTTCTGATACGACAACAAACTTCATCAAGTCTGAATTTGGATCGATTGAGTAGATGTAGATTTTGTCAACATTTGTCAACTGGAAAAAGTGTAACGGTAAATGTTACTCTAAGATGGTTCCTATCTTGTGTAGCAATTTGGATGGTTACTACTTAACGAGTGATGGTTGAATAATACAGGAATTTACGGCATTCTTTACAAGTGTACGACGAATATTCGTCGTCTTACGTTTAGTTTTGAAGACCAGATGGTTATAGTTTAACAATCTAAGGGTATTACACACTAATGTAGGGGTGTATACTGTAAATGGTATACACTTCTACTTTTTTAAGGGTGTGCTTTTTTAGGAAAACGGCCCTTGAAGGGCTTTCTGATGCGGCCATTGTCATTTTTATAGCTTTTCACAACTGAATTGATACTTTAAAACGCTCATCGGCGGACCGTATCAGGGGCTAGGGGGGCTATAGTCCTCCCCCACTTTTTTTGGGCGGAGGGGCTAAAAATTGGAAAAAAGTCATCCCTTGAGACGTGAGAAGCAAAAAAAAAAAAATAAATAACCTTTTAGCCCCCCAATTTTTTTGGTCACGGTCCGCCTATGAAAACGCTCGAGCCGAAGTCTGCAAGAGACCCATTGAACATCCATCACTCAAAACCGCCAAAATTGACCCATTCTCACAAACTTAGGTTCACCTTCAGTTAAAATGAAAACACCGGCCTTTCTCAATAAAACATTGCACGTTTTTGAAACGCGTCTTGCAGCACCAAGAACTCGGAATTGAAAGAAACGGAATGAGAGGAATGGGAGGATGAAACATAAAATCGTTGTTCTATGCATCTACCGCGCTTTTGTGCTTTTTTCCTTCACCGACCAGTTCCAAGATTAGAAAACGAACGCATTTATTCTCCTGCCTCTTTTTCCTTTGTCAATTGATTGATCGATGTGAATATAAGTAGGTCGACCGGATTGCGGCGAGGAACGGCTTTTGCTTTTTCGCCAAAAGAGAGAGAGAAAAGAGAGAGAGAAAAGAGAGAGAGAGAGAGAAGAGAGAGAGAGAGAAGAGAGAGAGAGAAGAGAGAGAGAGAGAGAGAGAGAGAGAGAGAGAGAGAGAGAGAGAGACTCCCTGTTCCTGACTTTAGCCGGTCGAGAAAGAGAAATCGATGCTTGAACGGAAATGGGGAGTCCGAGAAAACCTGCCCTGGCTAACCGGCTGGCTGACGATGGCGGAGCACATGCAGGGCCGCAGGAGGTAGATATGACGCTCGCTCGTTCCTGTAGACGGCAGAAACACAATTGGCGATGTTGGAATAGAAAAGCTTTCGTGGTGCGATAAAAATAGATGGTAACATTAATTATTTACCCTAGTTCTTGGTCCGTCCGTCCATCCATCCAACCCATCAGTAAGGTCCGTGATCTGCACTTGATTCGTTTTCTCAAACTTCTCAGAGAAGTTAATCAACCGTGAGTCCTTTCAACTTTTAATATGAATATTAATGACCGCGTTATTTTCAGGCTATCACAAAGAACGTTAATTAAGGAGAAAAGGGGGAGAAGTTTCTCAGAATGTTATAATGGTTGTATTGCTACAGCAAAAATGAGCAGGCAGAATTAAAACTATTCTAAAGCTATTGGGTTGCAAATCGAAGTTGACTTTTGCAACTGGTTTCGGTCCCGACTCTTTGTTAGACTAACGATTTTCGGTTCCAATAAGTTCCGGTTCAGAGATGCACCTGAATCTTGGTTCCAGAACAGGGTCCAATTCGATTTAAAATTTAATTAAAGAAATGGGGGGATTCATAATTTTATTATAGTGAATTTGATTAAGGCGCACACGTACTGGGTCGAAGTCTGTATTTTTCTGGACATGAAAAGCCGTATAGTAGTTTTGTTTTAAAAACGTTTTAGCGTTGATATTTTCTTACGGAAACCATGATATTTGATTCATTTCATAAGCTCTAAAGTTATTGATTTTAGAGGAAGGGAGGGAGGGAGGGAGGGAGGAAGGAAGGGAGGGAAGGCAGCCATGATGGAAAAATCTTAACCCTTTGCAGACCAGGTTTCATCAAAAGAACGCCACCGTTAATATGGGGAGGGTAGTTAACTATTCGTACTCGGGGGAGTTGGAATTGCCTATACGATGAATTGAAGGCGCCCGAACGAAACCTTATCTTGTAAGTGTCTACATCCAGAATCGCCTTTATTCTGAATCATGATACTGGACCAATGTGAAATAGACTAGAGGAGAAATACGAGTATACTCGGGCTTGAACTATAAGAGGTTAAAGACATTTCCACACGGGCTCAGTTTGTTTGCCTCCACTTTTTTTAACTTATTATTAAACAGAAATCGATAAGTAACTGTTTCTTTTGGAAGAATTTGCACGATAAAGAAACTGACACGTAACAGAAACAAGCAAAATTGTTTCACCTGGATAGTTGTATTGGCAGGATCCTGGAATTTAGCCCTCTCTCTCTCTCTCTTTCCCCATTACAACGCGTGTGTTAGAAAAAGACAGAGCTGGGGCAGCCACGTGATTTTCGCCTCCTCTTCTATCCTTTACTAACACATGCGCTCTTATGGGAAAAGAGAGAGAAGCACTATTTCCTAGATCCGCCAGTGCAGTGGTTGGATAGGACTTATAACATGTATTACCCCTTCTACAGGTATAGCTCGTTGATAGCAGTGGCGTCGCGTGCCAACCGGCAACGTTGCAATTTGACCATTTAAAACCATGTAAAATATCGATTCGAGGGAGTGCACTGTGAATCTCCAACAGTTTGACCTTTTGTATGGATTTAAATGGCCAAATTGCAAAGTTGCCAGATGGCACGCGACGCCACTGGTTGATAGTATCAGCCAGAGATTTGCTCTTTGGATTCAGCGAGAAAGATACAAATTTTCCCCGATGATTCAATGCAAAGTGTGTAATTTTTTATTGGTCAAATCTGGGAGCATACTGCTATACTTTCGGTGATCGATGTTATAGCAGTCCAGGCCATTACAAAACTAGGGCGGTAGGATCAAAATTTGGCCGAATGCCCAGGCCCACGGCCCGCTCATACGAGTAAGTACACAGGACGAAACTTGCTGGGTTGACTTTTGTAAAATCTCTTTTTTTTTTCTCATACGCGCCATTACATTTTATCGCAAAGCTGTCAGATCTATGGGGGAAAAAATTTGTTTTTCACGAGGCATTAGATAGAAGTATCGATACCATTCAACGACATTTGACAACAAATGATAGAGTAAATAACGACGAGTAAAATGGGATTCCCATTAAGTATACACTCAAAGACTGGCTTTGGAAAGGATTCAAGCGAAAAAGATAAAGTACAATTTCAGCCCTTTTCTTTTTATATTCAGAAGCTGTTAGGCATTTTGATCCTTGAGGAGTTCCTCGCTTGCATGCTGCCAAATTTCGTTCTTTATCACTAACACTTTCAATAAACCACGCCCGAGTTATTTGATTTCGTATCTCTATCAGTGGTGCAGCGTGCAGTTTGTCAATATTTTATTGCGTCCATTTAATCCCATGTAAAAGGTCGAATTCGAAGGTGTTCACCGAACACCCAACAGTTCGATCTTTTTCATGGGTTTAAATGGACGCACTGCAACGTTGCCAAATTGCACGCTACGCCACTGATCTCTATCTCATTGACAGTAAAAGCACAGAATAGTAAAAAGCTACTCCAAATCGTTAACACTTGCAACATAACGCTTAGCCGAGCGCCTTCAATTACCCGGATAGGCAAAACGAACACCGAGGCGTACGAATAGTTAACTACCCACTGAATTTGAGTGCGTTATAAACCTTTGATTTTTTCTAGTAACCTGACCCTGGTAGTTACTTAAAAGCGGTCAATTCTGGAGTGGCGACTGACGCGGGCGGGCGGGGCCGAGGGAGATCCAAAACTTTATTCAATTTGAAATCGCAGTTACATTCAATCTTCGTGCAACACATATGAGAGTCCAAAATTCTTACGTCCTTATTTTTTATTTTATTTTTTATTTAATTTCATTTTTATTTTTAATAAGTTCTGAAACCCTTCTCGATAAATACTTGCAAAGTACAACTCTCGACTTGAAGCAACTTTGAGCAAAATATTACTGTAGATATTACATACTTTGAACTGAAAACTTTACAGGACAGTGTGTCATTTGGATCAAAAAGTATACATTGGATATAACATTGTTTGGATGTAAAATGACACGGAACAATTGGTGACTTTGGACATTAAAATTTCATTGGACTTAAAATGCTTTCGACGTTTTTTCATCATGAACAGTCTTTCACACAGAAGACATTTTTTCGTATTGGACTTGATTTCCTTGGCCATTTCTTATGACCACCGATTGCAATGTATCTCCCTTTTTCTTTCATATGAATCGGTAGAAAACTTTCATACTTGTACAAATACAAAAAGCGATCAAGTTCATTGAATTCTGACCCATAAAGTTGACAACGCTTCTTCGAGTCCTTCATAATCTTTTTCGCGCTTTTTGTCGTAGTGATGGTTGCGGCGGCTTTAAATGCCCTTTTGTCTCCGCCGCTCCCCCCCCCCCCCCCACTCGCTACACTTTATTCATCGTCATTAAAACGTTCGTTGGACGTCGCCTTCTCTTGATAAATTATCCAAAGGCGATTATTATGCTTTGCAAAATGTCTTTCTCGGCATCCAGGTCAGGTCAATTCGTTGTTGATGCGAGGCGCCCGCGCCCACCCGCCCTGCTTTATATTACACTACACATTATTGCGCCGGCGCGGAGCAATCTGACAACAGTGCATTTTATTCATTGAAACCCAGTAAAAATATCGAACTACCGCGTGCTCACACATTCCTATCAATTTCTTATTTTCTCAAAATGAGTATTCCCAGATATTCCCCGATCCAATGTTTCAGAATTCTAAATTTACAACATTCTACCTAATTCTTCCTCCTGCGGGCCGATCATTTACTTCATCGTTATACCGATCGTTAAGACTGTCTACGAGTGATGCTATTGGTCGAATATTGTAAAACTTAGCCGTTGCTATGGTAACCATCGTTATAGTGTCCGTTTTTTAAAGGTTACTCATGAATAGCCTTTATAAAACGAGACTCTTAACGATGGTTACCATAGCAACAGCCAAGTTCTACAATTTTCCACCAATAGAATCCTTCATAGACAATCTTAACGATCGATTTAACGATGAAGTAAATGATAGGCCTGCAGATCCTTTTTCCATCCTCCTTTTATTTCAAATGACACTTTTAAAGTCGAGGAAAAGTGAAGGAACGTTTTAAAATTCGACCGCAAGAGAGAGACCACTCCGTTATGTCTCAACACGCGTTTCAGACGTAGCGACTCGTGCTATTAGGCAAACAAACTTTTGCCATTTGAGACTATGCATAGAAGTATCGATTCATCAGGGATTCACTTAATCCCGATCGATTATTTTACGTAAGTTTAAATGGAGAGAATCTGTTGTTGCCACATGGCATGAGTTAATCACTGCGTTTCAGCTTCCTTCAAAATTCGCACACAACCAACCATTCTGCAAGAACATTGGCGGAGTCTCCTTTTTTTTTCATTTTCCACACACTGTATTTACAATCATGTCTCGAGAAAAAATAGATTGAGGATAGAATAATTATTATCAGATGCAAACAACTCAACTCTCGAAAGCTGATGGAAGTCGTTGTTTAAGATAACGCACACTCTGCTTCCGTTGTTATATCACGAAGCGACGGCATTACTTGACGTCCCTTTCCCTACCCACCCACCCCCGACCCGCGTTGGCTGATGACAGCAAACACACACACACACACACACACACACACACACACACACACACACACCCGCATAGATCCCTCTTTAGGTAAGTACTCATACGATACTTGTAAGTACAATATTCTGTACTTACGTCCGTAAATACATCATTCACCTGACAGGAACTTTCAGATCTTCATTAAAAGTTTTTTACCGACCTCGAGGTATCTCATTTTCCTCGAGTCGACACACCGTGGTTCATACAAGAGGAAGGGGTGCCCCAAAAATACCGCTGTAACTTTAAGACTAAACAAGCTAGCGGAATGATCTGGGATCATTTAAAATATCAACTTATTTACTATCGATTGAGCTTCAAATGGGCCAATTTGGTCAAAAATTGACGAAGCTGTAACAGTTTGAACAAACAAATAACAAAAGTTGACCCCAAATACGGGTTTTAGCTTACAAATTTTCTTGCAGCAGCGAGAAATGCAGCACTGAAGTCGAATGTTGTGATCAGACGTCAGTGTGATTAGATAGTGAGCCTATCAGTCTCATATTGAGTTAGACGACCATATTAATATTTATTAGTAAATTATTTAATATAAATTTAATATAATTTAATTTAAATTTAAAATAAATTTAATAAATTATTAGTAGTATTAGTAGTGTTAGTTGCCGAATCATGCTCTGAGGAAGAAAGCATCGCTGACGATTTAGTGCTTCGTTTTTCACTGCGAGAAAATATATGCTAAAAAAAAAACCGTCGCGGGGGTAGACCTTTTTTTTGGTCCAAACTGTTATAGAAGGGGGGGGGGTCCTGGGAGTCTCCCCCAGAATGTTAAAGGGAGTCTAGGGGTTTATCCCAGAAAATATAAGGGGGTCCGTGGGTCCCCCGGTCCCCCCCATTAAGTCTGATGTGAGAAAGTGTTCGTGGAGTATTCCCTACAGTTTCTTTTTTTACAAGCGGGCCGAGATGAGTTTCAAGGATCCCTTTGGAGGTTCATGGGAGAAAAAATTAGGGATCGGCTGCACTAGAAGATAGTCAAAGACTTATTATCCTGAGGCTCAAACACCTACACCTAGGTTCACAGTGCGGCCATCGCAAATTATTTTTTTCTTGATAAGACTACGGCTAGGTATGTACTTAGATGCATAAATTTCAATTTCATTAGACCCCTTCAAACTTACGACGAAGCGTTCAAGGGAGCTTCAACAGTTTGTCGAGTCAGTCATTTTAAAACCAAACCCGCTGAAGAATCACGACGAAGATTTTACTTGACCTAAATTTTAAATTGTGCTTTTTCGGAACCTCCCTTCAGCGCACGAGATTTTCTATAGTAGGGCATGGATTCATTGACGAGAGAAAGTTGAACAACCCCCCCCCCCTCCACCACTCCACGGATTTGTTTCTGGATACGCCCCTTGAGTGATGATATGCAAAACAAGTAAGAGCAAGAAGTAATACACCGGTAGAGTTAGATCGAATACAACGCGGAGATCAGAAAGCTCGATGTGTGTGAAAAAAACTCCTTCAAAACGAGAGTGATACCAAACCAACTCCTAGACGTCGGAATAGTTACATATCCACAAAGAACGAGCGCTTGCTCTGTGATGTAGCACATCAGTTCCAACTTTGAATACAGCTCAGAGTGCGTGCTGCGCGCTGGGTAGGGAGTTCGATACAGAAATTTAGGCGCACCTAGACCGATAATCTTTGGCAAATTTTCGATTTTCATTCCTTCAAATCAAAACAAAACTTGCCTGCGAATAGAACTTTTGACTCAGAAGCGTTCCTGAACGAAAAGCCAACGCTCAAAATGCATTTTCATTCCTTCTTACCAAGTGATATGAGAAATGACATTGGTAAATTTCAAAGACTATCGCGGTCTAGGTACACAAAAACTTTTGAGACGACCTCTACTAGATTTTTATTCGCGGTCTAGTTCAGGTAGAGCTCGTTTCAGAAAAGTAGGTGCACCTAGACCATAATCTTTAGCAATTTGAATTTTTATTCCTTCAAATCAAAAGATAACTAGCTTCCGACTTTAGGCGTTTGATTTCAAAGCGTTCTTCAATGAAACGCCAGCGCTCGCACTCAATTCCATTCATTTTTAATTGATAACATGAGAAATGGTGGTGAAACATTTCAAAGACTATCGATCTACACCTACACTTCTGAAACAACCTCTATTACGTTTTATTTGATTTATTTAAGTAGTATAGCCAAAAAGTCTGTTTTGATCTAAAGACTGGGTGTTATCTTACTGGTTCTTCAGATCGGTGATCACAAAGAAGTCCATTTTTTAATATTTTCAAATCCAAGTTTGTGGTTTCGAGAAAAGCGAAAAACAAACAAAATATTGAAAAATTCATATTAGTGTATTGTCAATTTAAATTTAGGAATGGATGATAATCGTATGCGCATCCTTTACATTAGAACTACCAATGAGTTTCAATTTGCCATGGCAAAAGTTCCAAGTGGTGGCTCGTGCAATGTGACAACAACAGATTCTCTCCATTTAAACCTATGTAAAACAATCTATCTTCAGAGAGTTCATTAAAATTCCCGAGTAATCGATACTTTTGCAAAGGTTCAAATGGCAAAAAAGATGGTTGCCAGAGAGCACGAGCCGCATTTGAGTTCAAAACAGATTCGTTACTTTTGTCACGTACGAATAATAAATTTCAATTGAATTGAAATTTGAGTAATTTTCCATTCTGTATTTTATAACTATCTCAAGTGTAATTTTAGGGATATTGAACTTTGCACACCAGTGGCAGCTCGTGCAATTTGGCAACAGTGTTTTACCTTGATTTGATTCTACGTTAAACAGTCGATTTGATATAGTGAAGCGCTGCTTCACCAACAATCGATTGTTGAACATAGATTCAAATGGAGGAAATTGTTGCCGCATTACACGAGCCGCCCTCTGTTGCCAGTGTTGCCAGATCGGGGGTAAAAAGCCGCATCGTCCCCATTTAAATCAACGTAAAACGTACGGCTTTTCCACCCCAATCTGGCAACACTGTCTGTTGCACACGCGATGCGATGGTGCATTATATAGACCAAAGGGGCTTATATATTCCCGATAAAAATGGGTTGAATCCTGTTTAAAAGTAAAACGTGAGAGTTCCGCTGTGAGAAACATTGTATGTGAACGAATTCATGTCAGACGCGAATCATGCGTCATCAATGTGTATTTTTTGAGTCATAGGAACAAGCGGCTGCAAGCCGGGAAGCGAATAAAAGCGTGAGAAGTATAAATTTATTTTTAATTTTTAATGATCTCGTAGACGCGGCACTGCGGGATGAACTATGACTGACTTGCGGCGTTGTAAGATGGTGATGAAATAAAAATAAACTGTCGGGAATACTCCACGAACAATTTCTCACATCAAACTTGATCTGGAGGGTCCCCCAGACCCCCTTATATTTTCTGGGGGGAAACCCCCAGACCCCCTTTAACCCTTTAAGGGCCAAGCCCGAGTATACTCGTTTTTCTTCACTAGTCTATTTCACATTGTTTCAATCTTCATTCCGGATAAACGCGACTATATTGATGAAAATATGTACTAGCGGGGACAAAGATACCTGGCCAGGCGTTTTGGATATGCAATACGCAATGGCCTGGATATGCAATACGCAACGCATGCTTGATACCACCCGTCAAACACTGCCAATGCGTTGTTACGTGAGCAAGGCCGGACCTTTCATTGTGTTCCACACTCAATGAGCTGGAGACCGGAATCAGTGGAATCAGTGCAAGTGTGGTGGGGGAGGGAGGAGGGCATTGGCGTGAGTGTCGAGATATGATTGTAAATCAAATCAGTCAGTCAAACTGCTGCGGTAACCTTTCTTTGCCTTCGAATTCGACAGTTTTGGTTTTCGGACGCTCAAAGCAACAGCCTTATAGCCTTATAGCCTCATAGCCTCATGCTTGCTTGTGCGCTCGTATTTTCTATTCAAGCCTCTTAATTATAATGCGCTGTAATTATAAATTTTACTCTCGGTCGTATAGCATTGACATCTTTCATGTGTATTTGAAAGTGCCATACTTTATTGGAGGATCTGCTTATTCTTAATTTGTTACGACTCAGCACCCCCCCCCCCTCCCAATCCTCATGAAGAGGACGAATGTTCACAGATTTTTAGTATGTATTACTAAATAGTGTGTTAATGTCTCCTCGTTTTGATAATTGACATTGACCTTCCGCTTGCTTTCCTCCAGAGGCGGTTCGTTCTATTTGGCACCTCTGTTTTCGTGCCATTTAAACCTATGCGAAAGTATCGATTTTTCTGGGATTCGGTGAATCTCCTGAAGACTGAATATTTTACAGGTTTGAACAGAGAGAATCCGTTGTTGTCAAATTGCACGAGCCACCACTGCTTTCCTCTCATAAAAAGAAGGTTTTAAAAAGGGAGAAAGAGGCTTATTCTTCCTTTCTTCTTGCTAGAAAACAGTTGTTGTCGAATAATTGAATGATTCTTACGGCTCCCTCAATAAACAACTCCAGTCATAGGAGACCTCTTGAGCCTTAAGAGTTTCACTATAATGCAGCAATTCACGAAATTTATGAGCTAAGATTTTTTAGATTAAAAACGTTTTTCATGAAAAATGTTTTTAAGCTCTTTACTCTGAATCTCCCACGATTTCGTAACACTCAAGGCCGTCATTTACTGAACAACAAAATATCATATTAAATCGTTCAACATTGCTACTAAAGAGAGCCGGGCCCAGTATTTCATTTCTACCGTTCTCATCTAAAGGACTTAATTCCAAAAAAATAAAGAGCAAAAGAGAAAAAGCAAACGAAGCAAAAGATAGAGAGGCTCGCAAAGACCAACAACTTGTTCCAATTGAAATTATAAATATCATGTAAATTGTAGAACGAAGCTCGCGAATTTGAGGCCACTACTCATGACTTTGAAGGGGACAGTAGACGATGCTAGGCAGAGGCATGATGGGCAGAAATTCGTTCAGAGAGGATTTTTTTTTTTTTTTTTTTTTTTTTTTTTTTAAACCCTCCCCACCCAAGAAAGGCTGTTATTTTGGAAACTAATTTTTCTTCAGAAAGCCATAGTTTCTTAATTTTCCAAGAAAAAGTTATTGTATCGAGAGCTATGTCTCCCAATTACGCAACGTATAAACGAAAATGTAATGATAAAAATTTCAACACGCATGCAGAGTCTAGGTTTTTTATTTCTTCATTTATTCATCTTTCTATTAGATACCTCTAACCATTTTTTTATTTATTTATCTATCTATTCACTTATTTATCCATTTATTTTCTTTAAATGGCCATTTTATCACATCCCTTTTAGCGTGATGTCCCGCCAAATGGAGACGATAAAAGAATTTACGAATTGAATTTACGGCGCGTAAATAAATAATAGGACAAATAATAGGACAAATGCAATCTTACTTAACCTCTCTCATTTCAGTTGTATGTCATTTTTAAGGCTTTCAGAAGAAACTAATCCCCATTCGATATTTCTCATTCAATAAAACAAATAAATATCAACTTTTAATTGGTTGCATAGTGAAAGAATCAACTCGTTTGTGTGTTGATAATGAATTGGCAGAGGAACCATCTATGAGTGACATATGTTTTAATTGGAATGGGTAGGGTTTGTTCTTCACGTGACTATCTTCCATCATAACAACTAATGAGGCTAAAGCAATTTTATGGCATTCAAATTCTCATAAGACTAGCTATCCAATGGGGCAGTTGCAAGTGTCTGAAATGTTATGTGTTTTGTAATGAAAATGAAAATACTTGATGAGCTAAAAACAAAGATGCCTTTAGTTTCTCTCTAAGTCTCATTGTTCCGGAGATGAGATTTTGGCCTCCAATACATTGTTTTAAATGGGAATTCCGCGTAGTGGCGTCACTACGCTCACGATTTTTTACAACTTTCCACGTGTGTTTCTCCAAAACCGAGACACTTGGGAAAAAACCAAAGGCACTGTTGTTTTCAGCTCATCAATTACTTTAATTTTCTTCATTAAAACACACACAATTTTAAATCCTTGCAACTGCCTCATTCGTAGTATTAAAATTTGGAGATTATACCTAATGGGCTGAATCGTTCCTGCGACAAACATTTTTTAAGAGAGGGGTCTGAGGTCAGTAGATCGGGAGTAACGAGGCCGAAACTTCGTCAGAAAACAGTAAGCATTAGGTTTATTTTTCTGCACTGTTCCATTAATGACTTCATTGCACTGTAATGGGACCAAATAGTCGACAATTTTGGCTTCTTAAGAGGAAATTTTAAAGTGAAGCCCCCCTTATCTAGCTACAACCTAAAAATTGGGAACTCAGATTTCTACAAAGTTAAGATTAACCTATTTTTTATGACATGGTAGATATAATAGTAACCCTTGACGAAAAAATAAAAAGAAAAAATGAAAGAAACTTCAGTTAAATTAAAAAAAGTAAAGGGCTGTAATTTCTTGAAAGCTTTCACGAGATCTGGGAAGAAATCGCCGAATGACCCCAAAGTTAAGTGAAAAAATTCGATCAGTGCAAACTCGACGCAGGGTTCATGTAGCCGTGTACGCCTTCCTTTGCTTTCTTTATTATTTTATTTCATTGCTAATGGTTTATTCTGGAGAAACACTTGTGTAAAATTCCGCAAAATCTTGCGTTTTGTGGACGTCATTTCTCAACAGAAAGTCACAGCAAAAGTCAAATTCAAAAAATGTGTTTTGGGTCCAAATCGCACCTCCGGAATCATGATACCTATTCTTAAAAACCAAATGCATCTTTCTTTTCGGCTCACAGAGTTCTTTTATTTTCTTGCATTTTACTATCTCGCACATCCAAACTGCTTGTTTGGCGACGATGGAAGCCACCGATGCAGTACCCTAACCACGAAAATTGGTGCCCGTTTCGCAGGGTGAGGACGAAAAGAGAGACTCAACGGTGAGAGACAAAAATGAACAAATGAACAATGCACCTGATTGGCTGAAGCGCTCCGTACGCGCTCGAACGGATTTGATCAAACTGCAGGATTGCCCAACCTGGCATTTCAAAAATTCAAACCTATATACCACAGAATAATACAATTAGAACGGAAACTCCCATAAGAGCCAATGGAAGCAAGTTTGGAATTTAACGGCACCAATAGGCAACGCTGTGGTCCTATATCCCAACATGGCGGACGAGTGTGATTTGTGTTGAAACTCATTTATTTCTATAAATTCTGGAAAGAAATCTTAAGTTTTCGGCCTCACTTTTATTCTAATGGCATTTCAGAATGAAAATTTCGCGGATCTCTGATGACTAATTACTCTGTGAATCATCCTTGTTAGCATAGAAAGAGTGACGAAATTAATATAGGAATCTCCCATTGTTACTGCCCTCGGCCACCATTACGCCCTCGAAAATAAAAGCGTTTATAGGAGTTTAAGAGTGGATTTCGGAAGTTTTTAGTGCTGCCATTGTTCTTTTTCGAAATTTTTACAGCAGAATCGAATGTTAAATTGCTTATAGCAAAAGTGTGCAAGAGCCACACTGTTTGACGTCATGCGTTCCACCTCTCTTGAAAAATATCGAAATTCTGGGTATATGGCGAACTCTCTGAAATAAGATCTTTCTCCCAGTCGGTTTTTTTTCTTTTTCTAATTTCTTTACCGGTGGCGTGCTTCCCATTTATTTGGTGATATTCTTCCTAAATTACTGTATAAATCATGTCGTTTCAATATAAATCGGAAGAAATGAAAAAAAAAAAAAAAAAAAAAAAAATACATCCACGACTTTGAATAATATAATTTGGAGCCAATCGATCAGAGGCAGCTCGTGAACAATTATTGATTGCTATTTTTATCCTTTATGAATCTATGCAAAAGTATCGTGCGATTACGTAGAGATTCATTTGAGCTTCGCTTAAAAATATTTTTTTTCCATGTATTTAAATGGAGAATTTATATACAGAATATACATAGGTATCGTCATTCACGAGCCGCTACTACTTACGATATAACGCAGCGATTATTTTGTTTCATTTCAACAGCTTCGATTATTGAAACTATGAAATTGCTGCATATGACATAATTCTGAATTTTCAAACACTAAAATAACTTCCTGAGATAGTGAAGGAGGGAATAAAAAAATGGCCAACAGGCAGTGGCGTAGCCAGGGGGGACGTCCCGCCCCGGGCATCAAGTCTCGGGAGAGGGGGAATAATTTTCTGCGGCTAGGTAAAGAAAATATGAAAAAAGACGGGAGGAAAGGGGGAGGGGGAAAGGAGGAGGAAAATTGGAAAATGGTTGAAAGCCTTTTCTTCTATTTCTTTTTAAATTTTAAGAAAATACATTATCGAAGCCATTATTGATGCCTCCTCTACTTTTCAATTCGATACTTCGATAGAAAGAAAAGATGCCGTTATATAGGCCCTGATTTTGCAACGACCGATTTCTCTTGAAAATAGGAATATTGTTGGTCCCGCTTTTCGACATTTTCCGAAAATTATCCCCCCCCAAATTTTGAATACTTCATTTTGTTTCCAAAGCAAAAATCCTTGATACAAAGTCTAACTCTTGTCTCAAATTCTCGAAAAATATACCCCTTCCTAGCTCTGTCAGTTTATTTGTTGGTATGACGACATGTAGAGGAAGAAGTTGGAATTTTAAATCTAAACATATAAGAGTTGAGAAGGCGGGGTTAAAGTTCCTTACTCCCAAACTGACTCATTCACGGCTTTGTTTCTATCTCTCTTTGTTGACTGTATTTCAATGCACTTCGTCAGTATAGGCTGTAACTTTCCTCCTAAATTGTTTGCTCTTTTTGTCCGTAGGTGCTCATTTCCCTTTAATCTACAATGGTATCTTAAAAAGCAGCAGAAATTTATTATTTTGTAAAATTATTTAAGAGAAAATAGTAAATTCAATACACAAAACACTAGAAAAAGAGAAATGAAAATGGTATGGGGGTTTGGGGGGGGGGGGGGGGGGGGTTGGTGGTGTTTAACCATTGTGTAATGCTTCGCTTGCAATTATAAGGGGGGGCAGTGGCGGCTCGTGAAATGCGATATATCGATGGCTACTCCATTTAAAACTATAGAAAAGTATCGATCGTCAGGGGGTGCAATTGGACCCCCGAGAAATCGATACTTTTCTATAGTTTTAAATGGAGAGGACATCGATATATCGCATTTCACGAGCCACCACTGGGGGAGGGGGGGGGGGTCAACATTTAAAGGCCGGTCCCGGGGATCAAAATCTCTAGCTACGCCCCTGCCAAGAGGCAAGAGGTATCAAAATTTTATCAAGTATGACGAAAATACTTAACCAAGAGGAGCCCACAGCGATGGCCGATCAAAATTAGAGCTTGAGACATTTTATATCTTTAACACGCTTCAAACGACAACTGTGATGACAATGATCGCCAGCGCCGAGCGCCCGGGCCCGGCCGAACAGCCAAACGGCAATAGTGAGAGAAATAGAGGAAAAAGCTGGAAGAATTCGTTTGACAAACGAAAAGTTGTTTACAGCCTCATGCAACGTAAGCAGCCACCGCACCGAGTCGCCGTGCACCCCCCCTCCCCCTCCCCTCCTCCTCCTCTCGATTCCTCATTCATTCTCTGCACTGCCCGATACACAATGAAGAGCCCAGCTAAGTTCATCACAACGAAAGATTAGATGTGCTTGGCGGGTGGTATCAAGCATGCGACGCGTATTGCATATCCAAAACGCCTGGCCATTGCGTATTGCATATCCAAAACGCCTGGCCAGGTATCTTTGTCCCCGCTAGTACAAGAAAAGATGCTTCGGGCGCCTTCAATGTATCGTACAGGCAATTTCAACTCCTCCGAGTACGAACAGTTAACTACCTTCCCTTTATAAACGGAAGAGTGTCGTCTTTTTGAAATAACCTGGCCCTTAGAGGGTTAATATTCTAGGGGAGACCCCCAGATCCCCCAATAATATTCTGGGGGAGACCCACAGACCCCACCCCCCTTAACCCTTTCCAGCACGCATTTTGGAATTTGACTTTTGCAGAGACCGTTCAAAAGAGGACAATTTTCTAAGACTTTTGATGGGGCACACATGTTTTTGCAAAATGTCCATTTAAATTCCATTGAAACCCATGTTACAGAAAAAGGTACATATGTGTACCACCTTGCTGGAAAGGGTTAAGGGGTTAATTTTACAGTAGGCTGGTTACAAAATGAATCTTCATCAAAATTCAAACAGCTATATTTGAAATATTCCAATTTTTCCCAATGTTTACCCATTTTCCCATTGATTTTCGTGGAATCCTTTTATCCTCCTTAACTTCTTACAATTTAAAATTACGAAAAAACAAAAAAAAATACCCTCTGAGGAATATTAAAAGCAACTTCTCTGCAAAATTTGGCTGTACGTGGATCATTGGTTCAAAAGTTATACGAAGATACAGACAGACATACATCTGCACCATCGCAATGCTTTCTCAATTTCCAACTTCGTTAGAGTGAGATAATAAATATGGTTGGTGTCGTTACAATAGGTTTCATTCCGATACAGAAACCCTTCCATCTTTGCAGAAATTGACCGATGACTCCTGAGCTATCGCGCACTTATCGTAGAGATTGAAGGACTTCTATCGGAATGGAACCTATCGAAATGACACGATCATCGACGAGATGGCACTACGATACGATATGGTTCAAATTCAGTTTGCTGTATTTTCATCGTATTCAAATTTCGGGAAATTAAATACGGACAAGAAAGAAACAAAAAAGTCATCACTTTTCAGAAGCTCCTCCCCTACTTTTGATACCCTGGTTACGCTTATGGTGACAGTACCCAGGTGTGCAAAATCAGGGGTGCAAAACGTTCCAAAACTTCGGAAGTTTCACGCGATCCATGACTTACTTCCTCACAGAATTTGAAAAATTTCCTCACAAAAATTTGAAAGTGATGACTTTTTTCTGGGTTATTTTAACATTTCAACATCATATGTTCGCAAAATGACCGATATTTTCCCATTTTTCACACTATTTTCCTGGGAAATCCTTATTGCCATTATTAAAAAAAAAAAAAAAAAAAAAAAAAAAAAAAAAAAAAAAAAAAAAAATTGAAAAATGTCCTCACTTTCCCAGAAATTTCCTCACTTTCACGTGATCCGCGGATCGCTAGATCGGGCACATTTTCAAAAAATGTTCCAAAACGTCGGAAGTTACACAAATGATTCGGGACTTTCTCCTCGCAGAATTCTCGAAAAATTTCCTCACAAAAGTTCAAAGTAATAACCTCTTTTTCACTTTTTATTATTTCATTTTTTTTTTTTTTTTTTTTTTTTTATCACCCCCCCCCCACCCCTCGCCACTCCCCTCACATGAAACACCATACGCACGCAAAACGACCGATATTTTCGACATTTCGAGACCATTTTCAGAGAAAATCTAAGCCATTAAAAACAAAACAAACAAAAAATGGGCTCATTCTGCACCCCTGGCATCTATTTTCTTGCAAAACCCCAGCTTGAAGTTTGGCTAAATTTAAGTAGTAAAGTTAGTAACTAAACTCATCTTTCAGTTATCTTGCTGCCAGTGGCGTAGCATGCAATTTGGCAACGGTGTATATTTTCATTAAGAACCATGCAAAAGGTCGAATGTGAGGGTGTTCACCGAACACCCAATACTTTGATCTTTTTCATGGGTTTAAATGGACGAACTGCAACGTTGCCAAATTGCACGCTACGCTACTGCTTGCTGCATACTACTGTTCATAATCTACATTTTTCTTCATACGAAATGACGTCCGGAAAATTCAAAACTTCGATCCACCTTGCGGAGAAGCGACAGTGATAATAGTCCAGGCAACAGGGGATTTTAGCTTGCAAAGTTTGCGGACTTATATCTGAGAGTCGATTCTTATGTATTTTGGGTCGCTGAATCCGAATTTTAACTTTGCGTACGAATCAGAGGGGCGGAAAGGCCGCCATTTTCCAAAATGGCGGTCAAAATCACGATTTTTTGCCTTATTTTGATTATAACTCGAGCGGCATTGATCGAATGCAAAAAATACCTTGGTACAAAATTAAAGATCGTCAAATTTACAACAAAAAAACATCAGACCATTATTTCAGAAAGATCAAAACTGAATGCGCTACGGAGCCGCGAAAAATCGTGAAATTCGTCCGTGGCGGCGCATGACCGCTGAACACTGCCTTGCGCCGGCCATCGCGCGCTCGCTGCTCACCTCACCTTTGCAATATGTGAATAGCAAATAAAGAAGAACAAATTACTGCAATTTGACGTATCTTCTTAGTGCTACTAGCTGTGCTTCTCAGTTCCACACCACCCAAATGGTCGAGTAGGTGAAAGGTGCGCTGCATTTTAATGTGGTATATCAACATTAAAAAAAAATTCAATCTGCGCCGAATTCACTCCATCGTCCCGTGTACATTTTTCATCTTCACCTACACTCTGCCTCCATCGTTTGAGTTCATCAACTTGAGTGGCCCAGCTCGTCCGTACTCTCCGGACGATTGGGGGGGGGGGGGTCCTGAGCTGGTTGTGGAGCTTTTCCCTAATTTTCGCGTTCACTTTCAGATTCATCGGTTTCAGACAGAGTGGCTCGGGTCTAAGATTCACAGATTGCTTCATCTCCGTCAGTAACTAGCACTTGAAGATATTTTTGTTGCACTCACTGTTTCAATTTACGCAGTGCACTGAGCATTTGAGCCCACTTTTTCGGCATCTACACTCCGCAGGCACCGCCACACCGGCGCGCGGAGACAACGATCCGTGAAATTTCAGGACATCCGTCCTCAAATAAAATCTGAAGCTGACGACTTAACAGTGGTCACTGGATCGGTCCACTTTTAAATTGTTTTCAACCATAGAAAGTGGCTTAATTCTCTATATGAAGCTGAAGTTACGGACTTGGAATCAAGTAATAAGACAATATGCTGTCTGCGGCAGCATCTCCGGTGGACGGTGACGCTGCGCCGCGAGGTTATGCTTTATTTTATGTGTAAAAATGTAGATTTGAAATGTATAAAGATATGAAATTGTTGACAGAAATATGAAAGCGTTGACTCATTAAGAGTGTGGCCCCATGGAATGAAACGAAGCAGAGCTGTAAGAATTGGAAAAATGGGACTTGAATACTCCTTTTCCGATTACGTATACTTTGAAAAAGTAATTGAGATGAATCCATAAGGGGCGATGAGCAGCACCAGTAGTACCAGCACCAATTTCAATGAAACCAAAAGTGTGATACGATTCAAT
This sequence comes from Trialeurodes vaporariorum, assembly GCA_011764245.1. Classification (NCBI taxonomy): domain Eukaryota; kingdom Metazoa; phylum Arthropoda; class Insecta; order Hemiptera; family Aleyrodidae; genus Trialeurodes; species Trialeurodes vaporariorum. The sequence goes on along the minus strand of VMOF01000111.1, from coordinate 20,178,911 downwards.
TCATTGCCGTTCGTCAAATAACAGCAGTTTCTTTGAAATCAGAGTACCTAATTATACTGCTGTTTCGATTCAACTCGATTTCTTTTGAAAAGAAATCGATTTTGTATCCAGAGTCCACTAGGGGGTACATCTTTAGGGTGCCTAAGCGATAGTTTAATTTGACGGGTAACGCGACATGAAGGACGAAACGCAATTTTTCCAAAACTCAAAAATGGACACGCGAAGATTTTAAACGAAATGACGAAGAGGGAATCGAACGTCAATTACATGCGCGCAATTTTTTAGTTTGGAATTTGAAAGTTACGAGCATCTATCTAAACAGTTTATAGTTTAAATATTTCATCGAATCTACAACTTAATACATAAAATAAAGCATTACTTAGCGACGCAGCGTCACCCTCCACCGGAGATGCAGCCGCAGACATCATTTTCTTATTACTTGATTCCAATTCCAACTTCAGCTTCATACTGAGAAACAAGCCATTTTCTATGGTTGGAAACAATTTAAAAGTGGACCGATCCAGTGACCACTGTTAATTTAGTTGTCAGCTTCAGATTTTATTTTAAGACTAAAGGCCTGTTTCACGGAACGTTGGTTGTCTCAGCGCGCGGGTGTGGCGGTGCCTGCTAAAAGTGAATGCCGAAAAAGTGGGCTCAAATGATCAGTGCACTGCGTAAATTGAAACAGTGAGTGCAACAATTGACAGTTATAGTGGGAAGTCAACATTTAGCCAACAATCACAACAATGCACTCATCGGTCGCAATCGGTTGTGACAAAACTCGCGTAACGTTTCAAACTATCTCACGAACTCTCGTGACCCCCATGTATACCCATATCTTTCTAGCTTCAAAATTCGTTTATGTATAGCACCTTGTTTTGCGACAAATTATTATCAAAATCGCATGCAAATGCCTCGAGGAATTTATTTCAGCCAAACACTTTTACAAAAGAGTGAGATGGCAGTACATGGGGGTTACGTGAGAGCAAGAGAGACAGTTTGTTTTTGTTTGCATCGCTCATCGCCGGATAACGTCATCACCAAGTCATCACTATAACCGTCTACAAAAATCTGTTCAAGTGCTAGTTACTGACGGAGATGAAGCAATCTGTGAATCTTAGACCCGAGCCACTCTGTCTGAAACCGATGAATCTGAAAGTGAACGCGAAAATTAGGGAAAAGCTCCACAACCAGCTCAGGACCCCCCCCCCCCCCCCAATCGTCCGGAGAGTACGGACGAGCTGGGCCACTCAAGTTGATGAACTCAAACGATGGAGGCAGAGTGTAGGTGAAGATGAAAAATGTACACGGGACGATGGAGTGAATTCGGCGCAGATTGAATTTTTTTTTAATGTTGATATACCACATTAAAATGCAGCGCACCTTTCACCTACTCGACCATTTGGGTGGTGTGGAACTGAGAAGCACAGCTAGTAGCACTAAGAAGATACGTCAAATTGCAGTAATTTGTTCTTCTTTATTTGCTATTCACATATTGCAAAGGTGAGGTGAGCAGCGAGCGCGCGATGGCCGGCGCAAGGCAGTGTTCAGCGGTCATGCGCCGCCACGGACGAATTTCACGATTTTTCGCGGCTCCGTAGCGCATTCAGTTTTGATCTTTCTGAAATAATGGTCTGATGTTTTTTTGTTGTAAATTTGACGATCTTCAATTTTGTACCAAGGTATTTTTTGCATTCGATCAATGCCGCTCGAGTTATAATCAAAATAAGGCAAAAAATCGTGATTTTGACCGCCATTTTGGAAAATGGCAGCCTTTCCGCCCCTCTGATTCGTACGCAAAGTTAAAATTCGGATTCAGCGACCCAAAATACATAAGAATCGACTCTCAGATATAAGTCCGCAAACTTTGCAAGCTAGGGTCCATATTAGCTCCCCGTTGCCTGGACTATAAGCCGCATTATGACGTTGCGTCATCAACGGAACCGACGAATGCAAGGCGAGTCAGTGTTGCCAAACTTCCGGCTTCACACCGAAGACATTATACAAGTTGTTCATAAAGTAGATTAAATTCACTGAGGATGAGTAAAATATTCAGGTGAAGAAAGTATTGAATAGAATTCTCATTTACGGCAACCGGAATTTTATTACGGTCACGGTACCCGGAAATTTGTCGGACAATGAGTGTTGTATTTTATTTTTCCGGCTTATTTAACCCATTTAGCACTGCGACTGAGAGAATACCGCAGTATTTAGAATTTCATACAGAAATTTTGTTGAAAGTTTACAGAAAAAAAGTGAGAAAAACAAATTGAAATCGGATCATTCTACTCTGATTGTGAGATACGTGTTGTTAGTGGCGGATCCAGATTTTTTTTTTTTCTGCGGGGGAGGGGAATAGAGTCCCTATGTACTATGAGAGTTGCGCCATTTCTGAATCCATTGCTGATAGGCTCTCAGATTTAGGCTGTCAAGAAAGCTCCAAGAGGCAAAATGCAAATGGCGAAGGGTTTGTTTACTTTTCGCGAACTCGCTTTCATTACACATTTGAAGTAACAGTGACCGCGGTATTTTTTGTGAATTTTTTCTTGCTTGAATGTTATTATGGAGAACATTATCTCTTTCAATAACAACCGTTATTGGTGAGAATCTGAACCTAACCTATAAGAGATAGCAAAATAGTGGCAACAGCGCAGAGGCAAACGGCCATCTACCATTTGCAATTTGCCTCTTGAGGACTCCAGGCTCCATTGATCCGCTTCTTCTTCATTTTGAGAGTCTCGTCGCAAGTACTTACATAGGGACTCTAGAGGGGAACAGTGGCGTAGCTTGCAATGTGGCAACGTTGTACTTTGTCCATTTAAACGCATAAAAAAATTGAACTGAAGACTGTTTTAGTAGAACGATATATCGTATTGATTGCCGTCCGAGGGCCTCTGGTTCCAATCAAAGCATTGCCAAATCTATCAGATACAAGGATGCTTAATCCAAATTTTGGTAGCTAATGATCACATTGAGGAGCTACAGTGCGTGTCCCAAATTACTCCTTGTTCACCCTGATAATTAAGACTTCAAAGATTGGAAAACTTAAATTGATCTAATTTCATAGTTGCCATTGTAAAATTTTTCAAAAGTAAGCCAGTGTAAATACCAAATATACCGATTATAAATTACATTGCTCACTGACAGTAAGCGATGGCACTGGCTAAGTAATGTAAAGTATTTCCATTTTCATTTGATTGATTTGCTAAATCAATTAAAAGAATAATGAAGGGGTAAAATGAACATATGCTATGACTTAGAAAGTATAACTCTATTATGAACAAGCCAAACAAATTAGAGCCTATAATTAAAGGGATAAACTTTGAAAAATAATGCCACTTTGAAACCTACAGCAGAGGAGATCAGGACAAACACTGCATGGAATTATCTCTAAAAGCTTCAGAAATTTAAAATGAAAGTCTAGATAATATTTCTAATAATTACTTCACTCTTGTTAACACCAGTTTACACACTCTAATAAATTATGACTTTTTCTTAAAATCGCACAGTGACATAACATTACGAAAAAGTAAAGACATAGGTTCCATCAAGGTTGATTATTTGCTTAGTTTCTTAAAACATGTTTGACTTTATTCCACGTCCCATATTTACGATGTCGCAAATCCAGTGTTCAGTGATAACTACCTTATTCCGAATAACCCTTGTTTACATTATTCCGGAGAACGTTCTCCTTCCCTCTTGAATATACCATTCAAAAATTACCTAAGATTTCTCTTAAAACAGCAAAATTCTTTACTCACAATTTTTCAAAAAATACCCAACAAAACTGGGAGAGTCAATGACAATTTAACAGGATTTCCTTGAGACCAATGCAATGGGAGGGTAGAGGTCTTTTCAAGAAAGTTGGCAGATTTCATATTGGATTGTTTACCGCAACGAACATACTGCGCTGGGAGCCGGGCAAGCTGTCATTTGCCATCTTTAGCATAACTACCTCTACCGCAGGTACCCACAAATACCTAAACATTCAGTGGTAACTATGGATTCCCTTGTTTCAATTCTATGTAGAACAATTGATTCTTTGGTCAGGCACCATGCATTTGATCTGAACTGATCTTTGCACACAGATTTAAAAGGGCAAACGAGCAAGGTTGCCAGATTTTGCAAGCCACAAATTTTTGCATCCAGCACAAAGAGAACAAGAAAATAATTACACTTGTCTTTCGAATAAAGGGTTTTAGCCAGTGCCTCAGCAGTGAAATTAGCTTTCAGTGAAGTTAGTTTTCAGTGACATGCTCAGACCAATAATTTAAATGATACATTCTCTCCACGACTCATCCTTGGTAGAGCAGAAGCATTTTGAGTATCAGGTTCTAACAAGTAGCGGTGCCTGCTTCGGAGTTTCATCAAAACGCACCGTTGAGCGGTTGGTTGGTGCAGAGTTTAGCCTCGTTGCTAATCAACCGCTCACCAATGAGCTTAAATGCGATTCAGAAGCAGGCACCACTACTTGTCAGAACCAGATAATCAAAATGCTTCAGCTCTACTGTGCAAGGCGATAGGGGGTTCATAAACCAAATAGATTAGAGTCAAGTTTCTCTGTACCTTCAAAGTTGGGGTAAATAAACCATCAAACAAGAGTAGTAGAAAAAGCACCACAAAAATTTTGAATAAGTTAGCCAGAAGGCTGATTATGAACAAACATTTCGTAATACTATCGAGTCGATGATCAAGAACGTGTTATCCTTACGGGTGGTGTCATCACCTTAGGTATCATTCCGATAGAAACCCTCATATCTCTGTGGAAATCTGCCAATGATCCCTGAGCTATCGGAGAATTTCCGCAGGGATGGGAGGGATTCTTTTGGAATGAAACCTATCATAATGACCGCCCATAAGAATAACACTTCCTTGATCATCGACTCGATAACTTTAAGATATTATCATTCATAATCAACAGAGAATTAATCCAGTAGAACAATGCCAAACGTGGCCCCAAAATACACCTAGAACTAAAATGAATTTTGAGCTTACCAATGGAGAACCTTAATTTTACTATTTTCCTCTTTGTCATGAGTGAGATGAAGATTGGACACCGTATCCACCTAAAGGAGCAACTTCTCCGCACTGACATAACGCATATAATTTGTAATGATAAGAACGGCTAATTTACTGGCACTTGAAAGAGTATTCCACTGAATATAAGTGAGATCACAAGATAAGACTGCGACACCTATCTCCAACACTGAACTGAGTAGAAGAAGAGAAAGGAGGTGGAGTAAGTAAGTAGCGAGCAAAACTAATGAAACTTCAGAATTTCATAGATTTAATGTACCGATCAACACCGATTAAACCGATCATGCACTCACCGGGAGGCTGGGAAGCTGATTACGCTCCATGTAGTAAAATAATAAATACTCGAGTTCGGAGTAAACGAAAATGAGAACCCGTGTACAAACTACAAAGGAACGAGAAGGAAGAACCGACGAACCACTGCAAGGAGAGGAGTGCAAGGATTTCGAATGTCTATGTCTATTTGTCTCTGTTGATTTCGGCGCAGTGTGGAAATTTCGAGGTTACTCGTCTCGTCCAGAAAAAAACAAACAAATATTGCTGCAGTGTTGTCAGATGGGGGTGAAAAAGACGTACGTTTTACATTGATTTAAATGGGGACGATACGGCTTTTTACCCTCGATCTGGCAACACTGGATTACTGCACACCAAAGCAGTGTTGCCGGATTATCGCGGCTTTTTGAGCTTGCACGGCTGAGTCGCGGCTTTCGCAGCTTTTTTGTGGCTTTTCTTCTTTGCATCATTTCTCATTTTACTGGTGTTGTTTTAACTTTCAACGGAGTAATTAATCCATGAACAATAAAGGCATAGAACCAACGGCCTATCATCATTCAGCTCACATTTAGCCAACCTGGTAATGATAAAAATCCCCTTACACACAGTTCGTTCGTCGACATTGACAAGCTATCAGCTTCTCTCATAATAGGGGCGGCTTATTCTCGATTTTTTTTTTTTTTTTTTTTTTCCGGCTTGTACGCGGCTTAATCTCGTTTTTTTTTTGTTAATAATTTCTGCGGCTTTTTCGCGGCTTTTCCTAAATTTTATCACGGCTTTATAGGACCATCCGTCGCGGCTTTTTGGGCTGGTCGTCGAGGTTTTCCCCCACTTTCGTCTGGTAACACTGCCAAAGACTCGGTCACCCAATCACCTAGCACAGACGAAAGCCAGGCCATAGGCATGGTGCCTGAGATATGGGGGTTGAAATTTTGAAAATTTGAAGTATGCAAGGTGACAATTAAAAAAAATATATCTACTTTTTTTTAAATAGTTGGAAAGAATATAAAATTTTAAAACTTTTGTCGCAAACCGGAAGTCGATATCATTTTTCGTTTTGGATAAATCGAAGGTCGAAGCTTGATATAGACTCATTTTTAGAAATTCGTAACTTTCCTTTAAAATGCCCGAATTTGTAAAACTGTAAGGCTCTGCAGAGCAAGTACTTTTCAGGAATTAATACTAACACCATGTCCAAAATAGTTACCTGAAGGCCGCTTTCCATATTTTAGATAAAATTTCAAAATTCTCAGAGGCTGGAAAAAAGGAACGACTTTGAAATTCACACATCTTCCAGACACAATCTCCCTAATCAAAAAATTCACCCTGTCCCACCTCCGGGGGGAGGGGGAGGGGCAGCAAATCGGTGACCCAACCCCCTGAGAGCTGATTTCGCTCTTTTGGACGAGACGAGACGAGATAGCGGAAATCGATCAATTCCGTGCCAATAGTTTAAACGGCGTCACGTGACCAGTGGCGCAATAAGGCGGGAGTGGAGGGTGCGGGGCGGGCGCGGGCGGTCCGCCCTGTGTGACAGTATTACATTACAGGGGTGACACTCTCAATAAAAACGCAAAAAAATCGGGAAGAAGAGGGAGAAAAGCATTGGCGGATCCAGCCCTCGCGAACGGGGGGTGGGGTGGGGGGGCGAACTTGAGATTTTTGCCCCCCGAATACCCCCTTTTCCTTTTTTCTCTCTTTGTTTGCCCCCCTTTCCCCTCTAGTCCCCTTACCCCCCTTTCTTTTGGCCGAACGAGGGGGGAGGGGAGAACGCCCCCTTCGCCCGCTCTATATCCGCCAATGGAGAAAAGGAGGAAAAAGATAGAGAGGAGGAAAGAAGAAATAGAGCGGAAATGGAAAGAAAAAAAAATAGAAAAAGGTCGACAAAAATGGAGGTACTGAACTGAAAAGAATGATAAAAGGTGTAAGGAAAGTTGGTGAGGAAATGGGTATGATTAAAATTTCAACCTAGCTAAAGGATTTTACCTTGTAAACTCAAGTGAATAGCTGGATTTTTTTTTTTTTTTTTTTTTTTTTTTTTTTTAATTTTAGTTTTAAATTTTTAATATTTTATTTTATTCCCAGAGATGACAAAAAATGGGCTCCCAAAATAGCAATTTTTCACCCCGGGTGCCACCAACCCTTACTTCGCGTGACAGATTTGAAGTCGATCGATTAGTTCTAATGACTCCGAGTCATGCTGGAACGATTCGAACGACTTCAAATCTGTCGCGTCGTTTCAACCAAATGGGATGAATCGATCCCCGCTATCTCGCTTTGTCTCGTCCAAAAGAGCGGAATCAGCCGCCTACTGAAGATTATTTCCTTTAAAAATAATGAAACACATGTTTTGACGTTTTCTAAACCAAGTCGCGTTTCTTTCTTTTTTTTCAGCCCCTGAAAATTTTGAAACTTTTTTAAAAAAAATGAGGGCCCTCAAAGGCGCCCTTTAGGTAACCTTTTTCGAGATGTGTTTTTTTGTTTTTTTTTTTTTCCTGAAAATTTCTTGCTCTATGAGTATTTCAGACTATTCTTTTTTATTATTATTATTTTAAATTTGGACAGTTTAAACGAGAGTCACGAATTTCTGAAAATGGGTCCACATCAAACTTCGACCTTCAATTTATCGAAAGCGAAAAACGACATTGACTTCCGGTTTGCTTCAAAACTATTTGAATGTTAAATTCTTTCCAGCTATATAATAAAAAAGAGGGGTCTCGATTTGAAGTATCGGATTTAGGGGGTGGGAGTGGTGGGAGCCTCTAAAAGCGGCGACCTCCTTAGAATAATCGAGCACGTGTTTCAGCGTTTTTCGAAATTTGGAGACGTTCTAAAGATATTCAGCGAGATATTCCTTTATCAATTCATATACACCCTGTATAATGCAGCAGACTTACACTTGGTTTACGCCACATGATGTGAAACATATGCGTTGTTTCCAAATCTGTGATAAAAATAAGGATCTTGGTGGGAAAAGTGCTACTTACAATTAGATCCACCGGCGCACTATAGTCTGAGATCAGAATAATGTGGCAAAAAATCAGTGAAGAAAAGCCATCGGAAATAATAGTTTTTTACCTTTCAAGCTTAAATTAAAACTTTCAAATAACTATTCCAGGTTTAAATTACTTATTAAAAATGTTTTCTGTGATTAAAGTTGGTCTTGAAAGTTTATAAATGATGAATTGATGAGTTTACGTTCTGATTTTTGGCCACTTTTTGATGATCTCAGACCTAGTGCGGCCAGCGAGGCGGCAAATGAAGGCGAGGCCACGAAAATGAGAGGTGGACTAGAGTGGTAAATCAAGGAACGTTCCGCTGGTTCACTGTTGTCAACTAGGGCGCCGCCATCTTTCCGTAAAAATCGATTTTGAGGTTAAATTTTGTTGGTCGTTTCCGGTCGTTTCATGAACAAACTCGGGCATCGCCGGAAACGACCTACAAAATGTAACCTCAAACCTTGGAATCTGCCGTCCAAATTCCGCGTTTTCCCGGGATTCCTTCTACCCTGTGTGGCACAAGGTGGACCAATCCGCTGCCACTCTAAAGTTATAGCTCGTTGGGGTGGACTGGATTTTTATAAACTATGTTTTATTCACAATTTTTCAGCGATTGAAACAAAGAAAGATGAAAACAAAAAACAAAAAACAAAAAAAAACCTTCTTTCGTTATTTTTGTAATTTTAATTTTGTCTTTCTCCTCCATCAAAAAATGTAGGGCGGTGACTCGGCTCGCTGTGTACTTATCCATACAGTAGTGAAACTCTGCGTAGGAGCGCTTTGACGAATGTCGTTTTTCAATGTAATCAAATGGGAAAATTGAGGTAACCTTCCGACTACTCGGGGGCCCGGGCGCCATGCCACTGTCGCCGTGTCCAATGCAAATCAAATGGAGATGTTAGCTCAACCTTCCGACCACCAGCATGAAGGCATTTGCCATTTCTCTAACATTAAGTTTCGCTACTGAATTGATAAGTATACAGTGGCGATGGCGTTAGCGTGCAATTCGGCAATGTTGCAGCTCTTTCCATTTAAATCCACGAAAAAGATCGAAAAGTTGGGTGTTCGGTAAACACTTTCACATTCGACCTTTTACGTAAGTTTAAATGGACAAAATACAACGTTGCCAAACGCCACATTACGCTATTGGAAAAGTATACTTTGCGGTGCGGCCGCGACGCGGCGCTGCGCACAGTGGAGCGAGTCAATGGGAGAGGCGGGGCATGGCGCGACGCACAATGGTTTGAGATCGTAAAAAAGGGGCAAAAAATCAGAGAAAAAAGTCACAAAAAATCATCGTTTCCGATTTGTTAACCCTTTAAAGACCAGGTTAGTTTATAAGAACGTCACTTTTCCGTCTGTATAGGGAAGGTAGTTAACTGTTCGTACTCGGGGGAGTTGGAATTGCATATACGACGGATTGAAGGCGCCAGACGAAATCTCATCTTTTTATACTACATCGAGTATCGTGTTTATTCGGAATCCTGCTGATACTGGAACAATGTGAAATACTAGAGGAGAAAACCGAGTATATTCGGACTTGATCCGTAAGGGGTTAAGCTTGATTTAAATCTTTCCAATGACATTCCTAGGTTTACATTTCTTGCTCAAAGCGTTTTTTGTCTTTAAAATTGTTCTTGAAAGTTTATAAATGATAAATTGATGAGACATTTACTGTCTGATTTTGGCCACTTTTTGACGATCTTAGACCATAGTGCGGCCGGCGCGGCCTGGCGACTTCAATGGGGCTCTTGCAAACTTTTGCTATGGGCAAATGAATAGTCCAATCTGTTGTAAAAACCAGCAAAAATCACGAAAATCGCACTAAGAAAGTCTAAAGTTCAGTAATAAACTCACATAACTGCTAAAGCATTATGTGCATAGTATAGCGGTTCAACGCAGGTATCATATGAAAGATTCCTGTCTAATTTGTCACTTTCTCTGAGGAAATACAGACATATGTCTCAATTTAGATAGGAATCTCCCATGATACCTTCGTCTTTCCGCCATTAAGCCCGATTTTGAGAGTGAATTTCGTGACTTTTTAGTGTACTCATCGTCATTTTTACAGGTTTTCATGCAAGAATCAACTCTTCAATCCCCTGTAGCAAAAGTTTGCAACAGCCCCATGGCGTAAATCTTAGTTAATGTGCAACGTAGAAGAACGTTTGAAAGTTGTTTCCTTAAATTTATGGTAAAATTTCCTTTAAGAACCACTCTTCATAGATTGTTTTTTGACCGTAAAAAACATGCAAGTTTGTATTTTTAGTCATAGAATCCACCAGTGGCGTAGAGTGCAATTTGGCAACGTTGCAGTGTTCGTCCATTTAAATCCATGAAAAAGATCGAACTATTGGGTGTTCGGCGAACATCTTTGAATCCGACCTTTTACATGGGTTTAAATGAACACAGAACAACGTTTCCAAATCGCACCCTACGCCGCACTATGTGGTATTTGACCAAAAAAGCTGGCATAAACTCAAAAAAAAAGTCGCTATTGGGAAAAACTGTTGTGATATTCGGAATCTACATAGATTTTTGCATTGGAAACTTGTATTTAGCGGGTCTAAACTAGATTAATTTAACTAGAATTCACCAGGGGAAAAATCAGTTTTACCAGTATTAAATTTAGCCTCAGCACGAGACTATAATCAAAGTAAAAAAAAGGTGTTTCAAATGAAGTCAGAACAAAATTTTTGTACATGGATCGTCTTCCTGAACGTATTTACAATCAGTTTATGCCTATTTTATCCAATTTTAATTTGAATTTGATATTTTTTTGCTATTTCAAAGTTTTTAGCTAAAAACGTAAATTTTCCGATTTTCAAGAGAACTTAAGTTCAATTATCCTGCCACATCCCGCGGGTATATATATGAGAAATGATAGTCCTTAGTGCGTACTAATAGGCCTTGAAGTCAGAAGTTGCGGAAAAATGCGGCTTTTCCGGGAAAATTAGTTCGAATTTTGCGTTTTTGCACGAAATTCTCGTTTTTACGTGTTGTAAGGGCTACATCGCTACAAGAGTGAAATTTGGCAACACCGTCCAAATGACTTGAAACTCAGTATCCAAGGGTACTTTTTAACGCTGAATTCATATTTTGCATCAGTTTTTCAAAATTCGAAAATCCAAGATGGCTGCCGACCGATTAGCCAAAAAATTTGTCGGCGGCCATCTTGGATTTTCAAATTTTGAAAAACTGATGTGAAATTTGAATTCAGCGTTAAAAAGTACCCCCGAATACCAAATTTCAAGTTATTTGGACTGTAGAAACAGTTTATGCCAACTTTTTCGGTCAAATACCACATAGTGCGCCGCGCCACCGGAGTCCACGTCCATTAGTCCAACCGCTCTCATTGACTCGCTCCACTGTGAGACGGCTCCGCTGTCGCCTCACTCGCCTCACTTGACGAACCGCCACTGCTAGACTGACAGAATATGTAACTTATGAGCCAAGCAAATCGATCAAATTGAATTGCTGTTGAAAAAATCATGAAAACATGAAACTGTTGAAACATTCATCGTATATCCGTTTGGATATTTAGGGCAACGCAGTTGTTTTATTGAGGTGGTATGCATTTTCGGACCAGAAAACAAAGCTTGTTGAGGAGCAGGGCTGCCGTTTTGCGTAAAATCAATGCTATTTTTCTATTCACCGATGATTCCACCGGTTGAGAAAAGATTACACAGTTCAGTTCAGTGTATATATGACTGTACTGCATGAAAATACTCTGATCTGTAATCTTTCCTTAATCGGTGGAAACTCCGTTGATTAATTAAAATATCCGCGAGTTTTTTAAAGTCATCGACGACTCCACCGGTTGAGAAAAGATTACAGATACGAGTATTTTAGTTTATTACAGTCATGCACTGAACTGAACTGCGTAATCTTTTCTCAACCGGTGGAATCATCGGTGAATTGAAAAATAGCATTGATTATACGCAAAACGGCAGCCCTGTTGAGGAGAGATACGATGCAACAGATCGAATAACTTGGAGAAAACGAGAGTGAATTGTCAAACAATCGCCATGCATAAAGCATAAGTTTCACGATCTGCATTCGTCGAGCTCTCGCGTCGAGAGTATGGGCTGGGCGTCGAGAATAGTGAAAATTGGCCTGGATCCAATACCATACAAATTGCGTTAGACCGTCTGACTCGGTTGCTATGCGTAGCGTGTAGTGTATTCTTCCCCACTGTACAGCAGCAGTTAATTTCCGAGACAATTTCTTTATTAAACTACTAATAACTTCAAACACTTTTTTTCTTTTCTTTTTATTTCCATTCTTGTCTCGCTGTTGGTTGGTCAAGGTCATAGGTCACTTCAAACCATCATAGTTACCGGAGGAGCAATGCCCTCGAACACGCACATCCACATCTGAATCGGTTTTTCACGCGTCCATTAAAGCTCGCTTCAGATGTGTGGGCGGAGTCGACCTGTAATCTTTGGAATTTCTCCAATATTGTTTCTCATTAAGTAATCTTGACGGAACTACGGAGACATGCGTTTGAAAGCCTTGATTTCTTAATGAAGAACGCTTTCACAATCATAGTACGTGTCAATGTAGCACCTGAGGTTACTTTTCAATCGAAGGAATGGGGCAGTTGCAAAGGTCTGAACTGTTGTGTTTTTTATAAAGAAAATGAAACTATACTTGATGTGCTGAGAACAAAGATGCCTTTGGTTTCTGAGATTTTGGCACAAAATGAATTGTTTTAAATGGGAATTCCGCGTAGTGACGTCACTATACGCACACGATTTCTTTCAACTTTACACGTACGTGTGTATCTTCAAAACCGAGACACTTCGGAAAAAAACCAAATCATCCGCCATTATTCTCAGCTCATCAAGTGCTATCATTTTCTTTATAAAAAACACAAAATTTCAGACCCTTGCAACTGCTTCATTAAAATCCAAAATTGAACGAAGATAACAGGCTGGCTCTGGACTGTCACATCTATAACGAGCTCTGACTCTTTTCGGTACACCACGTTCAAGTAAACTGGAAGATCCATGACGAAAGTGTGTAGGTACTTACAGTTGGGGACAAAAATAATGTCAGACGACTCCTGGAGGTAGGCCACCTGCAATACTAGAATTCATTAAGATAAGTATAGCGGGTGGGCTACCTCCAGGAGTCATATGACATTCTATTTGTCCTAGACTGTAGGACGTAGGTACTTACATTGTCAGTGATGGATCCAGGGATGTTTCCATTTTTCTAACCCTCATCCCCTCTCTCTCTATCTCTATCTATAGCTCTCTATCTCTCTACCTATCTATCTCTCTGTCCCTCTGTCTCCCTATCTCACCATCTCTCTTTCTCACTAATTATCTATCCCTCTATCTCTCCATTTCTATATCTATCTCTCTATCTCTACATAGCTCTATCTCTCTATACCTCTATCCCTCTATTTTTAGCTCTCTCTGGCCTACGCCCCCATCTTTGTGGGGTTTCTCCATACGACCTCACGTTAATTTAAAATTAACCTAACCTAACCTTAAGAAGCTTTTATTTTAAGTTGTTTTTCCCTTTTGGGGTTGAAAACAAGTAACCCACAAGTCCAAAATAACTCACGAGGTTGGTTTTGGTTGGTTTTGGGATTGCCCCCCCCCTCTCTCTCTCTCTCTCTCTCTCTCTCTCTCTCTCTCTCTCTCTCTCTCTCTCTCTCTCTCTCTCTCTCTCTCTCTCTCTTTCTCCCTCTCTATATTTATACGAACACTTGCGTTAGAAAACGATTAGAGGTGGGCTTTCACGTGATTTCCATCCCTACCTAGCTATCTTTACCATCACACGCGTTCAAATGTGCGCATGCGCACAATTGACAATCAGTCGAATATTCAGACCGGTGAAACTGACACATTTTCAAACCTTTCACGATCATATACAATACTTCTTATCCTAGCGGTTGTGAGAAAGAGAGGAAAACGACAAAAGTCTTTATCATCGGTTTTCTTTCTTGCAGCGTCTTGCTGCACCACTAAGTTGTTGCAGTTTTATTTTCCCCCCTCGCATATTTGTTTTTTTATTATTTTTAGTTGAAATGGAGCTCGTAAAACCACTGTCTTAATAGATGGGGATAAGGAAAGTAAAGCTCACAAATGGAGTTGAAGAAAGTACCTACATCTCACGCCGGAGACAGAAATTGGGCGAGGGTTCACGTACACAAGATGGCGGTGTTGAAAAGAGGACAAAGGATTTTGTTGGGGGACTAAGTGGAAGGAAAGCGGGAGGAATGAGGAATGAGGGATGAGGGGCGAGGGTGGGCTACGTGATTCAAAAGGGAGTTAGCAGTTAGCACAGGGTGGCACATGTGCGATAACCATTAAGTAGGTCATCATCCCCTTATGAGCTCTTCGGCCCAAGTTTATACCTCCGTTTCTCGACTCAGTTTAATTTGTACGAGGGTCGTTCAAAAAGTAAGTTTCCCTATTTTTTTCTTTCTTTTGTTTTCTCAACTCCTAATTCAGTAAGAGAAAATCTAAACACAATTAAAAACGTCATAAACTCGCAAGGTCAGGCGGTTTTTTTTTCTGGAATTTAAATCGGACGAACGGCTGCTTCATAATTTGTATTTTTTGGGTCCATGTCCGAAAATTTCCGTCCATTTTTTTGATCAAGCTTTTTCAAAGTAAAGGCAAGAAGCAGTGGCGGACGCATAATTTTTCTTGGAAGGGGCTCGCACTGATGATCATTTGACTGAAAATCGTCCCCCCCTTACCCTCCACCCCAAAAACAGGAGGTCTGGGGGGCTTAACCCCCTTATCCCCCCCCCCCCCCTGCGTACGCCACTGGTAAGAAGTCATAATGGATTTTCTAGATCAGCCTTCTAGATCTCCTTTTGAGATTAAGGCGATAAAGCTTCTCAATTTACTGAATTTAGTTCCCCCCCCCCCCCACTTCTTTTTTTTTTTAACGTTATCACCACCACAGTCGACGCATTTTTCACAGCAATTGATGAGTTCGAAGTGAGTTTTCTCTTGGATTTTCTTTTGGTATAAATCTGCGTTGAGAAACTCATCACTCGCTGTGAAAAATGTGTAAACTGTGGTGGTGATAAAATTGGAAAAAGCTAAATTGAGGAACCTTATCGCCTTCATCTCAAAAGCAGATTGGTCTACGAAAAATCCATTATGATTTCTTGCTTTTCCTTTTAAAAAGCCTACAGTTTTTCAGCTCATCAAAAAGTTGGACAAACATTTTAGGACATGGGTCCAGATAAATGTAAATTGTGAAACAGCCGTTGCGTTGGTCCGATTTAAATTCCAAAAAAAAGTAAAATAAAATAAAAAAAAAGCCGAACTTTGAGTTTATGACGGTTTATGGCAAGATCGAATTCCATACATTTAATCCCAGGTAAAATATCGATTAGGGGGAGCGCATTTCGCACCACTTCTCAATATTTCGACCTTTTTCATAACTTCAAGTGGGCTGAATGCAATGGCACGCGCCGCCTTTGATGATCGAGTGTTGAGTTTCGGATTTTCTGATAGCGAGCATACCGAATGAAATACGGGCGCTTATTCTATTGTAGACTGTCTAAAATTGGCTCCGAGCAGAAGATTGATAGGACCACTGAGGATTAGGAACAATAATAGTTCCGCGATTTAAACTCGAAATGTTTATCAACAATGCCTCGGCGTGATTCAAGGCACAGCTCTCAGAGTTTCCGATCCAATAGATCTAAAGCAAGCTCAGTCGCTTTTCTGAATTTCGTCTTTTTTGGATAATTTTGTACATACTTGCCTCATTTAGAGTGTAATCCTAAGCCGCATATCAATCTATAACGGGGCTCTTGTACACTTTTGCTTTATAAGCATATGAAAATCTGATGTAAAAACCAGCGAAAAATCAGACTTAAAAAGTTTAAAATTCAGTAATAAACTCAGGAAACGCAGCTAAGCTACGCGGGCATCATGCAAAATTCCTGTCTAATGTGTCACTTTCTCTAAGAAAACACAGAGATTTGTCTCAAATTAGATAGGAATCTACCATATGATATCTGCGACCTGCGTAGCTTCGCCACTAAACCTGATTCTGAGAGCGAATTTTGTGATTGTTTAGTGTACTCATCGTCTTTTTTGTTACCGGTTTTTATGCAAGAATCAACTCTCCAATCGACTACAAGCGCACACACGTAGCAAAAATTTGCAAGAGCTCCATTCCTTTGAGAGAGGATGATTGCGATCTGCGGATCGCTAGATCGGGCACATTCTGCAACCCCCTCCCCACAACCTCCTATAATAGAACTACCTGGGTAAGTTCAAATAACTTTTAACTTTTTTATGTAATTTGTCATTACCGTAAATCATTGAGCAAGGCAAAAATATCAGGAAAATAAAGGTTTTGACCAGAATTCTTTCCTGATAAACAATAATTTATATCAAATTGATGATGGATCGATGATAAATCTAAAGAACTACCGGAAAAATTATGTCTTTTTACAAGTTTTAATGAGTTTTACTGGGTCTACGGTAATGACAAAAACTTGTTTTTTTTTTGTTTTTTTTTTTTTTTTGTCATTACCGTAGACCCTTTGAAAAGCATTAAAACTTGTAAAAAAACATAATTTTTCCGGTAGTTCTTTAGATTTATCATCGATCCATCATCAATTTGATATAAATTATTGTTTATCAGGAAAGAATTCTGGTCAAAACCTTTATTTTCCTGATATTTTTGCCTTGCTCAATGATCTACGGTAATGACAAATTACATAAAAAAGTTAAAAGTTATTTGAACTTACCCACCTATACTATAGGTGCGTACGGCGGACTCCTTCGATTTCGACCTTTTGCACGGTTTTAAACGGACAAATATACATCAATGCCCGATTGCAACGACTTGGCCACTGACACGAAATCCAAATAGAGTGATCGATCGAAGACATTGCTTTACAGGAATTACAGGTAAGCGTAGACGTAGACGGGAGTTGAATAAAAACACGACTGAGACCCGAGGAGCGGGTTTTCGCGCCTCAGCTTAGCTTTAGTTGGCAACTTTATCGCTCTTTATGACACCGTCTGCGTCTCGGCAACGATGACGCAAATTAGCTTTCGAATCGGAGCGCCAACCACCACTTTCATTTATCACGTGGATTTAATTAAAAGTAAAATTAGCGAAAGTCGATCACGATGACGTCACGACGGGACGAGGAAGGGATCAAAGCAGGGGAGGTGGCAAAGATCGAAAAATGGAGGGGGGGGGGGTTGCTACGACGGATGATACCGAGGGTCAGAGGCCGTTCGTGGACCCGGACGGATGGACGGGAGAGGTGGGGAGGGAGGGGCAGCGGACCCGCCAAACGCCATTACTCATAACCTCCCTTTATCCCTCTCCCCATCCCCTATCGCCGAACTGTGACTGACATAAGTGACTGATATAAATGCATCGCTTTGGAATCGCAACACTATTCAGCCGTGATTGCCAAATTTCACTGCGGTTGTAATTTTCTCGGTGTCGCTAAATTTTTGGACGGGTAAGTATGAAAGTATTGTAATCATGAAAAATTTGAAATTTGAGTTAGCTCTATTTCTTGGCATTTCATGTCCCCAAGAACCCAAAAAAACGTAAAGGTACCGAAAAATATCCGTCCGTCTGTCACGGGTGATATTTCTTCAACAGAAGGTCTGTTTGCATTGACCCTTGCCAGCACGCATTTTGGAATTTGACTTTTTTTTTGGATCTTTTTAGACCGTTCAAAAGAGGACAATTTTCTAAGACTTTTGATGGGTCACACAAGTTTTGCAAAATGTCCATTTAAATTCCATTGAAACCCATGTTACAAAAAATGGTACGTATGTGTACCACCTTGCGTCTGCTCGAATTCTTACGTTTCAATATCCTCAATTCCTCACAAAAGGTTGTGAAAGGTACGGAAACCGATATTTGTGTCGAAAACTTATCAAAATAAAACAATAACACACAGAAGTTCCAAGGATGATTCCAACTTCGATCATCATGCTTGAAACTCCTGTGTGTTATTGTTATATTTTGATAAGTTTTCGACACGAATATCGGTTTCCGTACCTTTCACAACCTTTTGTGAGGAATTGAGGATATTGAAACGTAAGAATTCGAGCAGACGCCGTTAGTGTTTACTGTTTATTTGTTTATGAAGTCAGCTGTGATGACAGTCGGCCGTGATTATTTGAATGTGCCGCGCTAATTTCGCGAAATATCGTGCACGTGGTGGAAAGATACAGGGGTGAATAGTGTCTAGTGTTTTTCGCAATTTATGAGTTTATTACTAAATTTTAGTGTTTTCTGATGCTACCATTGTTATTTTCTCGGCTTTTTACATAGGAATTGATACTTTAAAACGCTGTAGCCGAAGTGTGCAACAGACCCATTGTAGTCAACTTTGAGGTCCAAAAAGCGCACCTTTTGCATTATGGGCCATTTTTCCGGAAAAGGCTTCGATTACATGTGAAATCCAAAACTTCATGTTCATCTTCAGAAGAAGTTTTCAGCAGCTCCATTGTCATGCGACATTTTTTTGAAGGGAGCTGTCATGTTTTAAGGATTGTTGAAAAAATCATGAACAAGAGGTACTCTCATTTGTTGCTTTTTGCGCAAAATAAAATACAGCCGAGGGAAATCTTGAAACGTTGGATTTATAGTTTCACCTCTGCTTCGTCAAAACACCGACGAAATAGCAATCATCAACAACATTACAATTAATTAAACACAACAAATTCCGAATTGGCGCAGTGCGGCAGAGGTAAAGTTCCATTGATTTCTGACTATGAGCGCACTCCTGGTGGTACATGTTATGCTTATTCCTTTGACCAAACGATTTCAAAAAGCAAGCCGCACTCTGCAGCGTACTTATCACACGCAACGTAGACAGCAAAACAAGGGGGGGGGCGTCGAAAACGTATCCATCTGGAAGTACCTTTTTTATTGATAATAATGAGTATGAAAATTCATAAATAAAATAAACTGTACAGAATACCCTACGAACACTTTTTTCACATCAAATGTCATCTGGGTGAGATCCCCAGACCCCTTTTTGACAATCTGGGGGAGACCCCCACCCCCTTTCATATCTTTATCCAGATCCAAAGATCTAGTTTAGAAGTATTAAATTTTTCCTTTTTTTGATCCATTTTCCATTGACTGTGATAGAAACCATTTTTAATCAAAAGTAACCTAAAAATTAAAATTTAAAAAAAAAAACAAAAACAAAAAAAGTCCCTCTGAGGAATGTTAAAAGCAACACCTCTGGAAAATTTGGATGCGTATGGATCAATAGTTTAAAAGTTATCCTGGGTTTCACGTTTTATGGCTACAGACAGACAGACAGACAGACGCCACAGAAACTTTGTGCATTAAACCAAGCCACAAATGGTTAAGTAATAATGGGCTCCCCGGCTTCCCCCCCTCCATTTCGCTGATACTGCGTTGAAACAATTGATTCGCGATTTTTGTTTTCCTGGGTACCAACATACAACCCCCCCCCCCCCCCGGTACGCCCCCGATAAGTATGGTGTGCCTGTGCCTATATTTATGCACTTTTAAACGGCCAAGGAATCGCAAACTGCCCCCCCCCCCCACTCAACCCTCACATCCGAGATAATGTATCTATTCACCTGAATGGAATATACAACGTGACGCGTTCGTTTCATTGACAAATGACTGCGTACATTACAAATGGGTTGCCAGTTGCCACAACTTCGGCAACGACGCTCTTTTAAATCGACTGGATGATCTAAATCTAAATCCATGTCTTTGGATGGGTTCAACCAGGGTTTTGTTTTGCGTCAATCGCGATCGAATATTTGGCAGCCGCGCAAGTAATGAAAGTATTTTCCATGAATCATGTCTTGAGCATGGTTGCCAAACATTCGGTGCGTTGAGTTGGGGAGATTCATGTAGGCTACGCTGTCAAATTTCCAAGCAAACGTACTTTGTACACTCTAATGAACTCTAGTTCATCAAGAACTCTTCACCGGCGTGCTCCGGCCAGTAGCGGCTCGTGCAATGTGGCAACAATGGACTCCCTCCATTTAAACCTATGTAAAATAATCGATTCTTTGGTGAGGCGCTGTGCCTCACCTAGAATCGATCTTTTAGCACAGATTTAAATGGCAAAATAGCACTGTTGCCAGATTGCACGAGCCGCTACTGGCTCCGGCTTTATAGGAGTAAGATCTCTGATAAAGCCGATCCCTAGTAAAAATGTTCCGCCTACTCTGTTCCAACTTTCCATGAGGACATGGAAATCACTGTGATTTCCAAGTAAATTTACACGGAAATCAATGAGATTTAATCATATGGAAATCAACGCGATTGCCGTTTCCACGTGAAAAATTGAAACAGAGTTCACGGAACATTTTTACTGGGGATGAAAACTAACCTTAAAGACAGTGGCGGTCTGTGGGTTCAAAAGTGGTGGGGCTTGAAGAAGTGTGATGTGAACGACTAGGCCTGTGTAGAGTCGCTATGTATGCAATAGGGACTCTAGGCCTGTGCGATGTCTCGTTCGGTCTATCGAAGTCGCTTCGATGCCCATTCCCAACTTAGCTTATTCGATAATCCCACCATACATTAATCGCGATCCGGATCGATGTGTCGATATTGATTGGTGCTTCAAAGTCGATCGATATGGATCAAAGTTGCAATGTTTCGATGTGGATCGATGTTTCAATACATCTCATGAGACATCGAACCGCATTCGATGTCCCTTAACCCTTTAAAGACCACGTTAGTTCAAGAAAACACCATTCCTCCGTTTCTAGAGGGAAGGTAGTTAACTGTTCGTACTCGGTGGAGTTGGGATTGCCTATCCTACGAATTGAAGGCTCCCGACGAGATCTCGTCTTGTAGTGTTTTCATCTATATTTGCGATTATTTGAAATGAGGATTGAAACAATGTGGAATAGACTAGAGGAGAAAAACGAGTATACTCGGGCTTGGTCCTTAAGGGGTTAAACATCGATCAAGCGTCGATGCATCGAACATCGCACAGGCTTATGGACGACCCTTTCCCCCTTCCCCATATAAAAGTGGGGGGGGGAGTTTAAGATGTTAAGATCTTTGTTTTCCCCTTTGTGGAGCCCTTTGTTCCCTTCCCCCCACGGACCGTGACAGCTCAAAGTAGTTGACGATTTCCGTGTGTGCATACAGGTGTTTTGGAGGTTTATTAAAACGCGAACAGACATTTTTAGCATGAACACGCTGCGCCTACGATCCATCGAAAATTCATTGGAGGACCGATGAGCTTCGCCAGCTTTATAAGTAAACCTTATTATCGGGTTAATCTTAACCACTATCGGAAAATGCTGATACATTTCATCGGCCTGTCGCACCTCGGGACGAGTCAATGGGAGAGGCCAGACATGGAGTCGCAAAGCAGTGTTGCCAAATTGGGGTGAAAAAGCCGTGCGCTTTACATTGATTTAAATGGGGACGATACGTCTTTTTACCCTCGATCTGGCAACACTGAGTCGCAACTTTAAATGCGCATATCTTTGTTAATACACAGCGGAGAAGTTTGAGAGTGGTTTCATTGCTTTAATTGTAAAATTGTCTTCAAGAATCACCCGATATACTTTGTTTTTTGACGGTAAAAAGCATTTTTAGTCATATTCATATCATACCTATATACCATATCCGACTTCTCCCAATGAATCACTTTACTGTGAGTCGGTCCGGAGAATTCTAGAACAACCCCCATTGCTGCAGCAAACGTTTACAAAAGACGCATTACCATTAAGAGTAATTATGGCGCCTTTCACATTTGGAACGAAAAGTGAACGACAGCACCTGAAAAAGGGAAATCCAGGGATTTTTTTTTCGCTCTCGAAAGTTGGCAACGTTTCTGCAAAGTGCTGCCGACGAATGCAGGCCGCGAAATTACTAAACCTAGCATAAAATTAGGTATTCGTCCGTCGCACAGTGGTCTGAGATCGAAACAAAAGGGGTCAAAAATCAGTGAAAAAAAGTCACTAGAAAGCATAAATTTTGACCTCTTAAGATGATTCCATAGGGTCAATTATTTTGAACCGTGGACATACATCACGCTGCTCAAAAAGTCAACAGTTTTTGGCTAAAATTGACGAATTTACGCTAAAAACACAAATTTGAGGAACGTCAGCACCTGCGAGCATACTTCAGGAAGATACCCTGAAAGTTTCAAGCTGAAGAACTAAAAAATAAAGCCAGAAATTATGAAATACAAAAATCCCCATAAGCCTCAATGAGTGCGAGTGAGGCAGATAGACAAATTGTCACTCGAACTCACTCTCACTCACTAAGCTTACAGCAAAATGAATTTCATAATTTACGGCTTTAATAATAAACCAATTTTGCTCGTTTTGGGCTTAAAAAATCCGTAAAAAATTTTTGCGGGTGCTGACGTTATTGGATTTTGCGTTATATCTATAGTTTCATTTTAAATTCCAAAAACACGACTTTTCCGAAAAGCGACAAGTGGCGCTATCCATCGGATTGAAATTTGGAAAATTTTCGCCTGGAATCACCTTGAGCAATAAATTTTAAAGTTTTCAGAGACATTTTTGGACTGAAATTACTTGTCAAAAAGTGTACGCTGAGATTAAAATTGGTCTTGAAAGATAATTGACGATAAATTGCTGATAAAATTAGTTTCCGACATTTTGCTCTTTTAGACGATCACTGACCATAGTGCGCCAGTAACACTGCGCGTTACGCTCCGGCTACAAAGTTTTCAAAATGGATGGCTCTAATGTATTTATTACGCGATGTGATACTCGGAGAAGGAGGAGGTGGAGGGGGGGGGGAGGCCGAAATGACTTTTAATATCGAAACCTGCCAACTTTTCAGTTCCTCCCTCTTTTTTCACGTGGTAGACAAAACGACAAAACTAACTTCGGGACAAATGAGCTCCAAGACCGAGCCAGGCTCCGCGTCGAAAATTCCTCGAAAGCGAAGCGAATTGAGAGAATACTACACAGGGTGAGCTGTGAAGGCGTTTTCTCATAGAATACGCAAGCAGCAGTGCAGGCGTAATAAGATTTAAAAATTACAATTATTATAGTGACACCCGGGATAGAGCTATATGTCATCTCCACCCCCCTCCAATTTTTTTTTTTTAAATTACGCGTTTCGGGAGTCTATCTTTTGCCATATTCGCAAGAAGAATAAAAAACGAAAAAAGAGATTTTTAAAAACCATCTACGCTAGGGTGAACTAAGGAGCACGTCCTCGTCCTTGAGACAGTTGAATAACATTGACGGATCCAGTAATCTGGCAACAGTGTATTCTTCCCATTTGATTGCATGAGAAATAATAATCGATTAGTCGTGGGGCTGTAGCCACTTAAAGACTCAATTATTTCTAATACATTCAAATGGGAAGAATGCACAGTTGCCAGATTTCTGGATCCGCCCACGTTAAATGATAAGGGAGGGGGGGAGGTGAAATATTAACGAAAGCTTCGTGACGTGTGTAAGTGAAGGAACGGGAAGTTCGGGCTCCGCGCAAGTATAGTTTGTGTAGCTGCCTTTGAAACGAGCTTCCAGAGAGTTTATATTGCAAGAAGAATCACGAAGAAAATCGATTGAGAAACATCGGAGGGACCTTAAAAAAACCAACTTCAGATGAATAATTGAGCGTTTCGCTTTTCCTAGAACAGTCAAAACGGAGCAGAATATGGAATCGCGCCTGCCATGATGCCGTCGCGCCGCCGCGCGCCGCACAGTGGATTGAAACCATGTGCGGTTACAGGAATGTGTTTATTTCACTCTCTCCTCCTCCCATTTGAACACATGTGTTAGAAAAGGATAGTAGAGGGGGCCATCACGTGACTTTAGCCAGTATCTACGTCCTTGTCTAACGCACGCGTTCAAATGGGAGGTGAGAGAGACAGACAAATTTCTGTATCCGTCCACGAATGGATTGAAATTATGGGCGGATACATTCGATGAATGTGCATTGTGCCTGTCTCTCTCTCTTCCCATATTTGAACACACGTGTTAGAAAAGGATAGTAGAGGGGGCCATCACGTGACTTTAGCCACTATCTTTGTCCTTGTCTAACGCACGCGTTCAAATGGGAGGTGAGAAAGACAGACAAATTCCTGTATCCACCCATGAATGGATTGAAACCATAGGCGGATACAGGAATGTGCCTCAAGCACATTGTGCCTGTCTCTCTCTACTCCCATATTTGAACACGTGTGAAAAGAAAAGGATAGTAGAGGGGGCCGGGGCCATCACGTGACTTTGTGTAGTCACTCCTTGAGTCACTAGCTTCGTCCTTGTCCAACGCCAGCATTCAAATGGGAGGAGAGAGAGAGACAAATTCCTGTATCCGCTCATGATTGAAACTCACACTGTTTAATAGGGGCCAAAAATCACGGAGTGAAAATCGGAAAGGACGTAAAAACGAGGGTACATTTTACCAGAGCTGCCGTTATGCGTGAAACTAAACGGCATTTTTCAATTCACCGATGATTCCACCGGCTGAGGAAAGATTACACAGTTCAGTTCAGTGTATGACTGTACTGCACGAAAATACTCTGATCTGTAATCTTTTCTCAATCGGTAGAAACGCCGTTAATTAATTAAAATATACCGGTTGAGGAAAGATAAAAGACGCTAGTAATTTCGTGTATTACAGTCATACACTGAACTAAACTCTGTAATCTTTTCTCAACCGGTGGAATTTCTAAATGTCATTAAGTCTACACAAATCGGCAGCTCTGCATTTTACTCTCATGCGTAGTAAAAATAGCGTTCTTTCTGAATAATTTAAAAAAATAAAACTTTTCACGTTGCCAGCGAAATTTTTGTTTCTTTCTAGAGTGCGCTAGTCTCATTGTCAAAGAAACAGAGTAAACGTATCGAGAGGGGGGGGGGAGAGATTACACTATATATGTACTTACATAAGTGAAGTCTGAAGGGAAAGCAGTAAAAGAAGCGAGAAAGAGGACTGGAAAGAAAAGTGTAATTACAAAAGCAATTGTTATTTGAGTTAGCAGCAGGTTTATGTGTCTCGACTAAAACCGACTCGACATTGAATAAAAGCCATTAGCATTAGCAGTCCATAAAAAATTAATTCCATCGTTTTTTTTTCTCTCTCTCATCGGAATCTTATGGGTCTGTTGCGAAATTTTGGTAAAACGCATACAGGGTTGATCCCCATGTAAAATCAAAATCGCGTAATTCAAAAATGGGTCTGTTGCAAACTTTTGCTACAACGGTAAAGAGTGTTTAATCTAATGTAGAATCGCCTGAAAAGTCCATTGGTGGCATCAGAAAGTCATAAAATGCAATAATAAACTCACAAGAGGCGTTTAATAAAATCCAAGATGGCTGGGAAATATCAAGCAATTTGTCTGCATGCACAACGAACATCCAAGGATGGCCAACTTTGACAACCTCACTGGAGGTAGAGGTTATGTGTTTGTTTACGTTGTGATTGGTTGTGATCGATATTGTGAGGTTGGCTATCCTTGGATGTTCGTGGTGCATGCATACAAATTGCTCGATATTTCTCCGCCATCTTGGATTGCATTAAACGCCTCTTGTGAGTTTATTATTGCATTTTATGACTTTCTGATGCCACCTATGGACTTTTCAGGTGAATTTACATAAGATTATTCTCTTATAATCGTTGTATCAAAAGTTTGCAACAGACCCATTGCGATCAAATAAGTGCCAGCAAGTGAGTCGCAATGGGGTAGTCCAATCTACTTGAAGCTTTCTCTATGCTAACAGTAAGTCACCTTTCTCATCAGCATAGAAACTTGTGATTAGACGGGACTCCCTCATTGTGGGGGCTCACAACATTGTTGTTAATGCACGTGTAAAAAAGGAGGGAAAAATAGAAAAATGAGTAATGTGACCGGAAAACCACCCATCAATTTTGTTTGGTTTTGTTTTTACTTTTTCCCCGTATATTTAACATGCTAGTGAATTGAGAAATTCGTATTCGGGTTGAAAAAAAAAAAAAAAAAAAATGCAGTGAATTAAGGGCAAAAAAGAAAATCTGCTTAGGTAAAATCCGACAGAGCGAGCGATAGTCGATATGAAGCCGAAATCATTTGTTTCCGGAACTCCAGAGTGTTTTAAGTGTCACTTAATGTCCCTTCTCCTTCCTCAAAGACGTCTCCATTATCGCATCCTATAAACAAAATTATCAAAGTCAAGAGGAAGAGACCATGATCAAGCTGGAGGTTCCCATTGATGGATAGAGGGGTGGTGAAATAGGGGCGAGGGAGGGGGGCCGGGGAATGCAAGAATGAAAAGAAAAGAAAAAGGGGTCACTAAGGGGCAAAAATCCCAAGTTCGCCCCCCCCCCCATTTGCGAGGGCTGGATCTACAACTGGAGGGTTCCCGGCTCTCTCTCTCACGTAAGAATAAAGAGCAGAAGTAGTTGAAGTAGGCAGGTTTTTTTAACTTCTGTATTTGCAATTTTTTCTTCCTTTTTTCCCGAGGAAATTATCCTCTCTCTCTCTCTCTCTCTCTCTCTCTCTCTCTCTCTCTCTCTCTCTCTCTCTCTCTCTCTCTCTCTCTCGCTCTCTTTTCCTTTCTCTCTCTCTCTTTCCCTCCCCCTCTCTCTCTCCCTCTCTCTCCCTCTCTCTCTCTCTCTCTCTCCCTTTCCTCTCTCTCCCTCTCTCTCTCCCTCTCTCTCTCTCTCTCCCTCTCCCTCTCTCTCTCTCTCTCTCTCTTTCTCCCTCCCCCCTCTCTCTCTCCCTCTCTCTCTCCTCTTTCTCTCCTTCCTCTCTCTCTCCTCTCCTCTCTCTCTCCTCTCTCTCTCTCTCTCTCTCTCTCTCTCTCTCTCTCCTCTCTCCTCTCTCCTCTCTCTCTCTCTCTCTCTCTCTCTCTCTCTCTCTCTCTCTCTCTCTCTCTCTCTCTCTCTATATCCCCATAAGAACGCATGTGTTAGAAGAGGATAGAAGAGGGGGCGAAAATCACGTGACTACCTCTTATCCGCCCTTTTCTAACACACGCATTCTAATGGGGGAAGAGAGAGAAGGACAGATTCCTGGATCCGCCGATGCTCGTTAAAATAAAAACGACGTGAAACCTCCCCACTCGACTCCTCGCGGGAATACCGCGACTCGCCGTTCATTCTAAAAGGCTTTATCAACAAACCTTTTCCTATCGAATATCGAATTACATCTCCGAGGGCTGCGAGAAGTAACCGGAGTATCATAAACACGCATAAAACACTAATACATATACGTTCATCATTCCCACAATCCTCACTAATGCGGGGGAGTTTCATTTCATGGCCGGACGCTCGCAATCGATTCGTTTGCGCGCAAAGGCCCAGATTTAAAGGGTAAAGCAGCCAATCGTATCGTACGCGCAGCATGCCCATATGTAACGAAGGATCCAATGACCCAGCTCCAAAGGCGCTCTCCCCTCGCTAAATGCTTTGAATTGTCTTCTTTTTCTTTCACACGTCTTTGGGCGTGACTCAAGGTACTTGTATTTTAGAGTCCCTTGATGGAAATATTGTATAGGGAGTACCGACACGACGCTTTATGCATTTTGATAGGAGTCGATTATGTCGACCGCGTGAACGCATTCGAAGGTTAAGTTCAACAGTGGACCCAATGAGCTATAACTTTAGAGTGGCAGCGGGCTGGTCCACCTTGTGCCACACAGGGTAGAAGAAATCCCGGGAAAAAGCGGAATTTTGACGGCAGATTCCAAGGTTTGAGGTTAAATTTTGTAGGTCGTTTGGAATTTGGCGGGAATTCGGACGGCAGATTCCAAGGTTTGAGGTTAAATTTTGAAGGCCGTTTCCGGCGATGCCCGAGTTTGTTTACGAAACGACCGGAAACAACCGACAAAACTTAACCTCAAAATCGATTTTTACGGCAAGATGGTGGCGCCCTAGGTGACAACAATGAACCAGCGGAACGTTCCTTGATGTGCCACTCTAAAGTTATACAGCTCATAAGGCCAGGTGCCAGTGGTTGACTGGCGGATTTGCCGGCATTCCGATCCGTTCCCATACGTTCCTCTACGAATCGACTCCTTTCGTGTGGAGCCTTCGATGTCGTCGACTCCTGCTCGACTCCGTGAGAGCCTAAAACCAACGACCAATCAAAACTCGTTGAGCTCGTGTCGGTACTCCCTATACAACATTTCCATCAAGGGACTCTATTGTATTTAACAGATATGCTAGACTCGCTTCCCGCGTCATCTTCAAATAAACAGGAGTATCACTTGCGGGTGATAGGGGGGGGGGGGGGGCAATGGTCGGCCAAAAGTAAAAAAGTGATGATCTCTTTCTTTTTTTTTTTTTAAGGAGAGGAGGAAAAGTTTCGAACTAAAATTTGGTGGTCATTAACGAGTTAGTTGGAATTTAGGGCCGTAAATATAGGATATGCAGGACAGTAGACTATACAGCCCTCTCTACAGTGTAGAATGTCTAAAATAATATTGATGAGCAAGAAAAAAAAAGAAAAAGGTCATCACTCCCCCCCCCCCAAGCCGAACTCAAAATGACGCCCCTGAAAATTAAAAAAAAGGCAGAATCCAAAATGTCCGACAAAAGAAGAAAACACCGAACATGCGACGAGGGACATGATCAGAGGTAGGTTTGTTATGAAGATGGATGGAAGTGGAACTCACTATTTAGTGTTTTCTCGCTTGGTTGATTTTTAGTTGTTTTGAATATCTCTCTGGGTATTCTTTCATACCGACATAACTGTCCAGTGTTTTCTTCTTTTGTCGGCCATCTTGGGTTCTGTTGTTGATTCTCGCGCCACTGGAGATTACGCGGGAAGCGAGTTGAGCATACCCGTTAAATATAAGTACCTTGAGGGTTGTCAACCTCTGATTGGTTAACCTTCATACGTATAGATTACGAAGGGGAGGTTCAATTTAAAATTGAGTTATCTACAGTCTAATTTTTTTTTTTTTAAATTTACTCTGTCATGATGGATTATTCTATACAACCTAGAGATGATATTTAAACTGCCAGTCATTAAAAAAAAAAAAAAAAAAAAAAAAAAAAAAACTCTTTTAATTTTTTCTTTTTTTATAAAAAACAAGCCAAAATTTAAATTTATTTAAAGGATTATGACCACATTTATGATTTTCATTTTTTTGCATGGTTTTTTTTTCTCATTTAATTTTTCACGTAGAATTTCATAATCATGCAAAGAATGTGCAAGGAACCAAAACTCAAAAAACAAACAAAAGAAGTGAACACTGATCGCTGATTGATAGGGATTTTATAGCACTTGCGGAGTTTTTGATGCAGGATAAAGGAGAATAAACCGACACTAATCTCAGAGGGATATTATGTGTATTGCAGATTTCATTCTTTCTTACTTTCACCCCATTTCACAACGGACATGCAGAGTTGCGCTAACATGTTTTTGAGTGGGAAAGTCCGTGATTACAGCTACTCTGCGAGGGACCGACCAAGTAAACAAATTATACATTAAAATCTATGCGCAGCTCAGCGCAGTCAGCATGGATGATGATGACGGCGCCATAAATTGATCCAGAGCGCTTGAGTTATTCTTCGGAGCACGCAAAAAGTAAAAGAGAACTGTTATTTGGAGCGTAAATCATAAGTCATTTACTTTGACTGTGAGATAAACATAAAGTAGACTCAGTATGCACGGCAACTCTTTTGCAGGATCGAAATTGTAAGCTCAAAAAATTAATACTCGAGGGTAATCAATAGCCCCCCCCCCTCCGACTATTCACAACCAGCTATTCTATCCAATGCTATGGAATGGGGCAGTTGCAAGGGTCTGAAAGTTTGTATTTTTTTATAGAGAAAATGATAGTACTAAATGAGGTGAGAACAATGGTGCCTTTGGTTTTTTCGTTAAAGTCCCGGTTTTGGAGATACACACGTGCAAAGTTGTAAAAAATCGTGTACGTAGTGACGTCACTACGCGGAATTCCCACTTAAAACAATGTATTTCGGGACAAAATCTCATCTCCGGAACAATGGGATTTAATTAGAAACCAAAGGCATCTTTGCTCGCAGCTCCATTTTCTTCATAAAAAAACACAATGTTTCAGACCCTTGCAACTGCCCCATTCTTACGTCATATATTCACAATCATCACTTGAGTGTGGTACTTTCCATCGAGAGTATATACTCCTTATTCATAGATGCACACATTAAGCAGGCTCAATCCCCCCCTTCTCCTTTCTTAAAATAATTTTTCTTAAATATAATCTTAAATTCCAATTTCTGAAATTGTAATGGCAAGACCATGGACTTAAAGCGTTTGAGCCGCCTGGAATCATTACTATTATATAAGATAAACTCACAGCTAGTAAATTTGGGTTTTTTTCTAACCTATTTCCATATTTTTTACTGAATGTACAAATGTACTCTCTAATTGTTAATTTCTCGCCCTAACAAAGTTAGTGACTGAGAAAGTATCAGTGGCGGCACGTGCAATCTGGCAACCGTGCACTTTTGCCATTTAAACGTATGCAAAAAGATCGATACTAGGTGAGGCGCTACGCCTCACCAAGTAGTCGATTATTTTACACAGTTTTATATGGAGGAAATCCATTGTTGCCACATTGCACGAGCCGCCGCTGGAAAGTATTGCGATGGCGCAGACGTCTGTCTGTCTGTATCCCAGCACAACTTTTAAACCAATGGTCCATTTACATCCAAATTTTACTGAGAAGTAACATCCCTCAGAGGAACTACTTTGATTTCTGCTTTTTCGAAATGTTAAATTTTAAACAAGTTATGAAGGATAAAAGGATATTTCCATGAAAATCAATGGGAAATAACCTTAAGTCAAAAGTTGTAATGTATTCAGTGAAAATTGGTTTTAAACGAAAGTGCAAAGTGTTTAAGAGTGGCTATCTGGACACAGTATTTTAATACAACTATCCAGGTGAGAAAATTTTGCATGTTTCTTGTTTCCATAATGTGTCAGTTTCTTTATTGTGCGAATCCTTCCAGAGGGAATAGTTATATCGATTTCTGTGTCCAGACTCCAGATAGCCACTCTAAAACATTTGCACTTTAGTCTATAACCAAGATTAGGTAAAGGTTAAAAAATAAACCAAGGAGGCAAATACACCCTGTGTGAAAAACATCCGTAAGAGATTTCCATCATGACTAGACCTTCGTAATTCAATTGCGACTCTTGTTTACTCTTTGATTTACACCGTGTATCTTCCATTGTTGTTTGTGGTTAGGTTTGAAGGGGAAGTTTATCTGAAGCAATACTTTATTTATTTGAACAATGAAATGTAATTTTTATCTTTAAATGTTAATGTTATGACTATAGAATGGATTAACATCGTTCACTTTCCTTTTTAAGATGTGAAATCTAAATTTGAATCGCGCAGTCAGAAAAATGGCGGCGGAGTCGCTTTTTTCACAACCAATCAGAGCCAACCTCAGAGTGTTGTCCATACCTGTTCTCCATATACCTTGGATATAGGTCAGTTTCAACCCGTGCTTCATGGCGTGCGTGCGTCATCTTTCTTCCGAAGAAGTGTCGATTTGTTCTCAAATCGCTAGAAAACAAAAATGACTGATGACTTTATATCGACGTGTTCCAGGATTAAAAAAAAAGGAGGGAATTTTCATCAAAAGATTAATTATTCGTAAACGTTTGAAAATTCATTTCGTCTGCGCACTGCTGCGCGCTGACACGATATCAACGTGGCGCGCGCTCCCAATTGTGATAATTATCGTCGGGACGAATTTCGCGTCGATTGAACGAGCCTCGTCGCTTGCGCTGCCGCTGATCGGAGCTTCGACGCTTTGACGCCCTCGACGATCCCAAACGCGGCGCCGAGCGCTGAAATTTATTCGATTAAGACGTTGGCCGCTTGAGCTTCCGCAAATAAAAACGTCGCCTAGCGATTCGCGCAGCTCGCTCCGCTACTGCCGGCGCGGGTGCGGCGCGTTTACGTCGCTCGCGCTGTCGTTACATCGACACATTCCAGTAATTGCAAGAGGACGCTCATGATTAAACCCGCCTTAATTCAATGTACCCTCGCAAGCGTTCCCACCGCCGCACGTGGGAGTACTTTGCCCCCAAAATCTAGGCCAAACACATGCACCTTTTTTTTTTTTTTTTTTTTTTTTTTTTTTTTTTTTTTTTTTTTTTTATGGGTTAAAAGCCGGTTTTGGTTAATTTTCCAATTTCAACGCGAAATTCTTTCAGTGCGGTGCATGGTTGGAAAATGCGTAACAATTGAATCGGTTTAGCTCAAATCGGCAGGTCTGCCATTTTGCGTATGGTGGAGCTGTCACAAACTTTTGCAACAGGCTTTTAATAGTTGATTATATGGGGAAAAGTTCCATGTAGTATGGATTGCAATTTATCGCAAAATATGATGGGTTTTCATTTTGGGTTTTTGGCCAAGTTGTTGGTGGCAAATACACCTACGTGCGCCGCGCAGTTCCCTCTTGGCCTGCTCCCCTCACCGCCCTAGCCTAACCTCGCCACCTCTACCATCCCTCAAATCGACCCACGGGTCACCCCATAATTAACGCCTTTCGAATTGGGATGAGGAGTGGGAGTCGCCGACTATTTTAACTACGTCACCGCGCGGCGGTATACGCTACTATATCCTATCAATGCTGCCATATATTTGAGCAAAAACACATACATACTCTACACACATTAAGGTGATTCTAGGATAGGTTAGTTCCAACTGTACGTCGCGCTGCTTAAATAGTCTATAATGGGTCTGTTGCATACTTTTGCTGCAGCAACGTATAGAACCTTGATTCTTCCGTAAAATTCGGCGAAAATAACATTGCACACATTAACCCTTTACAGACCAGGTTAGTTTGAAAAAAAAATTCATTCTTCCGTCTATAAAGGGGAGGTAGTTAACTATTCGTACTCGGGGGAGCTGGAATTGCCTATACGATAAATTGAAGGCGCCCGAACAAAACCTTATCTTGTAAGTGTCTACATCCAGAATCAAGTTTATTCGGAATCATGATACTGAAACAATGTAAAACAGATTGGAAGAGAAAAACCAGTGTACTCGGGCTTGGTCCATAAGGGGTTAAAAAGGTTCAAAAACCACTCATATTCTTAGAAAATCATTTCAAATTCAAAAAGCCCGCGCTAAACTAGACGCTATTTGCACCAGTAAACTACTACGTAGACGGAACCACCGTGTGTATGATGTAAAGAATATCGTGACTACAAAATGATGGAATTTCCTTCTAAATACATGAAATATTCTACACTGATTGTAAGAGAATTCTTTTTTTAATCCAAGGTGTATTTAGTTTGTGTTAAAGAAACTGCACTGTGAAATATTGACTGAGGGGAAATTCCTTTAACCCAAGGAAAGTGTCTGCTGCTACAAGTAAAAGATTTCTTGTTGTGACAGTGATTCTCTTTCATGCAATAGAACTTTACTTCGCGCCAGGAAAACTGTCGCAAGTAAATGTGTTTCCTTGTTTTTAAAGAAGTGATTTCTCTCAGTGTTGGCTGCATTTGCTGTCTGGTCTTTTTTGGGTTATCAAAGAATACAAAATAATCCAATAACTGTATGCATCTAGACGAAATATTCAAATGTTTGTAAGTTGTGTTGATGTTTACATAAAAGCTGTGGTTCCGTCTATGCAGTTGTAGGACGGTGAAATTAGTGTTTAGTGTAGCGCGGGTTGTTTGAAATGGAAGTGAGTTCCTGAGTTCTTGAGTGGATTTTGGAAGTTTTTTTTTCATTATTTTCGCCAAATTTTACGTTATAATCAATGTGGCTTATTGCCGTAGCAAAAGTACGCAACAGGCCCATTTTTGGCTAAAATGGAGCTCTTGCTAACTTAAACTTTGAGGCAGTGTCGTCAGATTCTGGGGATTTTTCTATCATAGGCGGATCCAGCAATCTGGCAATAGTGTATTCGTCCCATTTATTGCATGGCAAATAATCGATTAGTCACGGGGCCATGGCCCCTTCAAGAATCGATTGTTTATCATACATTCAAATGGGAATAACGCGCAGTTGCCAGATTGCTGTATCAGCCTATGTTTTCTATGTGTTCTTATGGGAAAAGCCGCAAGATCTGGCAACACTGCTTGAAAGTGATTCTTCGTCACCTGTTTGAAGTGAGATTCTGGCTCAATAGATAGCGTCACTAGTCACTCGTTGAGAAATCAACTTTAGATAAGGTTTATAATTTTTTCCTAAAAGTATTGATCGAAAGTATAGGCATAATTTTTTACCAAATTTATTAGGTCAAGTTTCTACAGTATTGGTCCAAGATTGACGGAGAAATCAATCACCGACATTTAAGCAATATATTAGGCTCTACAGGAGCCAGGAGCACTACGGCTCGGGCATGGATTCACCTGAAATCGAATCGGAAGTTTTTATCTTTCAAAACAAATTTGGCAACATTGCAAAGGAGGTCAATACTACCAGAATAAGAAAACAAATAAATCAGAAGCGGCTCGTGCAATCGGGTTACAATGCTATTTCGCCCTTTAAACCCATGCAAAAAGATCGATACCGCAGGAGAAGCACGGTGAATCACCAAAGAGTCGATTATTTTACATAGAGTTAAATGAAGGGAATCTATTGTTGCCACATTACAAGGGCCGCCTTAAAAAAAAAAAAAAAAAAAAAAAAAAAAAAAAAAAAAAAAAAAAAAAAAAACTCTTTATATTATGATAAATCAAAGGGTGAATTCGTATGTTTTAAGTCAAATCTATGGCAGTACTGTACGCTGTCTCGGGACTTCGATAATCTGTAGAGACCTTGCCGCGATGGCCGCCGGGGAGGGGGGGGGGGCAGCGGCGCGCAAACTCCATCAAAGTAATACGTTTTTGAAAAGGCGATTATTTGCATTTCGGAGTAGCTGCGCTCGATAAATGGCAGATATAGTGATAAATATAGTTTCGTTCAATGCTGTTGAAACTAGGGTCCCAAAATACTAGCTGAGAAATGCGCCGCATGCAATGCAATGTTCTTCTTCAAGACAAGTTGTACGTAAGAGGAAGGAGAGGTGTGGGGGCCGGTCGTCAGTTTCCTTTCTCAGGGTAGGTCAGGTCGAGGCAAAGAGGTCATGTATAGTATATTTTACACAGCTAACGAATCATTTTGAAACCGTTAGTGTCCAGCGGCGGTTCGTGCAATGGGTCGGTTGAATACTTTTACTACAGCGTTATGCGGTGCGCCTATACACTAGTGGCGGCTCGTGAAATGCGATATATCGATGTCTACTCAGTTTAAAACTATAGAAAAGTATCGATCGTCAAGGGGTGCAATTGAACCCCCGAGAAATCGATACTTTTCTACTGTTTTAAATAGAGTGGACAATGATGTATCGCATTTCATGAGTCGCCAATGCCATACACTTCTAAAACGACCTTTACTCGCCGGTCAAACCTCGGTACCCGCGTTCCATATATTTGCCCAAATCTGACGTGCATTAATATGGGTGAATACGAAATGAGTGCTCCCGGCAGCGATGTCCAGATACAAGACGTCACCACTCTAAGGTCTTAAGTTATCTCGAAGGCATCGATTGACCTCGTCTCTAAAGATATAACTAGAGGAGCGGTTTCCAGAATTCTGAATCAGTGAAACATAATGTGTATATGCTTTTCTGAGGAAATTTCAATCTGGGATACTGAGCGCGATCGCGCCACGATCTTTGGTCAGCAGTGTTGCCATTCATTGCAAAAATGATCCGAACTTTACGTTGAGTTGAATGGGGAATTCGGATAATTTCAGCCATAAATGGCAACACTGTAGGTCAGGGCGAAGAGGGGTGACGGAAGCGACTCAGCAACGAACCACACAGCACACTGGCTCGAAACACGGTTTTCTCTGCAGGACAAGAAAAGTTGATGTTTTTTCGGCTTTCAAAATCTTTCAGCGCTGATACTTTCAAGCTAAAAATCATGTTGGTTGACTCATTTTATAAGCCCTGAATCGTACGATTTCATACGATTTCAAGTTATTAGCCAGATCATTGTTCAAAGTATTGATTTTCTTTCGGCAAATTATGTCCGGGAAATTTCATGTTTCCTTATACGAGCTATAGATTTATCTAGAATGGCAGTCTAATGGGCAACCCTCGTACCTAACCACCTGAAGGGTTTTTTAGGTTAGGTTTCACCCTTAAACTCCCACGTTATGAAGACAAATCGCCGCTTGCTTGCTTTAATTAAGTGAGAGGATAAATATTCCTACACCGAGGTGTTAGTTTTGCCTACCAATCTTATTGAAGGCGCTCGTGAAGCTGATCTATAAGAACGGAAACGAGTATACTCGGGCATGGCATTGAAACGGTTAAGGTGAAATTTCTTCCATTTATTTCCATGTATTTTGGTGTCTGTGCACAGGAGATCAAAGCATTTTCCAATCCTTTGTGCACCGCCCCGGAACATATAGGAATAAATGGACAAAAGTACACCTTAAACCTAACCTAAAAATCCTTTTTGGTGGTTACGCGGGTTACCCATTAGACTGCCACTCCAGATAAATGTATAGTTCATCGGCAAAGATAAATAGAGATCGAGCACAAAGCTTGCGACAGGTGTCCAATTTCCGATCTATTTGGTCGGGACTCATCGAACCAACAGCCGACAGTATGTCTATACTATTGAGTGATGGAAATATGTTAGGTTTTCTTCGTGGTTTAAATTGCCGTTTTTTTTGTTGTTTTTTTTTTTTTTTCAGAACAACGGTCTCTGATTAATTATTTCCTGTTAAGTAGTATGCCGTAATTAATTGAAATTCTGACTTCAAATCGAAATTTCGGGTACATTTCGATTAGCGAGCAATGTTCATATCACTCAACAGTAGGTGACAGTTGGATGTTGTTTTGTTGTGCCCCCGAACAAAAATGAACTCATTTTACTCGCCTCACTTTCATAACACGGGAGGCACATCTATATTTGTCTCTGTTCGTTGGATTTCCATCCACTGTGCGTGGAGTCCCTATATACTATGAAAGTTGCGCCATGTCAGAATCTACTTCTGATTGGCTCTCAGATTTAGGCTGTCAAGAAAGCCCCAAGAAGCTATAATGGCAAAATGGCGAATGGCGGAGGATTTGATTACTTTTCGCGTACTCGCTTTCATTACACATTTGAAGCAACAGTGACCGCGGTATAATTATTATTAATTTTTCCTCAGCTTGAATGTTATTCTAAAGAATATTATCTCTTTCAATAACGACCGTTACTGCCGAGAATTGGAACCTAACCTATAAAAGATAGCGACATATAGCCAATGAGCTATAACTTTAGAGTGGAACATCAAGGAACATTGTTCCGCTGATTCATTGTTGTCACCTAAGGCGCCCAATTAGAGTGGCACATCAAGGAACGTTCCGCTGGTTTATTGTTGTCACCTAGGGCGGCGCCATCTTGCCGTAAAAATCGATTTTGAGGTTAAGTTTTGTAGGTTGTTTCCGGCATCGCCGGAAACGACCTACAAAATTCAACCTCAAACCTTGGAATCTGCAATCCAAATTCCCGCCAAATTCCGAACGACCTACAAAATTTAACCTCAAACCTTGGAATCTGCCGTCCAAATTCCGCTTTTTCCCGGGATTCCTTCTACCCTGTGTGGCACAAGGTGGACCAGCCCGCTGCCACTCTAAAGTTATAGCTCCTTGGGTCCTTCCGTAAACAAACTCAGGCATCGCCGGAAACGACCTACAAAATTTAACCTCAAACCTTGGAATCTGCCGTCCAAATTCCGCTTTTTCCCGCGATTCCTTCAACCCTATGTGGCACTAGGTGGACCAGCCCGCTGCCATACTCTAAAGTTATATGGCTCATTGCATATAGCGGCAACAGCGTAGAGGCTAATGACGGTGCAATTTGCCTCTTGGGAGCTCCATTGATCAGCTTCTTCTTCTTCATTTTGAATGACATGGCGCCAACTCTCATAATAAATGGGACTCTAACTGCGCAGTGGGCATCCCTGCACCGATCACTTGCAAATCTGTTCGACTTCGGCTTTTTCCCAAGTTTGCAGTAAATTTGTCAGCTCGAAACCGAACGATCGGCTTCGATAAAGAGGGAGGAAAGAGAGAGTGAGTGGGAGAGGGAGAAAAAGAAAGAGATGAGAGAGAGAGAGAGAGAGAGAGAGAGAGAGAGAGAGAGAGAGAGAGAGAGAGAGAGAGAGAGAGAGAGAGAGGAGAGAGAGAGTGAGCGAGTGAGTGAGTGAGTGAGTGAGAGAGAGAGAAGAGAGAAGGCCGAGAAGGGAGAGCGATAAATTTGAAAACACCTCTGGCAGCGACAATAAAATGGGTCAGTCGCTTGTCCAAGTCCGATTTCGACGTTCGTTCGGTCCACGCGTTACAAGTTCCCTGTTTTCGCGTCCGCGTTCAGTCGCGGATCGCAGACTCGGACCCCAGACCCCAGACGTGGACGCTAGGGACCTGGAATAGAAAGTTCGCGCGGATGCATCTTTCCTCGTGCACTGTGTAGGTACACATGATGCATGCACTTGCACGCTGCCCCTTCCGACATCCCCCCCACCCTTTCCTCAGTTCGATGTGATGTTCAATTTATCCCGAATAGACTCTATCTCATTGCATTAAAGGATTATTTATAGTCCCGATTCTTAGCTATCATACTTGCCCACACTTTGAGCCGCAGCCGTGTCTTAGAGTCTGGTCGGCTTGATTTCCGTCTGCGTCCCGCCGCACGGTGGAACGAGTCGATGGGAGGAGTCGGACATCGCAAACAATTACTAAAAATACAAATTTGAATGTTTTTATCGTAAAAAAACAAGCTGTAAAGGGTGATTTTTGAAGGGAATTTTACAAGAAAACCAGTTAAATCAATTTCAAACTTCTACATTGCGTATTAACAAAGCTATACGCATTTAAAGTTGCGATTCTATGTCCGGTCTCTCCTATAGACTAGCTTCACTGTGCGCCTCATGCGAAAAATAGACGGTTTCTCGTATAGCGATCAATTCAGGGACTGCAGGGAGTCAGGAACCACACACTATCGCTGCCTATCCAGCCCATGTCAAAATGGCAAAATTTGGGTGGTTTTTTTAAGCGTGCCATACGAAGTATATGACAAGCTTCTTACTCTCGTTTTGCTGTATAAAATGAATAATATAATTGCCAATCAGAACGAAAAATCATTGTTTTGGTCCTCCGTCAAAAATCAACATAGGAGGCGTAGGATTTGTTC
The DNA here is from genome assembly GCA_011764245.1 of Trialeurodes vaporariorum. Lineage (NCBI taxonomy): Eukaryota > Metazoa > Arthropoda > Insecta > Hemiptera > Aleyrodidae > Trialeurodes > Trialeurodes vaporariorum. The sequence continues at coordinate 20,139,515 of VMOF01000111.1, read as the reverse complement.
TCCAGTGGGTAGATAACTATTCCTACTCTACGGGACATGTTTTGGCCTAAGTCGTTAATTGAAGGCGCACGATATGTCTTATATCAAACGTTATAAAAAATCAGGAATTGAAACCATATAGAGATAATGAAATCAGTCTGGCATCACAGTCGATGCGTTAGATGTGACACGCTTGCCTGTGAGGAGGTATGTTCAACTGACCAAATAATCTGTTATGTCGGATAATTGGATTTTATTGTGTTGCCAAACTATAGACAAATAATTCGTCAAATAATATTTGTCCAACTCTGATTGAAACTATGAATTAAAAAATAGATTCGGATCGGTTACCTAGGAAGGGACACTCCTACTTTTTAGCGAAATTGAGACTTTGTAATATCAGGTTAAACCGATAAGATTCGGCGATGTTGCCACATTAGGTTTCATTTTTTAGCGAAGTAGGTAGCTAAGTCGATTGGAACATATTTTCGAAAATACAAAACACAACGGAAAAGAGGATTTAGCTTGAAACAGTGAGATCAATGGTTTCCCGACTTTGAAGTGTTTCAAATTGCGTTTTGGGTTTTTTTTTATCTTTTCAAAACTTTTAAAAAAAATCTACGGGAGATCCCCTACTTGTCCCTCCTTAATCGCAAAATCGCAAAATGGCAAAATGGTCGCTCTTGGAAGACGAGCAGTAGCAACTCCCGAAAAGCTTAATATCAATTTCCTCCCATCTGAACATATGTATACAAAAGTATCAATTCCTTGGGAGTTCGATGGGACTCAAAAAGAGTCGATTCTTTTCCATAGGTATTTATGTAGAAAGCTCCGAGCGCAAGAGATGTCACTGGAAGCAAACAAAGGTGCGCCTGCACAGGTTCCATTTGATCATATGCTAAAGTATCGATTACCTGAATATTCGGACAAACCCCCCTAAAAACTGAACCTTGCTCGAACCTTAACAGCTTTTTCAAGGGGTATGAGATGTTTAAAGTTTATCATAATTCTTTGAAAAAAATCAATCAATCAAATTTTTGAGGCATTTAAGTCTCATTTCTTCAAATTGAGATGGGGGGGGGGGTGAGAAAAAAAAGAATTACAGTTTATTATAAATCATATTAAAATGAGACAAGGTATGATCACGATTAAGGATTATACTGTGTCATTCTCTGTTTCATCGATAGAACTAGTTTAACAATTTAAAGGGCATCGTTTCGTCAGTAAGATTCACCAGTTGTCCGGGGGGGGGGGGGGGAGTAGAGGGGCCCGCGGTTTGAAGCTCGGTTCAGTACCGGGGCCCAAAAAATGAAGTGAGGGCCCTGCCAAAAATAATAATAACAACGATATACGTTTCCTAATCGGTAAAGAAACTTTGTTTTGAATGAGATTTTCACAGTGTTAGAACAAGTTAACGGGAAAACTGTAGGTACTGAACATGAACTTCCTAGTACAAAGCGCGACAAAAGCCTTGTCAGACACTTGTATACTAAACATTCGTTTTTGATGAAATGTGGGTGTAAGTGTATCTATATGTTTTTAATTGACCATTTACCTATGAAATATTATTTTTTTTTTCTTTCCTATTATTCATGAGACTGATACATATTTAGAATAAAATGATGTTTGCTTTATTGTGCTATTATGGTTGGTCCAACTTGAAATGGACGAGGCATCGACACATCGCTAATCACGAAGGTTCTCGAACTTTCCGAGTTTGAGCGAAGTACTTACAAGTGCCTGAAATATCTCGCCACTATACTTTACTCGCCTCTGGCGTTAATTTTTCTATTTGTATCTATCTGTAATCCCTTTCCTACAAAGTTACTGGTCCAATATGACTCGCTTATTCACGATAATTATACACAGAGTTGGGCAAATAGGAGTATAATCGATTACACGATTACCCAATAAGTCAAACCTTTGAGTGGTAATTAATGTAGCCTTCTCTGCTTTAAAATAAACTTTAGGGTCATTTTGATTAGATCTAATTATTCTGCAACTGATATGATGGGTGGGTTGTAAAAAATCAGCCCTGAATACCGGGAAATCACCCTCCGAAAAATCGACGATTACGATTACTTACTCGGTAATCATGTGATCGATTACCGCCGCCTTCATTTGCCCAACTCTGATTATACGTAGATAAAGTGCGGGTAGATAACTATTCGTACTCCACGGCGCATGTTTTGGCCTAACTCGTCAATTGAAGGCGCACGATATGTTTTACTTCAAACGTTATGAAAAATCAGGAATTGAAACTATGAATAAGGAAATAGATGCGGATCGGTTATCTCAGAAGGGATATTTCTACTTTTTAGCGAAATTGAGTCTTTTCACTATCAGGCAAAACCAATATGATTCGGCGATGTTGCCACATTAGGTTTTATTTTTTAACGAAAAAGATGAGCCAATGCAAAAGAAAAAAAATGTTGACTTGACTATTCTAATGGTAAAATTTGGGCCCTCAAAATGGTTTTGTTAATTTAACCAAACAGGATGGTGAATCAACAAAATATTGTTGTTAAGCTGACAAAATAGATTCTTAAATCAACATCCTTGTTACGCCTTGCGCGGCAAAAGCTTTTCTCCACCAGAACTGCCGTTATGAGGAAAACTAAACGGCATTTTTCAATTCACCGATGATTCCACCAGTTGAGAAAAGATTACACAGTTCAGTTCAGTGTGAGACTGTAATGCACGAAAATACTCTGATCTGCAATCTCTGCAAGCCGACGACTTTAAAAAACTTGCGCATATTTTGATTAATTAAACGGGGTTTCAACCGATGGAGAAAATATTACAGAACACAGTATTTTCGAGCATTACAGTTATAAGCTAAACTGTGTAATCTTTTCTCAACCGGTGGAATCAATGGTGAAAGGAGCTGTTGCAAACTTTTGCAACAGGCTCATTAATAGTTGAGTACGGGGTAAAACCCTGTAAAAATAACAATTAGCGCACTAAAAAATCACGAAATCCACTCCCAAACTCATAAAATGCTTTCAAACGCGAGACCGTATAATGGCGGCCGTTGCCGCCCAAATCTTATGGCAATTGTATGTTTCTTCTTCTTGTGTGGTGTTGCGAGAACACCTCCTGTAGATAGAACTGATTGAAGATAGGGAACCCCAATGTAATCCGTGGCAACGGCCGCCATTACGGTCTCGCGTTTGAAAGCAATTTATAAGTTTGGGAGTGGATTTCGTGATTTTTAGTGTGCTAATCGTAATTTTTGCAGGGTTTTGCCCCATATTCAAATGATCAAGCCTGTAGCAAATGTTTTCAACAGCTCCTTTAAAAAATGCCAATAATTACATGCAGTAGCGGCTCGTGCAATTTGGCAACCATGCAAATTTTCCATTTAATCCTATGCAAAAGTATCGATAGCTTGGGGGTGCAATTGCACCTCCTGAAGAACGATTGTTTTACATAGGTTTAAATGGAGAGAAGACGTTGTTGCCAGATTGCACGCGCCGCCACTGATTATATGCAAAACGGCAGCTCTGTGCCTTGCGGTCTCCACTCGCGGTGACTGCAGGTAAGATACGGTATCGCGATTCGTAAAGACGAGTCTTAGGAAGGGGGTATTGGGAGGGGGGCGGGGAGACGGAAGAGTGAAGAGGTCACTGGTCCAGTGGCCGCCGTTAACCCTCTCCTCCTTAGAGCAGAGGGAGAAAAACAGTAGATAGCTACACTCCTCCGTCCAAACCGTTGTTGCGTTGTTGATGCAGAGACAAGACCCGGGTATCCGCTTATTCATTTTTTCAACCGATATTTTAAGGATAAATCTTAAAAATCACCATCAATATAATCAGAGGAATTCACACGGGTCTAAGTCAATAAATCCGCTGAAAACAACGCGTTTAACCCAAATACCCAACCACCCCATTTCTCTAACATTGGGCCCGGGCTCTTGCAAAGTTTTGCTACAAGCAAATAAATAGTCCAAATCTGATGTAAAAACCAGCGAAAATCACAGAAATCACACTCTAAAAAATTCAATAATAAACTCAGAAAACGGCCGTTATGGCAAGATCGTAGTTCAAGGCAAGTATCATGGGAGATTCCTGTCTAACTCATTGCCACTTTCTTTACGAAAATACAGAGATACGTCTCAAATTAGATGGGAATCTCCCATACGTTTAGTTCCGCCACGAGGCCCGATTCTGAGAGTGAATTTTGTGATTTTTTAGAGTACGTACCTAAGCCTAAGCACCGTCATTTTTATAGGTTTTTATGCACGAATCAACTCTTCAGTCTCCAGTATGTAGCAAAAGTTTTGCAAGAGCCTCATTAACACGCGTCTAAGTCGACGAATCCACTAAAAAGAAGGTATAACCCAAAGACCCGCAACCAGTAGCGGCCCGTGAGATTTGGCAACCATGCATTTTTCCCACTTAAACTTAGGTAAAAAAATCGATTCAAGCGGAGGCTGGCAGCCTCCGCGAGTTTCGATTGTTTTCCATGTATTTAAATGGGATAAAAACACTGTTGCCAAATCGCACGAGCCGCCACTGCCCGCAACCACCCCCTTACTCTAACAATGGGTCTGTTGCAAACTTTTGCTACAGCGATAAAAAGTGTTTACTCCAATGTAAAATCGCCTGAAAAGTCCATTGGTGGCATCATAAAGTCAATAAATACAATATTAAACTCACAAGAGGCGTTTATCGAAATCCAAGATGGCGGCAAAATATCGAGGAATCTGAATGTATGCACCGTGATCATCCAAGGATTGCCAACTTTGACAACCTCACTGCAGGTAGAGGTTATGTGTTTATTTACGTTGTGATTGGTTGTGATGGATATTGTGAGGTTGGCTATCCTTGGATGTTCGTGGTGCATGCATACAGATTGCTCGATATTTTGCCGCCATCTTGGATTTCATTAAACGCATTTTGTGAGTTTATTGTTGCATTTCATTACTTTCTGATGCCATCATTGGACTTTTCAGGCGATTTTACATTAGATTGCACACTCTATAGCGCTGTAGCAAAAGTTTGCAACAGACCCATTCCTCTAATCATTTTTTCAGTTTTGTATGAAAAACTGCGGGAGCAGTGGCGGCTCGTGCAATTTGGCAACAATGTTTTCCCTCCATTTGATTCTAGTAAAACAATCGATTGTTAGTGAAGCGCTGCTTCGCTATCGAATTGATTATTTTACAATAAATCACATGGAAGAAAAACATTGTTGCCAAATTGCACGAGCCGCCACTGTTAAGGGGCTTTGTACGGATCAGTGAGCGAGACGTGACGAGTGTACACCTTGCTCCAGTGGCGGCATTAGTGAACAATCGATTGTGGTTTTCTTTCTCCCGAAAGCTTCGAAGATCCGCCACTGGTGCGGTATAAAATAAAGGCTTTAGGTAAACCTTCCTGCCTAGTGATTATCGATGTACAAAGAGTGAAAAAGGCAAACGGGTGCGGGTCATTCCAGGTTAACTGTCCCATCCGTCTTCACATTTAAAAATTACATTTTTTAATTCTCAAATGTTGATTTTTGCATATTTAAGCAATGAAAAGGGTAAGATGTCAGATAATTATCACTATTTTCTTCGCTGAAAAGTTGGAACTTTCAATTTTAAAAACGAAAAAAAAAAAAAAAAAAAAAAAAAAAAATAGTTTTGAAATGTGACGAGTGGGCCTTAACCTGGAATGACCCAAACGTAGGGGCGGACTTACAACTTTAATACGGCCCTACGCAATCTTGAATTTGAGGCCCCCTTGAAGAAAGGTAGGGTGTCAGGGGGGATTTTTCCCCAAAAAAGGAAGGGAGGTTAAACGGAGGGGGGAGAGGAGGGGAATTTAAGAAAAAAAAAACAAAAAAAACTCCAGCAATCGCGAATCATTGTATTTCCACCCTTTTCCCCTTCCCTTTTCTTCTCTTTTTCTTTCTTCGGGAGGTGAGGCCCTGTTTAGGTCTGAGGTCCTACGCATTTGCGTATTTTGCGAATGTGAAATCAACCCCTACCCAAACTGCAAAGTCGAGCGGGGGAAAACGAAAAAAAGAGAATTAAACTCACCAATATTCTGCCAGTGGTGGTTTGACCGGAGATAAGCTCGCCAGCCCAGTCTTTGGCCTCTGTCATAAAGGTGCCCTCGAACTCTTGCTTCCCGCTTTGGCGGGCTGCCTTCTGCTCCTTCTGTTTGGGGTCGTTGGGCGCCAGGTCGGGCTCCTTCTTGCAGCACAGAAACGACAAAACGCGCCATATCAAAACGATTATGAGGCCAGCGATGAAAGTGCAGATACTCGAGAGCAAGAAACACCACCATCGTCGCTCTTTAAGGCAATCGTCGGGGGGCAAGGCTGTTGTGGTGGAGATTATCGGGGTGGTCGACGCCCCGCAAATAACAGAGCAACATTCGGATCGCCCTGATACCGAGGTTAAGGACATTCCTTTCATTTAAACAAAAATTAAAAACAACTCAAACGGCGAAACCGACAGGAAGGGGAGGATGAGGGGGGTAAAAGAACGAATTAAATTTGAAAAAAAAAAGTAAACAAAGCAAGAAATACGAGGGGAGGTGGAGGAGAAAAAAAAAGTTAACCTAATGTTACCGAAAAGATATTGCTGCGATCATGACTGATCGGGCCATACGAGCAAAACAAGTGTCATCATCTCGAATTCCGCGAGGCTTCCCATACCCATCAAGTCATATCTCTCGGAACGCGTGTAGCTTTGCTTCGCTGTTCTAACGTTTTATCATTTTGTGAGTCGCACTCAGCCGAAAAGTCAGAGATTATACGTGATAACTGATCCTAGCGGAGCACGCACATCGTCGTTTTTCGCACTTGACAAACCAAACTGAAACTTTCCTCGGAACCTCGTCGCCGCACGAATGACAGACCTGAACTGGGGAAATGGGTTTTGCTTGCTTTTGCTTTGCTTTGGTCACCAAGAGGCCGAGTTTGCAGCGCGCAGTCGCCGTGTACCCCCCCTTCCCCCCTCTCTCTCTCTCAACCACTCTCTCTCTCTCTCTCTCTCTCTCTCTCTCTCTCGCTCTCTCTCTCTCTCTCTCTCCTCTCTCTCTCTCTCTCTCTCTCTCTCTCTCTCTCTCTCTCTCTCTCTCTCTCTCTCTCTCTCTCTCTCTCTCTCTCTCTCTCTCTCTCTCTCTCTCTCTCTCTCTCTCTCTCTCTCTCTCTCTCTCTCTCTCTCTCTCTCTCTCTCTCTCTCGAACCGGAGCACTTCGGCATGAGATTTTCTTTTTTTTTATTTCAGTCATCATTTTTCTTTCTCTCTCACATGTTAGAAGAGAGTAACACAGAGCGACAGGAGGAGAGGGGGAGTAGGATGGAGGGAGGAGTTGTGAGGGAGAGAGGGGTGATCAATATAACGTGGCTTCCAACGGAGCGGCTGAAGCGCCTGCGTCATTGCACGTTGGGACTCCGGGTCTCCTGATTGAATCCCGCCACGGCACCAGCAGCAGCGCACCACACCACCCCCTCCCCCGAAAACGATTTTGCCCCCTCCCATTCGTGTCCCCCTCCCCCGGTCCCTCGCGCTTCCCCAACACGAGTCTCGCGCCCGCGCGCATCCACCCCCGACACACGAACGCGAACGGTTTTAGCGACCGAATTTCCACCGCTCAACGAAACTTTGCGCGCTTACGGCTCTCACCAATCCGCAAGATCGTATTCGCGTGTACTTGCGAAACAATGCCTCTCGCGACTACGCGGATTAGGGGGGAGGAGGAGGAGGGGGGGGGGGGGGGGTCGGTGATGAGGAGGAGAGCCCGATGCGACTCGCCTAATGGAATTTACTCGCCGCCCTGTCCTGTGATTTATTTACCTGGCTCGACACCAACTTCGAAGGGAAATTAAAGAGAAAAATGGTAACTGGCATGGAGAATGGGGGATGATTGGTGAGGGGGTGGGGTGGGGGGCACGGGCGCGGAGACGAGGGAGTGATAAATGGAAACAATAAAAATCGGAGCTTAGATTTAACGCGAAAATGATTTGTACTTACTTACTGAGAGTGTAATAAGCAAATAAAATCGTGAACACACAATCCTCATACCGTTTGATCATTGGTCCTGCCTAACGCTAGATTTAAACATGTGTATGTGTGGTCTATCAAGAGTCGTTATTTCACAACGAAAGGTGCACAATCGAAATGAAAGGTCTATTTCTAACTATGGCACGTTGGCACCTCTCTTATTTGACTGTTTTGTATCGGTAGTAAAGGGAGGGGAGGTACCTATTTGCAACAGTGTCTCAGTGAGTTGGGCAAATGGAGGTGTACTTAATCAATTACACGATTAATAAAGTAATCGGTAATCAGCAAACCTTTTCGATGGTAAATCGAAGTTTGACAAACCTTCGGGATGATAAATCAAAGTTTGACAAACCTTTGGGATGGTAAATCGAAGTTTGACATTCGATACCTCGAATACGAAAAATAGAATCGGCCGGCGGTTTGCTTTAAAATTCTCAGTTTGTTATGTTCTTTCGATCAATGTATTACTCGATAAGGGTCGCCCCTAGGAAATTTTCAGACATCCCTCCTTGGGGAGAGGGAGGGGGCAGAAAGGTAGACAAATAAGTAATTGAGGGCTGTGTAGGACCAAATTGGCCAAATGTTGGTTAAAATTGTAATTTTTTTCATAAAAGAACTTACTCCCTAGAGTATTTTAGACTCCAGGGACCAAATAATGTTGGGTCCCGAGCGTAACTTACGCACGGTCATGTGACCGCGTAAGCTCTCTGATTGGTCGAAACCGGACGCAAGATGCACGCAATTCAATGCTCGGGACCGAACATTAATTGGTCCCAGGTGTTTTAGAGAATAGAGTGGCTATTTGGACGCAGTATCCCAATACAATTATCCACTCGAGAAAATGCTTTTTTCTGTCATGAGTTACTTAGTTTCTTAATTCATCGTGCAAATCTTTCCAAAAGAACCATTTTTTCGAAATCTGTTTCCACGTAGCCACCCTAAAACACTTACACTTTCGATTCAATTTTTTTTGTTTGTTTTTTTTTTTATTATTAATTTAAAGGTTAAAAAAAATGAGGCAAACAAACCTAGCCTGTGTGAAAATGTGCCCAGGATATTTCCAATATGACTGCCTTAAAAGCACTTCCAACAAATCCTCTCTATTGGTATAGCTCGTTGATAAAAATACCCACATGATTTTTTTTTTTTTTTTTTTTTTTCTTTTTTTTTTTTATCTTTAATAAAAATGAGACTACGATGGAAATTCCACGTTAGATCTCCATCATGGCGATTTCACTGGGGCACTGGCTCAACCAGGATATCTTCAATCTCTCTCATTTCCCATTTGAATGTATGAGTAGGAAAAGGACAGAAGGAGGGGGTTTTATCCCCTTGTCCATCCTTGTCTAACATACGTTTCTTAATGGAGAAAAGAGAGAGATGAAGAAACTCTCGGTGCGCTACTGCACTGGGTCCAAGTCTAGGTCCAAGCTTGTGCCAGCCAATCAGAGGCTTTTATTTTAAAGCTCGATGTATCCGTCACATGTTGCTGCGAGTCCGAGCACGCAACCGGGGTTACATTTGCTTCTATGAAATGGGGCTCTGGGAAACTTTTGCTATAGGGGATTGAACTGATTGAAGAGATGATACTTGCATAAAAACCTGTAAAAATGACAATGAGTACCACTGAAAAATCACGAAATTCACTCTCCGAATCGGGCTTAATGGCGGAGAGACGCAGGTATCATGGGAAGTTCCAATCTAAATTGAGACATTTCTCCGTGTTTTTGTCGAGAAAGTGACATATTAGACAGGAATCTCCCATGATACTTGCGTTGAGCCGCCATAGACTGTTTTAGTAGAGCGATATATCGTATCGATTGCCGTCCGCGGGCCTCTGGTTCCAAACAAACTCTGGTTCAATGTAATTTCCCCATAAGCGAACTTTTAAACGGAAATTTAGGGTATTAAATCAAACAATTAATGCGACCTTGTTGCGATTATGAATTCTACGTCCTCGAAAATGCTTAATTATGCCTGGTTCCTTGACTAAAACTGCCGGAATCAATAAGATATTACAGATTAAATGTTGCATTTGTAGGTTAGAATCGCCCGAAATCCCGCCAATTCCACAACAACAACAATAACATTTGGGTGATTCCAACCTCCAAACGCATCAATTAATCTGAAATATCTTGTTGATTCCGGCAGTTTTACGGGTGGAACCAGGGAAAATTAAGCATTTTCGAGGACGGAGAATTCATAATCGCAAAAAGGTCGCATAAATTGTTTGATTTAATACCCTGAATTTCCGTTCAAAAATCCGCTTATGGGGAAATTACATTGAACCAGAGTTTGTTTGGAACCAGAGGCCCTCGGACGGCAATCGATACGATATATCGCTCTACTAAAACAGTCTATTGGCGGCTCAACGCAAGTATTTAGACTTTTCGGTGTGATTTTTTGTGATTTTTGCTGGTTTCTACATCACATTGGACTATTCATCTGCTCACAGCAAAAGTTTGCAAGAGCCCCATCGGTAAACAACAGTGGCGACGCGTGCAATTTGGCAACGTTCCATTTTGTCCATTTAAACTCATGTAAAAGGTCGAACGCGAAGGTGTTCACCGAAAACTCAATAGTTTGATCTTTTTCATGGGTTTAAATGGGCTGCAATGTAGCAAGATTGCACGCGATGCCGCTAGTAAACAAATAACATCGATCACGTGTCACCAATGCACTGCTTGTGGTATACCTCGGATTCTGCAGGCACTCCGCTTGCTTCGTATCTTTGTTCGTGTTTGGCGCTGCGATACTATGATACGCAGAGCCACGCGATGTCGGCGTTTTTGGGAATAATTCAGCTACATTTAACTGGTCTTAAAACTTGCCCACGGTCCTAACTTGAGACCTTTGATTCCTAATATTCTTGCAAACGCGCTGTTTTGGTCAAAAAACAGCAAGTGAGATCAGGAGGAGCAAAAAAAAAAAAAAAAAAAAAAAAATTAAAGCAGAAGCAAGTTTGCAAAAATGAAGAAATCGAGCCATGCTCAGTTGCCGTTAAAAATGCGGTGGTTTGGAAGATTCTGCAACCCCTGGACTCCGCCCGAGGGCTTTCGGGCTGTCAGGGGCGTGCCGTGGGGGGGGGGGGGTGAGTACCCTTGCCCCGGGCGGCACTCTCCATGGGCGGCAAAATCAGGGTGAAAAAAAAAAAAAAAAAAAAAAAAAAAAGTTATCAAATTTCAAAATGAATCACCAAAGGCAGCAAAATCAGACTGTAACAAGCAAAAAAAAAAAAAAAAAAAAAAAAATTTAGAATTTTGAGGGGCGGTAAGATTGCATTCTTGCCCCCCTCTCTCTGGAAACCACAGCACGCCCCTGTGGGCTGCTCTTTGGGGCCCCTTAAAATCTAACTAGGTAAACAACTTAGAATGACCCTGGCCTCGCTATATTTCGATAAAGTTCTATACACTTTGCTCAGTACCTCCTGGGTAAAATTCAACCTATCCTCTCCTTAGGTGTTGTTTTAGATTGAAAAATTGGGAGATTGAAACACTAGGTTGGTTGATTTTTGACACAGGGCATATGCATGGATATAACAGAAACAGGTGTAATGGGAAAATGCTAGAAAAACAAGCAAATAAATTTTTGGTGAGGATGTTCCAGCTCAAATTGCAGCCATTTTCAACTCAATTTTTTTTAAAAAATATGATGTTTACAGAGTGTAAGAGTAGTCTCCACGATGTGAAACTATTGGTTTATTTTGTTGAATTTGTCGAGTTGAAAATAGCTGCGATTTGAGCCAAAACGTTGCCACCAAATTTTTTTTTGCAAACAGGGGCGTCGTTTCGCGTTCGACTTGGTGGGGGGGGGGGGGAATCTAATGACCTTTTTTTCTTGCTCATCAATATAATTTTAGAGCCTTAGAGCCGGCTTTTGGGGGGTGGGGGCAAAAACCTGATGACCCTTTTTTTGCTCATTAATATACTTCGTTTCCATTTCTGAGCCTGACTTCAAATCCTTGGGGGGGGGGCAAATGCCCCCCTGCCCCCCCCCCCCTAAATGACGCCACTGTTTGCGAATTCCAGCATTTTCCTAGTACACCTGTTCTTTGCATGTCAAATTGTCGCTGATTTGTTTTTTATGCATCCATATGAATTTCAGTGTTTTCTATGAAGCAAATGAAAATAGGTACTCGGTGAGCTGAAAACAATGATACCTTTTCTTAATATCTAGGTTTTATGGTTTCAGTGATGCAATTTCAATGCAAAGTGCATTTTTTCAAATGGGAATTTCACATGGTGGCAATACAACTCCCACGATTTTATGCAACTTTCTATGAGTGTATCTACAAATAGTGATACACACAGAAAAAAACAAAGATACCTTTGTTCTCAGCTCACTTTCTTCATTAAAGAGAAAAAAAAAAAAAAAAAAAAAAAAAAAAAAAAAAAACACTAAAACTTAGACCCACGGACATACTCCATTGTTGCAAGAGGTCAGAAAAGGAACTCAGCGAATAATAATCTGCAGAGAAAAAAAAAATTGAAAGCTCATTCAAAGGATGTAAGAAAAGCTTTGAGATCGATGAGACCTTTTGCTATGAGTTAACTCATATTTGGGCACTAAATAGGTCAAGGAAGGAGTCAATGATTCAAGTTTTTAGAGGTTGTTTCCATATAATATGAAAGTTGTGCCATGTCATATTCTTCTTCTTCAAAAACGAAGAAAAAGAAACAGATCAAGAAGCGCTCAAAAGAGGCAAAATGCAAATGGTTAATGGTGCTGTTGCTGCAATTTTAGATACGTTAGGTTCCCATTCTCAACAATAAGATGATTCCAGAGTTGATTAGTTCACACCGTGCTGCTCAAAAAGTTAACAGTTTTTGTCTAAAATAGACGAATTTTCACTAATAACACAAATTTGAAGAACGTCAGCACCTGCGAACATACTTCAGGAAGATGCCCTGACAGTTTCAAGCTGAAACACTCAAAAGTAAAGCAGGAAATTAAGAAATACAAAAATCCCCATAAGCCTCAATGAGTGCGAGTGAGGCAGATAGACGTCACTCGCACTCACTCTCACTCACTAAGCTTACGGCAAAATGAATTTCATAATTTACGGCTTTAATTCTAAACCAATTTTGCTTGTTTTGGGCTTAAAAAATCCACACACAAATTTTGCGGGTGCTGGTGTTATTAGATTTTGCGTTTCATCTATAGTTTCAGTTTAAAATGCCAAAAACACGAATTTTCCGAAAAGCATTCAGATTGAAATCTGGAAAAGTATTGCCTGGAATCACCTTAACAGCAGTCCTTGTTTTAAGAGATTCTAAGAGATAATGTCCTCCAGAATAAAATTTAGGCAGAAGAAAAATCAACAATAATTACAGTGGTCACGGTACAGTGAATGTGTGAAATGAGCGAACGCGAAAGGTAAACAGAACTTTCCGCCATTTGCATTTCGCCTCTTGGGGCTTCTATGAGAGCCTAAATCTAAGAGCCATTCAGAAATGGATTCCAACACGGCACAACTCTCATAGTACACAGCCACATAGGGACTCTCGTAAGACCAATCTGTAGAACACTATGCTCCACGGGCCTCAAGTTATTCTCCTCTCTTTTTTCCAGTAAAAGCAAATGTGTTTAAAAAAGATAGTAAGAGACCATCAGACAAAGAACTTTGACTTTTATCCCTGTTCTTTTCTGACACATTTGGTCAAATGAGCAAAGAAAAAAAACCACAATTTACTGGATCCGCCACAGTAAAGCCCGCGTCACATGGGTGACGCCAATCACCCATGTGATTCAATGGGTTCGCGTTTACTCCGCTGTTGCCACCCTTTCAACGCTACATTGCTATGTGCCTATAAGGTGCAGTGCATCTCAGCACTTTAGCCCAATTACAATCAATGTAGGTCATGATGTAGTAATTCCAAAAAAAAAACATAAACTTTTTTTGGTGAACATTATCAAAATTTTTCCTCTGATTTTTTTCCATTATCATTGATTCCTCAATAAAAGGAAAAAATTGGAGCGTCACTTTCTTAGTTGATATTTATGGTTCTGAATTGGGTACTTACTAAAGAAAAGGAAAATAAAAAAATTTTTTTTTTACAGCATAAACGATACATAATTGAGGACTTTTCCGGAAGACGGGCCCTCGAAAACAATGGGTGTGCTCTTCCTGAAAATTGCACATTGTTAGCAAATGGAGGTTTTAAGCTGAAGAGCGCATCTGTTGTTTTACAGGCCCTTCTTCTGGAAAAGTCTTCAATTAGCAATCAGCCAATATGTCCATTGCATCAATGTAGGTTCATCATCAATGAACGAAACAACTTGGATTCCTTGTAAAATGCCCAAAAGTTCGCAAACGCTTTCACTTCTGCTGTGGCTACTTGCATTGAAATACATGATGGCAATTTTTTTTTTTTTTAGCAGCGTTCATGTTTGCTTCAGCGAAGCACAGGCTTAGTGTTTCATAAGTCTTATGAGGAAGGAAGAGAGTGAAAAAAAGTAAATCTGTTAAAAGACTATAATTTTTTATTTCTTTTTCATTCCCTTCATTTCTTTTATCATGAAAATACAGCATGGTGGAGTTAATTAATCCACCATTGAAACGTAATATAATAAAAACAATAATATTTCTGACCAACACTTTGGTCCAGAGAATTTAACCAAAGAGGACAGTGAGTTACTTCTTCTTTATTTCCTTCCAAAGAATTAATCCCAATTTGAGAGTGCTTATTTTACAGCTTGATATCCGTGAAGACTTGGACAAAATATTAATACAATGACAGCAGAAAAATTGAAGTTAACACAAGTCTGTACGTACATTAACTGTCACAGGTTTTGAAGAATAATAGAGTCAAGACACCTGAGGAATATGTGCAAGGATGTGGACGCAGAAATGCACCACCTTACGCCAAGCTGTAACATGAAAAACACCAATTCAACACTGATTATTTCAGAAAAATAAAAACATATTAGGATTTGGAATTATTAGACAGCGACTAATGCTTACCACTTTTTCAGTAAAGAGTCAGAAAATTACATTAAAATGAATTCTCTGGGTACCCTCACTGAGCTATACATTTATCTAGAGTGGCCAGTGGTAACCTGTGTAACCACCACGGAGGATTTTTAGATGAGGTTTAACCCATTGCCTTAAAGTGAACACGTCCTTATTTTGAATACGGATCTGCCTGTAACTCAGCAACAAAACAACTGCTTTGCGACAATGCTCACGAGCTTGTGGCTTTTTCTGATAGATAGCATCACTCGCTTTACTCAACTTCCGCAGTTATGCCGCTAGGAGTGCTATTCGCGTAGAACAAGCGCATAAGCGCCATTGCTAAGAAACCTCTTTTGAAATTAAAGAATAAGTCAATGGGTTAAGGTGTAATTCTTTCAATTTATTCCCATGTATTTTGGTGCGGCGGCCCACAATGGATCAAAGCGCACAAAGAGCAACACATTTATCTGGAGAGGAAGTCTAATGGGTAATCTGCATAACCACCACAGAGGATTTCCAAGTTAGGCTTAAGGAGTAATTTTGTCCATTTCTTTTCATGTATTTGGGAAGGCGGCCCACAGTAGATCAAAGCAGATGTTCCACTCCACTGTGCACCGCGCCAAATTACATCGGAAGAAATGAAAAAAAATTCCCTTAAACAAATTACTCCTTAACCCTAACCTGAAAATCCTCTGTGGTGTCTACGAAGGTTACCAATTAGACTGCCCAGGGCCCAATCTAGCTATCTGCGAATCCTGTGAAAGTGAGAAAATTTTTGATTTTCTCTTTTATAATTAGCAAAATGATTTTCCTCGTAAATGGCCTCAACGTTTTGAAAATATCCGTCATTTTGTGGACATACGGGGTCAGAATGTTGAAATGAACAAAAAGAAAAGAAAAGGTTATCTAATTTTTGTGAGGAAACATTTCATGAATGGCAGTTGCAAGGGTCTAAAATGTTGTGTTTTTTATAAAGGAAATGAAAGTACTTGATGAGCTAAGAACCAAGATGCCTTTGGTTTTTAATAGAGTCTCATTGTTCCGGAGATGAGACTTTGGCCCAAAATACATTGTTTTAAAAGGGAATTCTGCGTGGTGACCTCACTACGCACACAATTTTTTACAACTGCATGTATCTTCAAAACCAGGAAACTTAGGAAAAAACCAAAGGCATCATTGTTCTCAGCTCATCAAGTAAAGTACTACAATTTTCTTTATAAAAACACAAAATTTCAGACCTTTGCAATTGCCCTATAATGGGAGGAAAAGGTCCCAGATTGCATGAAACTTTTTGGAACATTTTGCACTCCTGAGACTGCCACTCTGATACATGTTCGGTCCTTTTTGGTCTCGCAGTAGTAGTACCAAGGTACTCTAAAATGTATGGATAAATAGATTGTCTAATATGTATGGAAAAATAGATTGTCAGACATGAAAGAAGAAAGAAGAGGGGGGAAAACCGACATACTGAAGATTGAAAAATAAAAGTTGAACATACCTGTCGATAAGCGTTGATCTCATACTGGAGGTGATATTTGATGGTTTTTGGTCATTAAGACGGAATATACTTTCAATAACTGAAATCTCAGTGGTTGTCGTGGGTAGACCAACAAAAGCACACCAGTCATTAACTACCATCCCTGCTCCGATTAATTCAGAACCCTGATTTATTGTACCAGCCTGAAAAAGGGAATTGTAACAAGAACGGTAAAATGGTAAGCCAGAAAAGTTGTAACAATTTTAAAGTGCAAGTAATCAGCGGCGGTCCGTGGGTTCAAAAGTGGGGGGCTTAACAAAATGATAAAACCTTTCTTCTTGCTCCTCACTTTTTTGGATCCAGTCTCCAAAAAGTGGGGGAGGGTTGAGGTGTTCTGACCTTTGTTTTTACTTTTATGAAGCCATTTTCCAAAACAGTGGGAGGCTTGAGCCCTGAAAGCCTCCCACGGACCGCCACAGGAGGTAATAAAATTTGAAAGAGTTCAGCACCTCTTTTTGAGAATGATTTCTTGTCAGACTAAATTGTTACTTAATAACACTGATCAACCGTAATTTGATGAAGTTCAAGATACAAAATATTCCGTCTAAAAATAACAGAGCGGGCAAATAGGAGTGTAATCCATTACACAATTACTAGGTAATCAATAATCTTCAAATCTTTGGATGGTAATTAGAAGCAGTCTCCATAATTTTAAAATAAACTCTAGGGTCATTTTGATTAGATCTAATTCTTCTGCAACTAATATGATGGGTGACAATTAAAAAATCAGTCGGTAATCATGACGATCACAGTCATAAACTGCGATTACGATAACTTACTCGGTAATCGCGTAATCGATTACCGCACCCATTTGCCAAACTCTGTAACAGAATGGCTGCAAAAAGTCCACTGAAGGCGGAAAATGCATAAAAAAGATAGAAAGTACTTACAACGATTGGAACTTGTAAAAGAGTTGCTAATTCATCTTGGTCTTGAGTAGAAGTGTTTGGATGGACTAGACCACCTTGATTAGAAAGAGAACAATAAGATCCTACTAAGGGGTTTGATGCTATTGTGTGTCGGAATACTTCAACTTTCAATGTGTCAGCAATAATGTCTTCTGTTTCCTGGAACACATTAAAAAAAAAAGGATAAAAAAAGAATAGGGAACAAAATATGTTTGACTAAAACCAGAGGTAACATCAATAGTTTAAAAGGAGTGGTAAGGCCAGATTAAACAAAGAATGTTTCCAGTAGAGACAATAATACTAGAGACTGGGTACTAGCCAATCATGCAGTAGAGAGCTTTTTTCGACTCGAAAAAAAAAAAAAAAAAAAAAAAAAAATGGGAACAATATCCAACAGCTCCTTTGTTAGATGATGACTGATGACAAAAACTATGATGCTTTGCTTTCATTGGCTACCGACATCAACATCTTTGTTCTACATCTAATGCCAAAAATAATCACAAAAACAGGTCATGGTTTCATGAAAAACAATGTGGACACACAAAAAAGTTTGTGAGGCCTAGTAAGTCCCAGAAAAAGTGGAAACTGAAGCCTTCGGTGCACTCCTAAGCCTATTATTATTTAATGAAAACCAATAAGGTATACCAACAGAGAGGCTGATACATGTTAGAAGTCCTATCCCAAACGGAGGTAGCATAGGGTATCCGATTCTGGTTTATTTGCCTCATATCTTCTAACCTCGAATCAAAAATTGTGATTAATTCAGTGGAAATTGGTTTTACATGAAAATGCAAGTGTTTTAAAGTGGTTATCAGGACACAGAATTTTAAAACAACTATCCACGTGAAAAAATGTTGCTTGTTTCAGTCAGGTATCTGTTTTTTTACCATACAAATCCTTCCAGAAGAAACAATGGAGCTGTTGCAAACTTTTGCTACAGGCTTATTAATAGTTGATTGTGAGGTGAAACCCAATAAAAATGACGATAAGCGCACTAACAAGTCTCGAAAATCCACTCCCAAAGTCATGAAATGCTTTCAAACGTGAGACCGTAATGGCAGTGGTTACCACCTAAATCTTATGGCAATGATATACTTTTTCTTCTTTTTGTGTGGTGTTGCGAGAACGCCTTGTGAAGATGGAGCTTATTGAGTTAGGGAAACAAAATGTAAAAGGCGGTAATCACCGCCAATACAGTAGACCCCGTTTGAAAGCATTTTATGAGTTTGAGAGTGGATTTCGTGATTTTTTTAGGGCCGCTTAGAGCTCGCTTCACGGAAGAAGGCAGATGACAGATCATGCGGCTTGCTGCGCAAAGACGTGTTCACGTTCCTGCACATGCGCAAAAACGCAGATTTGTTTCGGCGCAGTAAACAAACCAATCTGTCATTGGCCAACTTTCGGGAAAACGACCTCTATCTTCATTATTAACAGGTTTTACCCCTTAATCAACATTTACTTAGCCTGTAGCAAACGTTTGTAACAGCTCCATTGCATCAATTTCTGTATCCAGACAGCCACTCTCAAACACGTGCACTTTCGTTTAAAACCAATTTCAAGTGGATTTGTCACAACTTTCTTTTCAAGGTTAAGAGAAATGAGGCAAACAAATCGAGCACGTGTGAAATTTTCAAAAGAGATTTCCATCATGGCTGCCTCCTTGAATTTTGAATTTGAATTTTTTTGAATTTTCAAAATCACGTCTTATAAATCCTCTCTATTGCTATAGCTTGTAGTTAAAAATATTAAGTTACAAAACAAACTTACTCTATCAATGTCAGGGTGGACAAGCGCAACATAATCATTACAGGCCACAACATTACCCAAAGCTGACAGTCTTTCTTCCACCCGTTGTAGCTTGACGGAGTCTGGCAAAGTGTTTCGCAGATACTGTAGCTCTGTGTCTGTTGTTGAATTAGGCACAAGTAATCCATGTCTGTTACCTGGAAAAAAAAAAAAAAAAAAAAGAAGCTGAAAGGTCAGAGACAAAGCTCTCAAAACACGTGGAGGGGGAAATAAGTGAATAAAACTCCCGAGTGATAACCTGACTCCTAGAAGAGCGGTGAATTGAGCGGCGGCAGGGGGTGGGGGCAACTGCCCTCTCCCAAAAGTTGGCTAAAAGAAAGAAAGTGCTGACCTTTTTCTTTTTTTGGTACAAAAACAATTGCAAACTAAAATCTGGTGGTCACCAACAAATTTTGTTGGAATTTAGGGTCGTAATTAGAGAGTATGAAGCGCTGTAGGGCTCTAAAAGTATACTCATGAGCAGAAAAAAAATTAGAAAAAGGAAGAATAATAAAAAAAGTAATCAAATTTCTGCCCCCCCCCCCCAGCAGAACTCGAAATGACGCCCCTGGGTGCCGTAACTCAACACAGGCTACTCAATGGCCGTGCCTGTGCTCAAACCCAAGACCACGCGATAACTGACTAGCGCATACTCTAAACATTAGACCAACATGGCTGACTTCTTATGCTCAGGCGTCCAGATTTCCTTCAATGCTGTTATTGGAAGTATTTTTTTTGCAGAGAACTTAGAATTGGAATCTCAGAAAATTTGTCTCTACTATCAGGATTTGGACCCCAGACCTATGGGTTGGTAGCCAGATGCTCTAGCCACCAAGGCCAGCTAAGAGACAAGTGTTACTTAGACCGTTTTTGCAATGTAGCTCAGGGTACCCATTCATCAGTTTACCCTCAATTTTACATCTTCAATACCTTGAATGGTGTGTCTTTCCAAGGATTCCGGCATTGAACAATAGTGGGTTAGCCTTTCGTAAATGCTTGGATGGGCAGAGAGCTTTGGTTGTAAGGAGTTGAGTGACTCCCAGATACACCATTAATAAACACCTGAAGAGGAGACAGTGTTACCAGATCGAGGGTAAAAAGCCGTATCGTCCCCCATTTAAATCAATGTAAAATGTACGGCTTTTTCACCCCAATCTGGTAACACTGTGAGGAACTGGGTATAAGAATATAGACCCAAGCTACACTGCAAAAACAGTCCAAGTAACACATGTCACGTACGGTGTTCTTCCTTAGCATGGCAGTGTAGCAGAAGCTCCTAACCAACCAATTGTGCGGAGAAGTTACTAGCAAAAACATTACTCTTACCCATATGTTTCAGACCTCAAGGAGAAACATGTTTAGTTAATACTGATGCTCAGAATCTCCAAGCTCAGGTAGGGGACACTCACCGACAGATAAGCGACCAATGATTCGACAGCCAGCCATTGATGAACGGATCACCGGAATTGTATCCCCCAACTCTGCTTCAAATATGCTATGAACAAAAAAACATTTCATGAGACTCTTGCTTAAAACTTTGATGCTTGATCATGCTTAGCGAGTGTGCTAAGAATATTCTCAGAAAATTCTAGGACTTCATTTTGCTCTCGTAAAGAATCTGACATTGGCCTTATGGAAAATGGCTCTCACTAGATTTTAATTTTTTGATCTCAAATGAAAGGTAAGGTGATGCAGAGCAAAAGTTTTTGGAGCACAAACTTAATCGAACAAGATAAGTTTCAGAGATCTTTATGGTTGAGGGGCAGGACCCCCCCTGGCTACGCCACTGATCTGCTCTTTGCGCCATTAGATATTGCAAAGATTGTGTAATTATTTACTTTTCAAAATGAAAACCCAAGGCATCCACAAAGACAAAATGTTTGGTTCTTCCTCAATGAATGATTGTATGCTACCCCCTTAGAAATCTGCTTGAGAAAGTACATTCAGCGTTCAGAACAAAAAGAAGAAGTTGCACAATTTATGCAACATCTATTGGCGGATACCTCAATGGAAATTCCAACTTCTCAATTAAGGAAGATATATCAGTTACATTGCATATGTTGAGCCACCGATTCTGGGCGGAGCTTAAGTTTTCTCCATTCAATTGGAGATTGACTCTACAGCTTATTAAACAGTAACTTTAACAAAAAATTGGTGAAAAGGAAGTAGTCCCGATTGGGTTGAAATGGAATTTCAATAAGAGTTCGGCTGCTCAGAATCGGTATGGCTGGTCAAATTTGTTAATTGGATAAAAAGGACATTAAATCGTAGTGACTCGCAACATGGTTCATTGTAGAAATTGTCTCAAAATCGTAAATTCTGATTCAGTGGGACCATGGCCGGGAAACAAAGCCTAACCTAACCTTAAAATGAAAACGTGATTGCTTTCAGCCAGTTTCACGCTGCTTGAGGAAATTGGAGAAAATCGATAACGACTTACTTGTAGAAGACATCATTGCCACCAAGAGAGACAAGACAATACGAGTTGGTTAATTTACTAAAAACTCCGACTTCATTGTTATTTTCGAATCTGCAACGAGTGGCCATGTTCGAGGATTCAAGAAAGTAGTGAAGCGAGGAAATGGAGTTCAGTTTACAGTGAAAAACTAACAGTGCGATAAACTTCGGACACGTAATGAGAGCAAAAACGATAAGATCAGCGATGAGCGAAAACAATAATAATTAAAAAAGTAAAATTCAATTCGTTTTTGTCCAGAGAAAACTACTGGATTCCTTGTCTCACAATCAGGAGAAAAGTAAGAAAACACACCTACACGCAAAGATTACTACAGTTATTGTAAGATTCATGATGAGTACAGTAATCTTTGTCTACAAAAAAAGTGCGACTCTAGCGGATTTTAATTTCGTGAGTTTTTAGTTTCTCGGCTGTTCCACTGACACAGTGAAATATATTTTTAATATTATTTTATAGTTACTTTTTACTGGAAATATGAAAGCACAGGAAGTTTCTGGATCCTTTCCGTTTTATTGGCATTAACTGCTACTGCCATGTGTCTTAAAATGAGTTGATCCGCAATAATTTTTTACCCTTTTTTTCTAAGCTTATTACGCTGTCAGTGTTGTGTTTACGGTTCAGTTTCGATATACATCTGTGTCGAAATGTATGTCACTCCCAAACCTCTGCACGCAGATTGCATGGACTACATCTGTAACAATTTTAGATCTTTGTGCGCTCACAAAGAAGTCGCCAACTATGCCACAAAATTGCGCCCAGCTTCTATTCACATGAAAGATAAAGATGTTTCTATTCCACCCGAAATTTCTGAAGTTCTTCTCCGCAGATTATCTGCTGCTGGCCAACTGACTGATGAAATCATCAATGTTTTCAATGCGCCTTATTCAACCCTCAGGTTTGTTGTAAAATCTTCTTTCGCTGTCCAAACAGAAAGTTGTTAAATTTTGTTGAAGGAACAAAATTACATTAGCTTAGTTTATGCAAAAGATCTGAACCTGGGTTCGGCCGAACTTTGGTTGAGATGCCTGCAGAAACACTTCGGTTTTCCCTGAACTCGGGTTTGACTTGACCCCGAATCAAACCCAAGTCAAGTCGGCAAACTCGGGTTGAGGTTTTGCGCATAAATACCTCGGAGTGTCATACCCGGGTTGACGCGGCACGGATGTCACCGAAACAAGCGAGGTTAAACGCGCGGCTGCATTTGTCCGTACCTCACTGAGCATTGCCGCCATTTTTGTCTAAAATGTAAGCAAACACAGAGAAATGAGGTCTTTACCGCTCTAAGCATTGCCCCCTTTTTTGTCAGAAATGTAAATAAACACAGAGAAGAAGACGAAATAAATCCTTCTAACTCAAGTATAAATGTATAAGTGTTTATGCACTAACCCGAGCTGGACTCGGGTTGAAACTCAACTCGGATTGGCCCAACCCATGTTGAGATCTCTGGCATAAATGAGGCTATTGAGTGTCAGTTAAAAGCACTTAAATGACAGAGTATGTTTGGTGTCTTTGTGCCTGTTCAGGCTCTGAAATTGTTGAAATTCATTTTGCCCCAAGTTTAGTGAGTGCGAGTGAGTACAAGTGATCATATGTTTACCTGCCTCACTTGCACTCATAGAGGCTTATGGAAATTTTTAGCTTTCATCATTTCCAGGTTTATTTTTGAGTAGTCTTGAAACTTTCAGGGTATCTTCCTAAAGCTGCTAGGTGCTGACTTTCCTCAATTGTGTACTTTAAGCGCAACTTCGCCAATCACTGTTGACTTGTTGAGCAGCATGATGTGGTGTCTACAGTTCGAACAAATCAAATCGACCCCGGAATCATCTTGAAGGTAAATTCAGACAGATCAGCAGTTTCAGGAATGACTTGTAGAACCCTCTTAAAAATAACTGCTCTAATGAAGTGTACCACATTCTCATGTTACAGGAATGTCAACATTCCTGATGGAAGACATTTGACCAGACGAAGCCTGAAGTTTCTTCAGAACCATAAAATTGAAGTTTTAGAAGTCCTCAAACTGAAGTTGACAATCGATGATTTGATCGATAGTCTCGGAGAATGGAGTTTGCAGAATTTGAAGTCTCTCAACGTTTCCGGAGGAGAATTTCGCTTGACTCCAGAGTAAGAGTTCTGCTACGTAGTCAATATATTTGTCAAGATTAGTGCTCAGCAGTAGCCCTCCAATTTTGAATTTTGATGGTGGATGGTGGGCTTAAAGTGGCATCTTTTTGTTGACAAAAATTTAGAGCTCGTTTCAGAAGTGTAGGCGGACCTAGACCGATAATCTTTGGAATTTGTTAACATTATTTCTGATATTACTCGATGAAAATGAATAAAAATGAAATTGAGTGTTCAATTTTCAATGAGGAAAACTTTAAACACAAAAGAATAAAGGGTAATTCCACTGTTACGGGTGTCACACCTTTTTAACTTTGAACTAAAAATTTAACACTTTCTGAAAGTGTAATCTAAAACTTTTTAGCAAAGGCAGAAAGAACTTTTTTTGTAGATTATTTCAGTATATCAGAAATTGTCTCCTTTTTATTCTGATCCTGAAAAAAAACTAAAATGGGTGCGTTACGGGTGTCACAAAATTTGGAAGGGAAATTCGCCTCACTGAAAGTAATACGAAAACTCTGTGAATTTTACAAAGATAAAAATCTGTCCAGCTAATATGTTAAAGTAGAGGGTATGCGCTTCAATTCCTTATCATTAGTTTTTTTACTTTCTGCCTCTTTCATTCTGAAAAACACAAAAACTTGCGTTACGGGTGTCACGTTACGGGTGTCACGAATTGTCCCTCTGTGCTCTCATTAATTTCTGCGCCCCTCATGGAAAAGAAACTGACCTTTTTCAATTTAATTCGTTGTGATTAGGTCAGAGAGGTGAGATTAGTCAGTTGTGAGACATATTTTATCAGAAAAAATGACAAGACCTGCAGATTTACTTATTTTTTCCCCCATTGAAAGAAAATTGCAGAAATTGTGTGAATTTTTTTTCTTCATACAAACAAATTATTTACATTATTGTTATTGAACGGCTCAATGTCTCTAGTTTTCAGAAATATATTGGTTTTTCCCCATTCTTGTTTTCTTTCTTGCATTTTCCACTCGTTTTTTAACCCTGTCACTCAGCCCTGACCTTGCAGTAAAAACAGTGATAGTTGGCAACACTGTTTTGTGCGTTTCCTGTCAAAAAAAAGTTTCAGGTTTCGTTGATATTTATTTAGAAAGTGACGACAGGAGGTCCTGCAAAATTTAAACTCTTGAAAGTAAGTACTTTTCCATTTACCTTACTTTTAAAACTTAGCGTAACTTTGGTGACACCCGTAACACAAAAAAGGGATTTTTCAGTATATCTCATTTATTTTCTCCAACATTTGGAAGATATTTTTTTCCTGTGTCTAGATGTCAAGTAAGACTTCAGAGTATTTTTTTCCAATTTTTAATGTTAGCAATCAGTGAGAAAAATGTGTTACGGGTGTCACGAATGTGACTCCATGTGACACCCGTAACACATCAATGAATTGAAATCTGAAAGAATCTTATTGAAGCATCCGTCTAGATTTCACAGCGGTTCGAAAACCTGCTTTCAGCACTGCGCCAACACCATCTGCCACTCCTTTCTGGTGGCTGGTTGCCTAAAACTTCCAGGTTCTTATTGAGCATAAAGGGCATTTGATAATGTGTATCTATTTTTGAACTGGACAAATGTAGGAACAGTACCTGTTACTACATTTGTCAGTTATTCTCAGGTATTTGAGAGAGATGCGGCCTTCGCTTGAAAACCTGGGAAACTTTACCGATGGAGCCTCATCTCAGTTCAAAAATAGATACACATTATCAAATGCCCTTTATGCTCAATAAGAACCTGGAAGTTTTAGGCAACCAGCCACCAGAAAGGAGTGGCAGATGGTGTTGGCGCAGTGCTGAAAGCAGGTTTTCGAACCGCTGTGAAATCTAGACGGATGCTTCAATAAGATTCTTTCAGATTTCAATTCATTGATGTGTTACGGGTGTCACATGGAGTCACATTCGTGACACCCGTAACACATTTTTCTCACTGATTGCTAACATTAAAAATTGGAAAAAAATACTCTGAAGTCTTACTTGACATCTAGACACAGGAAAAAAAATATCTTCCAAATGTTGGAGAAAATAAATGAGATATACTGAAAAATCCCTTTTTTGTGTTACGGGTGTCACCAAAGTTACACTAAGTTTTAAAAGTAAGGTAAATGGAAAAGTACTTACTTTCAAGAGTTGAAATTTTGCAGGACCTCCTGTCGTCACTTTCTAAATAAATATCAACAAAACCTGAAACTTTTTTTTGACAGGAAACGCACAAAACAGTGTTGCCAACTATCACTGTTTTTACTGCAAGGTCAGGGCTGAGTGACAGGGTTAAAAAACGAGTGGAAAATGCAAGAAAAAAAACAAGAATGGGGAAAAACCAATATATTTCTGAAAACTAGAGACATTGAGCCGTTCAATAATGTAAATAATTTGTTTGTTTGAAGAAAATTAAAAAAAACTCCCCTGGACTACCTAGGCGTGGAATTACCCTAAAGTCAGTGGCAAATTCGGTATTGATATGAAGGAATAAAAGTTGCAAATTCGCCAAAAAGTATGGTTTTGGTCCGCCTACATTTCTGAAACGAGCTCTAACTGTCTTCAGAGCACTTAGCGTATAGTTATTAACTCTCAGAAAAGGCTCACTAAACCAGTCAGGCCCATGAAAATGCTCTTACGCCGCCTTTGAGCTGGGTGCCTTGCAACTTATTTGCAGGTTAAGAGATGGCTGGTTGCATCAGTGGAGTAGAGTCCCTGACCAAGTGAGAGAGTGTAAGGGCGCAATGGGATTGTTATACACTTTTGCTGTAACAGAATTAAGGGTCAATTCAGGGGTATAAACCTCAAATAATAATGATGGTAGATCTAAGAACTCACAAAAAATCCCCAAAATTCACTCCTTAATTCATGAAATGCTTTTAGATGCGCGAGTGTAGATGAAGGATCACATTCCCGTTGATATTAAAGTAATTCCCTGGGCTGCTCTTTTTTTCATTTAAAAAAACCATTTTTGTATGTATTCAATTTGACGGCTGCTTGCTAGGACCAGATAATGGAATGCTTGATTCAAACCTAACTGGTTTTGTAGGAAATTGGATGTACTTTTAGAATAAATAAATGGTTTTACTCTTATTCTTATTTGTTTTTTCTCTTTAAGCAAAAACAAGAGAAAGGGGCCCGTAACAGAGCTAATTACTTGGCTACTTATGGATTAAATACATACAAAAATAGTTTTTTTAATAAAAATAAAAAAAAAAAAAAAATCAGTCCTTGTGTGCTCTTGAGATATCTCCTTTCCTCAGGTTGTCACGCTTGGTGCGGTATCCCTCTTGTCCTCTTTCCTCACAGTGAGGTACTGTAGGTATCTTCCTTCGTTCCTTTTCCCTTTTTGTATTCTCAGTCCAGTCGTTCGCTTTGAAATACAAGCATTACGAACACAAGGTTTGGGCGGCTGGACTTTACTACTGTTTCACCAAGAAACAATTAGAAATTAGAATTAGAATTCACGAAGAATAATGGAGAATGAAACATTATTTAATATAGTAAATACGTTCAAAATATCATTTATAATAAGACAAGATAAAAGTCCTCTAGGTTAGGAAAGGAACAACCATTGATTTAAGTTGTATCTAACATATGATGACACCGTTGCAACAACTACTACTACCACAACTAAAAAAGATGGACCCAGGGAATTATCCTAATTTCAACGAGAATGAGTTCTGTAAAGTCGTCAGAACGACATCCGATGGTCAGAAATGGGGTTGCTGACTTTTGCATTTGGGTTTCCCTGAAACCCACCGTGTATTGCTGGTCATGAGCGTCTTCTTTTATCCACTGGTTGTTCCATTATTTGCTATTATAATAACCAACCCATTCTTGTATCCACCGAAGGTTTCATAATAGCAACCGTGTTTGTCAACCAACTCGTTCTTTTATCCACCAAGTGACAACCAATAACCAGATTCCCGGTTGTTCGTGCTAAATCACCCGCGAGATTATGAATGGAAAGTAAGTGTTCCGTTTGGTTAGGTGTTATTGATCGAATCGCGAATCTTAAGTCCAACAGTAATTGTATCGTGTGTTTTCAGTACAATACAACAATTTTCACTGAAAATAATTTGTTATTTCATTTGTTAATTGTTGTTTCATTTGAACAAAAACAAAACCCAACAAACAACCAACACGTTCTTTTATCCACCGGTGGTTCATGGTTGATGACATCATATAATATAACCGAGACTTACCGGTGGATAAAAGAAGACGCTCCATGATCAGCATTCTGGTGATCATGATTTATTTTTTCAATATCAATTTTGTGATTTTTCTGTTCACAGCTATTCTATTGATTCCCTGTCAAAATTAAAAAACTTGCGAATCTTAAATGTTAGCAATACAAGTGTCAATACTCCGCTGCTTGATACTATAACAAGCGATTTACCAAACCTAGAAGTTCTTGATATTTCCAATACTAAAATTCTAGATATTTCACCTCTCAGGAAATGTAGGCACACGCTCAAAGGCTTAATTATGTACCAGACGCAAGTGAGTATATGTATTTTTGAATTTTGGTAGAGTTTCAGAAGTTGCTGGTCTCTGTGAGACCAAACTTTTGTTTAATTTGCTCTATCTTCAACCAATTTGAATGAAATGTAAGAAAAAAAACAATATGCTCCTAAAGTTAAAAACATAAGACATGGTGCGAGTCTATAAATTTCACTATGCTTATTCACAAAAAAAGTTAAGAAACAGTCGGATAAGTTTTCTAAGCTCTTTTAAGTTTTGAAATCAGACTGATCCAAAAACCTGTTGA
Organism: Trialeurodes vaporariorum; assembly: GCA_011764245.1. Taxonomy (NCBI): domain Eukaryota; kingdom Metazoa; phylum Arthropoda; class Insecta; order Hemiptera; family Aleyrodidae; genus Trialeurodes; species Trialeurodes vaporariorum. The sequence continues at coordinate 20,110,988 of VMOF01000111.1, read as the reverse complement.
GATGTGATGGAACTGTGAGTTTTTGATTAAAAAGGAAAGTTACCTGAGAGTGGAGCTGTTGTAAATTTTTACTCCAAGCTTATGAATAGTTGATTTGGATGCAAAACCCTACAAAAATGACCATAAGCTCACTAAATAAATTATGAAATCCACCACAAAACTCATAAAATGCTTTCAAACGCAAAATTATAATGGCGGTGATAGCCTCGTAAATCTTATGGCAATTGTATGCTTCGTCGCTTCGTCTTCTTCTTGTGTTTTGTCGCAAGAACACCTCGTGAGGATGGAGCTTAATGAGATAGGGAAACCCAATGTCAAATGGCTATTGCTGCCAATACGATCTCGCGTTTGGAAGTATTTTATGAGTTTGGGAGTGGATTTTGTGGTTTTATAGTGCGCTTTCCGTACCTTTTGCAGGGCTCTACATCTAAATTAACCATCAATAAGCCTGTAGCAAAAGTTTGCAACAGCTAGATTGTGCCCTAAAAGTTTTAGCCCAGATTTTAAGACTTCAAAACTTTGTTGGCAAAAATTGCAATAGGTCAACGTAGAGTATATGTACCACGAGTAGATTGGGAGCAAATTTTGAATGTGAAATGTTGCATCAAACTTGATGGGGTTTAAATCATTTAGTTGTCTCTTGGAAAATTTCAATTTTTCCGTTCTCTCAATTTCTAACGATAATTTTAAACTTGCAGGTTTCAAATAAAGAGGATGTGATTTTTGAGTTAGAGAAGCTGCAAGTGTTGGACATATCAGATGGTCCCCCTAAGCAAACATCATCCAACACACCACCAATTTGTCGTGATAATAATGCTTTTCTTTCTAATGCTGATGCACTACCCGATCTCACATCATTAGATATTTCAGGTTTGTCTTGTCAAGTTCCAATCCTTAATTTTTCATGTCTGCAACATAGAGGTGTTTGAGTACTGGAATTTTGGGTTGAGTCGAGTTGAGTTTTGCCTATTTCTTCGATTTTTGAGTTCTGTCTATTTCTTTGGGTTTTGAGTTCTGCCTATTTCTTTGAGTTTTGAGTTTTGCCTATTTCTTTGGGTTTCGAGTTCTGCCTATATCTTCGAGTTTCGAGTTCTGCCTCTTTCTTTGGGCTTGGAGTTCTGCCTATTTCTTCAAGTTTGAGGTCTGCCTATTTCTTCGAGTTTTGAGCTCTACTCATTTCTTCGAGATTCGAGTTTGAGTAATCGCAATATTGCATAAGAGCAAAACAAGTTCTCCAGAACTGAAAGGCAAAATTGAGTTGAAAATACCAATACACTAACATTCATTATTCAAAAAGCAAGGGAGGAAACGGGAAGGAAAAAGTTTAATATTTCAATCAAGAGCTCTTATCTTACTTTTAGTCAAAGTTTGATGCTATATTCGGTTGGAAGAAATTAGTTAACTTTGGGGTTGTAAAATTCAACTTAAATTTGTGCAGAAACATCCAAAATTAGATTTCTTAGAACTTGTTTACTCACAGTTCTTTTCACCATTACGTTGCTGAGCCCAAAACCATTTGGAAAAAAAGCCGGAAGTAAATTCATAATGGCCTACATTTTTTTTTGCGAGTTTGTATTTGTGGAAAAGTAAGAGTTTGTACTTTTGTTTCAGGGAAAAAATGTGATGGCGAAATTCTACTTAAGTTTGTGCAGAAACATCCTAAATTAGATTTCTTAGGACTCGTTTGCTCAGAAACCTGCTCAGATGCATTTTTAGTTGACCCGAACCACAAACATTTCAATGCGAACCTAAAGGTAAGTAAGGACTGGTTTTCTATGTATTGTTTTTGTAACACAGCTCCACCCCCTTGGCCTGGGGAGGTGGGGGCTATCTGAAATTTGATTTTGATTTATCTGGGCTGAAAATTGTTTTGGGGCTCTGAAACTAAATTTTGATTAAATTTTTGTCAAAACCTTTTCTGAAAAGCGCGTGCTCTTAGAGTATTTTAGACTCCTAGTTTTTTACATTCAGACTTTTCAAATGGAGTTCTGATTTTTTGAAAAGGGGTCCAAGTGGAACTTTGACCTTTGATGAATCAAAAACAAAAATTGATGTCGAGCTGCGGTCTTTGCCTAAAGCCTCAGAAGTTCACGCCTTTTCAAACGATGTACCTTGATAGAGGGTGCCATAAGGTAAAATGGAGTTGAATCCTGCCCCCCCTACCCCCGGGGTGGAAGCTCATCAAATATAGCCTCTCAGATAAAGCCTTTGATTTAGATTAGAATGGTCTAGATCGCATCCTTTTATCTCAATGAGAAAAAAGTGAAGGGGGGGGGGGGGGGTGGGCGTTATTTTTGAATAACCCTATGTAAAAGAGAAACTCTACCAAACTCATGCCAAAACCCTGCTGAGGACCATTTTCAAGTTGTTTGTTGTAAGTATAAGGGGTCCGCGCTAGCTACCGTTCTGTTTTAAGACTTGACGGTGGGGCTATCTGAACTAAAAAAGGTGCACAACGATTTGGACTTTTTGCCAGAGATGATTTTTCTCTTTTTGATCTTGGTGAAGTTTCCACAATTCAGTGGCGGCTCATGCAATCTGGCAACAATGTTTTTCCTCCATTTAAGCGCCCCAAGCGCATTTAAGCAATGAAGCGCTGCTTCATTGTCAAATCAATGGTTTTATATAGACTCAAATGGAGAAAAAAACATTGTTGCCAAATTGAATGAGCTGCTGCTGCCACAATTTACACATTTACACATTTTGTACAATTTCCTTGGACGAACCTCCTTATGAACACTCTGCACCCCTGCTATAGAGACCTAAATCAACACTCTAAGTTGCTGGGTTGCTCCATCATTTGAAAATCCTTTTTATTTTGCAGGTTGCAGGGCACGCAACAGAAACTCAAGTTTTCATAGCTCTCAACAGCCCTGTGTACAAACAGCGCGGTCCGTTCTCTCAAAAGTTATTGTATACGTTGTTTAAAATTTCCCTCAATTATGTCAAGCCGCGAGTCGACTGCATCAAGGTAGGTACCTTCATAATGTTTCCAGCCCTTTCAAATGCTGCCTTTATTTCATCCATTCATTTCCATGGAGTAGTGACCAATACCATCTAATTCTCAGGGACAAATAGAGATCGAGCCCTAACTGGCTGCAGCAAATTCTCATGGATATATCTAAACGTCGCAGGGTGTTGAACAGTGACTTTCGGTAAACACAGGGGAATATGCCAGGAAGTGAAGAGGAGGGTGCTTTTGGGTGCTCACCATTCAACACCCTGCGGCATTTTTGATGAATCTGCGAGAGTTTGGCGTGCCTCAAATCTTCCCTATGTATTTTGGCATAGTGCACTGTCTCAATTTGTCTCTGCTACTTCAGTACCCAAGCACGCAGGTTTGAAGTTATGTAACTAGGTTGACTACTTTTACATAGGCTCTTGTCCCGTTTATTGTCCTTTAGACAATCTAAACCTTTTAACTACCTAAAACTCTGCTACCCGTGGATCTTCTAGTTTATTGGTTCGAGAACCCAAGGGGACAAAACATGCCCTAGAGGAACTATTCATTAACATTTTTTCAAATAACCATTCTAAAATAGCACCGAAACCGATGGAAACAACAAAAACTCAGAAAAGTTCCTCTGTAAAAAAGTAACAATTACATAGTTGAGGCCCGCTGCAAAGCTAATTTGAGAATGACACTAATGGCGCGAAATTTGATGATGTCATAGTATAGGTCGCCGATGGTAGTGCTTTTGTATTGTGGCACAAAACAATAGTAATATGGCCTCTTTTTCTTTCCATCAGTTATAAAATCAGAGAAAAGTAAGGAGATGTGTCTTTGCAAATAGCAATTGGCACGCAAACGAACAACTTCCGGTTACCGGATGACCTATAATATGACATCATTGAGTTTTGCGCCGAAACAAAACCTTTTCAAATCGCTCAGAATTTTCGTAACTTTGAAAATATTTTAGTTCACGATCCCGTAATAAAAAGAAATTATAAAAAAAACACTGAGCTCTTTTCATCAAGTACTTCAAGGAAGTGAAATAAAAATAAACTGTAGGGAACGCCCTACGAACACTTTCTCACATCAAATTTATTCTGGGGGAGACCCCCAGACCCCTTTTGATATTTTTATTCAAATCCAAAGATCCATTTTTGAAATATTACAATTTTTCCCTTTTTTGACCCATTTTTCCATTGATTTTAAGGGAAACCACTTTTCATCCATAACTAACCTAAAAATTAAAATTTCAAAAAAACAAAATCAATCCTTCTAGGGAATGTTAACAGCAGTATCTCTGCAAAATTTAGATGCATATGGATCAATGGTTCAAAAGTTATGCTGAGTTTCACACCCACCCACAGACAGACAGACGGACGCCACAGAAATTTTATGCATTTACTCCTCCCTACCACGCATATGGCTAAGAAATATTGAAGTCATGGATGAATGTTCTTTAAGATTAAAATTAGGCATGATGAGAGCCAATTATTTCATAATTATCATTATTTAGTTGCAGCGAGCCAAGTATCGAAACAATATAGGTACCTTGAAAATCTCTGCGCCATCGCAATACTTTCTCAATTTTTCTAACTTCGTTAGAGTGAGAAAGTAAAAAGGTGCGCAACAGTCCCATTATTCTGACTTGACACTTTCATTAATTTAGTTTTTGTTGCCCCTGTTTCCCACTTCCAGTTAGTATTAGACGGAATGAAGAGGCATCCTGATGAAATCGCTGTTCAAATGGCGGGCACTGCCTGTTTATACAACCTGACGAAAGGGGAGTTATCTCATAAAATTCATACGTATACATTGAGAGATGTCGCTTCAGCATGTCTGGATGCAATGGAGAAGTATCAAGGTCATTACCAATTGCAGAAGAATGCGTTACTTACTATTTGCAGCGAGAGGATACTCCAGGTAAAATTATGTCGGGGCGATTTGATCGCCTTTGTTTGTTATTAAAAGATTGAATCACTAATAGTCAAAACAAATGTAAGGTAGATGTCCCAATTACTGCCACCCTATTCATTTATTTATTTATCTATTTATGTATCTATTCATGTATCTATTTATTTATTTATGTATTAAACAGGACAAGCCGTTAGACAAGCTAACAAAACATAGGTAACAAAAGGCAGTATACTAGGTATAACAAGTATTAAATATTTGAATAGTGATTAAATAAAATGAGAGAAAATGAGATATTAAGATAAATGAAATTAAAATTAAAATTAAAGAGCCAAATTATGAATATTTAAGAATTAGTTGCCCATTGCCCAATAATTAGGCGACCATGGTTTTACTTGTCTTTAACTCTCTATATACAGGGACTCAAGTAGAAATTTTTGCCTGAAATTTGTCTTGATATTGCGAAAGATTTCATAAATTTCAGTTTAGTTAGGTAGTAGTGAGCCTTTTTGCTCTTCCTTCAAGAATAAGTTTTAAATTAAATATAATTAAATATAATGTGGCAGTTGCAAAGATCTGAAATTTTGTGTTTTTTTATGAAGAAAACGATAGTACTCGATGAGCTGAAAACAATGGTGACCAGTTTTTTCATAAGTAATTGGTTTTGAAGATACACACGTGTAAAGTTGTAAAAAATCGTGTGCATAGTGACGTCACTACAAGGAATTCCCATTTAAAACCATGTATTTTGAGCCAAAATCTCAGAACAAAGAGACTTGATTAGAGAACAAAGGCATCTTTGTTCTCAGCTCATTATGTAGTTTCATTTTCTTTATAAAAAACACAACATTTCAGACCTTTGCAAATGCCCCAATATAATATTAAATATAGTTTTCGTTCTTCTTATATTTCTTCATTCATGATTGCAGTCAATCAAACCTGAAAAGTACAGATGTGCAAAACTAGTTCTGGACTGCTTGTGTGCTTTTGATGATGCATCAATGAACAAAATGAGTGTAGCTATTTGCAGTATTCTAGGTAAGCGACTGGTTTTTATGTTCCAAGTTGTATGGAACTTAATTGTCTTTGAACTCTTTACCTTTTGACTCTTAACCCGGCAAAAAATGAATCGCCCGGTTTTGTCCTAAAAACGTCCTAAAAACCTCCTAATATTATCCTAGTGTCGTTTCGGTTTCGAAGCGAACGTCCTAGTGTCGGCCTGCAGTGCAGTTTGAGTAAGGCGGATGTCCGTTTCTCGTGTATTTTTCGGAATGCAGACCTTAGCCCATATGCGTGCGTTAGACTTAAGGTTTTTCCCAGGACGTTTTTCGGCTCCGGGAAATAATCTTAATTATAATAGGGACGTTTTTCGGACAGTTTCATTTTTTGCCGGGAAGTGGAACTGCCTGTTTTATTAAACTAAAGGAGAAATAAGATGGAGGATGACATTTCCTGGCAAATAATTTTTTGTTGTTTTTCAAGATTATTAGAAGTGTGCAAAGCTCTGTAAATGCTCCACAAAGCAGCAGCCGCTTAAGATTCGCTCCGATTTTGAAGCATTGGGCTTCGCAAAACAAAGCAAGCGCTAAATTCAAATTTCTGTTCGCAACCCTGCAAAAATATCAGGTATCTGAATATTTCGGATGTTGGAAGAATTTCGTTTCACACTGTTTTGGCTGCATCTGTAGCGTCCAGTTTTCCGAAGCGCACTTCACTGGACTTATTGTGATATAGAGCCGGGAGGCAACTAAGCCAAGATAGAGAGATATTCAGGGTTATTGCAACTGCAGAGACATTAGTTATTCAAACATTTCGGATGTTCCTCAAATTTCTGCTTACATTGTTTTGGCCGTAATTGTAGCATTCAGATTTTCAAAGTCACACACGCTTTGCTTTGTTTTTACATGATTCCTTTGCTCAGCCCTGTAATTATCTGTTGACTTTGAAAACCAACTTAAATCAGCTCCCAAGTCTTAGTCAGCTAGTCAGCCCCATCTGTTGTGGAAAGATTTTAAAAATCAACTCGTTCAGGATTTGATTTCAAAATCTTCTAAGGCTCAAATTAGAAATTGCGGTCTACGCTCCCATCTGCGCAGAAAAGAATTTTAGGCATGTGTGTAGCTGATCATGCGAGTGGCTCTCGAATGGTGCTTGTGGACATTTTTCAGAATCAAGAAAGTTTTTCTGAAATTTGGAAATACTTGTGGTAAATCGCGACTTGTAAAACATTCAAGAAAAAAAATGACAATCAAGCGTCGAAATGAAAAAAATCAGGGAAGTAAATGTTCCTGCTCTTGAGAAAACTTTTGCTGCTTGGAAGATCTATTTTTAGAAAAACTTCTTTGACAAAGATTATTCATTTGATGACAGGAACAGCTAGCATAATTTTTCTATTCACCTCTTACCTATCATTGCCTTTGTTTTTTTCCTCAATACGTTGAATTTCTCTCTCCTAATCTAGCCTCAAAACTTGCAACACACGAAACATCACTTCTTGGTTCAAATAAACAGTACATGAAGAAAATGTTATTGATTGCTGCAGACAAAATAGAATCTAGAAGAACTGACGTGACTTTAAGATTTACCTTAAGTGCGCTTTGGAATCTCACTGGTAAGAAAAAATTTCTTCACACAGGACCAGTAGTTTTAACAAATTTTTGATGACAGTTATTTATTTGGGTTCTAGGACTAACTATCCACAGACTTGTGTCCGCTTTTGTTGAAGTCTACCTAATTTTAACTTCTACTGATTTGCATGTCCAATATTTCATGTCCTGTGTATGATATGCCCACTTAGGTATAAATGTGCGTACTCATATCTTAAACCTCAACGGTTTGCTACCATCCCTCTACGTACTTGATCTATTCAAATACTCCTTAAATAATATGATTCTTAGTCCTGCAATGATTCAACCATCTCATAGGCAAATCTACATCAAACCTTGTATCACTTGACTCAAAGTCTCAGAAACAAATTCTAAGTTCTCAGTAATCAGGATATTTAATTCTTCACCATACTCTCTTAGAGAAATATTTAAAAAAGAGACCAGTATGTTTCTAATCGGTCTCAAAGATTATCTGCTTGAACGTGCCTTTTATGCTGTATCAGAGATTACAGGTTAATGTGAAATAGAGCTTGATGACTTGATGATTTGTATGTATAGGTACTACCCTGTTATGTTCTTTGTTTCAATTTTCAACCTACAATGTACCTACATATGTTTTTCTTGTTTCTTGACTTGTATTATAGCTCTTTGTAATAGGGCTCTTGTACAAAACTTAAATAAATAAATAAAAAATAAATAAAGGTTAAAAAATATGAGGCAAATAAACAGAGCCTGTGTGAAAAACGTCCCGAAGAGATTTTCATCATGGCTACCTTCGTGAAGTTTCAATATAACGCCCCACAAATTCTCTCTATTTTTAAAGCTTGTTGCCTTCTATCTTTGTTTCTAAATCTTTTACTTTTTTTTCAGATGAATCTCCAGATACTTGCAAAGTTTTTATTAGCGAAGGAGGATTAGGACTATTTAGTCTTGCTTTGGATATGTTTGAAAATGAGTCCTCAATTGAAACTAAAATTTTAGGAGTAATAAATAATATAGCTGAGGTTCCAGAACTGCGGAGCCATATACGTACTTCCGTGATTCTTACAAAACTACGGTAAGTTTTCATACGAACGGAAATGCATTAAAATAAAACAAAGGACCTGTCCCATTAAGGGCTATTTTCTGCCCCTTTTTTGGTCAAAAATATAAAGTAAAAAGAAATGAAAGAAAACGTGGATTACGAGTACTTAAAGGTCTACTCAAATAGAATATATCAATGAAAGGGGAATTCATAATTGTTTTGTACAATTGTACATCCCATGTGTTAATATGACCAGTTTTGCGTTTTTCCAAGGGGGGGTAAAAAAACTGCTATTTTTTACTGTAAAAGTACAAATTTAGGTATGAGCTCAAAATATTGACAGTTTCTGCTTCAAATACATTGTTACCTGCATCAAGATAAGTATTGTATATCTCGGAGAAGCTCTCACTTGCTTGTGCTCATACTTAAAACGTAAGTTTTGTCGGAATGAGAAATAGCCCGTATTGAAAAAAAGAGGAGTACATGAAGTTTTCTTCTAATGATACCAAGAATTGAGCTCTCATGTGTTCCTTGAACATTCTTAAATTTGATTTTTATTGCATGAAAGCCCTCTACTGCTTTCCACACTTTCTCACAATCGGTAACTGGTCTTCCACAAAAAAAATTTCCTCAAATTATGTCCGTTTTTCAATCCGTCCAAGTCAATAATGCTTGTCATCTCTCTCTTGTTTTCGCTGTCAAAACTTTGGAGGTCAATAACTCTTGTTCTCTTCCTTTTCAGAGCTTTGTTGCACTCAAGTCAATTAGATGTTAGTTACTTTTCGGCTGGAGTATTAGCAAATTTAGCGTGTGAAGGTGATCAGTTTTGGAAAGAGAACTCATCTGTAATTTCAAGGTCAGAGCTACTCACTGAACTGGAAAATGTTATCTACGAATGGAAAGATCCAGATTGTGAAATGGTTGCATATAGATCTTTTAAGCCGCTCATTCCATTGCTTAAGAGTGGATATCCTGCCGTGATACTGTGGGCTGTCTGGGCAATTAGGCATGTTTGCTCAAGAAACGGTAAGAAAACTTTAAAAATAACCAGTTTGTTTGATAATACCTAGTACATACAACAGTGGCGTACGAAAAATACCCCCCCCCCCCCCCCCCCCCCCGCAAACCTCGAGTTGAGGACCTCTACAATGTACACAAAAAATGACTCAGATGTTCTGTATGTGAGATGATCGTGAGGATTTTTTTCCCCTCCTTTTTCAATTTTTTTTTTTACAAATGTTCTATTTGTCAAGTATCCAAATCTGATGTATTCTAGCCGGGGCCTTCTGCATGTTGCTGGTATACAAGCAACCTGCAGTATCTATCAGTGGAAGCTCAATTCTAGATGCTCTTGTTTACACCGAAAAGTGTTTAGAATCAAGTCAACCCTCAGTATTGTAGGAAAACGATTCCCTCAAAGGTGATTCCAGGCGAAACTTTTCCAGATTTCAATCCGATGGATAGCGCCACTAGTCACGTTTGGGAAAAGTCATGTTTTTGGCATTTCAAATTGAAAAGGAAGAAAAAACGCGAAATCCAAGAACGTCTGCAGTTCTGCACCTGTGTAATTTTTTTATGGATTTTTTGAGCTCAAAACGAGCAAAATTGGTTGAGAATTAAAGCTCTCATTCTGGAAATTTATTTCGCCATCAGCTTTGTGAGTGCGAGTGGTGACATGTCTGTCTGCCTCATTCCCACTCATTGAGGCTTGAGAATTGTTGTATTTCCTAAGTGCCGGCTTTATTTTTGAGTGTTTCAGCTTGAAACTGTCAGGGTATCTTCCTGAAATACGATCGCAGGTGCCGACGTTCCTCTAATGTGTACTTTTTGCTTAAATTCATCAAATTCAGCCAAAAACTTATGACTTTTTGAGGAGGGCAAGATAGTGTCCATGGTTTGAACTAATTGGCCCTGGAATCATCTTAATGGTTTGAGGTCTTAAGATCTTATACTCATTTTTGTTAGTTTCGGCTCTAAAAAATCAACATAAGTGCATCCCTGAGATGTTTTGGTTGCCAAATCTATCATATTGAGTAGATTTATTTTTTACTCATCAAAAATTAATGTACAATTGAATCATTCTAATCTTTTGTTTTTTAATTTAATCTTTTTCTTTTTGCATGCTTTGTCTTTTGTAAAGTTGCTCATTTTCTGTTACTTTTGTCATATAATTGGGACTTGTCCCATAGAAATTAAATAAATAAATTAATTAATTAATAAATAATAAATAAATAAATAAATTCTAGACATGAGATCACGCTTGATTCATTAAAAATCCACTCTGATTACCGTTGAAATACGATTTAAAAAATTTACTAATCCCCAGTACTGGCACCCGTGGGACTCAAGTTCTACTCCGTTTGCTTAACTCTGCTCCCGGGCTTTATTCTTTTTGTAGAATGTACTATTGATGAATTAAAGATTGTCGCATGATTTTTACAAACTAAGTTTTGCCTTGAAACTTGTAAAATTTGTTTGAACCCCCTGAATTAGGGGTCAGTTCCCTATCTATCTTTTTGTTTCAATCATTTGGTTCAGTAATTTTTGAGAAAAATGTCCTATCTGGGTGGTTTGGTACACCCTGCTCAATATTTCCATCAGCTGATTCTGAGCGACTTCTGCCGCAGTTATGCGTGTGAGTGTGGAACTGATCCGCAACTGCTCTCCCACCCCACCTGCACTGGCCCCTCACCAGCAAGGTGTGAGAAGTATGGTGAGTTGCCAAACATGAACCTTGAAGGCGATACTTTGCTGGTGAAAATGTTGCAACAATCTTTAATTTGTCGATAGTACTGAATCCTTTTCTGTGCAGCAGATCACATTTTACTGGTTGTTCATTCTTTGTCTTGATCTCTTCTGTTTCAGAGTCAAGATACCGTCCTCTGTTAGCTGCCGAAGGTATCAATATGCAGCTAAGGCCAATAGTTAATAGGTTCAAGAAGGTCGACGAACGATTGCGTAAACTTTGCCATGATGTCGTAGCATTTACTGAAGGGTAAGTCCGTGAGTGGTTTTTGTTTAGCTGAAGGGAGTAAAAGGCTTGCTAACAGAAAGGCAGCAGCACCTATTTGAAAGTCAAGTCTTTAGAAATGTTTTTAAAGTTTCAAGCTGTCACTACTGTTTTCATATTGGGGCTTTTGCTAACTTCTGCTGTAAGTGATTGAATAGTTGATTCTGGAGTAGAATCCAGTGAAAACTCCGATGAGCACATTAACAAATTACATAATTCCTTCTCAGACTCACAAAATGACTTTAAAGTTTAAGGCGCAAGGATAAAGCTATGCAGATACCATAGGAGATTCCTATCTATTTTGAGACTTTCCTCTGTGTGTTTCTACTGAGAGGGTGACAAATTGGACAGGAATCCGCCGTGACTTTTGCCTAGCTCCGCCATTTAAGAGCAAATATGGCGCAGCTATGCAGGTATCATAGGAGGTTCCCATTCAATGAGCAACGTACAGGGGAAAGCCTCAAATTAGATAAGAATTTCCCGTGGCACCTGTGTAGCCCTGCTACACAGGTGCCACGTAGGCCTTAAACTTCAAAGTCATTTTGTGAGTCTGAGAAGGAATTTCGTCATTTCTCAGCATATTCATCGTCATTTTTGCTGGTTTTTAGTGAGCTTTTTACTCAAGAATTAACTACTCGATAGCAAAAGTTAGCAAGAACCCCATTTCATACGTAGAGCAGACTTGAGTAGAGTAGTCCTGGGAGGCGATTACGGAGGATCGGATCGTTTTGGGTATCATTATCGGATCATTTTGGGAATGGTTATCGGATCGAATGCATTAAATCAAATGGGCTTGCTTCTGCGCAACTCGATCTCGCAGGTAATCTCCTCCTCTCCTCTTCCTACTTCAGTTGATTAAGATTACGACAGCCCCCGACTCATACGTTACATGTACTCGATAACGATAGAGATACCCAAAACAATCCAATAATCACCTCCCTTAACAGTCTCTTTTAGCTGATGTAAAATCATAAAAGAACTCAGACCTTAGTTACCTTTCCCGACTTCCTCACCTTATCCAAGGTAGAATTGCTTTCCCCTCCCCTGCCTCCTAGAAACTTGTAGATTTTCTATTCAGTAGCTGTTTTTGACTCTTATGTACATGTATGATGCATCTGTTGCATATTAATCTACTGCATGCAACTTAGGAATCAATTACACATTTCAGTTTCTAGCTAAGAATCATTACATTTCTTCTCATCCTTGATTACCAAATAATCTTTTCTTCAATTCCAAAATGAAACACTTTCCCTTGTTGCTCAATTTGTGGAAGCTGTTTGTGCTGAAGTTCTATTTGTCGCATGTATCCCCCAATTAATTACAAGTTGGGTGGAAAGAAACCTTGAGTGGCCTACTGCTGTTTAGAGAAAATGGTTTTCAAAGTTTCAAAGTGGTACAAACTGAAGTCATTAGTGTATGTATGTTAAGAATGTTATGATCAAACCCTGATGGGTCGTAAACTCAGGATAGCCCGCAAAATTCTATGTTTGCCTGTTTTTATTCAAAAGCTACTAGGCCTGTCATTGTTGTTTTTTTTTTACAACTCATAACTCCGCATCAATAACATTTCAATCCCTGTCAATTAAAATCTTAACCAGTCTCGGTGCTTTTGGGACACCCCTTGTATTACGATTGTAAATTAATAACATTTTCTTTTTCTTTTTAGCAATATACCCTGTTCTCGGAAAATTTCTTTTACGCCTTATGGAATGAGGCCCACAGGTCCTTCTGCATCTAAGAGTAAGACTCGTCATGTTCCAATGTCAGACTGTGGAGCACAGAGCAATTTGTAGATGAACAAACTCTGATAATTCAGCAATTATTCGGTCAGTTCCCGCCCGATGGGGTCACCTTTGTCTCATTGAAACTCACGGTGAGTCTAAAGGACACCCAAAGGAAAAAGTCATTAAACCCTATTTCTGACAATAGAAGGTCAGTCCGATGACTTTAAGAAACACATTCCCGTTGAAAGTAAAATAATTCCCTGGGCCAATTTTTTAATATTTAAAAAAAAAAAAAAACCATTTTTGTATGTATTTAACCCGTTTACAGCTGAGTTATAAGCTCTTTTATGGGCCCCTTTCTCATGTTTTTGCCTACAGAGAAATAAGAAATGAAAATAAGTGCAAAACCCTGCATATATTCGTTAAGTACATCCAATTTCCTACAAAACCAGTTAGATTTGGATCAAATATTCCATCCTCTGATCCTTACAAGCAGACTCCTAAAAGAGCCTGGCAACTTCAAAAACACAAAAATCGGGTTGCCTGGCACTTTTTGGCGTCTGCTTGTAAGGACCAGATGATGGAATATTTGATCCAAATCTAACTGGTTTTGAAGGATATTGGAGGGATTTTTAAAATATATGCATGGTTTTGCTCTTATTTTAATCTTTTTTTTTTTTTTTCTGTAAGCAAGAACGTAAGAAAAGGAACCCTTGCAGAGCTTATCACTAGGCTAGCTATGGGTTAAATACATACAAAATTGGTTTATTTTAATAATAATAATAATTAAAAAAAAAAAAAAAAAACGGAACATGGAATTTTTTTATTTTCATCAGGACCTTTAAGTCATCACTCATCAGAACGACCTCCCATTGTCAGAAATAGGGATGCTGACTTTTGTAATTGGGTGTCCTTTTAACGCACCGTATATGCACCTTAAAGTCATCAGAACAACCTCCCATTGTCAGAAATAGGGATGCTGACTTTTACAATTGGGTGTCCTTAAAACCCACCGTGTACTTTGATATTTCTCACAAAATTCAAGATACAGTCACGTTATTTCCATGCATCCAAATTATCCTACGTAGATGCAAAGAAACTGATCACTTGAAAACAACCTGTGCTCACTCAGGTTTATTCTTCCACCCACCTTGTGACGTTGGAAAGGGCTCTGCATGATTCTTTATCTTCATCATTTGGAGCTTTTTCGTAGCATGGATTCCCAAGCAAAGTCCCCTACGGGCTGATTGTTAACTTTTTTGTTAAACCGATAGTAAAGATTGTCTGTGGATGGCGCTATTGGTCGAGCATTGTTAAACTTGGCTGTTGTTATGGTAACCATAGTTAAATCCCCGTTCCTGCTTGTATTATAAAGGCTACTAATAGGTTGTCTTTAAGAAAAATTAAGAGGTCCTACAATGTTCAACCAATAGCGTCACTCATAGACTGTCTTGATGATCAGTTGTTTAACGATGAAATAAGTAATCCGCCGGCTGGACCGCTTAGAGCTTGCTTCAGCTTCAAATTTCTCCAGATCCAATAACTTTCTTTTCTTTTGAAACTCAAGCCGGTGGGTATGATGCTTATTAGCACAGAATAATACAATCAGAAGGGAAACTCCCATAAGAGCCAATGGAAACAAGATTTGGAATTTACTGGCACAAACTGGCAACTGTGCCTACTCACTTCTCTAGATGGCGGACATGCTTTTTCAGGCTATACAACCAATCACAACTCGGCCAGTTGCCGGAGATCTGCCGAAGATTGCCGAAGATGCTCACTTTCAACGAACACACCACTAGGTGCTCACTTTCGAACATGGCGGCCCGAAGTAAAGAATGTTTCAAAATGACTTAGAGTTTCCGTTCTGATTAGAGTATTCTGTGTTATTAGGTCCTAAATAACTGAAAAACTTGAAGTAATTAAAAGGAGCAAACTTTATATTTTTAGAGCTTAAAATGGGGCAATCTTTTGATAGAACTTTATTTTTGACACTTGTCTTGAATTAACCCTTGATTTAACTTTTTTGGTGAGTAGACCAATCATATAGTTTTCTTTATCAATGGGGCAGTTGCAAATTTCGGAAATTTGGTGCTTTAAAAAAAAAAAAATAAAATAAAAGTTCTTGATTTGCTGAGAACAAAAGTATCTTTGGTTTTTCCTGAGTGTCCAAGTTTCGAAGATACACTCATGTAAAGTTGCAATAAACCGTGTGTGTTGTTACGCGGAATTACCATTTAAACCAATGTGTTTTGGGTGGAAATCACATCTCTTGAACCATGGAACCTTGTTAGAAACTGAGGGCATCCTTGTTTTCAACTCACCAAGTTTTTTCATTTGCTTACAAAAACCACACAAATTTAGGCCCTTGCCTCTGCCCCATTGCAAGGAATGATTAGATTTTTCTAAATCTTTTATTTGTTTATTCTTTTGATCCGCTGTAGAACAAGAATAGTAGATTTTGTGGCCAAAGATTTTCAAAAGAAGAGGAAAGGGACTCACAGTATTTTTATATGTTTTTTTTTCATCAGGGGACCGTGAATTAAAAGGCTTTTAAAGTTACAACATTTTTGAGCGATTTGAAAAGGTTTCGTATCGGTGTGAAACTCGATGACATCATAGTACAGGACATCCGGTGACCGAAAATAGTCCGTTTGCAATTTGCAAAGACAAGTTATCCCACTTTTCTCTGAAATTATGACTGATAGAAAGAAAAAGAGGCCGTATTACTATTGTTTTATGCCACAATGCAAAAGCACTACCATCGGCGACCTACACTATGACATCATCAAGTTTCACGCCATTAGTGTAATTTTCAAATTCGTTTTGCAGCAAGCCTCAACTATTTGTCACTTTTTCTCCATTACAGAGGAAATTTTATGAGTTTTGGTTGTGTCCATTTTGGTAACATTTTACGTTGGAGACAGATATTTCTGGCTTTATAAGAAAGTGCGCAAGAGACCCATTGGAAGAACTTTTTTACCTCCGACACTTTTCCAGTGTTTTTGAAATGTTGGTTGAATTTTGAAACAATTGGTTGGATGAACTGGCGGGAAAAAAAAATTTCTCTTTGTATCAATTTTATTTTATTTTTTTTCCAGGTTTAGCCCAAGTTGCAACATGACTACATCAGACATAACTTTGGAAGAATAATGATAACTTCAAGCTTCAAGAGTAGAAGTTTAATATAAATTTTTGTGAACCTTTCAGCTAAGGTCAACATCCCAGCACCCGGCACCGATAAGGAATTTTTGCTTATGAAAAATTGTATAAAATCTGCGATGTACCCCACAGCATTTTAGTCAAGATAGTTGGAAAGGAAATTTTATCAGCTCTCTATTATTAGTCACAAAAGAAGAAAAAAATCAATTTTTAAAAATCAATTTTTAAGTTAGCTACGATGGTAAATCTGAAAAAAGTCAAAATCCCTAGTACTTGGTAGAAAAATTGCCGATTCGGTGATTCTGACCAGAAAAATTCATAAAAATGCGAAAACTTGAAAGGTACAAATTCCTCACATTTTTCAGAACCCATAGAAACAAACGGAAACAAAAATTAAAGTTATAAATCCTTTTTAAAGCAAAGTTGCTTGCAAAACAGACAAACACTTGTTTGTTGATAGGTTAAAAAATTAAAAACAAAATTTCTAACTGAAAAAAATAAAAAAATAACAAAACTTTCGCTGATTGGTGCTGCAGTCTACGTCTTATTTCCAGATTTAAATCACGAGCGGGCCACGTTGCCAACATTTTTTATTTTCCACTGATATGTCAATAGGTGCCGGATACTAGCATCAATTCGGGGGGTGCCAAGTATTGGGGTGTTTACTTATGTACAATAATTTTGGAGCAAAACTTTTTGTTCGTTATTGCCTCAGTTTCTATCATTCATTGTTGTTTTGTAAATTATGTAATTAAAATATTTTAAATGTGTTGACATTTGGTGGTATTATTATTAATTTTTTTGCTGTCCCTCAGTCATAAATAGTGGCGTAGCGTGCAATTTGGCAACGTTGCAGTTCATCCATTTGAACCCACGAAAAAGATCAAACTAGAGGATGTTTGGAGAACACCTTCTCATTCGACCTTTTACCAGGGTTTAAATGGACGCAGTACAGCATTGCCAAATTGCATGCTACGCCACTGGTCATAAAATGTTGGGACAGAATAAATAGAGCTTTGGTTCCATACAGAAGAGTGGTAACATAGATAACCGTCGGTAGTTAAATATTGTATTTTCGGATAAAGAAGCAAAAACTACTCTAGTTACCTTTCAGTGGCAGCTTGCGCAATTTGGCAACAGTGATTTTTCTCCATTAGACTCAATGTAAAACAATCAAATGCTGGTGAAGCACCACTTCACTATTGAATCGATTGTTTTACATAGAATCAAATGGAGGAAAACTGCCACGGTTACCTTGTAGACTGGTGCAAAATCAACATACTCTCTTGAGTATTTTGCCGAGCCAAATGGTGCACCAAATGTGCATGCGCCGGAATGCTCAGTCAGTGTTTTGCGCGACACACTGAATGAACATGCGTTGTTCAGTTTGGGCTGTTTGTCCGTGCTCAAACAGGGTGTCGGTATTTTGACTCCGAGTCAAAGGGGTTTGGTTCAACACTCCACTCCCGTGAAGATTAGGACAGTTCCATTTGCTTGTAACACTATTTGAGCGCGGGCGCAGGTATTCAGTTTGTTATTTGAAGCAACCTGTTCATCAAAATAAAGAAACCTCTGCGGACAACCCGCACCGTAAGAGCATTTGGGCGAACGCTTACCCATCATTTGGCTCGGCGAAATGCTCAAGTGATTATGCGGCTTAGCTAGAACTAATTATTCTTTATAAGAAAATGGCAAAAACTCAGTTTAGAATTGAGTTTATTTTCAGTTGTAAGATACTTTGACTGATCTGACTTAATTTTAGGACAAAAGTTTGAAATCAAGAAACTTTTTTAGACATGAACCGAATTTTTATTTTTATTTCATCATAGAGCAAAACTTTTTATTCACTCTAATCAAGAAGAACTTCATCCGTTTCATTTTCATTGAAAAACTTTCAATTTTCAACCCTTGTTTTCTTTAGATTTCTCTGAAATTTGGCCATTTTCATCAAGCATCTTTGGAATCTCATGATTTTACTATATTTTTTGGTCATGAACTGAACATTTTTTTTATTCCTTCAAAGAACAAAACTTTATTTTGATTCTGACTGAGAAAAATTTCTTCGGTCTCCACTTGGTTGAAAAATTTTGTTTCTTTTGTCAAACAAATTTTATCGTCTGACAGTTCTTTCGCTGTCCAAATTGAATCAGAAAAATATATTTCTGATAAAGGATGGAGCTTACAGTCCAAATGTCTCTGAGAGTCAAAGGAAACAATAAGGTGTGTAGGAGCTTTCAATTTCCTTGAACAAGCTGCAATAGAATCTTTGAGGGAAGCAAAAATCAAGGCCACGTGAGACTCATCAGCCGATTTCTCACAGTCTTTGATGCAGTATGAATCTAATCCCTCAACAAGTATGACATGAGGTATACTTGCTGCTTCTTGAATGCTGAACAAAAATTGTAGAAGATCAGTCCAGCGTGGTAAGTATCTGTCAAAAAACAATTAAATGATTCCATTGGTGAATTTTAATTAATTAACTGTCATTGGTTTAAAATGACAGCAAGGCTCATAAATTGACACGGTAAAAAAAAAAAAAAAATGTTTAGGAGGTAGTAAACTTAAATCAATTTTGAGGAGCAAAGGGGCAACTTTTAAAATTTTCCAATCGTAATTTTTTCAACTAATAGGTAATTTAATACAGAAAATATCTCCAACAACTTGAGGGTGATTCCAAATGAAACTTTTCTAGATTTCAATATGATCTGTAGCGCTATTGGTCCTTCCTGAGAGCAGTTGTATTTTTGGCATTTTGAATAGAAAAGAAAGAAAGAACGCAAAATCTAAGAAAATCAGCATTTGTTACTTCTTTAAAGATTTTTTGAGTCCAAAACAAGCGAGATTGGTTGAGAATTAAAGCCGTTAGTGAGTGTGAGCGATTGCAAGTGATACTTGTCTATTCATTTTACTTGCACTCATTGAGGCTTATGGGAATTTTTTTTTGATCAATCCCTGCTTTAATACTGAGTATTTCAACTTTAGCCCTAGATTTAATCTTGAATTATTAAGAAAAGGTCAGCCATCTACACATGACAACCGTTTGCCTTCTTCAAAATAAAAATTAGCTGAGGAACTCACAAAAATCTCAGTAGATGTGAAAGCCGTTGCAAACTTTCTTGAATGGTGCTTACGCCGTGAACATCTGCAGGTAATTTAGTGTGAGGTGTTGGCCGAATATAAATAACTCTGCAATCCTGTTCAATCCAGTAAATGGCTACCTGAAAAATAGAAGTCAAACCTGAGTTTTACCAGATTGAAACAGCAACAACATGAATGCCAGATAGCCTAATTGATGTAAATTTTGAGAAAAACTACAGCCAAGGTAAGATTTAGTGACTCGGTTTTTTCCTAACAGCAATTCCACGTCCTGAAGAACTCTCAGCTTTGATACCTGTACATATTCTTAATTTTGGTACTTAAGTATCATGGATGAACAGGTGGGTACCTAAGAAAGAAAAATATATTGAGACATGTCTGGAAAGAGGTTCAGATAAGTTTAGTATCCTGATGGAGACTAGCCAGAGCTGTTGCAAACTGAGTAGATGCTGCGTAAGTGCTGAACAAAGTGAAAATGATTCGTATCCTCGATACAATGGATTGTAGAGGTCGTTTCACAAAAGTTGGCCAATCAGATGGGTTACTTTACTGCGCAGATATCAGTTAGCATTTTTGTGCATATGCAAGAATGCAAATTTGTCTTTGCGCAGCGAACGGCACAATATGTCATTGGCCTTCTTTCGTGAAACGAGCTTTATCCGTGCGCATTTCTCATTGCTCAACAACAGAGTCTGTCAAATCTTAATTTATAAACTGTCGAATCAAGAGATATTGAGCGCAACGGATGAACGGACAAAACCATTTTAGCTCATTGCTTGCACGTGGAAATAAAATCCGGTAAAAATGCTTAAAGGGTATGACTATTACCTGAAGTAAAATCGCAGCTGATATATCTGATCCAAACACTATCGTCGAATGCGTGTTTGGGATACTGATTTCAGAGTTGATAGTAGATGTATCCATAGAAATAATGACAGGTGTGTTGGTAGTGATCATGCAGGAATCACATCTGTACCCACGCTGAACCACGGCCGGTGGCTGAATGGATTTGCTTTTTTAGGGTATGTATACCTTTTAGGAAAGAGGCGGGGAAGTTGGAATTCACTATTCAGATTTCTATGAACTATGAGGTATATTCACATTTCCCACTCACGCGTAAATAGCTATTATCATGGGAGAAGAAATAAGAAGCGTATCATCATTCCACAAAAGCACAGACAAAATTTTCGGAAACAACGTGCGTTTGTTATTGTTTTGAATTTTGATTTCGATAAGAAATTCCTTCGGCAATATTTGATTCTAGGTGAACGGTGCCGTTGGATGATGAGCTCATCGGAGTCGGAAAAAAAAAAACAAAACCTAAAAAATATATTTGTGATAACAAAACGGGTTTGTCAGTGATAACATAACGGCAAGGAATGTCTAAATGCGTGACGCGTTTGCCCTGTTTTTTTTATTGAGAAATTTGCTCGTTCGTATATTTTCTTGCGGTTATTATTGGTGAGCCAGTACCGTTTGGTGAACTTGTGTCTTCGTGAATTTTAATCGAACCTTAAGCCTCATGTAGACTGGCCTTTCAATCTTCTATCCAGTTTCTGTAGAGATAAAAGTTCTATAATTTTTTCCATCAAATTCATGTGTTCCTGCTCTTGAAAGTATGTCATTCGACAAAAAAGCTGTAAGTATTCCTCTACCTCCACTGTCCGTTTGATTTCCACCCTCAATTTGGGTCAGGCTGTTTAGAGGGACTGTCTCATTGCTGCCTCTCTTATTAAAATACAAGATCTTGCTGGTTGTGTTTTAGGTCAAGTATGTCTAGAAAGAATATTTTTTCTCTTGGAACAGAGTGATGATTCCCTCACTTTTCTCGCTACGGCCATGTATGGTAGGCTGCGATTAGACTTTAAGTAAGCCTCCGAGTCGGTCTATTTTTCTCAACGTGGCTCTGCTCAGAAGAATATTTTATGCTAAGCTTATTTCTTTGACGAGATCGCAATGGAAAGATCCGGTGTTTTACTGTGGTTAGCTAGTGTGGTCTGAGTGTTCCATCAAAATGGAATGGAACACGCCAACCCAGAGACAACAGTGACAACGCACTACCAATCTCGCCCATAGTGGCAACTTTTTTTTTTTCGGAGCCGCAAAAAAGCAATATTCAAAGGTTCCTATGTGGACTGTTGAGCAAAAATGTTGTCGGTAGCCATTCAGAACAAAACATTATTGTTTTGATCGTTGGTCTACAATCCATTCAAAGAAGCCGTTGGATGTTGTTCCCCTTGTTATTTTGCTGTCCCTGAAAATAAAATCGTCCACCATGCGATACGCTAGTGTGTGATCCCTGTTGTCTCTGCGCTAACCACTCTAAATAGTTGGTTTTCTGATTCACGGTTACTTTGGACCAACCGAAAGTAACCGTGAAAACCTGTTCCATCCTATTCCGTAAGTTTTCTTAAATAAAAAATTAGTCTACTGAGTCTTAACTTGCGAGCATTTGAGGCGTGATAATTCATAATGTCGTCAGTGAGAATTTGGCGACTCTCTCCCCTGCAATTTTCCAAGCAGTGCCTCTTCGCACTGTCCAGTTCCACTGGCCCCTCTCCTTTGAAATTTTAATGTTTCTACTCCAAGATATTGCTGCGTTTTCCCGATTCACAAAAAATTCTGTAATCTTAGTGTCAGTTTCATTGGCTTGAAAGCTGGGGGAACTGCATGGAAAACTCTGTCTGGCAAGCGCGTCATTGGGGGGGGGGGGCATTTGCCCCCCCCCCCTTCCCCCAAGGATTTGAAGTCAGGCTCAAAAACGGAAAGGAAGTATATTAATGAGCACAAAAAGGCTCTAAAATTATATTGATGAGCCAAAAAAAAAAAAAGGGTTATCAGATTTTTGCTCCCTCCCCCCCAAGCTGAATGCGAAATGACGCCCCTGCTGTCTGGAGGAAAGGGAGAGACACACCCCTGTCAAGGAGAGCCTGTGCCATCCAGGAACCTGCCTCTGGGGAAAACTTTGAATAATTAACATTCTTATAATGCCGTTTTATGCAATTCTAACTTTTGAAAACACTTGAATTTAATCTCAATATTAGAAGTATTTTAGCTAAAAAAAAATTCTGGTTTTTGCAAATCATGTAGCACTAGTGAGGAAAGAAATTGTCATGAAATCAACATTTTATTGCATTTGTGTCGAAACGATGATTTGAAAGAATCGTGACAAAATTGTTGATTTTCTTGCTATTTTGTTGTATTCTCCTACCATGAATTCCTTTCTTTTTTTCTGGTATATTCGTGGATGTTTTGTAACAGAATTTCTCAAAAAATTGTCTTACTTGATTTGAGTTGGGAGTAACGGTTAAAGCTACATTTTAAGATTTACTGCAAGAACGATTCAATCGCAAAGCGGCTAGTAAATTTAGGGTGAGTGAGGATAGTGTCTCTCTTGTAGCCTGCTCCTTTCCTATTCTTATGTGCAAATCGGGGGTTGGAGTAGGTGTGTACCTAATTTTAATTGCTTCAAGCCAGGGGTGTGATATTCTTGTGCTTGGAGGTTGGAGGGTGTGAATGAGCCAAATGAAGGGAGTTCAATAACATTGATTTCAAATGTTGAGAAACAGAAGTTAAGCTGCAGTACTTATAACAACAAATGTGATTAATTGAGAACTAATTTCATGAAAAAATAGGAAAGATTTAAATTGATCTGGTGAAAATTATTGAAGGAAAAATAAAAAATTAGAAAAATGAAAAAAAAAGGTAAAGAAATTATTTTGAAAGATGGCAAGCGCTATCTAGTTTTGGCGAATGGAAGTAGGACTGTCACCTTCAAATGGGAATATAGGCTAAAAGCATGTCATGATTTGTTGCTATTTTTATTTATAAGCAAGGTTGATCAAAAAGACAAAGAGTCGCGGTACTTTCGACAGAATCGTGATAAATCAACGGTGCCTTCAAATGAGAGGGTCGGCAATAAGCATGTCGCAATTAGTCGGGATATTGTCAGTGTCACCACGACAAAATCGTGATAAATTGAGTATTTTCATGGGCGCACCCAGGGGGGGGCCAAGGGGGCCAAGGCCCCCCCCCCCCCATAGGAAGAAAAAAAAGGAGGAAAGGAAAGGAAAAAGGAGGAAAGGAAAGGAAAAAGGAGGAAAGGAAAGGAAAAAAGGAGAAAAGGAAAGGAAGAAATGAGGAAAAGAGAAAGAGAGAAGAGGAAAAGAGGAGGAGAGAAAAAGAAAAGATGGGAAAGGAAATGAGTTCAAACAAAGAATCAATGTCATGAAACATATTTTTCCTTGGAGGAACACATCTCTCCCGGTAGCAATGTCCTTAATTGTTAATTTCGCTCGATTTTCTTCTGAAATCTAGATTTCCTGAAGACTCCTTCTTTCTATCAGCACGATGAAGATTTTTCCGTAATAACAGCATAGTCTCGGAAAATCTCATTTTTCTCGAGAGTTAATTCAATATAGTTTCTGAATAGAAGTAGCCTAATTTTGCGTCTAAGAAGAGCTAAATTTTCAAAATTTTCCGGGGGAGGACCCCCAGACCCCCCCATATGAAATGCAAATTTGGCCCCCCCCCCATATGGAAATCCTGGGTGCGCCCATGAGTATTTTCAAATGTATAATAAGCGGTAAGTGTACCCTTCGATGAGGTGTGTTTTCTGGCTGGGCCTGCTGTGCGGCCACCGCCGCTTATGATTATCGGTAGATCAGACTGTTTTCTTAAAAAAAATCGCAACATTGCCACAACTTTATCGCGACAGTTGTGTGATTTGGTTCTGATTAAATCACAGTCGACAAAATTGTGACGAAGCGTTGATTTCCTCGCTATTTGGTCCTAATTTCGAAAGTTTGTGTTAAATGAGTAGTATCATACATATAATCCTGCTTTGTGATACAATCCTAAAAAGGGCGTTCCCAGCCGAACGTTTTGGCTAGAACCGGAAGGCAAAATAGTTTTTTGTTTTCAAGATATTGAAGATCGAAAATCGATTTCGACCAAATTTGAAAAATTCTTTGACCACTATTAGTAGAACATTGACCTTCGATATCATGATAACTAAAAGCGATATTGACCTCTGCTTTGCGCCAGAATTTTTGGCTAGTAACTTTCTTTTTCACGATGTATTGCACACAGCAGGGTTTTACGATACCTACTATGATTTGAAATGTTTGGGTTTGGGAGGTAGTGACCCTCCCTTCCATTGGGGGGCCTGAAAATCGGTTACCTCGTGGAAAAATGTATCTTTTAAAATGGTCGAACCCGTTTACAGCGTTTTTCAAATTTCGTTGTAGTTTCCTCTTTTCAGCCGCTGAAAATGTTGACGTTTTCAAAGAAAATTTAGGGTCTCCAAAATGCTCTTTAGTAAGTTTTTTTTTTTGTTGAAAAAATTGTAGTTTCCCCTGAAAATCACTTGCTTATAAGAACATTATCGACCCAAAGTTTTCTTAATTTTGAACCATTTTAAGGGGAGTTGCGAGTTTTCGAAAATGGGTCAATATCGAAATTTCGACCTTCGATTTATCGGAAATGGAAAACGGTATCGACTTCTGGTGTGCAAATTGTCTTCTCTTTCCAACATCCTACCATACACTGAGAGAATTCTTTTTTTAATCCAAGGTGTATTTCGTTTGTGTCAAAGCAACTGCACAGTGAAATATTGACTAAGGGGAATTCCTTGATCCCAAGGAAAATGTCTGCTGCTACAAGTAAAAGATTCTTAGTTGTGACAGTGATTCTCCTTCATGCAATCAGAACTAGACTTCGCGCAAGGAAAACTGTCACAAGTAAACGTGTTTCCTTGTTTTTAAAGAAGTGATTTCTTTCACAATCAGTGTACATAGGTAGTAAAAAATGGGGGTCTCTGTTTGAAGAATTGGATTTAGAGGAGTCCTATTGGTGGATCCAAAATCGGCCACCTTCTTACCTCCTCGGTATCCCCTTCGAAATAATCGAACACGTGGTTCAGTTTTTTTTTTATTTTTCGGAATTCGTAGTCGCAACTGAATAAAAACCTACTAGGAACTATTTCAATTAACACCCTGTGTGCAATACAAATTTACATGTAAGTACTTACCCATGATAGGTGTATGTATTCATGTATTAAGGACTAGTGGACTAGTGTTTCGCAAGGGTTTGTCGCATTTGTATGCATGGTTGTCCACATATAAACGCATTCAGACTTGACACAAGGAGTCGCACGCTTCATAAATGTAAATTTCATTTTTACTAGACCTGTCCCCTCCCAAGATTCGCTCCGATGCGATGCTGATTGTTTCCAACTTGCTGACTCACACTCAGCACACTCGTCTATTTTGGTTGAAGTCTACCGTAAAATAATCCTGTGCTTACCCCAACCCTACCTCGCGCCTTCGTCTAGTTTTTATTTTCAGAGAGACACGTGATAAGTACCTACCTCCAGAGTAATCTTATGTAGTTGACAGTGTATAGAAAGAAGCGAGAAATTACCAATGGGTCTGTTGCATACTTTTGCTACAACAATATGAAACCTTGATTCTTATGTAAAATTTGGCGAAAATAACGATGCGCACATTAAAAATGTTCAAAATCCACTCATTAACTCAGGAAATCACTTCAATTTCATACAGCCCGCGCTACACTAGACACTATTTGCACCGGTATACTACTACATAGACGGAACTAGCGTGCATAAGTAAACAACATCGTAACTACAAAATGATGGAATTCCGTTCTAAATACATGAACTATTGGCTGCATTTGCTGTCTGGTCTTTTCGGTTTATCAAAAATTACAAAATAATATAAGAAATGTACGCATCCAAACGAAACATTCCAATGTTTGTAAGTTCTGTTCATATTTACATAAACGAGATGGTTCCATCTATGTAGTTATAAGTCGGTGATATAGTGTCTAGTGTAGCGCGGGTTGTTTGAAATGGAAGGTATTTTCTGAGTTCATGAGTGGATTTTGAAAGTTTTTAATGTGCGCATCGTTATTTTCGCCGAATTTTACGTTAGAAACAATGTGTCATATTGATGTAGCAAAAGTACGCAACAGACCCATTATTAACCGAAGCGTTTGCTCTACGAAGCTGCAGTATGGAGTATTTATTAAAGAAGTTGGGCTTGGGGTTTTCTACATCGGCAATATTTGTATTTAATCTCTCATTGGCATATCCAGTCTTCAAAAAGGGGGGGGGGGTGGAATTTTTGTTCCCCGGTGATCCCCCTTTTCTTTTTTCTCTCCTCATTTTCCCCTTCCAACTCCTCTTTTCCCCCATTTTTGGCCGAACGGTGGGAGAAGGAGGGGGTCGCTGGTCGCCGTCTTTTTCTTCAACACAGATGTTCGACTTTGAAGGAAGTCATCGAAACTACATCTTTCGCACTTTCTTTACCGATAAATAATGGGCGTGGTTTATTTTGGCTCGGTGCGGTACCCAATCATCAGTCCGATGTCATCTTACGCGGCATCGTGGTTTTGAGCTAGATGTCGAGCACCAGTACTCTAGGAGAAAAGATTGATGTAGAGTTCGTTTCAGAAGTGCAGGCGCACCTGTTCTTAACCGATACTCCTTGGAATTTTTCAACATTATTTCTCATGTTACAAAATGAATATTGATGAAAATGAATTTGAGCGTTGACTTTTCGTCGAGGAATGCTTTAAAGTCAAAAATTTAAAGTTGCGGAGGCAAGTTTTGTTTTGATTTGAAGGAATGAAAATTGAAAATTCGCCAAGGATTTTGGTCTAGGGGTGCCTACACCTCTCGAACGAGCTCTAAGAGAAATGAGTGGTTGAGTTCGTTTCATAAATTTAGGCGCAGTCCATCGATAATAATCTTTTGTGAATTTTCAATTTTTTGTGGGTGTCCCTGTTTGGAAAATTTTGGTGGATCCAGCCCTCGCGACGGGGGGGGGGGGCTGACATTTTTGCCCCCGCCAGAGACCCCCCCCCCCTTTTCTTTTTTCTCACTTTCCTCCCCCTTCCCGCCCCTATTTTCCCCATTTTTTTACCGAACGGGGGGGGTGACCCCTCTTCACCCCTTGTATCCGTCAATGTGCTGGAAACCCATTAAACTCACATTTGTTGGTTTAAAATTGTGATATCCCAAATTTCGAGCAGTGGCGGATCGTGCAATTTGGCAACAATGGTTTCCCTCCATTTAGTTCTACATGAAACAATCGATTAGATAAAAAAAAAGCGGTGCTTTACTAAATAATCGACTGTTGTACTTCATGGATTCAATTGGAGGGTAAACATTGTTGCCAAATCGCACGATCCGACATTGATTTCGAGTACGATTTGCCATTTTTGCTATGACTATAAACACCGCACCGCGACTGATCATATCTATATACGATGGTGACCTTGATGCTTGATAGCTAATTCTATGATCAGGAGCCGAGAGATCGATACGCGGAAACCCTGAATCGTCTGATGATTGATTAGTTTACCGTATAGCTACTTCTTGCCTGATTTGAAAATTAATCGTATAGATGCGTGAAAATCATGTATATTATTGAGGTATGCGGTATGTCGTTCACTATGTTTAAAAGTGTATGGTGATTGTGGTGCAGAGGTGTGGTTGTGTTGATTGGAGGGGGGCGGAGCTACACCCCCCCCCCCCCCCCCCCAACAGAAAAAGTTCCCCAGTAAGGAAAGGAAAATGCCTATAGCCTGCAGGCCGATTTCGCTCTTTTGAGTTTTGAACGACTCGAGACGATCGAGAGAGCGGGAATCAATTAATTCCATTGGTTTCAACGGCCGGCGTCATGTGAATCTGTATGGCGCCTTGTCTTGTTTACTTGGTCACGTGGCCGTTTTAAACCAATGGAATTAGTAAAATTCATTTCCACTTTCTTGTCCGGTGTCGTCCAAAAGAGCGGAATTTACCTGCTTGGATTGAGTTTATTACGGTGTCTACGAACGGGGCTCTTGCAAACTTTTGCTACAGGTGATTGAAGAGTTGATTCTTGCATAAAAACCTTTAAAAATGACGATGAGAAACACCCCGTATTCTATGTAGTAAAACACCACTCACCAAAAATGAACAATTTGTCGCATTGAATGAGATTATTAATTATTATCTGCCACTTGTCGCTCAAGCTCGCAGCTCCGTGAAAAACAGTCCACCTGCGTTCTTTCATCAAACGATTATAATTATTTCTAGTTATCTCACAGAAATGAAATATCCACGATCCATACACTTCACAGCTGTTATAATAAGAAGTCTCCGTAGACCTCAAATAAAACTATTGCCAGTAATCGTCAATTTTCCTAAAGTGAGTAAGCCCAAACCATCGTCGCGTCGGGTACAAGAATTTGTCTGTCTCTCTCTCGGTGGAGTAGCTTGCAATTTTGCAACGTTGTATTTTATCCACTTAGACCCTCGTAGAAGGTCGAATGTAAAGGTGCTCACCGAACATCCAATACTTCGATCTTTTTCATGGGTTTAAATGGACGAACTGCAACGTTGCCAAATTGCAGGCTACGCCACTGCTCTCTCTTCCCATTTGAACACTGCTAGAAAATGATAAAAGAGGGTGCCATCACGTGACTCTCTAGCCCATTTCTTCGTCCTTCTTTAACGCAGTCGTTTAATTGAGAGGAGACAGAGACAGAAAAATGCCAATATCCTCGCATATGATCCCATCAAACTTATAGGGCATGACTCTTGTTATTATGTTGGAATCACGCACACTTTCGACTCTTGTTATTGTAGGAATCGCACGCACACTTTCCAACAGCTGATCCAGGTATTTGACCTTCTCTATTTTTTCCCCATTAGAACGCGTGTGACAGAAAAGGACAAATCAGGTGCAGTCACGTGATTTTTGTCCCCTCTTCTTTCACTCTCTAACACATGCGTTCTAATTGGAAAAAAGAGGGAAGGACCATTTCTTGGATCCGCCAGTGCACACTTCGCAGTCAGATCCCACAGACCCATAAGAAATCAGATCCAAATTTTCGAATGCAAATTCATGCTGGTTAATTATAACAACCAGTTTTAGGGAGCACTTTTTAGGAGTCGTGCTCCTAATGAGCTCCCAACGCAATAACTTGAAACCGAATCTTTGAAATCAAGTTCTGTTGGTGCAAAAGCCTTTGGATTCAGTATTTGAGTGATAAATTGTAACTCATTTTAGTATTCCCACAGTTTTCTGCCGAGGAGAACATGAAATTTAGATCCGACCACGGCTCTGGCTCCCAATTCCTGTCCGCGAGATTAACAGGTCTGCTTGTAAGTCTAATTTCCCATTTAAAGTAAGTCTGGTTAGCAGAGGAGACGTTTTAAGAACTCTGCGCCACCTAAGCTATATAAAGTCCGCGATATTATAACAGGTCTGCTCGTAAGTCTAACTCCCCATTAAAATAATACTATGGTTATGCCCTGGAAGAGCAGAGGGGACGTTTTGAGAGCCGTGCGCCACGTTAGGTCTTGAGAGTACAAAAGAAAAGAAAGATAAGAGAGCGTTAATTTTACGTGTAATGCGGGTTGCGTTGAAACGTCGTCCTAGGACTTATGGCTCTGATTGTACACGACGACACTGATACTCGGGCGCAGTATTGATAGGGTTTAAGGGAGCTTTTTGCTTTCTGACACTCGGAATAAAGCCACGTGAATGGGGCTGTTGCACAATTTTGCTATAATCGATTTCATAGTCGAGTCTGGTGTACAAACCTACAAAAATAAAGATGGCAGCAGTAAAAACTTCCAAAATCCACTTCTAAACTCATTAAGTAAATGCTTTTATTTGCGCGAGCGTAATATTCTCGTTTTTCTTCTGAAGTCTATTTAATATTGTTCCAGTCTTCATTCCGCGGATACAAGCGATTATCGATGAAAACACTTACAAGAGGTGTCGTTGGGCGCCTTCAATTCACCGTATAGGCAATTCCAACTCCCTATAGTACGAACAGTTAACTACCTTCCCTAAATAAACGGAGGAGTGGCGTTCTTTTGAACTAACCTGATCGTTGAAGGGTTAATTTCGTCACTCTCTCTATGCTGACAAGGATGATTCACTGAGTAATTAGCCATCAGAGTAGTGACCCAAATCCGATGAATGGTACCGTGACATCTAATGACACCGGTGTCAAATGAAAGTCGTCTCTTATTGGTCACTTCTTGATGGAATCACAGTATTATTAGATAGGAATCTCCCATTATTACTGCCCTAAGCCACCATTACGCTCGCGCAAATGAAAGCGTTTATTGAGTTTAGGAGTGGATTTAAGAAGTTTTTAGTGTTACCATTGTTATTTTTGGAGGTTTTTACCCAAACATGGGCTATTAAATAGCTTATAGTAAAATTGTGCAACAGCCCCATTGCACGAGTCTTATTGTTAGGTTTTTTCCTGAATCGCTGTTCAACCTATACGAATAATCTTATTATTTTAACTAGAAAATTGCTTTGGATGGTGATTTCAATGTTCTTTATAGACCTTGTGTAGGGTGCGAAACTCACTGCATGGTCACAGAACTTCTTCTATTACCGTAAAATCACTTTTTATAGACTTGCATGCACTGTTGCTTGCACACACTGCCCATACTGCCCACACCTGTTTCCATCTATCGTGGAGCGATTGTTTATGCCTGCAGCTGGTGTGACATCCAATTTCACTCGTAAAATTACTTCGGGACACAAATTTTCATGAAATTAGGTTCATACCGGTGGTCGCTATTCCAAAAGAACCATCAGTTTGTAGAAACTTATGGAGGCTGTATAGCTCACAAGGGGGGGGGGGATTTTCGGACCCATGTTAATTGTTCATAGGTAAAAAACAGTATTATTTTGGCTGTTATAAGCTCCAGAAGTTTGGCACATGAGTTTTGTTACACCCTGTATACACTCATGGCGTCAACTAGTTAGTTCGGACATTGGATAAGCGCATCACACCGCGGCGCGGCGCGGCGTCGCGCGACGCCTCTCACTCACCTGATTTCAAGGTCATCTGATCTTTTTTTTGGGGGGGGGAGACGAATTTCAGTTCCGATACTCGAGTTTTCGAGCTGTCATACAATCAGTCTTGCATCGCGTCTGCATCAAGTCGGTCGATCCTACTGCGACTAAATTCAAACTGGTGGAACTTCTTCGCTTTCACATTTAACTCGCGCGTCTCCAGACAAATAGGATTTTTCACTCGTCGCGTCGTCTCTTTGTTTACTTTTCGTTTTGTTTTTGTTTTTGTTTTGATTTCGTATTGATTTTATTTGAATGTGCCCATGAATTCCTAAAGGATTACCTCACCCGCGTGTCTTCATTCACTGTTACATTCGCCCTTTTTGGATCATATAATCGCCAAGATGACGACGATAGTGAATCGCAGGCAAAAGAATTACTTGAATGGTGATTCCAAGGTACATTAATGCGACTATTACTATTCACTACTTTTAATACAATCTGTGGCACTGTCGGTTTACAAAATAAATCTGTAAATTTGAACTTTTTTTTAGTTCTCTTCAATTTTCCGAACGTTGCATTTTTTTTACCTTTCGGTACACTTTTCTCAGAAAATAATAGAGATTATCATGATTTTTTTTTTTTTTTTTTTTTTTTTTTTTTTTTTTTTTTTTTTTTTTTTTTTTTTTGTAAATGCTCATTATCTTAGCCTCTAGCTATGGAAGTAAAATCAATGTCATATCGTGCTGTTAGATTTTTTTTTTTTTTTTTTGTTTTTTTTTTTTTTTTTTTTTTTGTTGAAAGTTGAAAGCTCAGAAAAAAACATAGACGAGTATAACTTTTTGAGCTTCCAAAAAATTAAACTTATAAAGTTATAAAGTTGCGCAAAAATTAAAATTTTACTTCCATGTCTTCAGAATGTAATGAGGAGTATGCAATTATGCATACCATTATCTCGCGTTGTTGCTTAAACCAATCCTGAGAAAAGTGTACCAAAATATGGCCCATTTTTACATGGGGAACATATAGGTCCACTTGTCTCCTTAAGTTGTTACTGTTTTTAACATTTAAAGAAGTTTGGGCGCACACTATCCTACCAAAGTCTTTTCGTTGTTTTGTTTTGTTCAGTTTTTTTTTTGCTGTTGTCAAAAAGAGAAGTGCATTAACTTTGTCGTGAATACACTGTTGGAAATGTTCACTCTGACTCCGGTTCCATAACAGCCAGTGGTATATGTAGCGTGGAATTTGGCAACGTCGCAGTTCGTCTATTTAAACCCATGAAAAAGATCGAACAACTGGGTGTTCGGTGAACACCTTCGCATTCGACCTTTTACATGGGTTTAAATGGACAAATTACCACGTTGCCAAATTGCACGCTACGCCACTGATAACAGCCATGATTTCTCCCGGTGTATAGTTTTCGGAGTAAGATATTTTCGAAGTGAAAAATGGCAACGGCGGTTCCAGAATTCTGGTAACTGTGTATTATTTCCATGATGTGCAGGATTTCTCATTTCAATCTGATGGATAGCGCCACAAGTCACAATTGGGAAAAGTCGTGTTTTTGCCATTTTAAATTGAAAACAAAGAAAAAACTCCAAATCCTAGAACGCCGGCACCTGCGTTTTTTTTTTTTTTTTTTTTTTTTTTTTTTTTTATAAGGACTTTTTGAGCTCAAAACAAGCAAAGTTGGTTTATAATTTAAGCCGTAATTTATTAAACTCATTTTGCCGTAAGTTTAGCGAGTGCGAGTGAGTGCGAGTGATACAATGTTAATCCAGCTCACTCGCATTCATTGAGGCTTATGAGTTATGGGAATTTTCGTATTTCCAATATCCTGGCTTTTATTTTTAAGTGTTTCAGCTTGAAATTTTCAGGGTATCTTCCTGAAGTATGCTCGCAGGTGCCGACTTTCCGATAATGTGTACTTTTTGCGTGAATTCACCAATTTATCCAAAAACTGTCGACTTCTTGGTTTTTATACGGTTCCAACTACATCGGCCCCGGAATCATACCTTAAGGTTCTGCGAGGATTATTCTCGAATTTTGCGTTTTTTCTTTGTTTTCAATTTATAATATCAAAAACACGACTTTTCCCGAAAGTGACTGGTGACGTTGTCCATTGGATTGAAATATGGAAAAGTTTCGCTTGGAATTACCTATTAAAGTAACGAGTTTTCTTTGCACATGTATCTGCGCGAATTTGAAGTCGCGGTAATCGTAATCGGTACCAGTAAAAAAAAAAAAAAAAAAAAAAAAAAAAAAAAAAAAAAAAAAAAATGGGCGTTCAAAGTCCTTAAGACGGCTTGAAAGAAATTTTGAAAAAGTGTTGAATCGATCTGAAATGCATTTGTTTGACCTGTAAAAGGTGATGGGGGGATGCGAACTCTGTACGTTTAAACCCATTTCTTTTCTTTTCTTTACTGGGAGTGAATACTAAAATTTCTTGCCACTAAAACCAAAAAAATAATAATAATAATTTAAGCCACGCCTTAGATTATTAGCGTTTCAACCGCCCATACTTATTTCTCACACTCATACGATAAATTTGCATTTTGCTTTACCACAGAGAAAAGAAGCAAAAAAATGAAGAAATAAAAAGTATAAAGTTAAGAAATGATGAAACAAAATAAGAAATAAATGTGACTTAAACAAAGTAAGAACGTATTTATTATATTTACATACTATGCATAAAAAATGGAAAATACAAACTTGCAGATCCCTTTACTTTACAGAGATGAATAAGGAAAGCAAATGTTAATTAATAAACACTAGAATGCACAAAATAAAGCTACACTCATGAATCATTTGAAGCATTCCAGATTAATTATTTTCAAAGCCTTATTATTGTTCCGCGCGGCGCGGCGCGGTATTACAAGCTTATAAAATGGATGGAATCGCGAATTTTTTCGGATCTGAAAAGATTTTGATTTTCGCTCCAGTAATTTTTTAGTGCCGATTTATTTCCTTCCGAAAATCATATAATCTGACAATAACTCTTTCGCGGTACCAGTTCTGCATTATGACTTTGACGGAAAAAAAACTACGGTGAAAATAACCATACGGATACCTGATTTTGGCACCTGCTAGATGTTATGGTAATGTTAACTAGAAGTATACTATGTTTTGACTAGGTACTAGGTGACGTTACCTGATTGCATGTCGAATTTACTCAAAGTATTGGTAAATGTACCATACTTCTGGTCAAGTTTACCATAACATAGGTGCCAAAATCAGGTATCCGTATGGTTATTTTCACTAATCTTTTTTTCCGTGTTGAAGAGAAAGTATCCTGGTGGAAATGTTCGGCCATTTTCAAGGAATAGACTGATTAAGTCGAGCGATATATCGTATCGATTGCCGCCCGAGGCCCTCTCGACCCTCTCGTTCCAAACAAACCCTGGTTCAATGTATTTTTCCCGTAAGCGCATTTTTGAACGAAAATTTGGGCTATTAAATCAAGAAATTAATGCGACCTTTTTGCGATTATGAATTCTACGTCCTCGAAAATGCTTAGTTATGCTTGGTTCCACAGCTAAAATTGCCGAAATCAACAAGATATTACAGTTTAAACGCGATGAATTTGGAGGTTGGAATCACCCAAATGTTATTGTTGATGTGGATTTGGCGGGATTTCGGGCGATTCTAACCCCCAAATGCAATGTTTAATCTAAAATATCCTGTTGATTTTGGCAATTCCAGCCGTGGAACCAGGCATAAATAAGCATTTTCAAGAACATAGAATGCATACTCGCAAAAAGTTTGCAATAATTGTTTGATTTATTAGCCTAAATTTTCGTTTAAATGTTCGCTTGTAGGGAAATTACATTGAACCAGAGTTTGTTTGGAACCAGAGGCCCTCGGACGGCAATCGATACTACATATCGCTCTCTACTAAAACAGTCTATTTCGCAGTTTTCATCGTTTTTAGAGTTTATTAGCATTGGCTCGTGAATGGATGCCTTAAAAAAATCTAAAACTGTTTGGAAAAAATTGGAAAAAAATGTTTCGAAAAAATTGGAAAACAAATTCTAGGACGATTTCGATGAGAGGACTTTCTTTTGAAGGTCGTAGTACATATCTGCAGGATTTCGTCTCTCGGATGTTTGTTCTGTTTCATATATGGTTTCAATTCATCGTAATGGGGGAAAATATCGTTGAATTTGTGGCCTTTTCGAAGTAGTGCTTCGTTGAGCGCCTTCAATTATTGAGTTATGCAAAAACAAGTAGCGCGGAGTAGGAATGTTTATCTACTCGCCTGGTTTGAGTGAGTGCGCTAAGAGTTGACTCATTGCCCAGGGACCAAATACGCACGGTCATGTGACCGTGCGTAAGTTATGCTCGGGACCTAACATCATTTGGTCCCTGGTATTGAAAGGGTTTCAACTCTGAAGCTGTAAAATTAAACAATGTTTACTTTCTCCATCTCTCCTCCTCCCCCCCCCCCCGGCCACAAGGAGAGAAAGTATTGTCATCATAAAAAAATTGCAGTAAGTAGGGGGTTTTCCATTTCTTGGACTTTTTGTGTTTGTTTTCGTGCTACTTAACCCTTTATGGGCCAAGCCCGAGTTTACTCGTTTTTCTCCTCTAGTCTTTTTCACATTGATTCAGTATTCATTCCGAATAAACGCAAATATAGATGGAAACAGTACAAAATCCAAGATCTCGTCGGGCGCCTTCAATTTGTCGTATAGGCAATTTCAACTCCATCAAGTACGAACAGTTAACTACCTTACCTTTAGAAACGGAGGAGTGGCGTTCTCTTGAACTAACCTGGTCCTTAAAGGGTTAAGTGCTTTTTCTTGTTCAAGTCATTTGAAGCATCATCAAGCAAGATTTTTGTTCAAGCACGTCTCTCACAACTTGTAACTTGCAGCATATTTAAAAGACTGCATCATCGAAGCCGCCAGAGGCAATCTATTGGAAACAATGCTTGTGCGGCAATCGATGAATTTCCCGCGCAAGGTTGAAAAAAATGTGTCTAACTCAATGGTGCATGGGAACTTTGAGAGTCTGTTGCTAGTAACAATAGTAACATTTTGTGATCAAGTGATAAATTGGTTCTCTCTTACATCTATCAGAGATATTTCTGCCCAAGTTCATCATATTTAATTCCATTTTTCATGTTTTCCTGGCTAAAAAAATGTCGAGCCCTAAATGAAAAAAAAAGGAACTTTAATAGGCACTTTGACTTCGTATTACTATTTTCGCTCGGGTGTGCATTGTAGTGTTCTAATTTTTAAATCAATTTAGAGATTAAAGCGCGTGAGGATATGACCTTTTGAAATATATACAGTTATTTATTTTACTTTTGATTTGTCCCCCCCTCCCCCTAAACGCGTTTTTCATGCGAGGGACAGTACTCATGGCCGCAGACTATGTGTAATAAAATTCTGTGTCCAGAATGCCGCACCCTAAAACACTTGCTTTTTAGTTTAAAACCAGTTTTCCCTGAATTAATTACAATTTGTGATTTAAGGTTTAAAAATAAGAGACAAAATAAAACTGTCTATGCTGTCTCACTTTGGGATAGGACTTGAAGCATGACCCCTTCAGAGTTACAGCTCGTTGCATGCTCGTGACGAAACTTCAATTTGACACCTTATTTTTAGCGTGAAATCTGCTGTCGTTCTTTTTTATCTTGCTTTTTGTATTCGCGAGTTTGATTTGCATCATAATAAGGAAAAATTTTCCGTCACTCCGATGAAGGTTGCGTCCGAGAAAAAAGTTTAACTATTCAATACTTATAAATTCGCGTCGCAGTCATTTGTTATCCTTCGCACAATGAATGTCGAAAGATAATCGTGAATGAGCTGTCAAGTTAGTGTGTTCAATCTTTCTTATTGTCTCTCTCTTTTTTTTTTTTTGGTTTTAACAGATTAGAGCTTCTCAAATTTTAAAAGAAAGAAATTTGCAAGCGCACACCGAAAATTAGCGATAGTCATCATACCAGATTCTAGTCATGTTACCAGAAGCACAACAATATATGAAGGACAGAAAGTCTAGTACTTATTTGACCAGAA
Organism: Trialeurodes vaporariorum; assembly: GCA_011764245.1. Taxonomy (NCBI): domain Eukaryota; kingdom Metazoa; phylum Arthropoda; class Insecta; order Hemiptera; family Aleyrodidae; genus Trialeurodes; species Trialeurodes vaporariorum. The sequence goes on along the minus strand of VMOF01000111.1, from coordinate 20,073,642 downwards.
AATTCTGGTTTTAATACTAGAATATGGTCGTAGAAGTAAAATTTCCTAAAAATTCCAAGAGTCATGGTACGAACACTAAAATTCTGGTAATTATTGTACTATCCCTTACATAAGTTCACATTTTTGTTATGCTTCTGGTAATTTTTTTTTTCCAGTGCAAAATTCGGTAGACAGAGTCGATCTCTTTTCTCCGACTCTTTCTCTCTCTTTCTTATGCATCGAATCACAGTACAGCATTTGTTTTTGCAATCGATTGTTTACATTCATAGAGAAAGTAGCTGTCGTCAGACATGTAATACTTCGTTTTGCATTGATGCGAAAAGATTTTAAACTTCCTTTGAGTTTATTCCCGATCACCTCAAAGTTGAGGTGACCCACGACGCGCAGTCAGATGCCGATCCAGGGGAGGAAGAGGGGGCTGAGGCAATGGGTCTGTTGCACACTTCGGCTAGAGAGTTTTAAAGTATTCATTCTTATGTAAAAAGCAGTAAAAATAACAATGGCTACACCAGAAAACACCAAAATTCATTAATAAACTCACAAATTGCGAAAAACACTAGACACTATTCACCCCTGTATCTTTCCACCACGTGCACGATATTTCGCGAGATTAGCGCGGCACATTCAAATAATCACGGCTGACTGTCATCACAGCTGACTTCATAAACAAATAAACAGTAAACACTGACGGCGTCTGTTCGAATTTCTTACGTCTCAATATCCTTAATTCCTCACAATAGGTTGTGAATGACACGGAAACTGATATTTGTGTCAAAAACTTGTCAAAATGAAACAATAACACACACGAGTTCCAATAGATGATGATTGAAGTTGGAATCATCCATTTGAACTCGTGTGTGTTATTGTTTCATTTTGACAAGTTTTTGACACAAATATCAGTTTCCGTGTCATTCACAACCTATTGTGAGGAATTAAGGATATTGAGACGTAAGAAATTCGAACAGACGCCGTCAGTGTTTACTGTTTATTTGTTTATGAAGTCAGCTGTGATGACAGTCAGCCGTGATTATTTGAATGTGCCGCGCTAATCTCGCGAAATATCGTGCACGTGGTGGAAAGATACAGGGGTGAATAGTGTCTAGTGTTTTTCGCAATTTGTGAGTTTATTAATAAATTTTGGTGTTTTCTGATGCAGCCATTGTTATTTTTACGGCTTTTTACATAAGAATTGATACTTTAAAACGCTCTAGCCGAAGTGTGCAACAGACCCATTGTTGTTGTGAGATGGGCTGGAATTCGGGCGATTCAAACCTCCAAATGCATAGTTTTGTCCTTATAATATCTTGTTGATTCTGGCAGTTTTAGAACCAGGCATAGTTAAACATTTTGAAGGACGTATATAGACGTAACAATCGTTGAAAAGTTGCATTTATTTTTTGGTTTATAATAACCAAAATTTCCGCTCGAAAATGCGCTTATGGTCAAATAACATTGAACCAGAGTTTTTTTTTTTTTTTTTTTTTGTTTTTGTTTTTTTTTGGAACCAGGGGTCCTCAGAATTGGGAATCGATACGATATCTCGTTTCGCACTAAAACAGTCCATATCTTGTCAGTTTCGGCAGTTTTAAGAGTGGAACTAGGCATAATGAAACATATGTGAGAACGTAGTGAGTCATAATCGCAAAAAGGTCGGGTTAATGCTTTGGGTAATATCCAAAATTTCCGTTCGGAAATACGCGCCTACCTACGGGGTCTCGCTCTACCAGAGCAGACGCATTTTGAGTAGGTATCGAGTTCTGACAAGTAGCGATGCGTGCTACCGAACCGCATCGAAGCGCATCGGTGAGCGGTTGATTAGCAGCAAGTCGAAATTCTGTGCAAACCAGCCGCTCATCGATGCGTTTTGATGCGGTTTGGTAGCACGCAGCTATTTGTCAGAATCTGATACCTACTCAAAATGCGCCTGCTCTAACAGTCTAAAACAATATGTTCAAATATTAGTCGAATCTGAGGGGGGTGGGGGGTCTTAGCCAATACACTGAAAGAAAAAAAAGAATTGGTTCGCCCAAGTGTAATTAATAGTGAAATTTGCGCAATCAGCTTTATTGGTTGTACTACCGAAGAAATTAGGTACTCCAATAACCAATAAATTGGTACTCGGTACCAATAAATTAGGACTGGGTACCAACTCAAAGTGGTACGGTATACCCAATATAATGAATACGAGTTACCAATTATTAGTTAATTGATGTACCCAATTTTTTGGGTTTGTATGGCCAGTTAATTTGATTGCGCAAATTTCACTATTAACTATTAGGGCGAACCAATTCTTTTTTTTCTCTCTTTTTTCAGTGCACTGACACCCCTCTTTTCGAACCGTAGAATACATTTCACAAACTTATAAAACACCAAAGTTTTGATGACTGGCAACGCTGGTGGTGCAGTTTAATGTACAGTTGGCGATTAGTGCAATTCAAATCCATTTCGTTGTTGAATGACGATGATGACGATTACGATGACGATGACTCTGACGCCCGACAGACAAAACGGTCTTCTTACTTGGCTCTACCCGCGATGCGATGGCTGCTGCTGTCGAAGGCATTCAGTCAATCCGTTTAATCTCAGAAGTTAGAGAAAGAGAGCAGCATAAACTAACGGGACGGGGGATAGAACGGGCATTCACAGTTTTACTCTCTCACCGCAGTCTCACCCAATAGACCGCTGTTTAGTGATGGCGTCATGATCAAAATTGGATCCAATCAAATGCTCCATCTCGCTCACTCTCGTGGATTAGAAATCAGATCCAAATTTTCGAATGCAAATTCATGCTAGTATGGCGCTTCACCTGCATTCGATTGTTCATCTACATTGAGTCAAATGGAGGAAAAATATTGATGCCAACTGCAAAAGCCGCCGCGCCGCACTATGGTCCAGATGGCTATTCTAGCTTGTAGAAACTCATAACTTATATATGATTGGAAAATGTCACAGGAATGAAACTTTGAGAATACCTTCTCATTAGTTAGATTTTACTTTTTCACTTGATAAAATTAATTTTTGACGCCCCTGGGGTCCTGTTGGGGGCCTAAAACCCCCTCAACCCAAATTTTACTATCGGCAACCCCCATCTTGTGATACACCAATCCAAAGCTTGTAAAAAATGGGCAATTTTAACGCAAACCAGAGCTCTTTATATGAATTCGCACTAAATTTATGACAGTTCTTAAAGTCAAACTTTGACCTGTCCTAACTTCAGTGTGAATGCACATAAAGAGCTCTGGGTTGCGTTAAAATTCCTCATTTTTACAAGCTTTGGATTGGTGTATCACAAGATGGGGGTTGCCGATAGTAAAATCGGGGCCCCAGGGGCGTCAAAAATTAATTTTATCAAGTGAAAAAGTAAAATCTAATTATTGAGAAGGTATTCTCAAAGTTTCATTCCTGTGGTATTTTTTAATCGTAAGTTATGAATTTATACAAGCTAAAATAGCCATCCGGACCATAGTGCGCCTCGCGCCGCTGCTCGACTAGGTTTGAGAAAGAGATTTCAAGTAAAGTCTCTGAATTTATTCACCCTGAAATTCAAATTGGATCTGCAGGACTTTTCAAGTTCGCAAATTAAGTTGCGAGTTGATCTCAAGTAAAATCTCTGAATTGCACGATTAGAGTCACCATGATACATATATTGATTAGGATATCTTTAAATATAGCTCGCGGCAGATATTTTAAATTATATCGCGGAAATCAAGGCTATAGTTACAGCGCTAGTTATAGCGCTTTCAGAGGTCGGTTGCGAGCATTGACCAGAGAGGATTGATTGTAAATAGGTACTCCAAACGATGCAAATATATATTCATGTGTGTGTCGCAGGCAATTTACATGCTCAGGCATTTTACAAGCTACTTGTAAACTGCTTAGGCAAATATTATGACGCTCATTTCACTGTTACAAAAAATCTGACTTACAAGGGGAACGTCTCACAAGTGTCCGCTCGCCTCCGATTTTGATGAAATGTAGCTCAAAATCTTCCTTGTGTGACGCTGATATACGCCCATTGGTTCGTTAACGACCCACTTAAAATGGTTTTTTTTGGACCAAATAACAGTAAATTTAGGCCAATTTTACTCAAAAATCAATGTTGTGTCTTTCAGCTCCTATAATTTAGTTGGACCAGAAAATTTCACAATTTTTAAATTAAAAAGTTTTTTAACTCTAAAATTGTTTTTTTTCCCCCGAGAAAAACACCAAAAAACACCCAACATGTTCAATTAAAGTTGGGCATTTATGGATTAACACCCTGTATTTAATTTTTACGAATGCGCCTCTAAAGTCGGAGAAAAAAAAGTTCAAAGTTTGCAGCTGAACTGCGTGAAATCGTCGGAGCGTGTTATAAGGGTAGTGAACTCGTACGCAGCTGTTACCTGTAATACATCCTGTTGCGCGTGTAATGGCTCTGGCGTTCGACTCGCACACGCGCTGGTCCTGGTTCGAAATCCGGTTAAAATCTCAATTCTTTGCTCATACTTTTTCTTCCTTCCTCGAGTGTTTCTCGACGTAATATTCTTTGATAACCTTCTCAAATTTATTTTTACGTCATTCCCGTGGATAGAAAGCTCGTTGTAAGTTTACGCCGAAATCAGTATTTCGACGGCACTCGAGTGGGTGTTCGCGATAAATGTTACTTAAGGAAAAAATAACATATACGATAGTAATCACAAACAATGACGAGAAAGGAAAATTTAACCGAAAAAACACACACATTGACACAAAATGTGAGTACTATGAGGAAAGTAAGAATTTAAGAAGTTTGTTTACAATCTAACCAACATTATAAATTGCCGTCGTCGGCCATCTGTTGGTGCTCGTGGTGCATGCATGCAGGCTTGCCCTTTCGACCGCCATCTTAGATTTTCCTTAAAAAGCCTTTACTGGGTTTATGAGTAAATTTTGAGACTGTTTTATGCTCTCAATGTGATTTTCACGCGATTCCACATCAAAATCAACCCTACGAATCGCTGTAGCAGAAGTATGCAACAGACCCATTAAGGTGATTCCAGGCGAAACTTCTCCAGATTTCAATCCGATGGATAGCGCCACCAGTCGCTTTTGAGAAAAGTCGTGTGTTTTTGGCATTTTAAATTGAAACCAAAGAAAAAATGTGAAATTCTATATTGTTAGCTCCTGCGAAATTTGTTTATGTATGTTTTGAGCCCAAAACGAGCAAAATCGATTAAGAATTCAGTGGCGTATGGGGACACTATGATGGGTGATGACACTCGCTGGTAATACAGAAAAAATTGTGAAGAAGATGGAGAAAAGTGGGAAAAATATAGGAGAAAGTGAGAAGAAAGACGAGAAAAAAAGAAAGGAGAGGAAGAAGAAATAGAAAAAGTTAGAAAAAGTTTGGGAAAATAGAGAAATACTGAAAGAATGTTAAAAGACATCATGAGAAAAATGGGTGTTGAAGGATATGATGTATGATTAAAATATCAACCTGGCTAAAGGGTGCCCCTCTGGAGCAGGACATAGTTACCACTTGTGCGAAGAGAGTCACCCTGAAGCAGGAGAACACCATCTTGGGTTTTCCTTTTAAAGCCTTTAGTGGGTTTATGAGTGGATTTTGAGATTTGTTGATGCTCTCAATGTGAATTTCACGTGATTTTACACCAGAATCAACCCTCCGTAACGCTGTAGCAGAAGTATGCGATAGACCAATTGGAAAAAAAACCTGGGGTTGTTTCGACCTTTACATAACGGAGGCGTCGGTATAGCTCATCGTTTGGGTGAAAGCTGTGGTCAAGTTCGTTGCGATAAAATTCGCCGATTTGTCACACATACTTTCTCTCGCCTCTGATGTGCAATAATCTATAGATGCTGCGGCGGTTAATTTCAGTTTGTTAATGACACCGCATCGCAATAATTTTAAGAATTGAAACCTGTCGCGAGAAAATGACTCTCGATTGATGATGAGTGCGCGCGCAGGCGGAGTGCATCCGTGCTGCGCAGTCGCGGTGATTCGTTAATTCGTTTATTCGTAGCTCGTTAAAAGTTAAACCATCGCAATTCGATTCGCCGAAGAACGGTCGAGGAAACGAGGTCAATGGAACTTCACCCTATATTCTTTCAAGTCACGCACTAATTGCATCGAAATATAGCTGCGTTGCACTGCCTGAGTATATCCGATGGAGCGGCGCCATCAGTCGCTTTTGGGAATAGTCGTGTATTTTTCGGCATCTTAAATTGAAACCAAAGAAAAAAATGTAAAATTCAATAAGGTTAGCTCCTGCGAATTTTTGTTTATATTGTTAAGCCCAAAAGAGCAAAATCGGTTAAGAATAAAGAATTAAAGCCGTAAATTATGAAAATCGTTTCGCCGTAAGTTTAGTGAGTGCGACTGATAGTATGTCTATCTGCCTCACTCGGACTCATTAAGGCTTATTGAGATTTTTGTATTTCATAATATCCGGCTCAATAATAATACTCAATAATATTTATTATTGAGTATTTCAGCTTTAAACTTTGTGAAGATATCGTCTTCAGGTATGTTTGAAGGTGCTGACTTTCCTCAAATACATATGTACTACTTGTGGTGTAAATTCATAAATTTCAGCTAAAAAATGTTGCATTTTTTAGCAGCGCCAGTGGCGCTATCCATCGGATTGAACTCTGGACAAGCTTCGCCTGGAATCACCTTACAGCATGTTCTAGTCAGAACTGCCGCTTAGCGTATAATTAAATCAGTGGCGTCGCGTGCAATTTGGCAACAATGTATTCTATCCATTTAAACTCATGTAAAAGATCGAATTCAGGGGGTGCACAGTGCACAAGGAAAATTCGATATATTTAATGAGTTTAAATGGAGCAGTTGCATTGTTGTCAGATGGCACGCGACGCCACTGAGTTAAATGACATTTTTCAATTCGTTGATGATTCCACCGATTGAGAAAAGATTACACAGTTCAGTTCAGTGTATATGACTGTAATGCACGAAAATACTCGTATCTGTAAATTACACGTACAGACTGTAATCGTTTCTGAATCGGTGGAATCGCCGTTAAATCATTTAAATATACGCAAGTTTTTTTAAAGTCATCGACGACTCCACCGGTTGAGAAAATGTTACAAGATCAGATTATTGTCTTGCTTTACTTACAGTCGTAACTGAACTGAATTGTGTAATCTTTTCTCAACCGGTGGAATCATCGATGAATTGAAAAATGTCATTAATTATATGCAAAACGGCAGCTCTGGTTCCAGTCCACAGTACGCCGCACCAAAATCGTAATTCGCAGCTCGCTGATGTGGGTTGAGTATAGTTTTTCTCCGACCTTCACTTTTGACTCCGAAACAATTGAGACGGTCCTTGCGGCGCGAGAGCCCGTAAAACATGAGGTGTGCTCAATACCAAAGGAATCGCAACTGAACCGCGATGCTGATTCTGTGTAAAGAGCGCACGCGATGTTCTCCCTGTGACGGTGACATGATGGCTTCAATTAATTGAGAAGAGGACCTGCGGTGCGTTCCGTCGCAATGTGGCTTAATAGAGATCTTGCAAGGATTTTCTACCGGCAAATGAACTATCATTTCTAGTGTAAAATGCTGCGAAAATAACGATGAGACCATTAAATAAACTGTATGGAATACCCTACAAACACTAGCTTTCTCACTTCAAATTATTCTTGGAGAGACCCCCAGATCCCCCTTTATTATTCTGGGGGAGACCCCTATATCCCCCTTTAATATCCTGGGGGAGACCCCCAGATCCCCCTTTTATTTTTTAATCCAGATCCAAAGATCCATTCCAGAAATATTTAAATTTTTCCTTTTTCTGACCCATTTTCCCATTGATTTTAATGTAAACCATTTTTCATCCAGACCTAACCCAAAAATTAAAATTTAAAAAAGAAAAACAGAAAAAGCCCCTCCGAGGCAAGGTATTCATATTTAACAGGTATGCTCGACTCGCTTCCGGCGTCATCTTCAGTGGCGCGCGGTTCAAAAAGCATTCCAAGATGGCCGACAAAAGAAGAAAACATTGTATAATATTTCCAGAAAACATTGGGCTTCCCTCTCTAGAAAAGCAGAAAATAGCCCGATGTTTTCTGGAAAGAGTATACAATGTTTTCTTCTTTTGTCGGCCATCTTGGAATGCTTTTTGAACTGCGCGCCACTGAATATGACGCGGGAAGCGAGTCGAGCATACCTGTTAAATATAAGTACCTTGCCTCCGGGGAATGTTAAAAGCAACATCTCTGCAAATTTTGGGTACATATGGATCAATGGTTAAAAAGTTTTGCTGGGTTTCACGTTACACACCCACAGACAGACAGATAGACGGACAGACGGACCACGGACGCCACAGAAATGTTATGCATTTACTCCTCCCTACCTCATATGGTTAAGGTGATTCCAGGCGAAACTTTTCCAGATTTCAATCCGATGGATAGCGCCACTAGTCGCTTTTTGGAAAAGTCGTGTTTTTGGCGTTTTAAACTGAAACCATAGATATAACGCAAAATCCAATAACGTCAGCACCTGCAAAAATTTTTTATGGATTTTTTGAGCCTTAAATGAGCAAAATTGGTTTAAAATTAAAGCCGAAAATTATGAAATTCGTTTCGCCATATAAGCTTAGTGAGTGAGAGTGAGCGCGAGTGATGATACGTCTATCTGCCTCACTCGCACTCATTGCGGCTTACGGAATGTTTCGTTTTTCATAATTTCCAGCTTTATTTTTGAGTGTTTCAGTCTGAAACTTTCACGGTATCTTCCTGATGTATGCTCGCAGGTGCTGACGTTCCTCAAGTTTGTGTTTTTAGCGTGAATTCGTCAAATTTAACAAAAAACTGTTGACTTTTTGAGCAGCGCGACGTGGTGTCCACAGTTGGAACTAATCGACCCTGGAATCATCTTAAGAAATTGAGATTATTTCAGTGTGCCAAGAACTCCAGCGATAAAAAATTCACTTTCTGATTTTCGACCCAGAGTGCGGTGTGCGTTTCTCGCGTCCATTGTTGACGCCGCAATGCAGGTCACCAATCAATCTGTTAGATTGTGGTCACGCGTCCTTGACTCTTGAGGTTCTGCGCCTATACCTTCGTCAACCACACTCCACAGTCATTAAAGTGGAGCTTACAATTCAGGATATCAATGATCCGAATGATTCCATTGCCGGAGGTAAGATTGCGACTCCCTGCACTCTGCAGAAGGTGAAAAGATGTTGGGATGAAAATGCCTGCAGCAGAAAATAATAGGAAGTGAGGAAGCTGATCGCGGATGAGGAAGCAGCCCAGAGAATCAATGGAAAAATGAGGAATCTGGCAACGCTGCATTTTATTCATTTAAACCTAAACAAGAGGTCGACTTTGATGTTGTTCACTCAGCTCCCGCAAGACTTGGGGGCTTGGGGCCGATTTTTTTTTTTTGTCTCTCACGCGTTTGACCCCTGCAAACTCTGACCATTGAGGTCCTTGATGACCAACGAGGTATCCCAATCAGAGCTGCAGTTTTGCATATAATTAATGACATTTTTCAATTCATCGATGATTTCACCTTTAGAGAAAATGTTACAAAGTTCAGTTCAGTGTATGACTGTAATGAATGAAAATACTCACATCTGTAACCTAACCTGTCACCCCAATGGTCGGCCAAAAGTGAAAAAGTTATGACTTTTTTTTATTTATTTATTTTTTTTTTAGGAGAAGAAAAAAGTTTCGACCTAAGCTTTGGTGGTCATTAACAAGTTTTGTTGGAATGTAGGGCTGTAGAGTGTCTGAAATAATATTGATGAGGAGAGAGGAAAAAAAAAAAGGTCATCACATTTTTGCCCCTTCCAAGCCAAATCCGAAATGACGCCCCTGTTTCTCTATAATCTTTATGATCCCTGCGCATGCCCAGTTGTATCACGACCGAAGTCGACTTAACAAAATTCGGGATTATGCCAATGGGTCTGTTGCAAACTTTTGCTACAATGATAAATAGTGTATCATCGTTCGTAAAATCGCCCGAAAAGTCCATTGGTGGCATCAGAAATTCATGAAATGCGATTATAAACTCACAAGAGACGTTTAATGAAATCGAAGATGGCGGTAAAATATCGAGCAATCTGTATGCATGCACCTTTAACGTCCAAGGATTGCCAACGTTGACAACCTCACAGCTTCAGAGGTTATGTGTTTATTTACGTTGTGATTGGGTGTGATCGATATTGTGAGGTTGGCTATCCTTGGATGTTCGTGGTGCATGCATACAGGTTGCTCGATATTTTACCGCCATCTTGGATTTCATTAAACGTCTCTCGTGAGTTTCATACTGCATTTTATGACTTTCTGATGCCGCCAATGGACTTTTCACACGCTTTTACATGAGATTGAACACTCTATAGCGCTGTAGCAAAAGTTTGCAACAGACCCATTATGCCATATCTGTATGAATAAGTAATCTTTGATCGCTATATAGCTCGTTGAAGTTTATAAATGATAGAATGATGAGGAATTTGCTTTCTGAATTTTGGCCACTTTTTCACGATTTCAGATTATGGTTAGGTGCGTCACTGCCTTTGTTGCCACTTTTCGACAGGAAATCAAAAGCTTTTGTACTTATTGACTTAATTGGGCCGCCTGGTAATTTTTGGGCAAATCTGGCAACATTGCCGTTCTTTCTTTCACCTGTTCAAGCCAAAGCTCTCTCATTTCTTTTTCTTTGCCGCGGCCTTTGTATATCTTCTTCGGATGGATGGCATTACCTAACTCTGCTCGGGCCCATATTTTTGTCGTGTCGGGGTCTTCTTTACCTGCAAAAAAAAATTGCCACTATTTATGTTTTGTTTTGTTTTGTTTTGTTTTATGCTTGTATATGGTATGCAAGTGAAAGCTCACGGCCATAGAAATATCGCGAAAAGAAGGACACGTTAAAGTAATTTATCCTTCGTAAAATATGGGTTTAGTGTGACGTCGCTTACTAAAGTCAGCAGTTAGCCAGCGATGCTCTCGCTTTGATGACCAAATCAGCTGTCACTATATCATCAATCATGGCTCTCAAGTGTCTCTCTTAAATACTCTCACGTGACTCAGGTGATGTTGTTACTACTTCCTGGATTGCAGCCGTGGAGTGGGCCGGATCCACCCGGATCAATTTAGAAACGAAAACAAAAACAAAAATAACTTCTGGATCGAAGCTTGTCCGCAATGTATGATTAATTAATTCTTTTCATACTTTTTTGCCCTTGAACAACTACTTGGCACGGTGCGTTTGAGTTAAAGTTATATGAAAAGTCGTTGCACTCTTAAGAACTCTTCAGCATCTTAAAGTACGATATAAACGCTGTCTTTTAAGCCCAAAACGAAAATATTCTGTCGAGCTCCTGGGAAAAAAAATCGATTTTAAGGTTTTTAGCCATAATTCAGCTAAAAAGGAGGGATATCGATAATGGCCCAAATCGGTGCTACCCTAGAAACGCGCGGTTGTGGTCTCTCTTGCAAGTTGAAAGCATGTAGTTTATGGTACCAAGTCGCGTTTTTCGATTTCTCGATCCTATCATCGAGATATTTGAGCCTAAACATCGGTCTAGAGGCCAAAATTGGCGATTTTTGCGAATTTTTCGATATTTAATCGCATATTTAGATACTTGCGCAAAAAGGAATGCTTTCAGGCGTCAGGTATGTTATTCAACTCTTAAAAACACACATTTTACGTAAATTCGGTCAACATTCGATCTTGCACTCGTGGTCAATTTTTTTTTTTTTGTTCAAAATTCGCAGGTATACCCTAAAAAATCATGAAAATGGATTTGAAACATGAGTGTTTGACAGTGTGACATCAAAGATCAACGATTTTTTCAAAGATATTGAAGGGCATGCATCGCTGCTTGACGGTACGGATTATTATTGCAAATTCGCGCCTCCGAAAATCGGTGTTGCCTAAGTTAAGCTTTAAAAAATGGGTGTTTTTGTCGATTTGTCGACTTTTGACGACACACAGTTACCAATTGCAGGTACAAGCGCAAACTGAAAAGTTACCGAACATTTGGTATGTTATTCTACTCGAAAAAGTAAGCATTTTAAGATAATTCAGTCATCATTAAACCTTGCGAGTAGGGTCAAGAATACTTTCTTTCAAAATTCTTAAAAATGGACACTGAGGATGAATGTTGATTGTCACATTATAAATCAACACTTTCTTTAGGAGACTCTGAAATAGTCATGCCGGTGCTTTCCTCGCAGGCACTACTTCTCAGTTGAAACCCCAGAGAACATGCAGTTTGCCAAAAAAAAATAATTGTTGATTCATAATGTGACAATCAACTTTCAGCCCTTCAAGAATAACTTTTTCCAAGGCAAGAGTATCCATTTTCAAGAATTTTGAAAGAAAGTATTCTTGACCCTACTCGCAAGGTTTAATGATGACTGAATTATCTTAAAATGCATACTTTTTCGAGTAGAATAACATACCAAATGTTCGGTAACTTTTCAGTTTGCGCTTGTACCTGCAATTGGTAACTGTGTGTCGTCAAAAGTCGACAAATCGACAAAAACACCCATTTTTTAAAGCTTAACTTTGTCAACACCGGTTTTCGGAGGCGCGAATTTGCAATAATAATCCGTACCGTCAAGCAGCGATGCATGCCCTTCAATATCTTTGAAAAAATCGTTGATCTTTGATGTCACACTGTCAAACACTCATGTTTCAAATCCATTTTCATGATTTTTTAGGGTATACCTGCGAATTTTGAACAAAAAAAAAAAAATTGACCACGAGTGCAAGATCGAATGTTGACCGAATTTACGTAAAATGTGTGTTTTTAAGAGTTGAATAACATACCTGACGCCTGAAAGCATTCCTTTTTGCGCAAGTATCTAAATATGCGATTAAATATCGAAAAATTCGCAAAAATCGCCAATTTTGGCCTCTAGACCGATGTTTAGGCTCAAATATCTCGATGATAGGATCGAGAAATCGAAAAACGCGACTTGGTACCATAAACTACATGCTTTCAACTTGCAAGAGAGACCACAACCGCGCGTTTCTAGGGTAGCACCGATTTGGGCCATTATCGATATCCCTCCTTTTTAGCTGAATTATGGCTAAAAACCTTAAAATCGATTTTTTTTCCCAGGAGCTCGACAGAATATTTTCGTTTTGGGCTTAAAAGACAGCGTTTATATCGTACTTAAAGATGCTGAAGAGTTCTTAAGAGTGCAACGACTTTTCATATAACTTTAACTCAAACGCACCGTGTTGGGTAAATAATTAAAAAGTGCAAATGAACGGAAAATTTCTCGGAAATAGGTAGCTATGCGCGAAACTTTTACTCTTAAACAGCGTTGCCAGATTGGGGTGAAAAAGCCGTGCGTTTTACATTGATTTAAATGGGGGACGATACGGCTTTTTACCCTCAATCTGGCAACACTGCTCTTAAATTGAGGAATAACCTGGGTCAAAAACCTCAGTATTAAGTTGGTTAAAAGACGTTAACGCTGAAAGCGAGAGCGCTACGTGCAAAACGCTTTCAGTTAGCATGAGTTGGCCAATATAATAATGTATAGTAGGTATAAATATGTATGACGTATGATGTAAGTAGTATAATAATGTCGGCCTATATACAAGTATAATGTGTAAGTTTTGGGGGGGGGGGGGTCGTATGGTCACTGAAATCCTCAATCTTACCAGAGCTTTAGTGTCGTCAGTTATTTGCAGTCACTAGGGGCATGCCTAGGTTTCCGGCAACATTGCAATTTTGCCGCCCCCCGCGAATCGCTGCCCATCAAAATGATGCAGTGCAAGGGTCTGAAATATTGTGTTTTTTATTTAAAAAAAAAAAAAAAAAAAAAAAATGAAATGACTTGATGAGCTGAGCTGAGAACAAAGGTGCCTTTGGTTTCTAATTAAACCCCATTGTTCCAGAGATGAGATTTTGGCCCAAAATACATTGTTTTAAATGGGGATTCCGCGCAGTGGCGTCACTACGCACACAGTTTTTTTTTTTTTTTTTTTTTCAACTTTACACATGGGTATTTCCAAAATCGGGGCACTTAGGAAAGAACGAAAGGCACTATTGTTCTCAGCTCATCAAGAACAATTTTTTTTTTTTTTTTTTTTTTTTTTTTTTTATATATAAATATAAAACACAAAATTTCAGACCCTTGCAACTGCTCCATTATAAATCTGATGACTTTTTCTGGCTTGTTTGCCCTAATTTTGCCGCTCCCGAAGAGTGCTGCGCAGGGCAAGCGCAAGGGTACCCACCGCAATCCCCACATGCTTCCTTCTCCTCAACACGCGCGCCCCTGCCATTGGCATAGTGAAATGACGTTATCGAAGAAAAGTCCGACTCTCCGATTCATGCGTCGATCGGAGGTCACCGGACGGCGGACATGCACCGACTCCGTTATTATCAGTGGCGGCTTGTGCATTTTTGCATCAGTGTTTTCATCCCTTTTAAATACATTTAAATTTGCCACTTTTCCTGGAGGCTGTCATATAGCCTTCTCAAAAATCGATTGTTTCTCCTGAGTTTAAATGGAAAAATTGCAGCGTTGCCAGATCGTATAAGGGGTTGCCACTATGGTTATTATTCGATCCTCGAAATTTGCAGTCATCTCGATGAATTGGCGAGAGGGGTACTATGGCTGTCAAAAGAAAGTATCCTGATAGAAATTTTCATTCTTTCATTTCTCGACCAATTTGAGCTCGTCTTTCTCTCTCACCTTCCATTTGAACGTATGTGGTGGTAGAAAAGGAAGGGGGTCATCACGTGATTATTGTCCCTATCTTCATTCTTTTCTAATACACGCGTTCAAATGGAATGAGAGAGAAAAAGAGTAATTCCTGTGTCTGCCTATGGAGAGGTACACACAAGTAAATTTTATCACTGTTGACCCCGAAAACTCATACGTAAATTTTTGTTTGAAAGAACTGTTGGATGTTTACGCTTTCACGGCGTAGTTTTCCACTCCCAATGGCCACGTGTAGTTCTTCAACAAGAATGATGATCAGAGACCTCTTCTCGTTCGCAAGCGATTTCGAGTGCTTCGACCGGCTAAATTTTGAATTTGGCCTTGGTTTCTGATCCACGCTTCGTACCGTTGCGTCGTAGTATTTCCAAAATTCTTACTTGAACGCGGAAAAAAATAACAAAAACAAGATCGACCCAATATTTAGAGACGAACGCGACACCGCGCCTTGACAGAAAAAATATTTTCAAAACTACCCCTTTTCTCTCCGATGTTTACATTTCATACAATAACAGTCAAATTTCGTGCTCTAATTTCGGATTAAACCAACGTAAGTCAGCACAGTGAAAAAATGAATAGATAAAAAAAAATTCTCAAAAAAATGAAAAAGAAAGAAAAATGTCTCAGGAGTGCGGAAAGGGCCGTGATAAATCAAAAGCACGTCGATTTGCTTCATTTAACCCTTTCTGTCACAGTGTCCATTATAATGAACGACCATTTTACATGGAGTCTTATGGAAATTCGAAAAAATTGACTCACACATAAAATCATATGAGAAAAGTTCGTTCAATTCAATTGTATAGGTTTCAGATTACAGTGACACTTCTTTCATAATTCATGACAAAAAGGGTTAAGGTGATTCCAGGCGAATCCTTTCCAAATTTCAATCCGATGGATAGCGCCACTAGTCGCTTCTCGGAAAAGTCGTGTTTTCGGCGTTTTAAACTGAAACCATAGATACACCTAAAACGCAAAATCCAATAACGTGTCAGCACCCGCAAATTTTTTTTTCATGGATTTTTAAGTAGATTCCATGAATCTACTTATTGCGGAGGGTGCGATGTTGGATTTTTCGGGAAATTTTATCAAATGAGCACGTTTCATGGTCCCCTGAGTGAGAAAATACCACTCGTTGAAAATTGTATATATATATATATATATATATATATATATATCTTTATATGTATGTTTCAGCCAGTTTTACCGTTTTTATGTCCCACGATCCTGTTCGTAATTTTTGGTTTTTGTTCTTGAAATTTTTCTCAACTATTCGTTGGGTTTATTTCTTGGATGAGTTCGAAGATGGTGTAAATCCGACAGTTAGTTTTCGCGTTATGGGCCGTGTTTGAGTCGTAAAATGTGTTTTTGAGGTTTATTTTTAGGAGTGTTTGTTTTGAGTATTTTTTTTGGGAAAATTTATGTTAGCCGTTTTGTTACGCAGCTTTTTTACTCGAGTCATTTTTTCGTTTTTTGCGTTGTAAGCGAGTTATAGCGATGTGTTTTTCGGGTTTTTTGGCAGTGTTTTTATATGAAGAAATTGTTTTTTTGTTTCAAAAATGTTAGTATATATCGTTAAGGATGTTTTTAGTTCATATGCTCTTTGCCTTGAATTTTCCTTGTGTTTTACGTGTTTTACGAGCTATTTAGTTTCTTATGGGATTTTACAAGTGAAAGACAAGGATGGCGTATTGGTATAATTGCTCTTTCTTTGTTTTACACGTACACTGTTGCTTAGGTACGTTATTTATTTATTTTCTTGTTTTATCAGCTGCTCTTATTCAGATTTATTCCTCATTACCGTTACAAAGATTACACATTTTTCAATCTTTGTACTATAATCTTTTTCTCATGGTCATTTTTATTTAAATGTTGAACAGCTGATAAAAAAAAAAAGAAAATTGAATAATTCAAAGAAAATCATAACATAACCTATTTATTGAAATTTGTGAAAAACTTATATAACCTAGCTTTTATTTCTCACTTGCATTGTAAAGATTACACATTTCTCTGTTGGTAATATAATCTTTTTCACAATCATATTTGGATTTTGAGCAGCTGATAAAATAAAAAAGAAAAATTCAGAGAAAAATTCAGCGAAAATTATAACCTATATTTAAATTTGTGAAAAAATGATTTAACCAAGCATGGAATCTACTTCGTCTTACCGGCCTGCCGGGAGGCATTTTTAAGCTCAAAACGAGCAAAACGATGATTTTTTTGCGCGCTCGGTATAAAGTTAGAGTTTTTAAGTTGCACGAACGTCTTGCTCTCTCTCTTATACGCGCATGCGCTGCGCGCGCTGGCTCTCACACAATGAGGAAACATAAACATCAAACAGAGACACATACCGGTAGGCATCTGAGGAAAGGAAGTAAAAATTGTTGCTTCCGGCGACTATTCCAACTCGCGCGCGCGTTTGTGTGTATGAGTGTGTATGTGTTGAGATGGACGCACGCAGAGCCACGCGCCGCGTGTACCATAAGCTCGGAATGAAACACGAGCACTCGTTTCAAGAGCGCGCTCACTGAACCAGGATGACGTCATCGCCCTATACCTTTCACTTTCTTGTCTTCCAGTGCTGCCAGATCTCTAGCGGATCCAAGAAATTGCCGTTCTCGCTCTTTTCCCGTTAGAGCACGTGTGTTAGAAAAGGATAGAAAGTGGGGGCAAAAATCACGTGACTGGCCCTGCTCTATCAGCCTTTTCTAACACACGCATTCTAATGGGAAAAGAGAGAGAAGGACAAATTCCTTGTGTCAAATTTGGTGACAAAGATACAAAATCATAAGCGGTGGTGTAAAGTGTGTATTTTTTTTTTTTTTTTTGCCAAATCTGGCAGCTATGTTGTCTTCCCGACTAACTACATCTTCGGACTTTGGGCTCGTCGCTCGCCGCTCGCCCGCGTAATGACACGTTTCTATAGGGATCGCGCACCTTCCGAGTTTTTTTTTTTTTTTTTTTTTTAGGATCTGTCTGCTCTTTTAAGGCCTTGGAATTGGATGCCAATCAAGACCTGACTTGGACGCGTCAATGTCCGGTATCGCGCGCGCGGCGGTCACGTCAGGCCGCAAAACATATAATGTTTAATTGATAACTTGAATTATTATTTTTTTTTCTTAAACTGTTTTCATCAACAACCCGTAATAAATCAACCGCAAACCTTAAAAAAAAGAAAGAAAAAAAAAAGAAAAAAAAAAAATTGGTTTGCGATTCTTGTTTGCCAAGAAAAGGCTGATGCAAAATGACTTTTAAATTATGACTCCTAAATGTCGATCTAATTGTCAGTTTAATTTAAATACCCCCGAAAAATGAAAACTACCCTCTACTGTGACCAGTGGCGTACGTGACCATGTGGTATTACTAGGATGTTATTGGTGTTAAAAATTCCTTGCAGGGTACCGACATACGGATGGTTTTTATCACGTGTGTTTTAGACTTCGGGGCAAAGTGGGGGGGGGGGGGGTAAAATAGGAGTAGAAAAGAAATTTTACAAAAGCCACGAATAAACGAAACGGAAATATTGTGATAAATCTACTCATACTTCGTGCAAAGAGGGGGGGGGGGGTACTTTCAACATCATAAATTGCTGTCATATCCCTATTCGTGAAGTCATGTTCTTAGACATCCTCTCAACTACCAACGTGCCGTATCAAAGATATTATACTATACAGATACGTAATTGTGGCATACTTAAAGGGAGGGGAAAGTGGGCCTAGATTGGAGTGTATGATGTACCTGCAAGAATGGGAGGATACCACCTAGCTGTTAGCTTCGTGACGCATTGTAAATATATATCTATATAATCCATACTTATAATATACATATGAATAGGAACAAGATTGGGAGGAATACCCTCCCAATCAGTGGCGTACACAGGATTTTTCTTGGGAGGGGCTCGCACTGATGAGTGTTTGACTGAAAATTGTTCCCCCCTTCCCCTCCACCCCCAAAATCGGAGGTCTGGGGGGGGCTTTAGCCTCCTTAGCCCCCCCCCCCCCCCGCGTACGCCACTGCTCCCAATCCTCCCATCGACTCTGCGGAAATTCGCCGGTGACTCCTGAGCTATCGGAGAATTTCCGTAGAGATGGGAGGGTTTCTATCGGAATGAAACCTATCGGAATGGCACCACCCATAAGATAACACGTACTCGATCATCAGCTCGATAGCATTACAATACAATTGTTCCAATGGCGTGTCGTCAACTGTGCGACTGGACCCCTGGTAGGCTGATTCTCCCTGTCTATCTCGTACGAGACGACACGAGATAGACGAGATAATAGACTATCTCGTGCAAAGAGATAGGAGTCATCTCGTCTCATCACTCTCATCTCGTGAAATGGGCAGAATCAGCCCTCTGGTACCCTATGTTTTGCGGCAGGTAAACAAAGGTCTCTCACCACCTAAATAAAGGACAGCTTCCAGTCGCACAGTTGACGACACGCCACTGGATTGTTCATAATCAGCTTGCAGGGATGTTCAAAAGATCGCCACTTTTTAAGTCATAAAGGAATTAAGGTAGTTAACTATTCGTGCTCGGGGGAGTTGGAATTGCCTATACAAGGAATTGCAGGCGCCCGACTGAACCTCTCCTTGCACTAATTGCATTAATTCGGAATCATTATACTGGAACATTGTGAAATAGACTATAGATGAGAAAAATGAGTATACTCGGGCTTGGTCCGTAAAGGGTTAAAGAGGTGAATTTCTGAGATTTTACAACGTCAATTTATGCCAGTGGCGGCTCGTGCAATATGGCAACAACGTAATCCCTCCATTTAAACCTATGTTAAACAATCGATCTTCAGGAGGTGCAATGCACCCCCAAGTTATCGATACTTTTGCATCGGTTTAAATGGTAAAAAAGCATAGTTGCCAAATTGCACGAGCCGCCACTGATTTATGCTGCTTCTCTTTTATTCACCGGCGCAGCTCCACGGCACCGTAATGTTTCTTTATTCCGGTGCCCCGGCACCAGATCGCACGGATAGTGTTTTTTTTTTAGTAGCGGTGCAATGCACCTGGTGATGCTCCGATGCAAGCTCCAGTGCATCGGAGTTAAAGACCGATGCACTGGAGCTTCCGGTGCTGCACCACACAGCTTCGGTGCAGCTCGAAAAGCTCCGGGATATAGCACCGGTGCGAATTTCAGTGATTAAAAAAGCGCACCATTACGCTCGTATTTTCTTCTAATTATAGAGATTTCAGGGCTCGAACGGAAGGGAAATGACTATTTCTTCATTTTATCAAGGCCTTCAAATTAAAGGGGTTCAAATTAGTGGGGTTCCACTATAGTATAATATATATCTTTGTGCCGTATCGCACGACCACGAGGCGGTCACGCCAGCCCAAAGATTAACAAAGAAAAAGGTATTCATGTTTACAAAATGTATAAAATGTCGTCTTTCCCCTCCCAATTTCTGTAATCTTTTTGACCGCCCCTCACCCTTTCTCCTTTCTAGTACGCCTGTTTTTTGTGTCACGGCTCACGGCAGCCGGCGCGGCGTCTGAATCGTTTGCCGCTTAATATTTAGTAACATTAATCGGTGATTCTCTCGATTGAAGCAAAGATTATTGATTTGAGTAAGTTAATGAGTTAATTTAGTCTTAGCCATTATTACACTTACCAACAGATATTTATGTAATCTTTGCTTCAACTGGTTGAATCGCAGATAGGCAAATGATGTCATCAAATATCCGTAAAGCGGCAGCGCACCGTAACGTTTAACAAAATTATATTCTCTTCGCCCCATTTGCTGACTCTTCACCTTTACCTATATCTGTGGCCGAGATAGAGGCGGTGCACTATGGTTCTAAGATCGGCAAAAAGTGGCCAAAAATCAGGGAGTAAATTTCTGATCTATTTATCATTTATAAACTTTCAAGACCAATTTAAACTTCAGGAATCCCTAGTGTATAGCAAGTAATTGAAACTTAAAAATGTCACTTGAAAGTTCTAAGTTAATCTTAAAAGGAGGAAAACGATTATTTTTGATGATTTTTCTCCATCGATTTTTTGGCAACTTTCTCTCGATCTCAGACCATAGTGCGGTGATACCAGATTATCTCGAGCACTCTAATCTGAGCAATACTTGAAATGATAAAGTACGCGTGGAAGAAAGAGTGATTTTTATTTAATTGCTTGTGATGATTATTCAATCGGTTTTTTATCTATATGTATAAGTACGGAGTATGATATTTATATACAAATATATCAGACAATTTTTTTTTTTTTTTTTTTTTTTTTTTTTAATTTCCACCTTCTCTCTTCCTTAGGTGTATGTTTTTAGTAAAATAAAAAAAAAAAAAATATTATCAAAATGCGCAGCATATCGGGGAATTTATTTAATTTTTATTTGATATAATTTTAAAAGAAGGACCCCAGAACAGGGTATTTTTCTATATGAATATTATATTGCTGGAAATATTCAAACTTGAATTTATTGGAAAAATATACAGTCCAGGCGTCCAGCACTCATGGACAGTGTTCTGTTGTCCCTTAAAATTTCAAAAGTTACTATCAAATAAGAATGTCTCAGTCAGGATATAGAGTGAAAGTTAAGGACAAAGCTGAGTCATGTCCGTAATTGACTGGCGTTAAGCAATAAAGAAACTCTCGGAAAAAAAAACTGGTTGAATCTATCATCTGCGCTGATTTTGGAGTCAAATATCAAGTAGATGGTAAATGCAACATACATTATGGTAAATTATGCTAACTTGTTGATACATTTTATCAGAATTTAGTGAAATTTGCCATACTTGGTAGTTGCGACTCCAAAATCAGCTATACAGATGGTAAATTCTAGCAGTTACTTTTGTCCGTGATCGAATATTTTTCAAGCCTAATATTGTGACTTGCAATTCTAATTACCCTCCATAGTGGAACATTATAGTGACCTAGCGTTCAATCGGGCAACGTTGTACTGTGTCCATTTTAACCCATGTAAAAGGTCAAATAAGAAAGTGCTCGTCGAATACCCTCTTCCCACCAGTTCGATATTATTCACGGGTTTAAATGGACGAACTGCTACGTTGCCAAATTGCATGCATGCTACAGCCACTGATACATTCTTTATTCCTTCAGCTTTCCTATAGGAACGCTGAAAATGTTACAAATTTGAAAGTCTCGAAACTTATTGTTATGGACGTGACATTTATTTTATTGAAATAATAATAACGCACGTCCACTTTTTGTTTTCAGAATATACAAGTCGCTACCAATGTGACAGCTCAAAAACACCATGTTTCAAGAGATAAGAGAGGCCAGGTCCTCGGCAATGTTAGAGGATTCAGAGGCTGCACCGTTTGGTTTACCGGTGAGTGTAATTAATTTTAATCCTTTCATTACCACGCCCGAGTACGTATCAGTTGCGGCTCGTGCAATCTGGCAACCATGCTAGTTTGTCATTTAAGGGTCATTCCATTTTAAATCAACCAGAGCCTGTGCTGCCTAGTCATGGATTTTGGAAATATTTTGTGGGGTGATTGTAACTACTTTTAGTAGCTTAAAACGTATTTTTTCATATTTTTTTAGCTCACGGCCCCTGAGATATAGGCAACCGGAAATTCAAAAATTGCGATTTTAGGCTTATCTTTGAACGCGTGCCACAGCCTTAATTCTCAACGGAAAGATACGGTTGAGGTCTCATTTTGATGCATTTTGTGTCCTCTTTTCATTGCTTTAGGTCGTTTTTCATTAATTGAAGGTTTAGCAGGTTGCATACCTATTTGAACTTTGGTGACCCTATTGCAATTTTTCCGATCTTTGATAATTTTTTTTGATAGGATAGCGTTGGTAGAAAAAATTCATACTTTCCAAGCTTTAAGTACACTACTAAGAGTACCTGCTCAAAAAAAATTGGATCTCCTGAGCAATTTTTTCTAGTTGAAAAAATTGCTTAAAGTCGGCTGAAATTAAGAAAGACCCAACTTTGAGGTTAAAAAAGTCGAAGTGGGGATTCATGAAAAAATCTTAAAAAATAACTAAAATCACCGCTTTTATGTCTACTTTCAATATCTGAAGTCGAAAGTTTGTGTATTTGATCGCTACAGTCGATTTTTTTTTTTCAAAATTGGTAAAAATACAATTTGCTCGAACACACGCGATTGAAGCGAATAGAAGAGCCAACTCTTTGAGGTTTAAAAATCTCGCAAAATCTCTAAAATGATCGCTTTAAAGTCCTTTTTCAACGCCTGAAGTCGAACATTTGATTACTGAAGCGCTTCAGTTGAAAAACAAGTTCGTAAAATCGGTAAAAACACAATTAGCACGGCCACAATCTGAGCTCAGTTCAGGGCATAGGGGCGTCGCGTGAAATTTTACCAATTTTACAAGCTTGTATTTCAATTGAAGCGCTTCAGTAATCAAATGTTCGACTTCAGGCGTTGAAAAAGGACTTAAAAGCGATCATTTTAGAGATTTTGCGAGATTTTTAAACCTCAAAGAGTTGGCTCTTCTATTCGCTTCAATCGCGTGTGTTCGAGCAAATTGTATTTTTACCAATTTTGAAAAAAAAAATTCGACTGTAGCGATCAAATACACAAACTTTCGACTTCAGATATTGAAAGTAGACATAAAAGCGGTGATTTTAGTTATTTTTTAAGATTTTTTCATGAATCCCCACATCGACTTTTTTAACCTCAAAGTTGGGTCTTTCTTAATTTCAGCCGACTTTAAGCAATTTTTTCAACTAGAAAAAATTGCTCAGGAGATCCAATTTTTTTTGAGCAGGTACTCTTAGTAGTGTACTTAAAGCTTGGAAAGTATGAATTTTTTCTACCAACGCTATCCTATCAAAAAAAATTATCAAAGATCGGAAAAATTGCAATAGGGTCACCAAAGTTCAAATAGGTATGCAACCTGCTAAACCTTCAATTAATGAAAAACGACCGAAAGCAATGAAAAGAGGACACAAAATGCATCAAAATGAGACCTCAACCGTATCTTTCCGTTGAGAATTAAGGCTGTGGCACGCGTTCAAAGATAAGCCTAAAATCGCAATTTTTGAATTTCCGGTTGCCTATATCTCAGGGGCCGTAAGCTAAAAAAATATGAAAAAATACGTTTTGAGCTACTAAAAGTAGTTACAATCACCCCACAAAATATTACCAAAATCCATGACTAGGCAGCAACATATTTCATTAATTTTGGTTGATTTAAAATGGAATGACCCTTAAACCTTTGCCAAAGTATCGATCTCTTGGGGGTGCAATCGCTCCTCTTGAAAATCGATTCATTTGCATGGGTTTAAATGGAGTGAATACGTTGTTGCCACATTGCACGAGCTGCCACTGGCGAGTATATTCGTTTTCATGACTAGATCTACCTTAAATGAATTCAGTGTTTTATTAACAATGACTGAAACTGCACATTTTCATTTTTTGAAAAATAATGTTTCTAGCTCGGAGCGCCTTCAATAAAGTGTATATGCAAAATCAGCACCACGGCGTAGGAATATTTAAATATACCTTCTTAATTTAAGCAGATCGACTTTGATTTTTATTCGTAACTTGATAGTAAAAGGGTTAGGGATCGAGTTCTGCAACTATCTTTCTCACTCTCAGGTTACACAGCAGGCCTCAAGTGGTCGAGTTCGCAATCGGAAATCGTAAATCGTAAAATCGTATCGAATCGTGAACGAGAGTACATGTTATTCTTTGAGCCAAATTTTAACACGCTCCTTTAAATCTCCTCGAAATTTCCTCGAAACTTTCTTGACGCAGAAAGTGCCGTTTGAAATACCTCGGGTGGGGAAGGAGGATGAGGACACGTATCTGAGGAAGTCAGTGGCGTAGCGTGCAATTTGGCATCCTTGTGTTGCGTCCATTAAAACCCATATAAAGGTCGAATGCGAAGATGTTCATCGAAGAATCAATAATACTTTGATCTTTTTCATGGGGTCAAGTGGACTCAATACAACGTTGCCAAATTGCATGCTACGCCATTGCAGGAAGTTTGAAGGGAACCATGAAAAAAATTTAAATATTTTGAATTTTCCAAGACTTGGGAATCTAGTAATTTGATTCCGGGGCTGATTTGTTCGAATTATGGACACCAAGTCGCGCTGCTCAAAAAGTCAAAAGTTGTTGGATAAAATTGATGAATTTACGCAAAAAGTAGTTTGAGAAACGTCGGCACTTACGCGAGCATAACTTCAGTAAGATACCCTAAAAATTGAAAGCTGGAACACTGAAAAATAAAGCCGGGCTTTAGGAAGTACGAAAATTTCCATAAGTTTCAATGAGTGCGATAGTGCGAATGAGTCAGATATATATATTATCACTCGCACTCACTATGCTTTTGACGAAATGAATTGCCATAATTACGGATTTATCTCTCAACCAATTTTGCTCGTTTTGGTCTCAAAAAGTCCATAAGAAAATGACGGAGATGCCGACGTTTTTGGATTTCGCGGTTGGGGGGGGGGGGTAGACATTCAGAGGGGTTTCAGAAGTATAGGCGCACCCAGACTGATAATTTGTGGATTAATTCAACGTTATTTTTTCTCATATTACATGGTAAAAAAATCTTGTAAAGAAATTTGAGCGTTGGCTTTGCTTTTAGGAACGCTTTGAAATCAAGAGGTCAAAGTTCTTGGCAAGTTTTTTTTTTTTTTTTTTTTTTTTTTTATATTCGAAGGAATGAAAATTGAAAATGTGCCAAAGATTATTTGTCTGTGTTTGCCTATACTTCTGAAACTAACTCTATTCACGCGAGTTTTTGGTATTCGCGCAAGTAACGGCTCGCCAGTCGTGGCGGGTCAAAGAACACTGACAGAAATAATAGGTATAATTACCGCGGATTACGCGTTCGGCACTCGAGGTATTGTTTTTTTTTTTTTTTTTTTTTTTTTTTTTTTTTTTTGCCATTTCAAAACGCTAATTATTACAAAATAACATCTTGTCGGTGATGATGAGCAATGCATATCCATACAAACAGAGAATTCCGATGCATCTCCGACTTCGCAGCAACAAGTGGTGGTCATGATGTCATTCAGTGGCTTGCTGCTTTTATGACGCGTCGCGCTGCTGTGGTATCAGTGTATGCAGAGCTGCCGTTTCGTGTATTTTGAATGGCATTTTTCAATTCACCGATGATTCCATCGGCTGTGAAAAGATTGCACAGTTTAGTTCAGTTTATAACTGTGATTCTCGAAGGTACTCAGATATGTAATCTTTTCTCAATCAAAGGAATTGCCATTAAATTATTAAAATATCCGCACTTTTTTTTTTTTTTTTTTTTTTTTTAAAGCTAGTGATGTTTCCACCGGTTGAGAAAAGATTACAGATCAGAGTATTTTTGTGTTTTAGTAGTCAAATTTATAATCTTTTCGCAACCGGTGGAATCATCGGTGAATTGAAAAATGTCATCAAAAATACAAGAAATGGCAGCTCTGGGTATACGTGAACAATGTTGATCTCTGCCGTGGCGGCTAGTGAAATTTGGCTACAAAGGTTTCCCTCCATTTGATTCGATGTAAAACAATCAATTCAATAGTGAAGCAGCTCTTCGATTGTTTAACATAGATTCGAATGGAGGGAAAACATTGTTGCCAAATACACGGAAAAAACTACGGTGAAAATAACCATGCGGATACCTGATTTTGGCACCTGCTAGATGTTATGGTAATGTTAACCAGAAGTATACTATGTTTGACTAGGTACTGGGTGATGTTACCTGATTCCAATGTCGAATTTACTCAAAGTATCGGTAAATGTACCCTACTTCTGGTCAAGTTTACCATAACATATAGCAGGTGCCAAAATCAGGTATCCGTATGGTTATTTTCACTAATCTTTTTTTTCCGTGTAGCACGAGCCGCCGCTGGATTTCTCTCGTCGATCAGCGACATGGGCGGATACATCAATTTGTCTGTCTCTCTCTCCTCCCGTTTGAACGCGTGCGTAGGAAAGAGACGGAGGTTGGGGTTAAAGTCTCGCGATGCCATCCTTTTCTAATACGCGTGCTCAAATGGAAGGAGAGAGAAATAGACATATTCTTGCATCCACCGATGATCAGCGATGTTACAACATTCAACCGCAGTCGTCCTCTATTCTCATGGTTGGATGTTCGTAATGTGCCCATGCAACGATACAAAGTTTGTATTACCTACTTTTCCTCTAATCCTGTTTTAATTTTATTGCCATCCAGAGTCATTTAGTGCTCAGTAGAGGGGCCTTTATGAGCACTCATATGCTTTGACCCAACTGCAAACAACTTAAGTACTCAATTGTTTGAAAGTGTTATTTACTGTAGTGGGAAAGAAAAAAAAATGGCAGCCATATTGTCAGATGGGTTATTCCAGGTAAATGAGACTGTTGCAAACTTTTGCTACAGGCATCAGGCGATTTGAGTATCGTTACAGTCACAGTTTGATACTGAAAAGAATAATAATAAACAACAACAAAATCAGCTATCTTATTTAAAAAAATTATAGCTTAGAGGGGAAGCATTTTAATGCGTTTGTTTTTACAGGGGGGTAATCAATGTGAAGGATGTCTTATAATGGAGCTCTTGCAAACTGTTGCTATTTGCGAATGAATAGTAAACTCTGATGAACTAACCAGCGAAAATGACAAAAATCATACTGAAAAAGTCTAAAATTCAGTAATTAACTCAGAAAACAGCTGTAACGGCCAGGGAGTCACGGAGGGGGGGGGGGGCACCAGCGTGACTTTTGACTAAGACCCCCCCCCCCCTCAATGGTCAAGAGAGAGAACGTGTGAAAAAGTAAAGGAACGTAAAAGGAAAGAAGAGTCTCTCTGCGAATAAAACGGGAAAAAAGATACAAAATGATGAGGAGAGATAGAAAAAGAAAGAAATAGCAGGAAAAAGGGACAAAGGAGGAGAAAATTAAGGGGGAAAGGGGGAAGGAAAAAATATTGACTAAATAAATAATTATTAGTGGAGCTCGAAGGTTAACACTCCGTTTTTTGTTTGTTTTTGTTTTTGTTTTCGTTTTTTTTTGTTTTGTTGTTTTACAATCTCAGAGTATAGGATTTTAGATCCAATTGAAGTTGAATCGTGACAGATGTCTAAATAAACCAAAACATTGACTGTAGATACTGACCTAAATGCTGATGAATTTATTTTTTGCATTGTTCCATCTGCTAAGTGGAAACAAGGAATAATTTGGTCATGTTCCTCAGTGATTTTGAGTTAAATTTCATTCAGAATACCGTGAAATTTTGATGAAGAAACCTCAATTTTTCACAATGTTCCGGAAGTGGACCCTCGGACCTGGGGGGGGGGGGAGGTCAGCAGACCCTTCACAGGGGATCTCACATCTTGCCCCCCTCCCCCCCCCCCCAGGCAAAAGTCTAGTGACGCCATTGTGTAACGGCAAGATCGTGATGATAAGGCTACGCAGGTATCATATGCAAGAATCAACTCTTCAATCACCTGTAGCAAAAGTTTGCAAGAGCCCCATTTACCTCAATAATCAGCTCCTTCATGGTCCGCTATTGTATATGTAGTGCACCCATTACGCTTACTATACACATAGGGAACATTTTTCTTCCATGATTTATTTTATGAGTTACATAATTCCTAGCGCCTTGTTCTCATATCTACATAAGATGGATGCTACTTCCAATGTGCGTTCTAAGCGTATAGTAAAGAAGCCAGTGTTCGTTTTCCTTCTTGCGAAATAGTAGGGGGCCTTCAAGGGGGAAAATCGCCTCTCCTTTATTTTTAGTCCTGGCTCATTTAGTTGCGTACTTCTCATACCTCTGCCTCGACCAATTCTACATAAATTTATTTTTATCGCTTTAATAGGACTGCTTAGTATAGTATTGCTGCTTTGTCACTCTGCTGAGAAGAACGAGGTATTTTGTCAAATAAGCTTCAGTGTAGACTGTATAGGTAGAGCTTACAAATGTTTGCACTGATCTCATAGTCAAACTAATCACTTTATGTGAAACGTTCATGACCAACGCTGAAAAAAATAAATAGTTAAAAAAGTACAGAACAAAATGATTTGCTAAATTAACCTATAATTTTGTTAAATTAACAACTCAAATGCTAAATCAGCAATTCATATTGTTAGCTGAACAACTCACTTTGCCCAACCAGCAAATCAAATAGTAAAAATAACAATTTTTATGCTGGAATAACAAATTAGTAAGTCAAATCAGCAATTTATTTTGCTGATATAACAAGTTGAATTGTTAGATCAACTAATTGTG